>CM053614.1:40369851-40431978 GCA_028646535.1 Procyon lotor
CAATAAATTACAGTGTGGATTTTTCTAATTATGAATTCATATTTAATCATTCAATGACAAGTAAACTGTGGCAGTGGCTCTGTGTATTTTGCATACGTGGTTATGCTAATATACTATTCTATTTCTCAGATGCTGGTCCTCCATCATTAGAGAAGTACACTGAAGGCTTTGTTATCTAATCCTAATGACTAATTATGATATGTAATTAACTTTGTTACCACCTCCACCCCTTTCATGGGCCAAAAGTTCTTCTAAAAATAAAGTTTCACTGTAAAGGAAAGTTACATTTACATGATTGTAGATGTAATGGTTCTGGTCCATTCCTCCCTCTCTCTCTTGTCTGAAGTCTTCAAGTCTGTCCTTGGTTTCTCTTGCTCTCCTCTTTGCTGTGTTTCACCTGGTGTCTTAACTCCCTTGTTTGGGTTCCTTTTCCGCTTCAGTGTGAATCAGCTGCTTTGTTTTCTTAGTGACTGAATGTTTCCTCTCGAGCTTCCCAGCCCTGATTCAGTGAACAGTAGAATGGGACCCTTACTGCGTATCTGAGAGGAATCCCAGGGCAGGCAGCTTGGGCCGAGCCAGCAGCCAGTGAAGGGAAGGGCCGATGCGTGCGAGCAAGTGTGCCGCCCTGCTTCCTGCCGCCGCTGCCGCTGTGAGCAGATGGCTCTCCTCAGCCTGTCCAGCCTGGAATCCATTCAGGAAAAAGGCAGATTTCCCTACGCATGTGATAAAAATTTGTTTTCTTCCTTAAAGACTCCGCTGGTTGCCCCAGAGGAGGCCTCTGAAACAGAGGGAAAAACTGAACACGCGCACATGTGTTTCCTTTGCTTGTGGGCAATACCACATTGTGCTCAGAGAGCAGGTACCTCGGCATGGTGCTGCTCGGGCTTCCTCTGCTTCTTGTTGCCTTCACTACCCCCGTGGCCGGTGCTGTGTGCTTATATCCACTGTTCCAGGGTTTGCTTCCCTCTGCATCAGGCACATAGCTGATACTTTGCTCCCCCAAGCCTGCCCAGTCTTCTCAGCCTGCCCTTTAGTGCCCTCCACAGTCTGGATCCAACTTAATTTTCTATTGTTTTTCACTACTTTTCTCCACATGCCATAACTTCTAGCCAACCAGGGCCATTCACTCTTTCTCAGATGTGTACCTCATTTACTCAAGTCTCTGGTTCTTGTGTATGCTTTTTCCACGAGGATTTTATTTATTTATTTAATTTTATTTTTAAAAGATTTTATTTATGTGAGAGAGAGAGAGCACGATGAGAGTGGGGGGAAGGCACAGAAGGAGGGGGGAGAAAGACTCTCAAACAGGCTCCATGCTGAGCGCAGAGCCCAAAGCAGGGCTGGATCCCAGGACCTTGAGATCATGACCTGAGCCGAAATCAAGAGTCGGATGCTTAATTGACCAAGTCACCCAGGTGCGCCTCTACTAGGATTTTAATCTCATTTTTTATCTGTCAAACTTGGCCCAAATAAATGCCACCTCCTGTGATTTTCTCTTTGAGCAGAAGTGATCCTTCCTGTGAACACATGTAAGGCACTCATCATCCTACCTCGTGTTATAATGACTTGTGTATGTGTGTTCTCTCCTCATCTACATTGTATATCCATTAAGTCCAGGGATTCTTGGCAAATAAATTAAAAATACTAAAATCCCCAACAAAAAAATCCATTTAGTAGGGTGTCTAGATTTATAATTTTATGCTGGGAAAATTAAAATAATTTTATGATGCTAAGGTTTGTGAGTTGTGGGATATCCTTTGCTGAAAATGTTTTTCACAAGATATAGACCTTTGTCCGTGAAAATGAGTTCTGTCTGAACACATATAAACCAAGAGTCAACTTGCTTTTCTTGATTATGGACTTTATAATATCACTGGGACTACAGGAATTATTTCTTAAATCTCCTGCGAGAAATGTGTATTTTATACTTTAAAATGATGCTCCTTACAGTTGCATAGTTCTATATTGAAGAAATTGAGAGTTTAGTTAAAAATAACCTTTTGCGGGGCGCCTGGGTGGCTCAGTGGGTTAAGGCCTCTGCCTTCGGCTCAGGTCATGATCTCAGGGTCCTGGGATCAAGCCCGGCATCGGGCTCTCTGCTCAGCGGGGAGTCTGCTTCCCCCTCTCTCTCTGCCTGCCTCTCTGCCTACTTGTGATCTCTCTCTGTCAAGTAAATAAAAATAAAATCTTTTAAAAAAATAACCTTTTGCTTATAAATGGTGCACATTTCTTTTGTTTCTATAAAAAGAAATGTGAAGGATATATGGATTTTGAACTTGAAATTATTTTTTTTTTTCAGCTCTTTTTCAATTACTATTTCCAGTGGTCGAATGTAGTGTATAAATTCCATATTATTAGAGAAGTATCTGTCCTGGAGGAGTACTAAGTAATTGGTTCACATGCCTAAACCTGTGTATGCACTTTATTGTAATAGAAACTAATTTGCAGGAGTCTTGTTTGTTTATAAATCAAACATGTAGAGAGTTACCTGTTCGAATTCAGAATGCACTTTTCCTTGGCAACAACATCTAACATATTTAGGTCCCTGTTTTCAACTTCAAATATATTCAACCCAGAGTACTCTGAAATTATGATGTTGCTGCAGGTAACGATTTCAGAGATCCAACTTGGGATGCTAGCTCTTCTTGCCCTATGAGAAAACCTACATACATTCTCCTCTTCTTCCTTCTAAGCTGAGGGATCTAAAATTTCCTGTAAGGACTCACATATTCTTACAGAATTTCAGCTGTCTCATCCCTGTAGAGTTTTCCTAATTCTGTATTCTCATCATAGACTTTTCTACTTTTAGTCCTGAATTTTTATCTCTTGGATCCCTTAAGTCAAACTCATTCTGAGTCAAGCTCATCTTTTCTATAAAACCCGTTCTTCCTCTTGATTCCCTTATTATAGCATACAGTTTCAAATTTTCTGATGTTTTGGGCTTACAATGTAAGCCACATGGGTAATTTTAAGGTTTCTAGTAGCAGCATTAAAATGTAATAAGAAACACAGTCAAACATCATTTTATTATTTATTTATTTATATCTATAATTATGTAATTTAAGATTTTATTTTTAAGTATTCTCTACACCCAATGTGGGGCCTGAACTCACAACTACAAGATCAAGAATCTCATACTCCACCAACTGTGCCAGCCAGGGGCCCTAACATCATTTTTTTTTTTTAAGATTTTATTTTATTTATTTGACAGAGAGAGAGAGAGAGAGATCACAGGTAGGCAGAGAGGCAGGCAGAGGGAGAGGGAGTAGCAGGCTCCCTGCTGAGCAGAGAGCCTGATTCAGGGCTCCATCCCAGGACCTTGAGATCATGATCTGAGCCAAAGGCAGAGGCTTTAACTCACTGAGCCACCCAGGCGCCCCCCTAACATCATTTTAATAATATATTTCATTTAACCTATATCTAAAATATTCTAGTTTCCTCATGTAATCATTATAAAAATTATTGAGATATTTTACACTTTTTCCCCCCATTACATGCCTTTGAAACCTGGTGTGTATCTTAAACCTAAAGAACATCTCATTTTGAACTAACTGTATTTCAAGTTCTCAACAGTCCCATGTGGCTAATAGCTACTGTCCCGGATCCTGCACAGCCTTAGAGTCTGTTCTTACATCTATTTCTCATCAGCCAGTGACATGTTGCGGTTCTTCACTGTCTGCCAAAGTTCTCTCAGTGCTTACATGGAAATATACAGGTTTGTCCTCCTTTCCTCCTTCTATCCTTCTTCCATTCCTGCTGTGAGGATTATATATACACATATATAATATAAGTGAGTGGGTTGGAGTAAGTCATAGTCCTTATTTTCAGGACCTCACACTCTAGTAAAGTGAGGTGGACATGGAAAAACCTACTGCATTACAGTTTAGACTGATAGTTGCCATAAGAGGTATAAATGAGTTCCATGATAAATTGATGCTATATTTTGGGTTATTTGTATTTATTGGATCTGATTTGTAGGCAAATTGCTTTCCTAAAGAACTGATAAGTGTTTATCATGCATTGTGGAGTTGTGAGGATGTTCCAAGAAAAAGAGATAATTTTTTGAGGTTTGGAATTGGAAAAGGGCATGGCGTATTGAAGAAGATTAAATTAGAGACAGTGTATCTGGAGTTTTAATTGTCCCAAATTCAGCTACTTACCATTTCCTTCCTTCCTTCCAGGAGATAAAGAAAAGGGGGAGGTACAGACAGAGAGAGAATCTTAAGCAGGCTCCACCCCAGTGTAGAGCCTGACCTAGGGCTCAATCCCACCACCCTGAGATCATGACTTGAGCCAAAATCAAGAGTCATGCACTTAACTGACTGAGCCACCTAGGTGTCCCTGCTTACTGTTTTCTAAACACATCCCATACTTTTATGCTTTTATGTATTTGCTTTCACAGTTCACTTCACCTAGAATTTCTCTCTCTGCCCTAAGTCATTCCCTGCCAACATATCAGGATCTTAATCATCTTTCATGGCCCATATTGATCTGATCTTCTCAGTAAAGTTTTGCTTATTCAATTTTCCTAGTTGCAGTCCACAAATGGCTGTAATGTGTTCCTCCTTTGAATTTTGAATATTCTTATGGCAATTAATTTTCTTATAATTAAAGTTAATTTTATAGTGCAATAATTCTTGTTTGGATTACAAAACTTAATTTGAACAGGAATCCTGTATTAATTAATTTTGTATACCCCAAAGAGCCAAGGTACCTTTTATATTGAAGATATTCAGTAAATACTTGATTTGTGTACAGTAAACATTTTTTATGAGATGTTTCAAACAAACAAAACTAAATTAAGTAAAGCACAAAATTAAGGTGATCTAGAGATTCCCAGTACTTAATGTTTCCTTTTAGATTACTTTCACAGAAAGTATTCATAAACTTGATTGACTGCTATATCTAGTTGGATGAAATTTCTTGATTTCAGTTGTAAAAGTAGATGCCATAAAAGCAACATTCTGTTGTAAATTTTTAGTGTAATACAGGTACTAATGGTAAAGATGAAACCTGTTTTATTACCAGAAAAGAGTTAAAGATATCCTGGCATAAAAATAAGATGGAAATCAATCTTTCCTTTGACATTTAAGGACTCATTTTGTTTCTTTACATAACCATCCACTGCTTCTGGCAGTATGGTGGATTAGGTATGTTAAAATACCATCCTGTCATAAAACACCCAGGTGCTGGATAAATTACAAGTGTACTTTTAAATGCATTTCAGATTTCTCAAAAAATAAGGGAAATCCTCAATGACTAAATAATTGAATGGTAACCTGAAATCAGAATGGGGAACCCAGAAGCTCTGTCTGCTCTTTGGGCAACGTTGATTCTAGGAACCAGGGGTTTGGGGTATTAATACTCATGGGTGAAGGATCATGGGTTTAATGGAAAACTAGGCCTTGTGCTGACACAAAATGAGAAAGCTGATCCTTGCATTCCATTCTTCTCTACAAAGCCAAAATATCCAGAGGCCATTCCCTCAGGGAAAAGCGTGGCCTGCACCCAGTGTGCCTGCTGGTAAAGGAGACTAACTGGTAAATCTGTCTGTCTATGCTGATTATAGGTTTTATGAAATAAAATATATCATTCTCCCCTAAATTTCTATAATTTTGTAATTTTGGTTCTCATGGATGAGAAGTTCAGATTTAAACAGTTCACCCAGTTGGGAGAACACTCAACCAATACACTTAAGGGCTTTATTATTATTATTTTTTTAAAGTAGTCTCCATGCCCAGCATGGAGCCCAATGCAGGGCTTGAATCCACAACTCTGAGATCAAGACCTGAGCTGAGATCAAGAGTCAGATACTCAACCTGCTGAACCAACCCAGTGCCCCAAATTTAAGGGGTTTTGAGTTGGTAAGGCTGGTAGGGCCTATCACCTACAAAAAGAATAAAAATCCTTTCTGGAGAAAATCTTCCTTAATCCAGGAGTCTCAGGATTTGCAAATATTAAGTACAGTAAATGTGAGCTAGCCAAAAAAAGAAAAAGAAAAAAAACCCCAGACCCAGATAAATCACCAGAGCAAGAGTTGACAGGAACAAACAATTTAATAATTATAGATACTGAAATTCTCCAAATAGAATACAAAATGACTATATATAAAACATTTAAAGAAATAAAAGATGGAATTCAAAGTAGATGGAAAAGGAAGAAGAGAATATCAGAAAAGAGTAATTAAATTTTGAGAAAAAAATCACTGAAATTTAAAAATCAATGGATAAGTTAAATCACACATGGGAGCTGAAGAGAAAATTAGTGAATAGGAAGAGAGATCTAAAGAAATAACCCAAATGCAATACTGAAAAACTTGGGAGATGGAAAATATAAAAGAAAGGTTAAGAAACATGAATATATAGCTAGGAAGAAAAAGTCAAACATGCATCTGAGTGGAGTTCCAGATAGAATGGAGGGAAGTGGTCAACATGATAAGAGAATGTTCCAGAACTAACAGGAAGCATAAGATATACCAAGTAGGAGTAAAGAAAATAGAAAATAGAAATCTTACTGAGTACATGATTGTAAAACTACAAAATACCAACAATAAAAGACAAAAAAGATGAAAATAGCTAGAAAAAAAAGATCATCTATAAAAGAACAAGAGTTTGATACCAGACTTCCTCTGAGCATTATTGAGGTATAATTTGTACAATAAAATTTATCATTTTAAGTTTTAAAAATTGATGAGTTTAGACAATGTAGTAATCATCACAATTAAGTATAGAATATTTATATCACCCCAGAAGGTTCCCTCATGCCCCCCCTTTTGAAAGATTTTTTTTTAATTTTTTTTATTTTTTTTAAAGAGTTTTATTTATTTGACAGAAACACAGTGAGAGAGGGAATGGTAGCGGGAGAAGCAGGCTTCCTGCTGAGCAGGGAGCCCGATGCGGGGCTCGATCCCAGGACCCTGGGACCATGACCTGAGCCGAAGGCAGATGCTTAATGACTGAGCCACCCAGGCGCCCCTTGAAAGATTTTTTTTTTTAAAGTAATCTCTACACCTAACATGGGACTCAAACTTACAACCTTAATATCAGGAGTCACATGGGACACCTGGATGGCTCAATGGGTTAAGCCTCTACCTTCGGCTCAGGTCATGATCTTGGGGTCCTAAGATCGAGCCCTGCATTGGACTCTCTGCTCAGCAGGGAGCCTGCTTCCCCCTCTTTCTCTGCCTGCCTCTCTGCCTACTTGTGATCTCTCTCTCTCTGTCAAATAAATAAAAATCTTTAAAAAAAAAAAAGGGAGTCACATGCTCTACCAACTGAGCCAGTCAGGTACCCCCCCCTCGTGCTCCTTTGTAGTCACTCCCTCCCCCAACTCTGGTAATCACTGATGGCTTTCTATTACTGTAGTTTTGTCTGTTTTAGAATATGTAAAAATATCATGTAAATATGGCTGTGGGATTCATACAATATATAGTCTTCTGTGTGAATAGCAGATTTTTAAGAGCAACAATGGAAGCCAGAAGACAGTGGAACGATCTTGTTAAAGTACTGACCAATAACCTGTCAACTTTGAATTTGCATCCAACAAAACAGTTCTTCAAGAATGATGGAGTGATTCCAGGTCTGATTCAGATGGAGTGAAAAAACACTGCTCTTTTCCTCCTACTGAATGTAACTGAAACCTTGAACAGAATGCATGGAGCAGCTATTTGAGAACTCAGAAAAGTAAGTGGTAGGAGGTAGATTGGAAAGGGAGAAGAGAACCTGAAGTACAAAAGCTCTCCCAACAAACTCCCAGAAACCCTTCCCCTACCCTTTGTGACTCCCAGCCTGGATTCTAAGGCAGTGTGAATTCTGGAACTGTGCATGAGTATAAACAAAAAAAGTTGTAAGAGAAAGGAACTTTCTGGTCTAAGAAGCAGGAACAGAGGCCCTATGAGACAGAGAGAGGGGGAAGATTCGCTTTTTTTTTTTTTTTTTTACCTCCTAGCACTGCCACACTGACGAGCCTTACTTCTGAAACTGCAATTTTGTGGTAGCAATGACAGCCTTGCTGACTCTTAAAAATATGAGCAAGGGAATCCTCCTCTCTGACCAGAGGAAGTATGGTCAATAGAGTGGGTAGGAATCCCTATTGCTTTTTACTTTCTTTATTCTTTTTATCCTTGGCCCCAGATACATACCTTTTTTCGGGAATCGTAGGATATTATAGACAGAGGACCACAAAGGGAGGATTGGAAGTGGGAGTACTTGAGTTTCAGTGGGGGAATAGTTCATAGGAGGGAACTCAAGAAAGGGGTCCTGTATGTTGTATAAATTGTTGGGATCCCCCAGAGTTATACCTCATGGATCTCTCCTAAACAGCATACCAGAGGTTATAAGAACTTTATGGGTTAGATAATCTTCCAAGTATCAGACTGGCCCCTGGCTGATGCATGTGCAAGACAAGTTCAAACAGTACTGCAAAGACTTTGAAAACTGAACTGACATTGGGACCACAGCTCACAAAAGGCATGTTGCAATTTGTTTTGACCCTAACCTGGTTGGTTGCCTGGTAAAACAAACAGACAAAACCCCAAACACTATATTCTTGATAGAATTTGAACAAGACCCAGAGTCTCATAGAATATTCCAGATATCTGTGATATGATAAAAAAATTACTTGACACAGGAAGAACTAGGAAAGTCTGATAAATTCTCAAATGAAAAGATAATCAAAATGCCAGCCCCAGGGGCGCCTGGGTGGCTCAGTCGTTAGGCGTCTGCCTTCGGCCCGGGTCAAATCCCAGGGACCTGGGATCGAGCCCCGCATCGGGCTCTCTGCTCTGCAGGAAGCCTGCTTCTCCCGCTGCCATTCCCTCTGCTTGTGTTCCCTCTCTTGCTGTGTTTCTCTCTGTCTAATAAATAAAATCTTTAAAAAAAAAAAAAAATGCCAGCCCTGAGATTACCAGGCAGTGACTTTAAAACAGCTATTATAACCATGTTCTAAGAAGTAAAGAAATAGAAGCAATTAAAACCAAATTGAAATTTTATAACTGAAAAATACAGTAACTAGAAATTTGAAAAAAAAATAGTGGACATGTTTAAGAGCAGAGTGGCTATAATAAACAAGAGTGTCGGTGAATTTGAAGACAGAAATGACTTGAATAGAATTATACTATTATATACATATTAATTATATACTATTGGTATATATAATAAGCTATGTAATATATAATAAATTATATAAGTATAACAAATAATATAATAATAAATTGTATGATATAATTTAGTTTTTCCTAAAAGTTCTTTGTTAGCTGTATCCCCTCTTAACATCTTAACATATATATAATTATTTATAATTATAATAATAAATTATAATAATTTTATAATATATATAAGTGGGACAGTTCAGTATACCTCTCTTAAGCAATTAATGGTCAAACGACAATAAAAAATTGATAAGGAGAATAGATTTGAATAGCACACACAATGAAGCTGATCAGGAGAACATATATAGAACCTCTTACCGAGAAATTGAAAAAGAAATGTATTTCTCAAGACTTAGAAAAATTAGGGGCATCTGGCTGGTTCAATTGGAAAAGCATGTGACTTTTGATCTTAGGGTTGTGAGTTTGAGCCCCACATTGGGTATAGAGATAACTAAAAAAAAAAAAAAAAAGAAAGAAAAAGACTTGAAAAATTATTAAAAGTTAACTACACAATAGACCACAAAGCAAGTCTTCAACACCGAAGCATCTATATCTTATAGATTGCATTCTCTAACCACAATGCAATTTAATTAGGTATTGATAACAAATAAATAAACAAACCTTCTATACATTTGAAATTTACAATCACATTTCTAAAGAATTCATATTCTTAGGTCAAAGAAGTCATATAAGAAAAAATATTTAGAACTCAAAGTATATACATGTCAAGTGGGAATGCAGCTAACACAGAACTTTTAGGAAAAACTAAATGCAAATTTTGAGTGGAATTTGAAAGTTTATTATAAGGAAGCAAGCTGAGTATAAGAAAAAGGCCCATGTTGGGCTCCATGGGGAGCTCCATGTTGGCTTCAGCAGGGAATCTGTTTCTCCCTCTCCCTCTGCCCCACCCCTGCTCATGCATGCATGCTCTCTCACTCTCTCTCTCTCTCAAATAAAATCTTAAAAATAAAGAGATGCTCTACATCACTAATCATTACAGAAGTGCAAATGAAAACCACAATGAGACTCCACTCACACACATTAGAATCTAGGCTATTATGGAAAAAAAACCCAACAACAAGTATCGATGAAGATGTGGAGAAATTGGAACCCTTGTGTACTGCTCGTGGGAAGTAAAATGGTACACTCTCTGTGGAAAATGGTATGGTAATTCATCAAAAAATTAAACAGAGTATTACCATATGATCTAGCAATTTTACTTCTGGGTATATACCCAAAAGAATTGAAAACAGGAACTTGAAGTTACTTGTACACCAGTGTTAATAGCAGCAATTTTCACAGTGATCAGAAAGCAGAAACAATTCAAGTGTCCATTGATAGATGAATGGATAAACAAAATGTGGTAAGTACATACGATAAAATGTTACTCAGCCTTAAAATGGGGTGAAGTTCTGATACGTGCTCTAACATGGATGAACCATGAAGATGTAATGCTAAGTGAAGTAAGTTAGACAAAAAAGGACAAATATTGTAAGATTTCTTTCCCCTACCCCCTTCTCTCTGTCATCAGTCTGTTTTCTGTATTTAGGTCTCATTCTGCTTTTTATTCATTTGTTTTGTTTTTAAGTTTCCATGTGTGAGTGAAATCACATGGTATTTATCTTTCTCTGACATATTTCACTTAGCATAATACTCTTTTTTTCTTAAAAGATTTTATCCATTTATTTGAGAAAGAGAGAGAACCGGTAGGGGAGGGAGGGGCAGAGGGAGAGGAAGAAGCAGGCTCCCCAATGAGCAGGACCTGAGCTGAGGGCAGTTGCTTAATGGACTGAGCCTGAGCCACCCAGGCACACCTAGCATAATACTCTTTAGGTCAATCCACATTGTCACAGATGGCAAGATCTGAACCTTTTTATGGCTTCATAATATTCTATTTATACATACGTACATCTTCCTTATCCATTTGTCTCTTGGTGCACACTTAGGTTGCTTCTCTGTCTTGGCTATTGTAAATGATGCTGCAATAAATGTAGGGGTGTCTGTATCTTTGCGAATGAGTATTTTTGTTTTCTTCAGGTATCCAGTAGTGGAATTATTGGATCATATGGTATTTCTTTTTAAAATGTTTTGAGGAGCCTCTGTACGTTTTCCACAGTGGCTGCATCAATTTATATTCCCACTCATAGTGCGTGAGGGTGCCTTTTTCTCCACCTCCTCACCAACACTTATTTTCTTATCTTTTTTGTCTTAGCCATTCTGACAAGCGTAAGGTGATATCTCATTGTGGTTCTGATTTGCTTTTCCCTGGTGATTAGTGATGTTCAGCATCTTTTTGTGTGTCTGTTGGCTATCTGTATGTTGTCTTTGGGAAAATGTCTATTCAGGTTCTCTGCCTATTTTTTTTTCTCTGCCTATTTTTAAATTAGAGGTATTTTTTTTTTAGTGTTGAGTTATAGAAGTTCTTTTTTTTTTTTTTTTTAAGTTTTTATTTGTCAGAGAAGAGAGCACAAAGCAGGGGGAGCAGCAGGCAGAGAGGGAGAAGCAGACTCCCTACTGAGCAAGGAGCCTGATATTGGGACTCAGTCCCAGGACCCTGGGATCATGACCTGAGCCGAAGGCAGATATTTAACCAACTGAGCCACCCAGGCGTCCGAGTTGTAGAAGTTCTTAATGTATTCTGAATATAGTATTTTCTAAATCATATTGTACGGGTTTCTGTGATTTTCCTCACCTTCTGTTTTCATTAACAAATCAGGAAAAAATTTTAATAAAATGTTTAAAAACTTTAAAAATTTTAAAAAATTCCGTTCATTATTTTCTACATTATAAGACTTCCTCCAGTTCTCTTGTTGCTGGAAATTACTTACTATCAGTTTAGTAGATGGTTATTATGCCAAGAGCTCAGGGTCTAGGGGAAGCAAACAGGTGAACAACTATAATAGAGAATGATGTGATCAAATAAAATGTGTGTGGGGGATGCACAGACAGGCTTACTGGGTACTTACAGGATGAGGGTTGGAAATGACACTTGAGCTGAACTTCTGAAGAGCAAGTAATGCTAGCTAAGCAGAGCCTGAGATGGGTGCTGGAGTTGGGAGTGAGTGTGGGTACAGCATACCAGGAAGAGACGGCATGGGTGTAGGAAGGCAAGAAAAAGGAAGTTCATCTTTTGTACATGGGGAAAAAAAAGAATCATCTTATTTGGCTAGAATGCCAGGTGTTGGGTGTCAGACTGAGAAATTAATCTAGAAAGGTGAGCTGAGATCAAACTTGGAAGAACCTTGTATGCCATGCTGAAAAACTTGTGATCTTGAGGTAAATTAGAGATGTTGGAAGACTTCAAGGGGACAGATAAGATGAATGGTTCTCATGGCATTGGTGACAGTTGGGTTCAGGGGAGAGTGTGCAGGCAGGGGAAGACCGACTAAGGTGTTACAATATTTTAGGTGAAAGATGAGCAGAGCCATAACTAGAAACAGTAGCTGGGAATGGAAAGAAAAGAAAAATAGAAAAATAAAATATGTTTTCTTAAGTTGGTAGAGTAAATTCATGTTCTGATGCACCTGTTCTGTTCAAAGGGCATGAAAATCACAGACAATAGTAATAGGATATACAAGAAAGTAAGTAGGAACACAGTTGTGCTCCAAGATGAGGTACATGTGTCCATGGACCAAAAACAGAGTGGAAATGTAGTGTATTAAGTGACACTAAAGCCATCAGCTGGCTAAGTTCTGGGTCTAGAACTGGGCGGTAGTGGCTAAGAGTTCTGTTCCTGGGTGAAAAGTACTCTGCGTGAGTAAAGGGGACTGGTCCCAGGCACACAGCTGGCAGACCGTGAAGCTCAAATCCCCCAGTGACCATTGCCTAGGGCTATAGTTTTGAGCAACCTTTGAACCTAGGACATGGAAAGACATTACAGTGGTAAGACCAGAGACTGAACTGAGCCATCTGCTGGCTCCATGACAAGATCTGTGATTCCCTAATATCCCTAAAGAGCAGACACCCTAGCCCCCAGCCAGTGTAAGAACTGGTCCTAAACTGGGACCCGGGAAACCAAAAGAGACAACTGTAAAGTTGTAGACGGAGAGAAGTGAGCACAGATGGCCACGGTAAGGGGGTGGAGAGTAAACAAAAAGTTTTCCATTCACAATGAGCTTGCAAACTGAAATTCTACGTACATTAAAAATAGACAACAAAATAACTATACCTAAGGAATTATTAAATGATGTACTTTAGTTTCTATGAATTTATATATATTAATTTTTTATTTATAAGAAAAAATCTAAAGAGAAAGAGAATATAAGGAACAATCGTGAGCACAAAATGATTTTTTAAAGTCAAGTTATTAACTTTATTGACAATTTTAAAAATCTATTTTTGTGTGTATTTAAAAAAAAGGTAAAACTAGGGTGGCTCAGTCTATTAAGCAGCTGCCTTCAGTTCAGGTCATGATCTTAGGGTCCTGGGATCAAGCCCCAAATCGGGCTCCCTGCTCAGCGGGCAACCTGCTTCTCCCTCTGCCTCTGCCTGATGCTCTGCCTACTTGTGCTCTCTCTCTCTGTCTTTCTGTCAAATAAATAAATAAAATCTTAAAAAAAAAAAAAAGGTAAAACTAAAACTCTGGACAGTAAGATTTACTGTGTTTGGGGGAGTAGAGTGATGTCCCCTGGCTTAATACTGAATACTGAGGTTCACACCATATTTAAGAGAAAATAGAAATCCTGAAAAACTTCTGATATTATTAGAAAGGGTTCTGGTTAGTTATATATGTTTAAGGTTTTAAAGGATTATCATTTAGAAGAATAGAAAAGTGACTGATAGTTTGCAAAACCCACAGGAAAGTAAAAAGGAACTTAGAAGACTTTTATCAATACAACAAAAGGCAAGAGAGGAGGGAAAAAATTTTTCAAGGAAAAGTAAAAGTAAATACAAAAAATGTGCTAGAAATATGTCTAATCACAATAAATGTAAGCAAATTAAATTTACTTTTCATGAAATTATAATTTAAAAATCCAGCTATTTACTCTTTATAAGACACGCCCAAATGTCTTTAAAAAGGAAAAGCTATGTCAAAAGGGAAAGAAAATAACCCACTAAGGAAGTATTAACCGAAAGAGAAATTTCAGACCAGAATCAACAGAAATTAGTAGCTGGATATAGAAAGATAGGAAGAAGTCAAATGACTCTAAGGTAGTATTTCCTAGATCATAGCTCCAGAGAAAACTAATTCTGAAGATGTTCCTTTAAAAAAGGAAAAAACAAATAAAATAATAAAATAAATAAAAGTTAAAAAAGGAATTTTGTGATCAGAAAATTTGAGAAATGTTCATTTTCCTACCCCCTCTTGGAAATATTCAGGGTGCATATTTGCATATTTAAATAAGTCCTTAAATTCTTAGACATTTAACTTTGTTTAGTGAGGTATATCTATTTTACCACAAAATCTTTAATCAATTTGAGGGACTTTTGGATGGGGATTTGGAAATAACGAGGAAAGCTCTCAAATGGAAAGAAGAGCTAAGAAACCAAGCATTGAGCACGTAGTGCTGCTAAAAACACTCCTTTTTTCTGTCTTTATTATTTGCTTGTTTCTGCTATGCTTTGTGTGTCAGCCTCATTATCTTACGGCACACGCTCTTCCTGTGAGTCCTCAGCAGCCATAGCTTAGCAACCCAGGGCAGAACTCTCGGTTTGGTTGGATTTGCTTGGCCCCATGGGCTAGTTACTGTTGCCCTAAGGATGGGATGCCCTCATTGTCCATGAGTATAGCCCTTTGGCCAGAGGGGCAGGATATGTTAACAGGAGGAGGATGGGAAAGCTTTTTGGCTGGAAACAAAACATGGCTGCCACATCACTGTAAATATCCGTTAATATCTTGTGGCAGTCATATTCTGGGGAACTGACCTTGAGAACTGCTGCCCTGGGATTTCTAGTGCTGTAGTAGTGTCTTAACTGAGGACACGGAGGAGGAAGAACCAGTTTGGGGTCTGCGTGAGGAGAGAATGGGAAGACAAAAGTTGTTTGAACATGTGGAGCTCATTAGATTGGAAATATTTTGTTTGTTTTGTTTTAGATCGGAAGATTTTTAAGCCTAGAGACTATTAAAGTACCATCCTGCCTTGAAGTTGCCTGGCATAGTGCTGTGTACTGTAGTAGGGGTTCAGTAAAGTTGAATGGATATATGAATTAGCTGCGATAAATTGATCAATTTCACAAATTAGTAGAATTGGAGATGAGATTTATTTTATAGGTGAGGGCGCTGAGGCTCCAAGCTGTTGATTTGCACAAAATAATACTGTTAGTGTCAGAACTGGAGCTTGAATCGAGGTCTGCTGTGCCTTCCCTATACTGCTGCTTACTCTCCACATGGCGAACTTGGTCTTCTTACCTTCTTCTAGTTGCCTGCTTAGGGTAAAGCCTTTTTCCGATTTGCTTCTGCACAGGGGCTGCCTTTTTGTAGTTGGTCTGCCTTGAATTGTAACATTCTACAATTCATACAAAGGTACCACCATTTCTCATGCCTATAGGGAAAAAGAAAATTAAGTAACTGTAGCCTCTTGGCCTAAATCTGGCTTCACATAAGAGTGAGCAGCAGCCCTCACTTTGCTCCCAATTATTATCTTGGGATTATTGCCTTCTCTTAAATGTTGGAGTCATTTCACTTCACTTTCCTCTCATATTTTATATTCCTACCCTTCAGCCCAACCATGCTGAGACTCTAGGTGGCATCTCATTTTTATGAATGTCGGCACGTATATATCTGTGGCACATATAACATGGTG
Source organism: Procyon lotor (assembly GCA_028646535.1). Classification (NCBI taxonomy): domain Eukaryota; kingdom Metazoa; phylum Chordata; class Mammalia; order Carnivora; family Procyonidae; genus Procyon; species Procyon lotor. The sequence continues at coordinate 40,385,743 of CM053614.1, forward strand.
GGACTTTTTTCCCCCTACTGCCATGTTTGTGGCTTAAGTTTAAATACCAGTTCCTAAGGATTTATAATCGTTTGCTTCTTTTTTAGCCTAAGCTTTTGGTTTAACCATTTCTTGATTGTAGGTTTTGTGCTTTGGTCAGTCTCTTGCTTTTTTCAACTTAACTCCTAGATGACCTCTTAGCAGAACTTGTGCATATTGTCTTTGGGGAAGCCACCTGGCCTAGTGAGGTTAGGATAGTGCTGGCAATTGGAGGATCTTAGTTTTACCCATTTGCCTCAACTGTGTACATTTGCTTATTTTCTATTAATTGTTATTTTTAAAATGAGGTTATAAGACTAGGCTTTCCTCAGTTTTCTCTAGATAACTACATTCAAGGTTCATGAAAATCATTATATTAAACATCATCAGCATGTTAAAAGTTAATAGCATCTCACTGAAATCCTCTGGGGTTTTCATGTGTGAGAATCAGAATACCACCAATAAAAAAGAGATTTTTTTGGTTTTCTTTTAAAATTTATTTTATTTTTAATTGTGGTAAAATAAAAGTTATCACCTTAACCATTTCTGTGTGTACAGTTCAGTTCAGTAGAATTTACAACATTCACATTTTTGTGCAATGGTCACCTCCTTCCAACTCCAGAACTCTCTTTATCTTACAAAACTGAAATTACTTGCTCATTAAATAGCAGCCCTTTATCCCCCTCTCCCCTTAGCCCGTTGAGGGGGAGTCACTTTTATTTTCTGTCTTTGTGTCAATTTGACTATCTGGGTACCTCATATAAGTGTAATCATGACAGTGTATTTGTCATTTTGTGATTGGCTTACATGACTTAGCATGATGCCCTAAAGGTTCATCCATGTTTAGCAGGTGTTAGAACCTTTTTAGGGGTGAATAATATTCCATTGTGTGTATATATCACATTTTGTTTATCCATTCATACATTGATGGACATTTGGGTTGTTTCTACCTTTTGGCTGTTGTGAATAATGCCACTCTGAAAATTGGTGTGTAAATATCTCGTCAAGATCCTGCTTTCAGTTTTTTGGGGTATATATCCAAAAGTGGAATTGCTGGATCTTATGGTGATTCTATTTTTATTTTTTTGAGGAACTACCATAATGTTTTCCATAGTGGCTGCATCATCTTATACTCCCACCAACAGTGCATGAGTATTCTAATTTCTCACCTTCTTGCCATTGCTTGTATCTATTTTGCTTTATAGTAGCCACCCTCATGGGTATGAGACTTTGGTATTCTTACAGAATAAATTCTGATTCATATATATTGAGCCGGAGTCTAGACTTGGAACAAGTTGATTGTTGTCTTGGTACTTGACATACTGACCAAGTTACAACTATTGGCTATGCACATAGTCAGGAGGTAGGATGTATTAAAGGGTAAGGAGGGAGAGCTATCTATGAGGTGATGATATATGTGGTTTATTCTTTATTTTCAAAAAAAAGGGGCAAGGGGCACCTGGGTGGTTCAGTGGGGTGAAGCCTCTGCCTTTAGCTCAGGTCATAATCCCAGGGTCCTGGGATCAAGCCCCGCATCGGGCTCTCTGCTCAGTGGGGAGCCTGCTTCCCCCTCTGTCTCTCTGCCTGCCTCTCTGCCTACTTGTGATCTCTCTCTCTCTCTCAAATAAATAAATAAAATCTTTAAAAAGGGGGGGCAAGAAATATTCCTTTTTGCTATGATTCCTTCTCATGAAACCAGATGAAGAGTTCTCCCACTTATATTGTCAACATTCAGTAGTTGCCTTCATCACATACTTGTTCTCACAACACTTTGTAAAAGTTTTATTACACAGGTTTTTAGTACTTGAAGTCGACCACGAATATAATGATTTTTTTTATTACTTCCTATTGGAGTGTTTCTCTTCTCAATAAGGAAATAATAAGTGAGATCCAAACACTATGTAAATAGCATGTCCTTGATCATCATGCAAATCTGGTTACTCTTCCTTAATGTTATGTTGTGCAGCATCAGAAATGGTTACGGAACAATACGGAACAGCTGAAGGCCTAGAAGGAACGAGAGTGGACCGAGTCCGGCTTCCATTTAGAAGCACCACTTCTTCAGCTGTGCCCACTCCAAAATTCCAGAGTCCAGATTCTCAGAGGGATTCCTGAGTGGTTTCCAGAGATGATAATTCCTTGTTAGCTGAGTGTACAGCCTTCTCTTTAGTTTCTTGCTGTCCTCAGTTTACTTTGGTTTGCTACGAGGTTATCATCTTGCCTTTTCTTACTCCTTCTTACTCTCTACCGTCCCTTCTCTGTCAGCCGTCATTTCTTTTTTACCCCCAAAGTTGTAAAGAATATATGTGAACAGTCAATTAAAATAGAGGGCAGGTGATCATCGCACTTGTTTTTCTTCTCAAGCAGACTGGAGGGGGAAAGCCCCAGAGTGGTATGGAATATGGCTGGAAATGGATTACTCAAAATCTGGTTTTTGGCCCTGTTTTACTTTGTGATTGTTAATGCTGAACGCAAGGAATGTAGAGAAGATATCAGATTCCTATCACAGAAAAATGTTGCAAATTATGTAGGTCCTAAAGAAAGTAAAATAGAAATTAGAAAAGTCTAACAAAGTTGCAAGCTATTTAATGAAAGATTTTTTTTTAACTTGGCTTATAGAAACTAAGTTTGAAGCTGAAAGATACCTTGTCTACAAGGTGGAGTTTTTAAAATCACAGTCTCCAAAGGCATTAAGTTAACTTTCTCCTTGGACTCCAGACATTAAGCTTTCAGAAGCCTAGACTTTTATTGCCCTCCAACACTGTGCCCCATCTTCATCTCAGGTGAATGTCAGGGAATTGGTCTTTAAAGTGATTTTTAAAATGAAAACAAACCATTTTGTTCTCTGATTTACCCCACTCTTTAAAACCCCCCTGTGTTTCTCTCTGATGGCTTCCATACTGCACTCACTGGTCCTTCTCAAGCCCGCCCAGCTCCATGTGGAACGTTCTGTTGCTCTTTCAGCATAAGCAGGTCTATTGTGATATTTATCTGAATTCAAACAAGGCTAATTAAAAGAGCTGCTGACAGTTGTTGTGATCTGACTTTGACTGCAGCTTGATGGTCATTATGGGTAAATAATGAACCAGGTCTGCAAATGTAGCAGCTGCCAGCTTGGGGTAGAAGAACGGCTATTGCTTCCAATTTAAGGATCTATCGACCGCTTCTCTTCTCCCTGCAGATCTTCTGCAGAAAACTAATGTTCTCTGCTGCTGTGTATTGTGGTTTCAGCTGTTTCAGATACAGCCTATAATTTCCTTCTTTAATATTTAACTTAGGACATTATTAGCTTTCAGAGTTAACAACTTTTCTATTTTGAAGAAGTTCAGCTTTGTCCTTATGCGTGCTATAACTAGCTAACCAGCTGTAGTTTATTTATATGTGTTTCATTTGTAATATGCAGGCAACGGCTAGCCATAGAAGAACAAGGTGTAGCTTTATGCAGATGTTTCAGAAGCCTGTGTAGATGTTTTGGTTTTGGTTTTGGTTTTTAAGAGACAGATGCCTGTTCCTTGGTTTTGTTTTCTTAAAGCTAAGACACCTGCTGCCAAACCTCAGTTTCCGGTTTTGTTCACCTCATCAGGGACTTCTGAGATATTTTGATGCAAAAGCTCGATCAGTGCAGAGGAACTTCAGTGACTTTCACTAAAATGCAATACTGAATATATTGTCACTCCATCACGAGCTTTTCCTTGTCCTGTTAGCAAGTGGTTGAGGGACAGGTGCATTAAAGGTAAGAGAAAAGGCACACTGCATTCATAGATTAATGTACGTTCCTGCAGATTTCCCACCCTTATAAAATATAGCTTCTGGATTTAAAAGTCACATTCCAGAATTTAACACCAGCGAGCACTTAACAACACATCGCCAGCATTTGTTCACCTGCCACGGAAAAGGCTATCTGCATTATGTAAAGCAGGAGGCTACAGTGGTGCTTTGTGCATAATGCAGCAGAGCTTTGAGATCTTGCTGGGAGGAAATGATCCCAAACATGCCCCTGAAAGACAGGTCTTACTTTGAAAAATAATGATGAAAAATTGCTTATTTCTCCCATGTATTTGTGTCTGTGTTTATTTCAGGAAAAACTAACTCAACTTTGTTTATCTGAGTCTAGAGTAGTGTTGAGAGTGTTTTTGCTTTTCTGTTTCCAGCACGGATAATGCCAGACATAGTGTTAACAAGGGGTTATGTTATGCTGGCTTATGTTAAACCAGATCACCCCCTAACATGTGCAGAGCCATTCATCTGTGTCACCAAAACCCCAGAGAACATCTGACATGGACTCGGAAACAGAAACAGTGATCACTTACAAATCAAACATGGCACGCTCTAAACTGATTGTGCACGGCAATCTTTTCTAGAAAGGACAACTAATTGAACATGATAAAGTATAAAGTTAATTAACACTCTTAAATTTGTTGATTACTTTCACGGGATTATATTGTTCGATGAGTAGCAGCTTTCTGTCCCAGCTGTCGCCTTTTTCAGCGAATGTCGCCGGTAAACAATAGAGACACCATAACAAGTCGTAAATGGTCCCTGTGACAGCAGCCCCTTGTGAGGCTGCATCTGTAGAAAATGATTAGAACAATTGCATTTTAAAGACGGCTCACATTGCAGCCCAAGTCCCATTGGTCCTCTTCTTGATCTCTTTTGATGGCAGACTGGTTAAAACATTTAAGTTCTTTTGAGTAAATTAAGTGATTTACTGCGTTTTGCTATATATCAGTGAGAGTGCTTTGGTGGCAAGATTTTTTACGGTATCAAAAACAAGTATAATTTGATTGTACTTTTTAGATTTCAATCTCTTCTCTCTCTGGATTTGAAGGCCTCTTTCTGATAGTCCTCGAATTAAAAATGATCTCCTTATTTGTGACTTGTAAATGGTTATTCTAACTTATTGGCACTTGCATAATGGATCTTCTGTCATAACCCTTGGTTCAGCTTCTCAGTAAGGCCAAATTCCAAATTTCAAGTCTATGCTGCTCCGAGGCATATTCAGGCCAAGTAGGTTTACTTGTTGTTACAATTTTTTTTGGTAATGTTTGTGTGATAACCATGTAAAATACCTTTCCAAAGTATTCTTTCATTTGAGCTTCAGAGTGTGTATGGCAAGCGATTTTATCATTATCTTCAGAGGGAGGAACCAAACTTGTCCAAGTGGGGTGACCTTGAATTGTGACCTCACTCCAGGTGTCTTAACTCAGATTACATGTTCTTCATTTTTTGTGTCTTCATAATAATGTCTCCATACATGTGCACTTATGTTTACATGTGTTTATGCAGCAGTAAGTGAACATGCTATTACTTTTGGAATAATCCTACTCCAAAGTTGAGCTTTCTCGATAAGCTAGAAAACATTGTCTTACTTACTCTTAGTTAGTATTCTTGGTTATTTTAGTAACCATTGATTTCTTCTCTGCCCACCTCCTAAAAAGACAATGAACATTTATCACACACATGTTATATGTTGGGTGCTGAGATTCAAACAGCTCTTGCGCATAAAAATCCTTACAAGACACACCAGAAAAATCATTGATGAGAGTAGTGTAAGTGCTTTATTACAAATACCACTAGAAATGTTCTAAAAATAGAGAAAGGGGATTATGGCCATGAATTGCTTCTTAGAGTTAACATGAGTTGAGCATTGGAAGATAATAAGGAGTTCACCAGGCAGAGGAGGGCAAGGGAAGAATTTCATACAAGGGAGTTGCCCAGGAAAGCCGTGGATACATAAAAAAAAAAATCACAGCATGTTGCAGCTACTGTAAACAGTTCGGTAAGCCTTGCGTGGTGGTTTTTGTTGCATGGAGTAGATGAGAAAACCAGAAAAGTGGTTAGAGCTCATTGACAAGAAAAGTAAAACTTAAAAAAAAATCAGAAACCATTTTAGGAGAAAAAAAAGAAAGTTCATTGTTTCCTATGACTCAAGACCAAAGGGAAGATACAGGAGTTATGTAATTCTTTTTGGTGAACATAAACATACAAGTACTTCAGAAAGAATAACATTTACTTAATAGAAAACAGTAGTGTGGGATGCCCGGGTGGCCCAGTCAGTAGGTTAAGCGTCTGACTCTTGGTCTTGGCTCAGGTCATAATCTCAGGGTTGTGAGATCAAGCCCTCCATCAGGCTCCCCACTAGACATGGAGCCTGCTTGGGATTCTGTCCCTTCTAACCCTACCCCCTGCTCGAGCATGTGCTCTCTCTCTCTCTCTCTCTCTAAAAAAAAAGGAAAGGAAAGAAAACAATTGTGAGACACTATAGAGAAATGCTGAGTAATAGTGAATAATGTCTTCAGCTGCTGGTTATGTTCATGTCGACACATAATTTGAAACTTACGCCTGTTTTGGTTCTTAAAACAGATAAAACTGCCAAAGATTGGGACACAGATAGACTATTTGAGATGATTATTGTTAATATTGACCTCTATTGCAGGTGGGCTGAATTAGAAAAATAAATAAAACAAGAATTGAATTACTTTGGAAAAATTACTTCTGCTTTTCATATAAAAATATGATGAACATTGTCTATTATTTGATTTACCATCTCCTTCATAAAGTTCCCAATGAGAATTTTTTAAACCATGTAACTCAATGGAAGGAAGAACTCCATTTTCCTCGAGGCTGCTTTATTTCTGCTCCCAAATAGTGTTTGCCAGGACCTCTAAGATACTCAGACCCATATTTAAAATTCATTGTGAAATCTTATGGTTTCATTTTTGTATTTGTTCTTAATCCTGATTCTCAGTTTTCTGTTTTTGTCTGATAAGCAAACTTAAGTCTGTTGTGAAGAGAGAGAGGGTTTCATGTGTATTTAGACAACAGGTAGAACTCCGTAGAACTATATATAACAGAACTCTGTATATATAAAAATACAAAGTCATTTGCTCAGTTCACATTGTTTTAAACTGCTCTGAACATGATCTGCAAATAGATTGAGAATACCTATATTCTTTTTTTTAATTTGTTTTTTAAAGAAAGGGGGAAGTAACCTTTTTCTTTTCTTTTAGATTTTATTTATTTATTTGAGACAGAGGGAGAGCACAAGTGGGGAGGAGGATCAGAGGGAGAGAGAGAAGCAGGCTCTCCACTCAGCAGGGAGCCTGAGACAGGGCTCAACCCCAGGACCCTGGGATCATAACTTGAGCTGAAGGCAGATGCTCAACCGACTGAGCCACCCAGGCGCCCCCAGAATACTTGTATTCTTGTCAAAGTTTTCAAAGCCTACCCACAGTTGATGGCAAGACCATTACTCTTTGAGAACAATTTGATTCTTTTTTCACTGTTTCACTTTCTGAGAACTCATTAGCCTTTCAATGATGGAGGGTCAAAAAATGGGAGGAAAGAGGGAATCAGATTTTGGTGGCAATTGTCCTCATCCCTGACACTTAGTACATGATGCTACCTTTTGGCATTTACTTCTGAGTATGTGGTATGTGTCTCTTTTCCCTAACTGTATTTTATACCTTTTGAGGGCAAAGACTGTTTTATACCTACTGTGATCTTACATTTTGAACCTTCTGGAATAGTTGTATTTTAAATATTCTCCCAAGCACAAGGATGGAGCAAATTGTTAAATGCACTGAACAGATAATTGCTGATGATATTTTTCTGCTTTGAACCTCCAGATGACTATATGCAGAGCTCTCCTGTAGATGCATCTGTCTTTTACTATTGCCATTTGTTTGCCTTCTCTCTTCTCTCGTCTCCACATACATGTACACACTCACATCCACCACCCCAAACACTGGGTTTCAGACTCCTTGAGGACAAGGATATTTCTTCTTTCTTCCCAGGGTTAAGAACTACTGATAGATGGCTCTCCAGTGGTCAAATTTTTTATGTCCACCATAAATAGGAGTGGAAGGAAAGAAAGAAGGAAGGCAGTTTGGGTAATGGAGGCTTCCTGTGATACCTTTGACCGAGAGAAAAAGAGAGAGAGGCTGACTTTGAGACTTGGGTTGCATTTAAAGTGTTTCTTCACTCTGAGGTTGATTGAAATTGAAGCAGACTCCAGGAGAAGTGGTAGGTGGCTGTGTCCTTAAAAACAGGGTAGTCCGGGGCCCTGGGTGGCTCAGTGGGCTAAAGCCTCTGCCTTCAGCTCAGGTCATGATCTCAGGGTCCTGGGATCGAGCCCCGCATCGGGCTCTCTGCTCAGCAGGGAGCTGCTTCCCCCTGGCCCCCCACCTGCCTCTGCCTACTATCTCTCTCTCTCTGTCAAATAAATAAATAAAATCTTTAAAAAAAAAAAAAAGGGTAGTCCAGCCACCTGTTTTGAATGGTTTGGGCATTTGCTTTTTCCTTTGTACAAATGCATTCAGTTTTTTTTTTATTACACGGTCATGGGAAAGAAGCACTAGAATTGTAAATGCTGTAATACAATTAAGTACAGGATATATTTTGATTTTGTATATGTAATTACTAAAATGTAAAGTTAAAATACTTCTCCCAATATTCTAGCAACTGCACAAGTGTGTCGTCTTTGTGTTTTGGGAAATAGACTTGAATTAAAGTGGCATGGCAGTATAATAAATGTAGTGTTTATTATTGATAGACATCAAAATCTGTATAGTGTCTTCTGAAATCCATAGGATGTCTTACATAGCTTTAGAGTTCCACCGTCCTAGATATTATTTCCTAAGCTCAAAATGGTTACATTTATTTTAGGATTACTTAGGTCTTAATTTTGCCTTTGCAATGGGAGTAGGCTTCATAGTGTCACACCTCTAGAGGAATATGTAGAGAAAGACAGGATTTGGTCCCAAGGAATGTCAAACCTTTAGAATTACCTGGGTTAGTCAGGCCCTGACATTGGAACGTGGGTTATGAAAAAGTCCTAATAATGAGGCCTCCACATTGAGAGAAGGAGTGTGGAAATACCACAGACCTCTGACTCAAAAGATGAGTTATTCTTTCTTTTGTGGTCTTCTCTTGCTTAAGTAACTTATTTCTTCTGTTTGAAATATGTGTTTGAACAAGTGAGAAAATACACCTGTCAAAAGATTAACCAGCTGAGAACCATTGTCAGCATTAATTTTCCTTTAATAAATGACTCTCTGAAGCTATTTAGCAATCTGTAATCTAGATACAAAGCTATGACCTATGATGGATAGTGCTGGATTTGTTTGTAAGCTTTGACTTAAATTGTCTACTTAATTTTCCTAGGTCAGATCAACAGGATTAGGAGTAAGGATGGTTATGTGGTTTGAATAAAAATGGGTATAGAAATTGAGCAAAAGAATTGTAAAACAGTAATGATAATCTACCATCTTAGTGTAGTAAATTAAAAACTAACAAAGTGACAGTCACTTAAACTTCAATATTATCAGAATATTCAAAGGACACAGACTGGCTAATTAAAAGCATTTGTTATAATTGGGTTTTTGTACATAATCATTCCAAAGTGTGTCTGAAAATATTGTGAAATAATGTAATTTAACCTTATGTGTGAGCATCTCATGCTTTCATAGCACATGGGCGCTCCCTCTTCCACAATTATTTGGCTAACATAATGCTGACCTCTTTTGCTTTTAATAATTAGTTAAAATAGCATGAACTATAAAGTGGAAAAGGCTACTTTGACTTGGCAATAGCAAAATATCCACAATTTCATTGAAATATGGATCTCTTCACTTGGGCTTTTTAGATACAAACTATTTCATTGAATAAATTAAATTAAAAAGTAGGCCATTACTTGCAGCTGTCTGTTCTAATGGCCAGGTTTGATACATAGCACAGACAATTACGATTTCTTTATTCCTAGCTGTACTATAAAATAAAGCGTAAAGGTAAAAATCATACTATTAATACAGCTCTTCCACATGCTTTCCTGGTTTTGATCAACAAAATCTAACTTGGAAAATTCTGAATTAAAATTTCTCTAATATTAAAAGCAATAATAATACTCTTGGTTTTATTTAGAGTTAATAACAATTTAGATAAATGAAGCTTCCCCTCCCTTTTTTAGGACAAGTCTAGGATATGTTTGTGTGCTACCCAATCATTTTAGTCAATGAATATGCATCAGACCTTTGTTAAGAGCTATGAAAGAGTAGCCAAACCAAAGCTCGTTTCTCCTTCCCACTCATATCACTAGGAATGAATTGCCCAAAAAGTATATAGGAGGAGGGAAAAGAAAAATCAAATAATATTGGAAAGTGCACATCAGAATAATCAGTCTAAATAAGCAGCTGTTTTCTTTACCTTAAAAAGGACTCTTACCCTCTGAAATGCCTACTTGTCTGGGGAGAAAGAGCCAGGTCTTCCACTTTGTAGATACCTGCAGAGTATACAGAGTACAGGCAAATGGGCCAGAGACCCCCAGATCCAAACTTAGGCAGCAGACCCCTTTGGCCATTCTTGTACTGGTCAGGGCACAAGTTGCCCTTTTCATATACTTTCTATTACTAAATAGATTTCTTAAAATAATAGGTGCATGTGAATAAAATGCTTGTTTCAGTTTCCCATATCTCTCATGCCATGATTGTACCAGATATTTGAAATGAATTGAGAATAAGAGTTTGAATGTGTATGTCCCTTTTGTTTTAGGATTAAACTCCACAATACTGAATTTTTTAAATATTCTAGAAGAGGGGCACATGGCTGGCTCAGTCTGTAAGCGTGACTCTTGGTCCTGTGGTTCATGATCTAAAGCCCCATGTTGGGTGTAGAGCTTACTTAAAAATCCACACACACATACACACACTCCAGGAGAGATTTAGAGTATCTTATATATGCCTGACATAAATACAGTTCGGAGGCAAGATATTTTTATTTGTTTTGAGATTTTCTGTAATTTTATTATGTACTAAACACTTGAAGAAATGTATCCCTTTGTTCTATCCCTTTACCCCCAAACCATTCAGGTGTGGGAGCTGCTCGGTCTGGGAACCTCACATTTATGGTGGGAGGAGTCGAAGATGAATTTGCTGCTGCCCAGGAGTTGCTGGGGTGCATGGGCTCCAATGTGGTGTATTGTGGAGCTGTTGGGACCGGGCAGGTAACATCTTCACATTAATGATACTGACTTGATGATATAGAATTGGCTAATGTTCATTTCTCTTTCCTGACCACCTTCATATTTCCTATTCCTCTCTATTCTGTTCAATCTGTCGATTCCTTGCTGAGAGTTTTTGTTCTGTTTTGTTTTGAGAGAGGGGGAGAGAGAGCATGGGAGTGGGGTTGGGTAGGGGCAGAGGGAGAAGAGGAGAGAGAGAATCCCAAGCCCATGCCCAGCATGGAGCCCAACTTGAGGCCCGATCCCACAACTCCAAGACCATGGCCTGAGCCAAAATCAAGAGTCGAATACTTAACTGACTGAGCCACCCTGGTGCCCCTTTCTTTGCTCAGGTTTTCTTAAATGAATTTGGAATAAATTAGTTTTCCCTCGTTCCTGTTGGACTTAAGCAGACATCAGCCGATTTACTTATTAAAAAAGATATTGAAAGTCCATCATTCAGTTTCTGATGTATCATCCTAGTGACCACTGAAATCATTCTTAAAACTGTTTCCATTTGAAGTGCTCATGGTGTCTGAGTCACTGTTATCCTCCATCTAATTACTTGCTAAGCTCTGTAATATAGTCAGGAAGAAATAACCTACACACTTTAATCTTTTTCTTGAAAAGCAAATAATTTTCGTTAGAAATATATCAATTCTCTAATCAGATAGAGGTGAATGACAACACTGAAACTCTGAAATCAAATGAGCAGTCCCCCTCCCACCAAAACACATGCTCTCACTAGATTTCCCATCCTCTTAATCCTTGGTCCTGGTCACTGGCACCCTCTTTATCTTATTCAAGACTTTGATATTATTTTAGATATACCTGTTGTCTCCATTCTCTTGTTCAGTCGCCAAGTTCTGTTGATTTTTGCTTCAATGTCTTTCACTGTGGACAGTCTTCTCTATTCCTCACATTACCTGGTCCAGTTTCTCATTAGCTTATACCTTGTGTACTGCTCAGAAACCCTGGATGGCAAGTTTACCACTCTGCCCAAGACCAACTCCATTAAGATGTTTGTATCATCATAGACATCCCCAGTCAGAAACTTTGACTAGATGCTGTTTCCTGTCAGGTCAAATTTGAACTCTCCACCCTAGCTTTCATGGCTCTTGCCCCAGGCTTAACTATCAAATTTCTCACCATTCCTTAAAACATATGTACATGAGTCCGTTTTCTTACTGTTCTCAGGAACATCCCATGCTCTGATATATTTAATCCCTCTTATATATTTGCCTTTTTCTTTGCTCTCCTCCTTTCTCTCTCTTGCCTATTTAAATTCCTACCTGGCCTTCTAAGAGATGGGTTTCAGTTCCATTTCCTCTCTGCTTTTACCCTCTGTGATCTCGGAGTTCATACTGTCTCTGTCTTATAGCCATAGAATTTTCCACTCAGTTGTTTTTGTTTGTGCGTTTGTTACCTTTATCTTCATTGTGTTACTACTCCATTGCCCCAATTAGAATGTAAGCCCCATTCCATAAAGAGCAGTTGTGCTAGGGATTTTGTGTATGACATGATGACTAGAGCTAACACTGCCGTATGATGTATATAGAAGTTGTTAAGAGAGTAAATCCTAAGAGTACTCACCACAAGGAAAAAAATATATATGTACATGTATTTTTTGTATCTATATGAGATGATGGATATTAACTAAACTTACAGTAACCATTGCATGATATGTGTCAGTCACATCATTATGCTGGACAACCTAAAGTTACACAGTGCTGTATGTCAACTCTATCTCAGTGAAACTGGAAAAAAAAAAAAGAGCAGTCATGCCACATAGGTCAATAGCTCAGTATTACTAATGGACTGAGCCCACAGGAGGAGTTTGGTCTCCACTATGGGGTTCTGACCCAGGGGAAGGATCTGCTCCCAGGTGGCCTGGTAGGCTCAGGAGGAGGCATGTGGCATCACGTTCCTTTGCCCATTTGAAAGAATCAACAGTTAAATGCTCTGACTTTTAGAAAGAAACCTGGGGAGTTGGGTAAAGAGCAACTTCCTGTGAGTTACAACTTGAAAATAAAGATATTTAATATGTACTCCATTTATTTTCAGGCTGCAAAGATCTGCAACAACATGCTGTTAGCTATTAGTATGATTGGAACTGCTGAAGCTATGAATCTTGGAATCAGGTTTGTTGACTATATATTTTCATGTACTAACAATTTTTATGAGCTTCCCTATTTGATTTTCTGATGTTGAAAAAAAAGTGTTCATGAGAGATAAATGAGTTGATCCAGGAACATTTTGAAAGTACTTCATTATTGAACTTTAATAGACTTTGCTTATTTGACGACCAATAGGACCCTGGAGAGCATGAATACTCTGCCATAGCCATAAAATGTACTGTGCTGTGTGTTCGAAGTTACATTATCCCTTTTATATGGGAGCTCCATTTCTTCTATTGTGTTGAAACACAAGAAACACTTTTACTATAAAATTTAAACATACTTTGGCAGTGTAGGACAAATTTGTACAAAACAGCATTTTAATGCACAGTGAATTCAAGTGTTACCCCACCACAAGACTAGTTTTATGTATCTACTTTAAATACAGTCTCCAAAATCTACACTAAAAGGGCTCTTGGTTGTTTAGTCTTAGGATAAACTGGATGGCATTCATAAAGCTGCAACTCATGTGCATAATTCTTTCATTTTAACTTGCTTGTGGTTTTGTTACTTTACATTAAGGATACATCTTTCCATTAAAATAAAATGGCATTCATACTGAAAGTGATTCAGGAATTTTGTTTCTCCTGTGATCATCATCATCCTTTAGAATGCTTAAGGTTAATGTCTTAATTTTAGCCTTTAATCTTGTGGGTTAGGAATGTTACATGTGATTAATCACCTAATTAATTTTTTGAATGTTTTGTATTTCATGATAATAAATATATGTTTCTTACTTTAGAAAATGCTTAATTAGGAAGATGCTTTATTCAGGTGTTTTCTTCACACTTCCCCAAGCCGCTTAACAGATATATCACAAATCAAAATAGTGTTTCATATCACAGCTTTTGATAAAAGCAATAAAAAAGAGCCAAAGTGCTTGAGATATTTTTTAAAACACAGTAATGGATTCACATTTCCTCTTGATTACCATATCAAGATGCTGTTGTTTATTGAATTGCCCTTGTCTCAGATGTTAAACTATCTTGACCTATTAAGTTGTCATGTTGTAATTGAGATAAAAGAGGAATTTGCTTTGCATCAGTGCTAATTGGTTTATCAATATCCTGTACCATTTACATTTTAAAATTGAGTGTAAGATGGTAAGGCATATCTGTACAAAGCCTTAATAAAACTGGTAGTGTACAGGAGACTGTTCAGAGTGGTATGTGTGTGTCGTAGCCAGTGTTAGGCTATGGGTCACTTACTCATAAATGAAAAACTTGTTACCAGTAACTTGTTTTCATGGCCATCCTCTAGACTAATTTCATGGAAGAGGAAGATGTAAACTTCTGGAACCAAAATTGCATACAAAATTAATTGGTGTTGACAATAGGATTAGAGCATTAGTATGCATATGCATCTTTAGAATCTTATCTTCATTCTTCTGGGTATAAATGAATAATAAAAAAGCAAAAACATAGATAACCTAGGCTATGCTCTCCTGAAATTTCCCCTTGCTCTTTGCCAGTTTGTTTTATATTCTGCTTCTTACTCTGAGCATTACTGGATCAGGGTGTTCCTGAGGCATAGTGATATATCCTCTGGTCTTCCTCAGATAATTTTCCTAGCAAAACTCTTATTAGATGATCACTTGCTATTCTAAAATGAAATTTTTGTATGGTTAGTGCTTATAGAAGTCTGACTTCAAACACCAGCTAATAAAGAGTAGTATGAAAGTCACTCGAATCAAATGAATTGAATCAAATATACAATGAAATATATACATTGGCTACTGCAGTGAATTGTGATTACGAAAAGAAGATGAAAAGTGATAAAATTCCAAATAGAAATGTTAAGAGCAAAAGCAACAAATAGATTTTCCTTTATAATTGACCTTAATCCACTATGTTAAAACAGCGTTTAGAAAGATGAACCGTTAAATGTTTAATTTTTTAGAAACTATACCTATATTATATATATACACACACACACATATATTTATATATATTTGTACCAGTATATATTTATATACTTACATATACTATATATAAAGAATGGACACAAATTAAGAACTCCCTAGTTTTACTTAACTGTTATAATAATTTGTAAGTTTCTGGTACTTCAGATTATACTAATGGGTTGCTTATTTTCATAACATTAGGATTTTATCAGTTTATTTTACAAAGAGTCTCAGTGGTTTAGAAGTCCTAAAAATGATTGCTTCTGCTGTTGTCTTTTCTTCATGGTTTACAGACATGGTTTAAAATGACAGGATTGTTCTCTAATAGAGTATAGAGAGTGGCCACGATTTATTGAGCTTTGCAAGGTGAAAGAGAAAATTGGCATCGGCAAGCATAAATTCCCAAGTAGTAAATTCCCACAAAGTAGTACAGCATCAAAGTGGCTTAGCCACATTTATATTCTGTTCACTCTGAAGTGAAATTTTTTTAGAGCATTAATGTCAACATTTACAAATTGAGTCACCTATTCCTATGAAGTTATCATTTCTGATTAATTTCATCCTCATAAGTCAGTATTTTTCCTAGAACACTGTTTCCTATTTTTTTAAAAAGATGGAAGAATAAAATCTTATAGTTTAAAACTCTTATTGACCCTATGATCTTTTAAAGTGACTCTTTATGGATGTTAGTGAAATTTTAAAATGCTATAAAAAAAAGTAAAGCATAAAAAATATGGGTATACAACATAATTTGAGAATCTTTTTTATCAGACCTTTCTACCTTCCTTTTGGGTTCTAGTTGGGACTTAGAACGTAGTTTTCTGGCACCAAAGGTGCCCTGCTTGTATTAGAGAAGTTATGTTCCTGTGCATCACAAAGGAACAGAGTAATAATAGAGGGTTTGTTACTATGTTTTTATTCTTGCTCCACTGAAACTGACTTGTTTTTCTTTTTTTTCAATATTAGTGGGATAGCAGGCCATCTGCATTACCAACCAGGCCCTGGCCCCTCTAGCAACAACCACATTGTCTTCTTCCACCTTAAAAGAAACTAAGACAGTTGAACTTCTGGAAGGCTGTTCAAGATGAGAACTTTCCCACAAGCATAATTTTAGTTTCTTGGCTACTGCCCTTAAGACAGTATTAGGTTTTCATTTAGGCGATGATGACCTGAAGCCTCTTAGTTGTATACCCTAATATATATAGAATAGATAACAAGTGGCAAAAGGCTTATGATAAAAGTTTGACCAAATTTCTTAATGAACTGATAAAACACCATCGTATTGGCTTATTAACTATGAAGTTCACTACCCACATAACACAGTGAGACTCAGGATGATGGGATTTTTGTCTGTCAATACCTGCATCCCAGCCATGCCACAGACTTCAGCTTTCTTATCTATAAAACGACAAAAATAATAATATCTACATGGTTGTTGCTAAGATTAAATGAGTTAATCCATGTAAAACTTTGAAAACAGTTCCTGGTGCATTGTAAGTGCTCAATGTGATAGTTATTGATGTGCTTGATGGTGGTGGTGGTTAGTATTTGAATTGAGTTGTACTTTTGCAGTAGTTTCTTCATAGCACTTTTCGCCAGCGGGTGTGTCTATTTATGTATTTGTTTGTTGCCTGTCTCCCCAACTAGAATGCGTGCTCCATGAAAGGGGTTGGCTTTATCTGCTCATTGCTACATCTTAAGGACATAGTACGTACTCAGTGAAGGTTTGTGACATGAGTGAAAGGGGAAGAAAGAGAAGGGAGGCACTTCTCCTGCCTCAAGTGAAAGTTACCTGTGTGTATGTGTCTTAATCGGCCCATTTCTGGAAGGCAGGCACAGCCTCTCCGTAGCTTCTTTAACTGTCTCCTTGGCTCTAAGCACAACGCCTGCACATGGCAGGTCTGTAAACAATGATGAGTAAGTGAACGATTGATTAAAACTGACATAGTCTTAAGTATTTCATTTCCAGATCTGTTTCTGTGATATAAACATCTCAGTTTAGTGACATAATTTGCTTTGTTCCTCTGTAAAACCAGACACTGTAGATACTTCTAGAAAATATAAGGTCAACAAACTTTTTTGGTCCTTTTTAAAATCCTCAGTTACAGTGAAGGCAGACATTTGGATTCTCTTTAATTTTTTTTTTTTTACAGTGTATACATCATTTTTACTTCTCTCAAAAAGTTCATTTAGAATTCTTGTGATTTAAAGGTGAGTAGATTTGACACAGTGACGTTTATTTGAGTTGCATTATATATGCGGTCAGAGCAATGAATTCATTCTCTGTTTATATCAGAGAACATTCCAGCAATTGTAAAGCCACATGCATGTATGCGCACACTCTCGAACCACATCCAGTGGCAAGTTATTATGGGGACTGACAGACTGTCATCCTTTTGATGGCTTGAGCTGTATATCTCCTGAACAGCAATGGGGCTCTTATGCAGAAAGTATCATATGTTCCCAGCCAATTTACAGGGAAACAGCAATAACATTTTATCATGGTTGAGAGCCCAGTAGCTGCTTCCTATTAAACTTGCCCTTTCAGATACCTGTCTTGGATTAATTTGTTGATTTCAAATGGAAACTCAGTCTTCTCCAGTGAAGCATGACGTTCTAGGATAGACTCTCTGAATGACAATTACTGTGTATTCTAGCTGGTTTCAGACCATTACAAGCCTTAGGCACAGTGGAAGACAGAGGACTTCAGTAACTGATTTTAATATTATGTCTAATTTTAACTGTCAGTTATATATGTGCCAGGGAAAGAATCCTCAGAAAGATGAAATGCAAAACACTTCTAACTTGCTCTTTTTAATGATACACTTTGCTGTAGGGTGCTGAGTCGGGGGAGGAAAAGCAGAGAGGGAGCAGCCGGCTCCTAAAGGGAAGTCAGCACAGTGGGGAAGCATCAGATTTGAAAGTGAGCACGTAACAACTGCCACCTGGCTTTTTTTGCGTGCCCCTCGGGATGCTTCTAAATAGTACTATGTTCGCCAAACAGGGTTCCATAAATCAGTGCCAGTATTTTTCCTTGAACACTCAAGAAGAATGAAACGGAGGATTTTACAAAGGATAATAAGCTTTGCTCACCATTTTGGCGAGTACTAGAGACAGAGCATGAACTGCTTTAGCAGTAAAGACTGTTGTAAGCTACTGTTGAGTATAACCAGGTAGGTTATGAAAAGAGGAGCATCTCTGCTGCTCTAAATGTGATGAGCCATTTTGAAAGAAAACCTAAATTCAGAAGCGCCTGAATTAATATTCCAAGTGGAAGGGAAGAACCATGTTTTGGGGTCTTAAAGATGTTCCCCACTCGTGGAGCACATTAGACATAAGACATTCTTGAGCAGTTGTACTTAAAGAGTATCTTTGCAGTTATAGCAGACTAACTGTTAGTATAGATGGGATTTTATTTAATTAATAATTTTCACATTATTCCCTATGCACATTGGCTTTATCTTTTCCCAAGTCACCTGCTAGAACAGCATACTGATAGTCTCATTTTATTTAAAAGGGGAAAGAAAGCAGCAATAGCAAATTGCACCAGTAACAAACTTGGATTTTTATAAAGGAATGAATGAACTGTCGGGTTTCTTTCTGGCAGTCCACCATTGAATGGAATGTATGGCAGCCGATTTAGAGTGAATCTTCTCTGTTACAGTCCTTAAGAAAACCCCCTGTAATCACATGGCCCAGTATATGGATTCACATTTGTGGCATGCCATTTATATTCCTTGGACCATGGCTACTTCTTGAAAGCCTGATTATAGAACAGTTGTACTATGTGGTAAATCCATACATATCCTGGCTATGAGCCCTACGCCCCCCGCCAGCATTGGAAGAATGTTGTGCTGGTCGTGATACTTATCCTGGGAAATAAACATAGACATAGGTTTCAAATGCAGGAAGTAAACAAGATCTTAGGCATGCCAAAATGCACTATCTGTTTCACATTTTCGTGGGTCTCTTTGCAGACTTTTTTCCCCTTAAATTCTGGAAGAGATTGGTTCTAAGAAAAGGCAGAAAGCTTTTATGACAATTGTCTTATAATGGCTCTTTGTATGAAAGAAAACAATACATTGCTGAGTAGAAAGTTTGATTTGAAACTTGATTCAGTGATACTTAGCCAAACTCTGCTCCCCAAACTGCATTAAGATACTCAGAATCAAAATATTACAGCATTTCGTTGCTCTTTTTTTCTGGGTCCACACTGAACAGCCGTTGATGCCATCTCAGTGATAGAACAAATGATGTTTCCGCCTGGGCAAGCTTTGTTTTATCAGGATCAGTAACCTTATCAGCAGTTGACCCAGAACTCTAATGCATGTCCCTGAATAGATAGCATATGTCACAGCTCTGTGCAGACTTGCTTCATAAGCAAGATCGTCTAATGAAGATTTAATAAATAAGGAGAAGTTTGCAGCAAGAAATGTCTTCTTTTATAAGGATAACTTCTCTTAAGCTTGTCTCGCTGCTCACGGCTCATCTCTTGCATCCATTCTCATAAAAGCTAAAAGAATAAACATACATATAAATGCATCCACACGGACTCCCATGATGCATGGTTTATCTGTCAGTATTTCTTTCTGAAATATATCATTTGTGAGTGAAGAATGTAGAATTTAGATGATCATATTGGTTTAAGGGTCTTGTGTGACACATAAATGCAATAACATCCAAAAGACTAGAAAACCCATGTGTGTGATAAACCAGCACCACTTTGGCAACTCTGGGATGTTTCTTAAAAGTGGGATAGTATGGAGGGTTTTCTCTCAGTGCGGAACTTCCTGGCTCTGAAATGTTTAATCACTAGCTTTTAATGCCCTATAATTTAAGATTGGGTTCTTTGCTCTCATCAATCTGCTTTGATTTTTGAAGACATATAATAAATGGAGAAGGAAGATGGAACATCCTCATACATAAGTAAGTCACGCATGACTTGTACATTTTGACATTTAACACTTCTTTTCTTTGACCTTTCACAGGTTAGGGCTTGACCCAAAACTGTTGGCTAAAATCCTAAATATGAGCTCAGGACGGTGTTGGTCAAGTGACACTTACAATCCTGTGCCAGGGGTGATGGAAGGAGTTCCGTCGGCAAATAACTATCAGGGTGGATTCGGAGCAACACTCATGGCCAAGGTATGGTAAATGCAGAGACGACCCAAGGGAGAGGGGAAAAAATGCACAATGGTCTAATCCCTCACCCCCTTTAACAAAGCATATGTCTATCCCAGAAGGGAAGATTACTAAAATAGTGATTCACTCACTAACTGGAAATGAGTTGAAACTTAGCTTCGATAAAAACACTTATCTTGTTTATTTCAGATGAGAAGAAGAGGCTGGAAGTTTGATTTTGTGGGTTTCAGGGTTTGTTTGTAATTTGAGATGGCAAAATTTTGTTCTTCATCAGAAATTTTCATTCATTTACAAGTCCTTAGAATGGAAGCAGTAAGAATTTTCTAATAATACATTGACATTGGGTACACCCATCACAAAAGGGGAGAGGATCTTTCTCATGGTACCAGGTTTCTAAACACATCTTCTTCCTTTAAGAACATGTGTGTATTTACGTGTAAAGTCATTTGGAGAGCAAATTGTTGACCTCCTATTTGTGATCTCAACTTTAGAAAATACTTTGTAGGGAAGAGCTTTGCAGATTTCTACATAGAGCTATTTCCCACCCCACCCTGCCCCCATAATTGACTTTCCCCACCAACCCTTTACAGAGGTAATCAAGCCTATACCTGGACACCGTATTCAGCTTACTTTCCTTCGCTCTCCATGGCCTTCTGTCCATTTTGTTCCTTAATATGCCTCGAATTCATGCAGTCCCCTCCTCTGCCACCACCACTGCCTTGGCTGAGCCTCCTTTAGATTATACCACATCATGCCTTTACTGGTCTCCTTCCCTTTCAGAGTCCTCTCTAGTTCATTTTCTATATCATGGGAAAGAGCGGGCTCCCTGAGATGTAAAAACCCAAATGTGCCTTTTCTCCTACAACGTCTCTCTCGTGGTTTCCAGTCTCTTGTAGATGAAAGTCCATCTGTGAGTCGTCTTACGAAGCCCTTGATGATTTAGCCTTTGCTTGTCCTACCAGCTCGTCTCTGCCCTTGCGGCCCCTCTCTTCGCTTCAGCCATACCGGACTCCTTTCTGCCTCTCGTTGGCTCTCACTTGCAAACCTTCAGGCTGGCTGTTCCCTTCTGCCTGCACCCCATTTGTCCTTGCGCCCTCCATCCCAGCTTGTGGTGCAGTTCCTGGCGTTTCCTCTGTGTGCTTTGAATATCTATGGGATAAAGCAGTGTTTGAACTATTTCTTATTTTGCAGGTTGATTTCTCCCCGTGTTTCATTTAAGAAAATACTTATTTTTATGCCAGTCTGTATCCTGCATTTAGGTTTGCATATCATCCACACGGGCCTTTGTAGTTGTGCTGTGTGACTGTTAGAAACAGGAAGTAGCTCCTTAAGCGTATTGTTTTCACTGAAGCTGCGGGTGATTTATTAGGGCACGTGGAAGAATGGAAGAATCGGTTTATGCTCAGTGTCCATTCTGTCTCCATATGAAGTGGGTTGTGAGCCTCTAGCTTCTTCGGTTCCTGTGATACCGCTAATGGTCGGAGCAGAGGACGCAGCTAACAAGTAGGGTAGTAAGAAGTAGGAGGCTTCTCGTCAAAAGGGTCAGATGCCTTTGTCTGGCCTCCGGTCGTCTGCAGTGCTGGCTCTGTCTGGGGACTCCGCCCTTGCTGTCCTCTCCGTGTGGTACACCTGTGCTTTCACCGTTTGCTGGGGGGGCCCCGGCCAGGAAGAAGCTGCCAGTTAAGGTCTTTCCTTTAAAACGATTTTCTTGATAATAAACGATAGCATTTTCAACTAATAACATGAGAGAGTGCGGGAGTGAAACATGGAAATTACTGTTCTTCTTTAGTCTCATTTCCTCTATGAAGTGCAGTTGTGATGTCTCTTATAAAGAGGAAGACTTAAGAGTTTTGCTTGGAATGAGAGTAGGAAGGAACTTAAAAAAAAAATCTGCCATCTCTTCAGATTGCTGTTAACAAAAACACACCATAGCTAATTATATTCGTATAGAGAAACTGATGGAGGTTAAAAAAATCCCCATCAATGCCACATTGATTAAAGCAGTCATTCCTGCTTGGGCAGACCAAGGCTTTACTTCCTAAGAGATGTTTTGCTCAACTGCTATTAAATGAATTGTGCTAGGGGATATGAAGTTAGTGTGTCGTTGAAGTAGAGGCTTGTACATTTATTTCCGAGTCTTACCATCATAAAATTCTAACACATTATGTGTATATAATCAGAACATAGTCAATATAAAAACTAGATTAATCTTTTGCACTCTCCAGCCTAGATGTGTGTGATGGCCACTGCGGAACAACATATGGAAAAGCACGATGACTCTTTGTCCTCCCCAGGGGAGGACCGTTTCCTTGTAACATAACAACTTGGTCTTCCATTGACTTGTTGAAACCTTATTACAATTGTTTTATATTTTTTCCTGAACTGCCCACTTAGCTTATGGATTCATAAATATTTTATTTGATTGGTGAAGTGGAAAATCTGTTTATTTTAAATTATATATTATAAGCTTCAAAGGACGCCTTCTTTTTCTAACATTTCCAGATAGGCAGGCCTCTCAGACTCGGAGAGGCTAATCCCTTTTTTCTTTTCAGAATGTGTTTCCTTTAAGGCAGCAGGCGCCAAAGCTATCTCACTGTCCATGTTTGTGGTTTGTTAGGTTTAATCTGGGGTATGCACTTGCCCATTTGAAAAACTCTCGACTGGTCTTCTCAACAGTATTGTGTTCTCTTCGGTATGTTATGTTTAACTCCGAGTTCTTCTGTTCCAGTTAACAGGGTTAAAAGTTGAATGCAGTCTATGTAAATTTTCTCTCTGTCTTTTGAAAATAAAGGCATCTTTCAGATATGCTGCCAAACGATGGCAAGATGAGAGGTTTGGTTGGACCTAAGCAGTAGGGCCACTGTATGTCTGTGAACCGTGTGGGGATCGGCTAAACTTCCTTTTCAGTTTTAGGAAGCTATAGAAGAATTTAAGATTAAGCAGTTTTTCCAAATCTTTTGTCTACCTGTGAAAATTATACAAATAAGCACAAAATCGTGTTTGCGCCTATACCATCATACGAATTCAAGAAACTTATTCTACCTTTGAGTAATTTTTTTTCCTTTGAGTGCATGGTATCAATAACTGCTCCATTATCAAAGATGTTCCTCAGAGGAAAACCGTTTTTCATCTTGCTCCCCCCCCCTCTTTTTTTTGGTTTCCCCGTTCGTTGTTTGCTGACTTTTCTGCCGGAGGGAAAAGTGAGGATGGTAATGGTGAGAAGAAGATCTAGTTGGTTTTGCCACTAGTTTTGCAGCTCTTATAAAATCCCAAATAAAATGAAATGTGGGGGGTATCATTCCAATTATCCAAGCCTTCATTGTCTTCCGTCAAGCCTAGGTATTTCAGGTTTGGACAAGATTCCATTTTTATGATAGTGGATATTCATTAGCTGCAGTTTAACTATAAAAGATTTATAATGTTAACTTTTGTCTATTTTTAAGCAGCCCTAAGTTTTCTGAAACCCTCAGAATGAAGCAGTAGTTCGCTGAGATGTTAAAGGGTTGTCATGAAGGCCAATGTCCCATTGCACTTAACATCCAAACTCCTTACCAAACGTGTTAGAGCTGCTGTGTTTTACCTGTGTCCATCCTGGACTCATTTCCCTCTCCAGCCCCCTGGCTCACAACCAGCCTCACTGGCCTGCTCCCTATCTCTTGAATATCCAAGCCAGGTCCCCCCCACGGCCTTTACCTTGTTGTTCCATCTACCCGAAGCTCTCTTCTCCCTCCTCTCCAGAGAACTCACTCCTCCCTGACATTCCGATTATAGGTCAGATGTCCCCACCTCAGAGAGGTCTTCCCTAAACATTTCCTCTACCAGGACTCCCTTCTCTCCACCTGGCCCTTGCTGTTCACTGCTTCCCAACCCCTTGCCCTGCTTTATTTTCCCTTATAGTGCTTGTCGTTGTCTGAAGTTCTAGTATTTGTCCTGTTGTGCATCTTCCCCAAGCTTCATGAGAACAGCGAGTGGGTCTTACCATGCCTGTATCACCAGCCCTGGGAACAGTGCCCAGCACGCAGCAGTTGCTAAATATTTGTTGAATAAGAGATTGAATGGGTATTTAGTCAGAATGGGGTTTGTCTTAGGCTTCCAGGCTTCTGCAGATTTGAAAAGGCATTTCCCTGTATGCCCTCATCTGTATAGTAACCCGTCCAAAGTCAAAACAAAACAAACAGGTCTGGGTGGAAGAGTGGAGAGGACACTCCGAAATGAAGGTTTCTGTCTGGAACAGTTTTGCAGCTCTCTGAAAGTACTTGTAAAAATATATATAACTTACCACAGTATTCGTAAGTATCTTATTTTTTTTCAGACCTCATTTCTCCTTCTTTGAAACCAAAGCGTTAGGAGCCACAGTTCCGAAGTGAGCCCTCATTACCAGTCTCAATGTGTTCCCTCCTGCCCTTGTTTGATTTAGGATCTGGGGTTAGCACAAGACTCTGCCACCAGCACAAAGAGCCCAATCCTTCTGGGCAGTCAAGCCCATCAGATCTACAGGATGATGTGTGCAAAGGGTTACTCAAAGAAAGACTTCTCGTCCGTCTTCCAGTTTCTACGAGAGGAGGAGAGCTTCTGAGTTTGCCCTTGGCCGTGGACACTGTTGGACACCAAACTATCTTGGACCCTCCTTATAAAGCTCACTCCACAAGTAAATGGGTTTAATCAAAGGTCACCTGTCTGCTTTTGATTGTCTAGGTCCCAGTAAACCCTAGGATTTTTCACCCATTTTTAACTGCTAATTCTTTTTATCTGTTTAGCAAACAAGTGTTATCTGAATTTATTTTCCTGTAAGCCTATAAGCCACTGATGGTCTCTGCTAACTAGCTGATTAACCTTTTTCAAAAGTTTGATCCCTGAGCATCTTCAGCTACATCATTGCATACTTCAATCAGGATATTATTTACTCCACTTCACAAATAAAACCAAGTATTTTTTTTACCAGGATGAAACTGATCTGAAAGAAAAGAAATTGATGTGGGGAAAGGAGTTAGAAAAAGGGGAAGTATCTGAATGACTACCTGTGTCCTTCGGGAAGTTTGTCCTGTCACCCAAGTGGTGGTATTCTTGCAGTATTGGGGTCACTGATTTTCCAGGGAGTTGATAAAGCTAGAGAACTCCTTGCTGCATGTTTTATAATTTGGACTCTGTTACATTACCTTAGTGTATCCTTGTTACAACCTCCAATACTCAGCAAACTTGTTTTTTATATTTTTGCTTCCTTGTACATTCTTACTACCTATTTTTTGACTTCGAAAGAATGACATCTTTAGAACTGTTTCAGAGCCAATGATGATATTTGCTTTAGATAATTATTACATTATTCTAAATATAACTGTATTATTTTGAATTCAAATAAATTTCTATGCAGATAATACTTTCTTGGAGTTTTTGTGTCTTCCTAGCCATTTGGTGAACAACTAAATGATCTGACAAACTGGTGTTACAGACTGATGGGGAAAAGGGAAGAAAAGGGAGAGGAGGTCAAAAGGAACGGAGTCTCAGCTGGGCTGTGGCAAGCCAGCAGCATCCTGCTGGGCTCTGTTTGAATCCTCAGCGGGCATTCATTTGAACGTTTTCTAGGTTGTGGGTGCATGGGAATTCAGCCCCTGGGAATATTCTTGTTGATAAACCTCGATACCAAATTTGGCAAAAGTACTACTATTTTCATCATTTTACCGGTCATAAAAAATTCCAGGCACTATTTTAAGTCCTGGGGCTATGATGATGAACAGAACAAAATCTTGCCCTTGTAGACCATAAATTCTGGTGTCTTGTGTGTGGGTGTGTGTATGTGACAGACAAGAAATAAATGTTTCATGCATATGTCAGCTAATAATAAGGAAAGAAGGCAGGATAAGGGGAATGATGGAAAGTGCCCATCCATTTTGTTAGGGGGCATTCGAACAGAAATGTAACAAGGAAGTGAGGAAACAAGCCATGCAGGTATCTGAGGAAAGAATATTCTAGGAACAGGTAACAAAGTACAGAGGCCCAGAGGTAGGATAATGTTAGATATGAGGAATAACATCACGAGATGAGGGGAGCCAGATCTTGTAGAGCCTTGTAGGCTAGGTTAGGATATTGGCTTTTATTTTTATTTATTTTTTTTGAGAGCGAGAGTGAGTTGGGGAAGGGGCAGAGGGAGAGGGAGAGAGATAGAGAAACTTCAGCAGACTGTGCGCTCAGAGTCTGAGCACAGACTGCACAGAGCCCAATGCAGGGCTCTATCTCAAGATCCTGAGGTCACGACCTGAGCTGAAACCAAAAGTCAGACACTTAACCAACTGAGCCACCCAGGCGCCCCTTGGCTTTCATTCTGAGCAAAATTAGCATTGCATCAGTTAGCCAAAGCCAAGCCAACTGCTGCATTGTCACCCCAGAATTTAGTGGCTTAAAATAAAAATGTCTCTTTTTCAAGATTCTCTAGGTTCGCTATATAACTCTTCTACACCGGGCCAACCCCTCTGGAGCTGGAGGGTCTAGTTTGGCCTCATTCAGCTGGGACAGCTAGAATGGTTGGGGCTTCTCTCCACATGGTCCAGGAGGCTAATCTGAATTTTTTCACATGGTGCCAAAAAGGCTCTCAATAGCAGCATGGACAAGCCCCCATGAACAGACGCTTTGCAGGGTTCTGCTTGTTTCATGGCTACACTGTCCCATTGGTCGAGGCAAGTCACATAGCCAAGCCCAAAGTCCACAAAGGAGTGGACAACATAAGATTATGGACCCAAAGGAAGGCGTTAAGGTGGCCAGTTCGCAAACATCCTGTCATGCCAGCCCACTGAGCCTTTCATTTAGAGGATTGGTGTGGTCTCACCTACTCTCTAAAGGGGTCTCTAAAGGGATTGCTGTGGCTGCTGTGTGGAGGGTCGAGTGTAGGGGCAAGGTGGAAGCAAGGAGACGGGGCGGGCGGGCGGCTGTAATAATCCAGAGGAGAGGCAGTAGGGGCTGGGCCAGAATGTTAATGATGGAGGAGGCAAGCAATGGCCAGATTTGAATATAAAAGATCCATTACCTGATGGGTAAGATGAGAGAGAAAGGGAGAAGTCCAAGGAAGAATCCAAGGTTGGTGGAGAAAGTGAAGGAAAGGAGTTACCATTTCCTGTGGGGAAGACATGGGGGTTTTAGGAGGAAAAAACTCTGTATTTGAGGTGCTTCGTAGCCACATAAGTGGGGAAAAGCGAAGGTCCAAGATCATGGCCCGTGCTACTCTCACTTTCAGTGGTTGGGAACATGAGGCGGAGCCAGTGAGACTGAGGCGGTGTGAGTCGCGACCTGGCAGCCAAATAAGGACCGTATTTTAAGGACGAATGGTTATTTGTATCAAAGGCTACTGAGAAGTTGAGTATTGAATGTTAAGAGCTGAGAATTAATGATTTGGATTTGGCCTAGACATTGGTGGCTCTGACAGGTGTGCTAGGGTGTGTTGGAAATGACATTGAGCATGAGGGAATGGGAAGAGAAATTGGAAGCAAAGAGCAGGGACAACTCTCAAGAAGTTTTGCTACAAGAGGAAACAGACAAATGGGGTAGATACTGGCAGGGGTAGGGGGTCAAGGGAAATTTTATTGACATTTTTAAGATTGGAGATGGGTTATGCTGTTGGATGATCCAGTAAAGGAAAGAAGTAGTGCACGAGAGCGAGGACACCTGCCAAGCGATATCGATATCTTTCAGTGGAGAGGGAAGGGGACAGGCAGGATGGATCTCTGGAAACAAACAAACAAAAAAACAGATCATGTGTCGGACTTGTAAACATCTTACGTGAAGGATATTAGTGCTAGAAAGGACTTTGCCAGCCTCTCAGCCTGTGGAATCCGCCCTCCTCTGACCGTTACTTTGCTCATCTATAAAGTTGTCTTAAACAATGGAGCTGAATATTCGATGCTTGCTTGGCAACTTGAAACAAGAAAATACGAGTAAAGGACAATCCCAAGTGTTGGCGAGCACGTGGAGAGAAGTAAAACCCTCATACGTTACTGCCAGGAGTATAAAATGGTGTGGCCACTTTGGAGAATACTTGGGCAGTTCCTTGAAAAATTAAACATAGAGTTACCACGGGACCCTGCAATTCCACTCCTAGGTATATATTCAAGAAAAGTGAAACTATATCTTCTGCACGGAAACTTGTACACAAAATGTTCATAGCGGCATTAGTCATAAGAGCCAAAAAGTGGAAGCAATCCAAACGTCCCCCCACTGAGGACTGCATAAGCAAACTGGCAAATCCATGCGATGGAAGAATGGCCAGTGAGAGGAATGAAGTACTACCACAGAGTACAACATGGGTGAAACTTGAAAACATGATGCGGGACACAAAAGGCCACGTGTTCTAGGATTCTGTATGGAATGTCAGGAATCGGCAAATCCAGACACACAGGAGATGAGTGGTTTCCAGGGACTAATGGGGAGGGGGAAATAAGGAGTGACTGCGTTTCAGTCTGGAGTTACTTTTTAGGGTGATGAAAATGTTCTGGAATTAGATAGTGATTGTTGCATGACTTTGGGAATATATTAAAAACCACTGAATCGTATACTTTTAAATGGTGAATTTTATGGTGTGTGAATTATACGCCTATGAAAAAGAAAAACTAAGGAAAAATATCATGAGTTACGATCTTTCTCTCTTCATAAGTGGCTCTCGACGGGGGCAGTTTTGCCCTGCGGGGATATATGGCAATGCCTGGGCATATGCGGGGCTGTCCTACGGGGGATGGGAGTGCTCCTGGCATTCGGTGGGCGTATGTCGGGGATGCTGCTAAAAGATCCTACAGTGCACTGGACAGCCCCCACAATAAAAATTATCCTGCCCCAAGTGTCCACCGTGCAGTTTGAGAAACCCTGGTCATGTGGATGTTCCACAGGTACCCCAAACTTGGTCATGTCAAAACCTGAGCTCCCCATCCCCACCCCCCACCCCCAGCAGACCTGCTTCTCTGACTGGTCCCTGTCCCATCCAGGCTCCCAGGAGCCATCCCCGCCTCCTCTCTCCCTCCACCCACTCTGCGTCGTGAGGTCCAGACCCCTAGAGCCTGCTTCAGACCCTCACGGTTGCTTATTGCAATGCTCCGGCATCTTTGCAGTTGCTTTTCTTTTTTCCAACAGCTTTCCTGGGGTATAATACACATACAATAAAACTTGCTCGTTTTAAATGTACAATTTGGTGACTTTTAGTAAGTTCTCAGAGTTGTACAAGTATTACCACAATCTGATTTTAGAACATTTCCATCAATGCGGCCCCCCACCCCCGAATCTCTTGTGCCCATTCACTGTCATTGACTGTTCTCACTCCGCCACCTGCTGCTTCTTGGCCACCAGTTTGGTTCTTCAGTTCGTCCTTCACACCCCTGCAAGAGGTATCTTTCTGAGACTGACATCCAGTCCCATCATTCCCCTGCATGAAATCCTTTAGCTTGGGGTGCATTCCGAGCTCTACAGCATGGCGTCCATGGCCCTTCACGCTCTGGCGCCTACTGTATGTACTTCACCGGCTTTGTCTGTGGTACCCTGGGTACCAAAGGTTGTGAGCCACAGCGCTTGGCATTTTTCAAGGATGCCACGTGTGACACACCTCAGTCCCTTTGCACATGCCACTTCCTTCACCTGAAATGCCCTTCTCCACTCCTAGTCGGCCAGCTTAGGCACCATATCTCCTAAAAGGTCTTCCTCAGCCACGTCAGGCCGAGTCACTTCCCCTCTGTTTCCGTAAATAGCTTTTCAATGACATCTCTTGTATCATAGGACTTATCCTATTACATCGTACGTGCTGGCTTGCCCGACTTCCTTCCACACCCGTCTGTGAGCTCTTTGAGGGCACAGAAAGTGTCACGTTCAGCTCTGAGTCCTGTGTCAAGTTCAGCACCATGCGTTTGAGTAAGAGCTCAGTGAATGTGTGAACGTGTGAATGACTTCAGTGGAAGCTATGACATTGCGTTTGTGTCAGGTGAACTAACCGTGTGAACTTCTTTCTTAAAGATTCTTCCTTAGCAGATCAGGTTTATTTTACTCTGTGTTATCAGTGATGCAGTTTGTTATACACGGTTGCCCAAGAAGACTTGCAGAATGTGAAAGTTTGATAAATTTTTCTTAGTCGAAAGAAACTTCTGGGGAAAAATACGCATTTTGGGTAGCAAGATTTTGTCTCTTTGTTTATGTATATTATTTTTTTTAAAAAAAGATTTATTTATTTGAGAGAAAGTGTGGGGTGGGGGCAGGGCAGGAGAGGGTGAGAGAGAGAATCCTAAGCAGATTCCCCACTGAGGCCAGAGCCCAACATGGGACCGATCCCACAACCCTCACCTCAGATCATGACCTGAGCTGAAATCAAGAGCCAGACGCCCAACTGACCGAGCCACTCAGGCACCCCTGTTTATGTACTTTGAACATCAACTTGCATGGACGCATTCCTTTATGAAGCACAGCAGTTCCAAATGTAATCTCCTACACGGACCTGAGGCATAAGGTGGATTTCATAACACAGATTTGACTTATTTAAGGGATTCTGTGACGAGTTAGTTGTTTGGGAGACCCTTTTGCTATCCTGTTGATCTGACAGCATGATAAGGAAGCATATGCTCAGCCACAGTGAAGTCCAGTGGTAAATGAACTCCAAATGGCCTGGGCTTACTCCTTGGTCATTTTTCTCATGCAACAATTTTTTTTTTTAAGATTTTATTTATTTGTCAGAGAGAGAGGGGGGGGGAGAGAGCACAGCAGAGGGAGTAGCAGGCAGAGGCAGAGGGAAAAGCAGGCTCCCCTGAACAAGGAGCCCGATGTGGGACTCCATCCTAGGACCCTGGGATCATGACCTGAGCCGAAGGCAGACGCCCAACCGACTGAGCCACCCGGGTGCCCCTCATGGGACGAATTTTGATCTTGACTTATCTTCCAGGCAATCAGAAATGTGTGCCATCTGTCCTTCTGGGGAGTGGGAAGCGAGGGGGAGAAAAGCAGATCTGAGTGGAGGAGGGGATGGCATCATCTGTGTGCATAAATCCCACCCAGGCTACTGTCAGGAGCCCACTGCTGCTGGGGGTGGGGGTGGGGAACAGGACAAGTTACTACCAGCCTCAGCCGCTGTAACTGCCCCCTCGAGCATTCTCAAAGGGCCAGCCAGTGGGGAGGCATCTCCCCAGGTGGGGTTTTTAACCGTCTCTCAGTTCAGTTGAAGAGGAAGCTTAAGGCCATCAGAGGGATTTGTAATGTTCCGTGCAAGGTGTCAGACCCATAAACTAGTGTGTCCATCGCACCAATGCACACATGGAATCGCCTCTCGT
Organism: Procyon lotor; assembly: GCA_028646535.1. Taxonomy (NCBI): domain Eukaryota; kingdom Metazoa; phylum Chordata; class Mammalia; order Carnivora; family Procyonidae; genus Procyon; species Procyon lotor. The sequence continues at coordinate 40,417,255 of CM053614.1, forward strand.
TGGCAGAGAGATGGAAGATGACCTTTTACTATTTAATTGTATTCATCATTTCATAATTCAAGAATATCTAGAAGGGATGAAGACTTCTTTCAAATTGGAATTCGCCTCATTCAGAACATGAACAGGAAAATACAGTGAAGCAGAAGCACTTGGCAGGAGTGCTTTCGAGGGTCTCAGGTACCAGAACTCCCCGGTGAGGAGACCGGAGACCTGGGCCCCCAAGTCAACACCAACCTGTGCGATATCGCGTGGAGAGTTTCTTTCTTTTGAAAACGAGAGCAGCGCCCTGATCGCCAAAGTTCGTTTTAGCTCTAAAATTCTGCTTCCTTTTGGTTAGGGGTTTGAGAAAACGGGAGGCGTGTGCTTCTGACAGTTTTTGGACTCTCTCTGGTCAGGTATTATTTATTGCTCAGAGAGCCATCTCATTTATTAGGGTTTTTTTTTTTTTTTTTTTTATAGCCGGGAATAGATTCAGAGATCAATACATTTTTATTAATGATGGCCCGTCATGCCTGGTAAAGAGATGGCAAGAGAGCTCATCTAGAATGAGCCACTTGAATAAACCTGACACACAAGCTTAGCTACGAGCTGCATTTTGGCAGGCCTCTCTGTAAAATAATGACATTGGCAGAGGGAAAGACGATGGGAACCTTCCTCACAGCCAGACTCGTAAAATCAAAGGGCAGGCTTGGGGTGTGCTTCCCAGCCCCGGCCGTATATGCAAATCCCATGACTTTTGGAGTGCAGCATTTTATCTTCAAAAGGACAAAATTTGGCATTTGCTGTAGTCATTAAAAATGATAAATGCCTAAAGTGCTTTAGAGTTGGGATCATTGCAGGTTAGAACAAATATTGCTTCAGTACCCAACATTATCTTAGAGTTGAAAACTTCTCACTGACGTTGTCAAACCAGAAAGTAAAACAAACAAAAAAAAACCCTTCATTATTTTCCTTTTAAATCATTTGAAATTGGGCATAATTGTTGCCAGTACTCCTTATAAAAATGAATGGTCTGGAAGTGACTGACTTTTGGAAGTGAATTACTCCTCCCGACACCATTAAGAGATAGCCTTGTGCCCTTAAAGAGTTAATCCATCTCTAGATGGCGTTTTTCAGCCCCTCTGAGCAGAGAGTTAGGACGATATCAAGTTCCCTATTCTTTTACATTTGTTGGGCCTGTTGAACTTAATTTTCATTCCATTTATGGATAGAATTTGAAATATAATTTCAGACCATTTGAGGCTTGTCCCAGAAATTTCCCCTTCGAGCTCCAATCTCAGAGACTCTAAGAGCAAACGTCGCTTTAATCCCTGTCTCTCCTCCTCTTAATGACCTTAACCCTGACCCCAGGTCTGCTCTCTATAAGTGCCAAACATGATTCATTCTCCCTGCTTGATTTGGTTTTGTCACTTTAATGAGCCAAGATGGCCAGGGAGACCTGATCGCTTATTTGCACTAATGTAAGTATGCTCTACTAGTTAACTCCTAACTCATTTATTGGCTTTTGCTTTTGCCTGGAATTGAACCTTTGTCTCAGAGAGGCAAGGCCCATGTTTTAGAAACAAAGGAGATTCGAACAGTGAACGTTAGCACACGAGTCGGGAGACAGACACTGCACCGGAGAGAAAGATAAAGCAAACTGTTGGAGAATGAGAGAGACTTGATATTCTGAGCCTCAATCGCCACGGTGCAGATCCATCATACATGTTCACCGAGAACGTACTTTATTACGCACTCAGGGGCCGCAGGCCTCCCTGCTCGGAACTCCTCCCCTTTGGAGACCGAGCCCTCCTGATGCCTGCCAGTCACCCATTTCTCTGCTTTGCAATTTCTTCTGTCTTTGCAATCTGAGTGACTTACTTCTCCAGTTACTGATACTGTTTGTGCGTGCAGGAATGGGTTTTTCATTTAGTGTTTAATGCATATTCTCCGATTCCCGCCCCCCCCCCCATGTGGCAGTGGCAGAATTGGGCCGTCAAGGACGCGTACAAGGTGATAAGCAGGAAGAGACTTTAAAAGAGATTTACGATGGGTCTAGTTTCTCTGTTGTCAAGCTTACCACTTTCAGCCCACCTCATTTTGGATCGGTAGGGATCTGACCATGGGGTTCTGATAAATGTGTTTTTATCCTTGTGAATTTATGCTTGCTTCAGTGTCAAAAAGAAAAAAAAAAAAACTCCTAGGAAGTGGTATAACTTTGAGCGGTGGCTCGATCCCTGATTATGGCCCTTCCTGTCCATCCCATTTAATTTCGGGCTGGCCCAACTAGGGACATTAAAAGCTGCCCGCTCCGAGGTTGGGTGTCCCCTGCATTGCACTGTACTCAAGGCAGTTCAGCCCGGCTCCTTCTGCGGGTCGGCGACACCCTCAAGCTCATATACCCGTGTCACCACAAATCTTAAAAGAGGCAATTTTCTGGGCAGCTCCATCCTCCTCAGATGATCAGGAGGGCGGGAGTGCAGGCCGGGGCTCTCATCTCCGTGGTAGGACCCGGAAGGGCGGGCCCCTCTCTCCTCCCTCACAACCGGCTCCAGGGAGCCGCTGGCTGATGGTTCTGACATGAGGGTCTAGCACATGCTGGAACGTTTGCTTTTTAATACAGTCTGCTTATTCTTTTGTGAAAATACCTCGTCGTGCTTCTCCCGGAATGGTACTGATGGCATCTCTTGTCCACGGTCCAGCTTTACATACTTGTTCTCTTCGGAGGCAGCCAAACTTCAAAGAAAATCCTCCTCGAGGCAGTCAAAGAGTTATCTAATCTCCAGCTCTTCAGAGTTGGGGAATCTTTTCTTGTGTTAGCCTGTTATACCAGATGGTTTCCTCTTCTAAAAAAAAAATAGAAAATCGTAAATGAATTCTGCTTGGTCAGGTATTGTCATCTTTGTCGAGAATTTTCTTTGCCTGATGTCCTATCTGATGGGCCATTCTATGTGTTATATGCTACATAATCTCCACAAATGGATACTGTGCCCCATAAAACTGCCATACTGTTTTCAAGAAACTAGTAATTCACAAAGTAAACCTGAGACAGTGCTGTTAATAAACACAAATTGCAAACAAGAAGGTAGTAAGTGGAAATAATGCACTCATTTAGGAGTAATAAAGCCTTTGATCTTACTTTGAAGGAAAGAGTCTATGTTTAAACTACCCATTCAGGGACAGCCAGATGCCCATAAAGAGCAGTGCTTTGCTTTGATAGAAAATCACTGAGGCCTGTCTAGCAGGTCTGGTTTGTAAACAGATTAGTTAAGGGCTCATCAGGACTGATTTGCATAGGATTCAGCAAACCCCAGTCCCTTTTTCAACCTTAATGAGCAATGCCGTTTCCAGGCTGGAAATGACATCTTTTTTTTTTTCCTAGCCAGAAATCTTAGGTAATTACTTTGTGGGAAAGGAAAAGAATATTCCTATAAAGTGAATCCTTGCTGTCCTCAGCTAATGGGAAAATGATGACCTGAGACCTGTTTTGCTTGCTCTAAATGGTGAAGGATATAATGAAGGAAATAGGTTATGAGTTTAAAATTAGGTTACAGACAGGTTTTCTTCCCTTTCTCTGTTATTTGAGAGATAAAAGAGGATTAATCCAAATGATAATAGAAGAGGTAATATGCAGCTGCAGGCTCAGACCACAAGTATTTATTTATCTACAGATGTTTATGGAGAACCTCCGTGGAGCCAGGCTGGGTTCTCGAACCCAGGAAGGCCCTGCCCTCACAGAGCCTACCTTCCAGAGCCATTGTGGAGAAATGGGAGCAGTAGAGGAGAGGGAACAGGCCAGTATAAGCCCACGCTCTGAAATTTTTACTAATTAGCAGCCATTCGCTTGAGACGTGGCAAGATCAGTACTCCCAGAGAGAAAAAAAAAAAATCCCCTCTGATCAATAGAATTCCAGTTTTATTTTTGATTTTCAAAAGAGTCAGTCATCGCTTTGATGTCAGTGATCAGGAGTATCTCTTCTTTGTAAATTTTGGAGTGAAGAAAATATCAAAACCTTTGCTTACTCTGCTCACTTGATAGATAACAAGAGAAGCAGCTCAGTAGAGACGAAGGGTAACTTTGAAAAGAAGCACTTTCGAAATAAAACGAGCCGATACAGGAAGTTTTCAACTCAGATCTCCTAAAAGTGCCGTGAGTTGCTGGTGGACGATGGCCTGTTTCTTCGTCTGGCTTGCAGCCACATTGTTCTGCTTGTAAGAGATGTTTCTGAACATTGTAAACATTGGTGGCACCAAGTTGCTCAGTTGGGAACTCGGGTTTAAAGAACAACCTTCAGCCTTTGTGTCCTGCCTCGCCAAGGCCAAGGACCTCAGCCTTGCACTGCTTCCTAGAAGCGAGATCCAATCAGCACACTCCTATAAATGTCACCTTGGATACATTCCACTCAGGGGGGAAAAAAAAAGGACCAGCTCTGTCTGGTAAGTGTTAGAAGAGAGGCTGGGGACAATTTCCTACTGATTTGGGTAGGACTCCAGGCCCTGTCCAGGTAATTCAGATGGATGGGGGGCGTAAAGGGAGGCCATGCCCTTTGCTTCTCCAAATGGATTTGATTAGGCTGAGGAAGAAGAGGAGGCCATGTTGGGTTGCAGGGGATCCAGTAAAATCCATCTGTGACCAAGTAAGGCACTCGGACTTCTCAGGAGAGCTGAGTCATGTGAATCCTGTATCCCTCAAACGAACGATGGTGAAGCCTTGGAGGGCCTTGTTGGTCCCCTTCCTAGCAAGCCCATTGCACTGTTTCCTAATGGGGCAGTCTCCCTCCGGCCTGTCCTTTTCTGCATGTCTCATAGCTCCCATATGGAAATATGCCTATGACGTCTCCCAGGCTGGTGCGCTTGCCTGGGGAAGCCCTCTAGGTGCGTACTGAAGACTCCTTCTTGTCAAGGGTCCCCTCGACACGTGGCGGCACCTGCATCTTTGGTGTGTAATTGTGGGAATCTGGGGTGTTCTACTTCCTCCCCCATCTTTCTGCAGACATCGCTCTCCAGTTCGTTTCTTCCAGCTGGGGTTGGCATGAGGCACATCAGCAAGACCTCTGCCTGGGCCGATGTCCAGATGTGAGCTCTGTGCAGGCCAGACTGTTGTTTCGCCACTGATATAGTCCAAGCACCTAGTACGGTGCCTGGCGCATTGTAGGGACTCACTAAATACTGCATTTGTTGGGAAAATGAGTAAATGAATGGATGAGATACCAGTTTTCTCTTAGAAGCATCCCTCGTTTTTAGTAGTAATATTTGACGCTCCACCTCCTTTGGCTCACCGGGAGCAGAGCCAAAGCCAAAGTTCCCAGGGGCTGCTTCCAAGGGCTGTGGGGCAGGAGGGATGGGAGGGAATGTGTCTGGTTGTGGTGAGGCAGGCTTGTGAGTTCTGAGGCAGCCCCAGGCGGGGCTGTGTGCATGGTGTCCAGCCACAGGACTTGGAAGCTTTCTTGAGTTAGAAACAAAGAACACTTAGCCCCTGTTATTATGGGCCCCAAGGCTAATTCCAGGGCATCAGGAAAAGTCCCTCTAAATGGCCACTGCCCCTGTGAAGCTACTAGCATGGTCTCCGACCTATAGTAGATGCTCAGTAAGCGTCCTCATCTCCGTGTGGCTGTGGCCAAATACTGGCCAGGAAAACCCTGAGTCGCTGCTACTAACCAGGCTTACAGAACACAGGAACCGCTCTGGTAGGAAGTCCGGAGCTTTGCTTGGTCTTGGTTTCCTGAATTTTTATATATGAGTGAGATAGGTTTCAAAACCCTCCTTTAGGGATGCCTGGGTGGCTCAGTCGGTTAAGCGTCTGCCTTCCGCTCAGGTCACGATCCCAGGGTCCTGGGATCGAGCCCCACGTGAGGCTCCCTGCTCAGCGGGGAGCCTGCTTCTCCCCCTGGCTGCTGCCCCCCCTGCTTGTTCCCCCCCCCCCTCTGACAAATAAATAAATAAAACCTTAAAAAAAAAAAAACCCTCCTTTATTTTGAAGACTTGCTATCAAACATTTGAAAATAATGATGAAAGCCATCCTTCTTTCCCCCATGCACCTGCTGCATCTTTTAACACAGCAGCATTGAGGCAGTAGTGTTGGGCCAGGAAAGGGTCAGACCTGAGTGGGAATCCCAGATTTGCCATTTGCCGGTGTGTGGCCTTGGGCAACTGCCAGCCTTTCTCCACCCACCGGCTCATCTCAACATGGGGATGATAATCGTACTTACCTCACTGGGGAGTTGAGAGTCTTCAAAACGCGTGTGTGCCGTGCATGATAGAGTGTTGGCCACAGAATAAGCTCTGTGACCCAGCATTTCATTCCTAGGAAGGAACGGTAGAGACATAATAAAGCATCTATTTGTAACTAAACACGTAGAGCTCTATTTACTAGTTTATTCGTTCATCTTTGTTTTAGAGCATTAACAAGTCTGTCGGTTCCTTTTCTGTGTCTTGGTCTCCTTATCAGGCTCTTTCCAGCTCTTGGCCGGGCCCAGAGTCAGCTGGTTAGAGGGTTGGGCTCTGCAGGTGGAAGAAAGGTAGAAGAGCTACCCAAACTCTCAGAACCCAAAATGCACCCTCTATCTGTTAGGTTGTCAATGGAGGCATCGCAGGGCCAGTGAAAATGATCTATCCATCCTTGCTTCTGGCCACCAGGAGCCTTCCAAGTTGTTAGGAAGGGAATACAAATGGTTGTTTACAGGCAACCAAACCTGATGCTAGCGTTATAGAGCCCTAGGAGGTAAATAGAGCAGCTGTGTGCGCCGGGAGAAGACAGGGGTCGGGAGCGTGGGAGGAGAGGTGATGGAGGACCACCATTGCCTGGCTGGTATCTGGGGTGATCAGGGAAACGGGAGGGCTTTGCATTACAGTAGACTTGGATTTGCACACCAGCCTTGCCAAGAGTCAGCAAACTATTCATGAAGTTTCATTTTCTTATCTTTAAAATGGAAAAGCATTCCAGAGAGCTATTGCAAGATTTAAATGAGATGAGAGAGTGTACGTGAAGCATCGAACCCACGGCAGATAAGACAAGTGAGTTCCGGGCACCTGGCTGGCTCAGTGCAACATGCGACTCCTGATCTCAGGGTTGTAAGTTCGAGCCCCACATTGGGTGTAGAATTAGTTAAAAATAAGATCTTTTAAAAAAATAGTTCCACTTCCAAGTATTTTGTCCTGTTGTTTCCTTAAGAAGTCTGTGTGCTCTACAACGTGTGTTGATTTTGGATTTAGAGGAAATGATCAGTGTGACATCTTTACAATTATTCTGTGTCCCAGATACAAATGGTCTGATGTTATAGGCGTCAGAGTTTTCGCGACCTTAGTGGGGCTTTAAAGCATTTACCCTTGTATTAACCTTTTTGATTCAAGATGCTGTTGTTGATTGATCCAGCAAGTTGGTTGAATAGTGAAGAAGTAGATCAGTAAGACCAAGAGAAACATTTTTAAAATGTGATTACATGAAATGAGGCGGCTAGCCCTGCGATAGCACTTGCGTTTATCATCACAGTGAGTTGTGTTCGAATCTATTGCATGACAGACAGAGACCTTTGAAGTTTACTCAAAATACGACTAAAAAGGCTGGTCAGGGAAGGGATGGGGGATGGGTAGAAAGCCTGCTTTTACCCAAGTGTCCCATGCAGATAAGCACCAGGGTAGGGAAGGAATAAAGCACTGGTCCTCTAAGCCTTGGGTCTTCTCTTCCACTCACTTCCTTCTGTCCAGAGGAGTTGCTAAAGTAATTTACAGTTTGGAGAGCTGTGATCAGCCTACCTGAAGCACTAAAAGCTCATGGTCATGTTTCCAGTTTATCACAGGCAGTAAATGCTCACAAGTTGTAATGGACTAAACGAGCCATTGCCCAAGATTTTAACCCAGATGATAACACCACTGAGGCAAAGCCTTTTTTTTTTTCCTTTTTTAAGATGAGTGAGTGTGTAGCCTACTGGATATTTTTAGAGCTCATCTTTTTACTTTATGCAGCCGCAGAAAGCAGCATTGCTGGAAATAGTGCAGGGGGAAACATACCTGCTGAGTTTAGAATGATTACCAAATTTCATCGTACTGCCTTCTGGAGAAGTCTAAGTTTTGTGTTAGAGTCATAGAAATCATTCAAAATCAATCCAGTTAGGAAAATGAGTGGATTTATTGAGGCCAGAACAGAATGATTTAAAAACTCAAGAGTTCTGGGATGCCTGGGTGGCTCAGTTGGTTAAGCGGCTGCCTTCGGCTCAGGTCGTGAACCCAGAGTCCTTGGATCGAGTCCCACATCGGGCTCTTTGCTTGGCAGAGAGCCTGCTTCTCCCTCTGCCTCTGTCTGTCTCTCTGCCTGCTTGTGCTCTCTCTATCTCTCTCTGACAGATAAATAAATACAATCTTTTTTTCTTTTTAAAAGATTTTTTATTTATTTGACAGAGAGAAACACAGCGAGAGAGGGAACACAAGCAGAGGGAATGGTAGTGGGAGAAGCAGGCTTCCTGCAGAGCAGATGCGGGGCTCGATCCCAGCCCCTGGGATCTGATCTGGGCTGAAGGCAGACGCCCAACGACTGAGCCACCCAGGCACCCCAATAAATACAATCTTTAAAAAAAAAAAAGGAAATCAAAACTCAAGAGTTCTGCTCTAAAAGAAATGAAAGGAAGATTGCCTGAAGACATTATAGTATTCTCAGACTTTCAAGGCCCTTGGTCATGTCAGGGTTTTTTTGCGGGTTTTTATTTTTGGGGGTTTTTTGCCTTGTATTTTTGTTTTTGTTTTGTTTTTATTTTTGCATTTATTTATTGTTTTTCAGGTTTGACCACCTCTATCTACTCTCTAAATGCCATAGAAAGGAAAGAACTAGAACTAGAAAAGTATTACCAATTTTATAAAAGAGTTACTATCTTTTGGGCAGGCTGGAAACCTAGTTTTTGTTGGCTTTTCTGGTTTAGGTTTTTCTTTCTTTCCACATGAGTAACAGCAGTGACCTATCCTCTTGCCCTGGTGGGCTGGGGACCCGCAGGAGGGGGGGTATCCCCAGGGAGCAGGACAGAAGCTCAGACTCTCAGCCCCAGCCCAGACCTGCTGGATCAGAATACGGAAGTATTACAGGTTCCCCCGGAGGATTCCTTTTCACATTTAAATCTGAGAAGAGCTGATACCCGAGTATGGCTCATGCTGTGTGTGGGTCTCTTTGGCAGGTTTTTAGTTTGAAGGAATGTTCCCTGGGAGCAAAACAGAGAGACTCAGATCTCTTCCGGAAGCAGAGGGTTTACTGAAGGGATGTACATGGACCTGAGCTGGAATCTGAGAGGAAGATCTGAGGCAGCGCTAGGGGCAAGCTACCCCTGCTTCTGCTGCCTCCTCATCTGGGCTCCTACTTGGCCCATCATGGCTCCCCTAGTCCTTCCCTCACCATCATATCCAAGAGCTAGAATCTGGCCCAGTGCGGTGTTTCTCTCCCAGGCACCCATAAGTCACTGGACTAGACTCTTGGATCAGCTGGGGACAGGGACAGGCAGGTGGTCTGCAGAAAGACTGCCCCTCAACGGGAAGGCAGGGAGAGAGCCTGAGACGGGCTCCTGGCCACCCATAAATTTCATCACAGTTTATGAGAACCCCAGCATGAAATTCTGAATGCACTTGGGGAAAGACACTTCCCAAAGCCACTGTCAATTTGAGCCAAGGAAATAGAAAATGTTTCTAAATTCATTTGTTACCAGACCTATTCTTGGGGAGGAAAGAGGGGAAGATGAATGTGGAGAACTGAACATTCATTTTAAGACATTCTGTGGGCCAGTTACTTTAGAGACTTGGCATACATACACACACAGAGAACTATGTGCAGGAGCCTGGGGAGAGAGGGGCCCACCGGCTGGCATTTGCTGGGTGATCATTCAGAAGACAGGGCACCCCCTTACTTCTCTTCAAAGAGCCTAATAGCAGAGCTGAGTTGATGAAGCCTGGAAGAAATTGTTAGAGAAAAGCTTAGCGTTTAAATGTTATTATGGAAGGACTTAAAAGCTTAAATCATGACGGAAGCCCCATGGCCTTGTTCCACAGCTCTGCCCAGAGTGTGTTTGGGCGCAGAGATGGGGATGATCTCGTTTGGAGGGCTTCTCTGTGCTGGTCAGGGTCCTCTTTCCCTGCGCCTTGTCCCTCCTGGCTCAGCCTGGGTTATGGCGGCATTGGGGCTGATCCCCACTTCCTGCGCGCCCTCCCCTGAGCCCTATCCCCCACAGGCTGCCACTCTGGCCCTCCTGGAGCACAGCTCCACGCCGGGGCCCCCACCTGCCCACGCTGGGGGGCTGCTGGCCTTTGCACTGCACCTACTTCCACTGGCCTGGCCAGCCGAGCCCCCACTACCTGACCAAACCCCTGTCCATCCCAAGGGCCTCGCGCCCCAGGCCCCATCTCTCCTGCCCCTGCTTCCCAACTCCTCTGACGGTCACCTGCCCTGATCTGCCCCAATGGGACCCCTCCTCGTTCTCCCGCGGTGGGGAGGCTCACGCTCCTCTCTGCAGCTGTGATGCCCACATGCCGCTCCCCCTTTTGTTTCGGTGGTTTTCTTTGCTTTTTAACCCAAAGGTGTCATTCCTTTCACACTGGGTCAGACGTCCCTTGAGGATGGGGACTTGAAAACCTCCCTCCGAGAGTGGCAGCGTAGAAAATCAGAGGGCACACAGACTTCGCACTCTGACTTCTGTCAGAATTCACATTCCTGGTGGACTCACTGGCTGTGGTGTGTATGGTCTTGAACGAGTTACCCGTCTTTCCCCACCGTACTTCCATGTTTGCAAAAGAAGAGAAATGGCAAGACAGGCTTGGTGGAGGAGGTCCTGCCTTAACGTCTTCTGCCATGCTTCAAGCACTCCCGAGCATCTCTCGAGCCTTCAGCTGTTGCTCTGGTGGCTACAGTAGGTGCCCAGTAAATGCTGAGCCCCAGTGTGGCTCTGTTGGTTACGGTAGGTGCCCAGTAAATGCTGAGCCCCAGTGTGGCTCTGTTGGTTACAGTAGGTGCCCAGTAAATGCTGAGCCCCAGTGCGGCTCTGGTGGTTACAGTAGGTGCTCAGTAAAGGCAGAGCCCAGGTGTGGCGCTGGTGGCTACAGTAGGTGCTCAGTAAATGCTGAGCCCAGTGCAGCAGGGGGACAAGGCTGCCAGAGGCTCCAGCCTTGGCCAACCGCATTAACCTGCTCATTCATCAAGGCTTTTATAAGAGCTGCTAACAGCCCAGAGAATTGCTGGGTTTGAGTTTCACCTCCTCCCCATAACCAGGCCACCTTCTGGAGGAGGTGCTAATGAGCAGTGAAATGACCAAAAGGTGGGCTTTAAGGGAGGAGAAGGAAGAGGAGGAGGAAGCAGCCGGGAGCTCCGCTAGATCATCAGCTCTTGAATCTGGGAGGCCTGCAGCGCTCAGCCCCGCTTGGCACCTCGAGGAGGATAAACATGCAGGGCACAGAGTGGATCAGGACGAGCTCTGGAAAGAAGCCCAAAGAGGCTTCTCGCTGGCCATAAGCTTCCAGCCCCCAGCTTTCCCCAGGGGCATCCCGGTGTTGTAACAGCTGCTCTTTCTCCTCTTGGGCACGTTCTACTTTTACTGAGCACCTTCTTGGCAGACACACGAAGCCACACAATGTTGCTGGCAAGGGCTAGCCTCAGAGTGCCATCAGCCCTGGAGGAACTCGAGCCTTCGGTTCCAGGGCCAGAGGCGAGGGCAGGCCGACCCAGGACTGGCGGTTTCCCAGGCACCCAGAAGCCAATGAGCAGGCTGTGCTTGTGGGGAGGAGTGGAAGCGGACGCTGTCTCCTGGGAGCTCCGCCCAGAACCCCCCCATCGGCTGAGGGGTGCAGGACCAGGCTGGCGGCCCCAGGACCCGCTAGCTGTCGTCTGCCAGCACCCTCGGTGCAGAGGCGAGTGCTCAGCCGTTCTCCACTCTGCTGCCGGTGGGAACCACGTGGGGAGTTTAAAAAAAAATGCGTTTGCCCAGATGCCATCACCCGGGTTTCTGATGGAGTTTGGGGGCCGGGGGAGAGGGAGCTGGGCGGCCAGGTGATTCCAGTGCAGCCTGACTGGAGCCCCATGAACAAATGAACGGCTGGGACGCTACCTGGTGGGAAGCAGAACGCAGGCCTCGGCCCAGCAACGGGGCGTGGGATCCCCCCTGCCACCGATTAGCTGCTGGTCTCTCAGGCAGCGGGCCAGCCTCCCAGATCCTCCATTTCTGCCGTCGGCAAAGCAGAGGCACCGCTGCCACCGCCTTCGAAAGTCGTGGTTAACCGAGGCGGTGTGTATGCGCACTTGGTACTTGGTAACGTATTCCTTTTCTCTGTATTTGTAGCCCTGCCTTTTACAGATAACAAGGGTTTGTTATTTTATAATTTTTTGAGTTGTTCTAAGTCAAGATATTTTTAATTCAAAAATTTTAAGAAAAATTTTGAGATTTTTTTTCTATTTACCGAAGGGGCGTGGGCTATCTCTCAGAATAACACATAGAAAAGTTTGGTAATGAGCTTTCAGATAGGGAAAAATGTGTACCTGGAGGCTGACACATGTTCAGGCTTGAATTTGTTGTCTGCTCACGGGAGCCCTTGACCTTGAAGCATGTACAATTCTTTGATTTGTGCTTAGAATATGTCAGTGGGTGGGTGTCCAAGTTACCCAGAAGGGGTGAAATTCACCTGAAAGGCACAGTAGCTCATCGGAGACCCCAGGACCTTTGGGGTTCTGGTGGCTGAGCGTGAGTTTGGGCTGCAAGGCAGCACTGGTCTCTGATGGAGCCAGACGCTCTCAGGCCGCGGAGCCAGGTGTTGGCTGTGTTGCTCTCACCTGGAGAGTTTGCTCAAACAGATCGCTGGGTCCCGCCCCTAAGTTCCCAATGGAAAGGGCTGAGGCCAAGAATTTGCATTTCTAGCTCATTCTCTGGCGACGCTCCAGCTGCAGGTCTGGTGACCACACTCTGTCCCGTGAACTGGGGAGGAAATGCAGGGACCAGGCAAGTTCGCTTGGGGGCAGTTGCTGAGTCTGTGCCCCAGCTCGAAGGGCTGTCCCAACATGGGGTCAGCTGTTGGAGTTTGTGGGCAGTCCCCAGGCGTGGTCCCCATCCCTATCTCTGAGCCTTCCTGGGAATTAAATAACCTAATCCTCGATGATAATTGAGAGAGCTCATTTTTATCAAGCTCTTATAATGCATTGTGGATGGGCTCCTTTCGCTAATGTGATCCTCACAGGAGCCCCATGAGACAGACGCTGTTAGTGGCTTCACCACATCTGTTCTCCAGAGGAGAAAACTGAGGCTCAGAGAAGTCCTGTAACTTGCCCAGTGTCCTACAACCTGTAAGTGGTAAAGTCAGAATTTGAACCCAGGGTTTCAAGAACGGGGAAGGGTCTGGGGTTTTACTCTACTTGCAGTCTAACAAATGAGCCTGCTACAATTTGAGGGGCGCTGGCCACAGACACGATACTTCCGGGTCAGAGACAAAGGACGGTTTATTGCTTACAGAATAGCAGTAGCGAGAGCATCAGCATTTTCTGGTACTAGTCTCCTGAGCCTTCGTTCCCACGGAGCAGCGTGAAGAGAGCCAGCTGACTCTTTTCCATATTGTGGGTTGAACTACAGGAAAGGAACCCTAAGAGTAGGGGACCCGAATCTTATACACTGGGCAGAGAGCATGCCTGAGCTCTTCTATGGAGGGAAACACTCTATCTTCTGAGGCTTATGCTCTACAGAATCCTTAAAAAGAGTACGAAATAGTGTCCTTCAGCTCCTTGCTTTGCTAGATGTGCAGAAACCCAAAGGACCCATGGAGAATTGTCTCCTGACAAGTCTGTGCTTGTATTACTCTCCATCAGGGTCAGTAACCTACAGCCCATTGTCTTGCAGCTTGTTTTTCTACTGCCAGTGAGTGGAGAATGATGTTTACATTTTAAAGTGCTGTGAACACACACACACACACACACACACACACACACACACACAAATAAGCAACAGGAACTTCATGTGGCCTGCAAAGCCCTACTATCTGGCCCTTCGCTGGCCCTTTACCTAGGCCAACCCCTGTCCTATCACTACTGCTTCTATAGACCTGGCTAGACTAATGCCAAGAAGTAGACGAACCTAACTTACTCTAACATTTTTGTAAACATTAGGTTTTCTACAGCTGGTGTGTTGGAGGTGGATTCCCAAGGGAGCAGACTCTGAGATGAGTTTAATGTGCAGAATATTTATTGAAGGATCCTTTTGGTACTGACACCTGTGGAATATGGGAGGGGAGTCTAGTAGACAGAAGGAGAAGCCAAGCCATGATTCTTGCCCAGCAAGACTTAGTCCATTTCCACGGGGAGCTTTAGACCTAGAATCTGCCTTCAGAGTGTTCCCAAGCTGGGCTAAGATTTCCAGACCTTTACACCCCTTCATCAGTTGGTTATTGGATGTTGGCCACCTGAAAAGGGGCCAGACCGTGGGTGCGGTGGCTCTCTGGAGCCCAGGCAATTCCAGGGAAGAAGAGACAGACAGTTGTGGTCTGTACTGAGGCAAAGCTGAAAGCTGTCTGCCCAACTTGCAGCAGCTGGGACAACAGACCTTTTGTTGAAGGGGCCTCTGGGCATTACTCTGCCCACGACCTAGTACAAACATTTTAGGGCCATGACAGTGGAATCTACTAGCTTATAAACTTCATAGGTAGGAGTGATTTTTAAAAATCTCTTTACCCCCTTGGGGTGTCTAGGTGGCTCAGTTGGTTAAGTGTCTGCCTTCAGTTCAGGTCATGATCTCAGAATTCTGGGATTGA
>CM053614.1:40432478-40474846 GCA_028646535.1 Procyon lotor
GATACTCTAACTAGACTTCTATAAACTCGGTGAGCCCGTGAGAGTGCTGTACATCACTGTATCCCAGCCCTTGGCATGAGGCCTGGCACATCATAGGCACTCAATAAATGTCAACTGAATTAATGTACATACAGTGTGTCTCTTTTCATAAGCAGACAGTGTTTTTATTCTGTTGCCAGAGTGTCCTGTACACAGTGGTCCTTCTCATTGTTTCTGGATCTAATGTAAGCTTCTAGAGCAATGATTCCTAATCCTGACTGCCCATTAGAAATACCCGGGAACATTTTAGAAAATACAGAGGGGTCTTTCCTCACATCAATCAAAGCAAAGTCTCCAAGGAATGGAGGCCAGGCAGGGTTGAGAAACAGTGCTCCAGAGGGCAGAGACCCCATCTGCAGAGGTCTCCATGCCTAGTGTTGTGAAATCTTAATGCTTTCTTGCCATTGCCTTCATGGTGGAGTTTCAAACCAAGATCAGGTAATTTTCTTCTCAGTCCCAGGAGCCTTCTTTGGGCACAACAGATATTGCCACCAACAGTAAACTTGCTTGCTTGCTTGCTTTCTCTCTTTCTTTCTTAACTTAAAAAAAAATATTATTTATTTATTTGTCAGGGAAAGCGCACAAGCAGAGGGAGAAGCAGGCTCCCCACTGAGTAAGGAGCTCAAAATGGGACTCTAACCCAGGACCCTGGAACCATGACCTGAGCCAAAAGCAGACCCTTAAACAAATGAGCCGCCCAGGCTCAATATTAAGCTTTTGAGAACCAGTCAAACTTACCTTGCAAGTAAGTTTTTCGGTGGCTGTACCAAGGGGTGGCCTATTCATAGACTGAAACATCACCCCCAGATCCGCCCCAAATAAACAGGAAATATATATTAAAAGAGCGTGTGCTTCAAAGCAGACTCTCCAACTTCTGATGGTCCTCCCATGCTTAGGCCCTTCCTGCAGAATAATTCTCAAGCCATTATTTAATCTTTCCCTTCCTATTTTTCCAGCTCGTGGGATTTCCCATAGGTCACAATTTAAGGGGAACCCACACACCGATCCACTTAACCTTCTTTCTATCCATCCACTTATTTGTCCATCTGAATGGAATACCCACTACGTAGCCTTTCTACACGCCCAGGAGCACAGCTTCCCTGTTACAGGGCGCACCGCGTCCGTACCGTACCGAACCGCGTAAGACATGGCCTTGCCCGCCCAGTAACAGCACGGAACCAGAAACTTAAACTGGTTATGTGCCATTTTGACAACTTATAAGAAATGTCACTGGGACACAGTGAGGAAAATGATTTCTTACTGGTAGGAGAAATAAAGGAAGGCTTCACCGTGGTGGCCCAAACTGGACACTGATAAGTAGGGGTCCACTGGGTTGGATTTCTCCAGCGCCTGCGCACAAGCAGAACCTAACAGGTAGAATAAATGCAACAGTCTTGGACGTAATCAAGGAGTCAGGCAGTAGATAGGTACTTGTTAACCCTTTACTCTGAACGTGGCATCAGACCACAGAGGGCCCTCTCTTCGTTCCCCAGCTAGAGAACGTGTCGTGCATTTGTTACCCACATTCACACACAACTAATTCCATTTTCATAAACTTTATTGATTCCACCGTGTTCTTTACAGCTACTGATTTTATATACTCTTCTCATCAAACTGCAAGTTGATTATTTCGCTTTGTACATATTGTAGTAATTGGATTGCTTACTTTAATGGCACGATAGTTTTTGCACACTTGGCCAGTGACATTGCTGACATAGCGCGCTTTATCTCACTTTACTGTATTGTTCTTATTAATTCTTCAACAGCCAGCTAAGCTGTTTCTCTTGGGAATTGCCTGGGAGGCAGAAAGTCTTATTTCTGTCCACTTTGGTATTCCTCGGGAGGAGCAGAATTTTGAATTGGTTTCACTTTCCAGTAAATACCACCTGCCTCGTTCCAAATCAGGGGTCGTCTCACTTAGCTATTGCTGCATAACAGAGCGCACTGAAATTCAGTGGCCAAATACAACCACCACCACGTATTGTACTGAACAGTGTTGTGGGTCGACTGGGCTCCCCTGGATGGTTCTTCTGCTCTGTGTGGTGTGTGATGGGGCTGCACCCCTAAGTGGGCCCACCAACATGGCTGGCAGCTGGCATGGCCGTTGACCCGAAGCTCGGTTGGGGCTATTGACCAGAGTACCTTAGTTCTCCGCCATTGGGTTTTTCCATCAGGCCTGAGCTCCCCTGATCATCATCTGGATTCCAAGAAGGAGCATTTCTAGCACAAAGAGCAGAAACTACAGATCCCTTAAGGCTTAGCCTTGGATGTGATGGTCACTTTTGTCATGCTGGTGGAAGAAGAAAGTCACAGGGCCAGCCCAGACTCAAGGCAAAAGGCTGTAGATTCCACCTGTTGGGGAGGGGTGTGGCAAAGCATCTGCAGCCCTCTGGGACTCACTATAGGGCTTTTTCCTGTACACATCCATTCACCTGCAGAGGCCCCAGTGTACCACAAAATCCAGCTCTGACGTTGCGCAGTTGTATCATAAATATACAAGTCTATTGCATTTCTTAGAGATCAAACCAAAGGCCAGCACCACCTCCTCCTTTTTTTAAAAAATGTATCTTACTACCTTGGAGAATAATTAGGTTCAGGAACTATGCTTCTGTTTGCACTTCTAGCTCACCGCTATTGATGACCATTGGTAAATAAAAGTATGCTTGCATTTCACTTTTTCATTTATATTTTGTCATAATTGCATTTTTTTTTTTGGTTGAGTAAAACTTCTCTATCTTTTACAACCTCTAAGCAAATAAGAGCTCTAATCAAAGCCTATTTAAATAGGTTTAAGTAGGTTTTCTTGAGAATGTTAAGTGTAAATGTAAGCATAATTTGCCAACTGTTCTGATCTGATGTTGGGGTGAACTCTTGGCTATAACATTTGCCCAAGGCAATATTTGTCTATATATTGCCAAATTGGTCTGGCATTTTGGGTAAATTCACTTATTCATTAGTTTACCCGTTCACACATCACCTTTTGGACATTTCCACTTGGATGACCCACTCTGGCACTATGGATACAAAGAGGAATGAGACAGAGCCCCTCCGGCCATGACCTCCCAGTCAGAGGAACTGAAATGTACACACCTTGGTACATAACACGGTCAACAGTGATGAGGGCGATGCTGGTGTAAAGCAAGGGGTGAAGGAGCACGGGCTAAAGGGAGGTCAATCCTGCCTAGGAGAGTCAGGGAAGGTATTGCAGAGTATTTATGGGAGAAGGGCAGGTGCCAAGGGAAGGGGCCAGAGAGGTGGGTCAGCGCAGATTGGGAAGAGCATCGGATGCCATGTTTGGCTGCCTTCTTGTAAACAGTGGTGAGAGGGCGTAGGTTTCTCATAAGCAAGACACGCTGTCTTGAAGGATGACCCTTTTGCCATTGTGGTGTGGAGAGGAGTGTTTCAGAAAACAGAGAGAGCACACAGATGTGAGAACAGGAGGCCCGTCTGAAAAACTCACAAGTGGGTCAGCATCACTCCAAGAGGAGTGGAGGTGGCCCAGGAAAGCCAGTGGCGGCCCATGGGGCCATTCCAGGTGGTGCCAGGTACCCTCCCATTGGGTCCCCAGTCCTCTGTGGTCTGGGTGGACAATGAAGGCCTCCAGGGTGTGTCTTTGGGCCCAGCCATTTCTCCTGCCTGAGGCGTTGTGGCATGGTTGGACCGCCTTCCCAGTCCACCCGTCCTTCTTGGCTCCTGACGCTCCCTGCGTCGTGCGGCTCCCTACTGCGCCTTGCCAGGGATGTTCCCTCTGCCACTCCGCTCCGTGACACATCCACTCTGATACTTGTCTCGTTGGGGTGGAGGGGCACAGAGCCTCTGGCTGCCGTAACTCTTGGCTCCTAAGGGAAAAAAACCAGAATAAAGATTTCAAAGTCCTTTATCGTCTGTAAAGTTGTATGCAAACAGTATTATTGCCATCACTGTGAGGTCTAAAATTCGGCAAGTCCTTGCTGATGAGGAGCCTGTGTGTTTTCAATTTCCTCTAAGGCCCTTTGCCCAGTGTTTAGGGTTATATATGTCCTCAATAAGTAATAATCTGTAACAAATAGTAATAATATATAGTTTATTTAATATCTCTGTTTACCCTTTCCAAGCATTGGGGTAATTCTTCTTCTAAGCCTTGGGGTCTGTGGAGAATTTTAAAAGGTGCACCAAGGGGTACCTGGGCGGCTCAGTGAGTTGATGGTTGACTCTTGATTTTGGCTCAGGTCCTGATCTCATGGTCATGGGATTGCTGCTTGTCCCTCTTCCTCTTCCTCCTCCTCCCCACATGCTCATGCGGGTGCGCTCTCTCTCTCTCTCTCTCTCATAAATGAATGAATGAATGAATGAATGAATGAAATCTTTTCAAGAAAATATGCACCAAAGTAAAGTTCAGGAGTTCTTTGTCCATCATTTTCTTTCCAGTTTGGAATTTCAATTCAACAGCCACTGGCTATGAAAGCCCATATATCATGAGAGTGTAGGAACAGAAGTAAAGATGAGAAATCAATGGGACCACGAAACACCACTCACACCCATTAGGGTGGCTGTCATAAAAAAGGTCATAACAAGTGTTGGGGAGGTTGTGGAAAAATTGGAAACTAGACATTGCTAATGGAAACATAAAATGGTGCTTTTGAAAACAGTTTGGCAGGGCAAAAAAAAAAAAAAAAAGGGAGAGAGAGTTATCAAATGATCTAGAAAGTGCTCTCCTAGATGTGTATCCAAGAGAATTGAAAACTTATGTTCGCATTAAAACTTGTCCATGAATGCTCACTACAGTGCTAATGATAATGACCACAAAGTGGAAACAATCCAAATGTCCATCAGCTGATGGATGGATAAGCCAAATGTGGTGCATACAGGCAATGGAATGTTACTGGGCCAGACAAAGGAGAGATGTGCTGATGCAGATCACGTGAACGAGCCTTGAAAGCATTGTGCTGCATGAAACACCGCAGTCACGGAACACCAGGTACAATATGATATTGTTTATGTGAAACGTTCAGAAAAGGCAAATCCATAGAGACAGAAGGCAGGATAGTGTTTGCCTAGGACCGTGTGTCAGGCCAGGAGTGGGAAGGGGGTGACCGCTAAGGGGTATGGGCTTTATTGGGAGGTGAGGAGATGTTCTAAAATTGATTGATAATTGTAGAATTCTGTAAATATATTGAAAACCATTGAACTGGGGCACCTGGATGGCTCGGTGGGTTAAAGCCTCTGCCTTCAGCTCAGGTCATGATCTCAGAGTCCTGGGATCGAGCCCCGCATCGAGCTCTCTGCTCAGCGGGGAGCCTGCTTCCTCCTCTCTCTCTGTCTGCCTCTCTGCCTACGTGTGATCTCTATCTGTCAAATAAATAAATAAAATCTTTAAAAAAAAAAAAAAGAAAAGAAAACCATTGAACTTTACATTTTAAGGGGGTGAATCGTATCTCATGTGAATTATATCTCAATAAAATTATTTTAAAAAAGAAAACATTGCAAAGGGAGATTGATAAGCATTTCAACTTTTGTTGCGGTCCATCTGTCTTCTAGCTCTGATCAGCCCTTCATGATGAGCTCCTCAGCCCCAAGCCTGAAGCTGTGACCCCTGCCACAGTTCTCTCTCCCTGTCCCTGCAAGGGGCTGCACGCGTAGTTTACACCTGCCTCTTAGCCGTCCTTCCTTTCCCAGAATCCTCAGTGACCCATTCCCTGCTTCTGCAGCATTAGCCTTGGTCCCTCAGGCTCTATAAATCACCCTCTCCATTCTGCTCTCTCACTTTAAAGCGATCTGAGATACTTTGTATAAAGGATGGGGCGGCACATAAAAATAACTAGTATTGTACCGATTTGTCTCTTCAGGGGGTCTGGGGGATACGTATTTGTAAAGTTCTAGCAAATGTGAGAAGCCACAGAAAATTGCCTCTCGTCCAAACGGAAGAGCTAGATTTTTTATTTTGTGTTATTGATCAGTGAGGTAGGTGCAATGATATTTTACTTGAGAGTTTTTCCGCAGGAGTGACATCCACCCGGCCTGCCGAAACTGCCAGGCCAACTGAAGGAGCCGGCCAGTCCACAGCAGGCTGGAGGCAGCTGTAAGGGAGGCAGGCTCTTTGGATTCATGGGCCGGCCAGCTGCAGCTCCCCTAACCGCAAAGGCAACTCGAAGTATACGAGTTACTAAGGGAGCACTTTGTTATAGACAAGTTGAAAGAGTCTGTTTGACAGTCGAAGTCACACCATTTTGATTTTTACATAAAGATAGTTAAACATTGTCTTGACAGGTTTATTCTAATTTGGTAAAGGCCATAATTTTATGGGATGGTAACTGTTTCCTTGCAGTCATGATTCCTGCTGTTACTCTTACATTTTCTTCTAATTGGCAGATTGATGGGCTCCCAAGAATTTGCTCAAAAACCGTTTGCAGAAGAAGAAAGACAAATCAGAGGGGCTGACTTTTTTCCCCTGAAATACTACTTCTAATAATGTTGGCAAGGGGGCTATTTTTACACTCAATTTACAAATTATTTCTGGCATATTAATGGATTTTTGCCTATTTAGATGTTATTTGTATGAAATGTGCTTAGTTTAAAAGTCAAATACTACTACAAGACCTCTAAAGAAAAACAGCAGACCTTTTCCACCCAACCCCCTACCCCAGTTCCTTTTGCCATAAGATTCCAGGAAATTTCTTTCACCTCTTTACCTGTTCCTATTATTTCCTTCATATTTCTAAATAAAAATATTATACTGCTATTTCTTTATTTTTCCGGTCTAGATATTGCTTATTAACTTCCTGCTTGGAAGATCAGAATTCAGGTCTCTCATTTCTCCACCTTAATCATCATTGAAATTGTTTCTTCCCTTCTCTGTTGGATCCTCTAAATTTTTAAAAATGATTTAGTTATTTATTTATTTGAGAAAGAGAGAGAGTGAGAGAGAAAGAGTGAGTGTACAAGCAGGGAGAGGGGCAAAGGGAGAGAATTTTCAAGCAGACTCCCTACTGAGCGTTGAGCCCAACATAGGGCTTGATCCCGTGACCCATGAGATCATGACCAGAGCCCAAACCAACAGTCAGACGCTCAACCAGGCACCCGGGATCCTCTAATTTTCGTGTGTTTGTTGTTACGGTTGTTGTTAATCTCATGTCTTGCTCTTTGTTAGCCACCTTGTTTTGGTGGAAAATACTCTCTAGTAACTTTCTGAAAAGTAATACCTGGAAGACACATTTTGAGATTTTATCTTTCTTTCCCCTTCATATTTGATTGAAAACTTAGCTGGGTGTGAGATTCTAGTTTGGAAATTACTTTCCCTTAGGACCTCAAGACATTAGTCGACTGTCTTCTAACTTCTGGTATTGCTAGTGAGTCTGATACCATTCTGGTTCTGCGCGTGACTTGTTCTTGCCTCTCTCTCCTCTCTCTCTCTCTCTCTCTCTCTCTCTCCTCTCTCTCTCTCTGAATTTTTATTCTTTATCCCTAGAAATCTACAATATCAATACCTGCTTTGCTGGGGGTAATTTCATTCATTGTTCTGGGTCTTCACTGAATCCATTCAAACTGAAACCTCACATCCTTCAGGAAAATCTTCCTATATAATTTTTTGGATAATTCCCTGGTCTCTTTGGTCTCGCCTATCTTTCAGAAATTAGACTTCCTGAATTAATTCTCCACTTTCTCTTCTCTTCATTTTTGCCTACTTAGTCTAGCTTTTTGGAAGAGACCACCGATTATCTGCCAACTCTATTACATTTAAAATCTCTGTTATAAAAAAATTTTTTTTTTCCATTATCATGTATTTAAGTTCCAAGAGCTTTGTATCCACCTTCTCTTCCTCTTTCCCAGCATCTTGCTATTTTTCTTCCTCCCTGAGGATAGCAGGCAATGTTCCCTGCAGTTTTGTCCTGTTCCTGCATCGCCTCTGTGTCCTCCACAGTGTGCATCACGGAACAGAGAACTCAAACTGCAGCTCTAACATTAACAGAAGGAAATTGCTCTTGAAATTTTTGTCTTTTTGTCTCTGGAGACACTCCGGAGACCATACAGAGTCTCTTCTTCTTTAATCGAGGGGCAATCCGGTTGATGGATCTGTTTCTAAACTTCAAAAGAAAAAAGAAAAAAAAAAAAAACCACCTCTGAGACTCTCCTTATTCTCACAGCGTCAATTACGCCCTCAGTGTGAACCCACAGAGCTTCAGTCTGTATTTCCAAACTGTCTCATGCACAAGACCAAGTTCTGGATCAGCTACTGCCTAGCAGACGTTTCCTCTTGAAGACCCTGACATACTTCAAATGCCACATGGGTGCCCCAAACTAATTTTAAACCAATTTTCCACAAAATTAACTCTGCCCCCCAGCAGCATTTCCCTCTCTCAGTCTCTCAGACATGAAACTCAGGAACCACCCATTGGCCATTGTTGCCTCTGATCGCAATAGCCACCAGCACTCAGCTGATGCTTACTCAGCCTTCCTCATATTCACACTTCTCTCTCCATTCATTATCATCCTTCCAGAAGAGGGGAAGTGTATCTGAGAGTGTTCTACGTACTAGAGACTGGTGAGGCCCAGCGCCATGATAGGTGTAAGATGGGGTCTGTGTTCCAGGAGCTTACAGTCTATGATCTGGAAGTTAGAGGTGTGTCTACTCATCTTCTAGATCCCCACTGTTGCAGGCTGGGTTCTAACAGGAAGCAGTCTCTGAGGTGGAAATTAACATGCAGGAAGTTTATTGGGGTGGTGGCGGGGTGGGGGGAGGGGAGGTGCTGCTGGAGTCGACACCCGAGGAAAGGAAAAGGAAGCAGGATTGGGCAAAGGGAGAAATTGACTTGGGATATGGTCTTTGTGGCAGCGTCAACAGACACTAAGGGGCATTCTGTGGCTGGGACAGCTCTTCAGAGTTGTCCCCATTTGGGGTCTGGGAGCCAAGGCTTCATGCCTCCATGGACCAGTCATTGGATGCAGGCCACCTTAAGAAAGGTGGTGACCTTGGACAGAGCAGCTCCCTTTCAGAGAGGCAATCCCCGAGGGCTTCCTGCCAGCAGCTCTTCCAGCACTTGGAAGGGTCAGGCTGTCATCCTTGAAGGTGCATGTGGCTAGTGGAGCCATCTGGCATCCACAAGATCTGTGGGCTCAAGCATAGTCTTGGATACCTCAGCGTAAATAACAACTAGTCAGGGGTCTGTTGACTGAGTAAAGAATTTAGAAGAAGTGAGGTCATCTTTCATTCATTCATTTTATTACATGCTAACCAGTCAGACTGTGTTAGATACTAGATAAAAAATGATAAAATTCATAGGCCCTACCTTAAATAAGCTTGTAGCCTGGTAGGGGGTACCAAAATGTAAGCAAACACTCTAATACAGTGAGAATCATGAAACAGAGGATTATAAGCTAACAATGCATTCTCAAAGAAGTTTTAGGATGTGATAAAATGCCCAACAAACAAAGAGAAAAGAGAATAAAAACTGTTTAAACGGATTTGTTTAAGCGCTCATTTTCCAGCATGTATTTTGTTAAACTGAGGCTTTAAAAAAATCCCTTGCAATCTGATTTTTAAACTTTCTGAATGATTTATTAAAGTTACCAGTCACTAGAAACACTGCATTCACGGAACTGCTGTCAGTCAATATTCTCTGTCATTTTCTGCAGCCTTTGATTTTTTTTCCTTTTCTGAGTATGTAAAAATATTTGAATATATGCATAGAAAAAATGCTGGAAAGAAATTCATTTAAATGTTAACAGGGCCCATAACTCCAAGTTGTTGGCCTATGTGTACTTTTTTTCCTTTAAGTCTTTTTGTCCAGAATCTTTTATTGTCCAAATTGTGGACAGTGAGTCTGAGTGACTTTTATAATGAGGGGGGAAGTACTTTAAAATCCAGTGTGAACGTGTGTGACAACACCATGGGAACACAGAAGAAGGAAACTCGGGGCAGTGAGGGGGGACAGCCCCTCGGGAGAGATCTCCCCTGTGCTGAGAGGTAAAGGTGAGTCGAGGCGGGATGAGGGAGGGCGGCGCATGCGTGGTGCTGGCGTGGAAGGGCATCTCAAGCAGAAAGAAGAAAATATACGGCTGGCCCGCGGTGTGAAGAAGCATGTCGCGTGAACTGCAAGTTCAGAAAGGCTGAGAAGTAGGGAGCCCTCGAGCGGTAAAAGAGGAGGCCG
The DNA here is from genome assembly GCA_028646535.1 of Procyon lotor. Taxonomy (NCBI): domain Eukaryota; kingdom Metazoa; phylum Chordata; class Mammalia; order Carnivora; family Procyonidae; genus Procyon; species Procyon lotor. The sequence continues at coordinate 40,442,642 of CM053614.1, forward strand.
GGAGGGCAGCAACGGGGCAGATCCTGACGAGCTGGAGGCATCGGGAGCGTGGACTTCGTCTGGAAGCCCACGTCGGACGCTCACACAGCACGTACCTGAGCCTGAAAGGACCCCGGGCTGAGCGAGATGTTGATTAACGGCCACTGTTGGGTGGAACGAAGTCAGGAGCAAAAGCTGATTTAGAATGAAAAGTTTCATGCCTGACATGGAGTTTCCTGGCTTTAACAAGACGACCTGATTCAGGCAGGGAAAGTGGTCTGCTGAACACAGAGGGAAAGCGATTCAGACATGATCCTGCGCGTGCGCGCGCGCGCGCACACACACACACACACACACACACACGTACACACGTGCATGCACACGCACGCACACACTCCCGCTCTAAAGACTCCCGCCTCTGCATTTTAAAAAGAACAGAAAAGGACCAGCCTGGGCTCACCCTGCGTACTTTACAAGGAATAACCAAGATGTTCAGGTCGCCCTGTCCACACATCGGAACTCCCCACAGGTCACCAGCAGCGTTAACTGTTAGCAGCCTGCAAATCCATTACAAACACACATCCTTGGGTGGCTCAGTCGTTAAGCGTCTGCCTTCCACTCAGGGCATGAACCCAGAGTCCTGGGATCAAGCCCCCTCCCCGCCCTGTGGGAAGCCTGCTTCTCCTCCCACTCCCTCCACTTGTGTTCCCACTCTGGCTGTGTCTCTCTCTGTCAAATAAATAAAATCTTGAAAAAATAAAAACACACGTCTCAGATGCAGGAAGGCGTTTTTCGGAGCGTTTACCTGACCTTTGCAGAGCTCAGCATCTCTCTGTCCTGTGGGCCAGTTGGGCTGGGCTCAGGGGGTAAGCCTGTAGATCTGCTTTTTTTTCTGGGGCACCTTGGAGAGCACCCATGCTACTTTTTGGTGCCTGTCTCCATTGGGTCTGTGTCACTGCCAATCACTACTTTTTCCCCTGCCCCCCCACCCCTGTTTCTCCCCTCTTCCCCCTTCCCCAGTACTGCCTCCTGGACCCTCACTCCCTGCCCCCTCAGATGGTTGCATTATGCTTCTAACTGCAGCCCAACACCTCCTGTCTCCCCCTGGACAATCTCTGGAGCAGAGATGTGAAGGAATCACTTACCTGCTCAAAACTTGAGTGACACCGATGATCTCTGCCAGGGTCCAAACTTGCCACCATCTTTCCACACATGTCTCACGATCTGGCCTCTGCACACCAGATGCCACCACCTCCCAAGGGCTTCTTCTGCCTGCAGCTCTTGGGGAACACTTGCTGTCAGAGTCAGAGGCACAGATTTTGCCGGCTCACCACGCACAGCCTGGTTTCTGTCATGATTTTTTTTTTCCTTCTGTGCCAGGCTATCGTGGGAAGAATGGGTTTGGGGATTAGACCCACAGTGGGTTTTAATCCTGTAATGGCCTTACTGAGTCTGTGATCCGGAGTAAGATACTCAATCTCCCTGCAGCTCCTTGTTTGTGAGGCAGGAATCTGTCTCCTTCTGAGGGCTGTTGAGAGGATTAAGTCAGATAGTGTCTCCGCCACCACGACCCAATGTGGGAGGGGACGTATCCTGTCAGGTCAGCTGTCAGCTGAATCTCGAAGGGGGAGACCTGAGGTGATAAGGAACCCCACATTTGAAGAGTGGAACGAGACATATCTCCAAGGACTTACAAAGAGGGGCCTATGAGATGCAGCCATCATGGCCCCCACAGACTGTGCAAGAGAAAGCCAGAGATAACGGCACTTCACGGGGCTGACACATTCCGCTGGCCCGGTAGCCTTGTCTCACTGGAGGTGAGAGGGCAGCACCTCTCTCACGACTGAGGGTGAGGCTTTCCCCCAAATATCCTCCTCAGAAAACATCTGCCCTTCCCTCTCTTTAGTTGAAACTTCAGCTCCACCATCCCTTTCCACAAACAGAGATGTTAGTTAAAAAAATCATGACACCACCTCACGTGAGCTCTCCAAGGGAGAAAGGTGGCAAAAAGCAGCCAATTACTGCCAGAGCGTTTGGGTGGAGGCCAGTGGGGTTGCGGCAGCCAAAATGTCTTGTTACTCGAAAGCTCTGCTGAGAATTTATTGCCCATCTTCTTCTAGTCGGGGAAGGTTGGCCGTGAGCTTGCCAGCTTGCTCAGATAAAGAGAGAAGGATATTGAACACTTACGGGGCAGCTCCTGAAGTCAGGCACAGCTGGTCTCCATGGGGCTTGCAGATGGGAACTGGAAGGCCATTAGGGATCCAGGCAGGTTTAACCTTATCTGAGTCTGAAGTGTTGCTTTAGTCTAGACTGGACTATGGCATATCTGAACTGGGCCTCTTTGCTTAATCAGGAGTGACCAGGAGAGATAGAGATCTGACATTGTCCGATGTCTGACAGACTCTCTCTTTGAAGCAGATAAAGATGTCTCTAGATTAAAATCTACTCCCCTGGGCCCATTCAGTAAAAAAGTATATCCCATACGTATAAACATTTAGCATATATGTTTGGCATCTCACAGATGCTCAATAAATAGCAGCTACACTAATAATGGTTATTATTGTTATAGTATTGTCACCTAGTACCCGGCACACAGTATTATTATTAAAGTTATTATGTGTGGGCGTCTGGGTGGCTCGGTCAGTTAAACGTCTGCCTTCTGCTCAGGTCATGATCGCAGGGTCCTGGGATCAAGTCCCGCATCGGGCTCTCTGCTCAGAGGGGAGCCTGCTTCTCCCTCCCCCTCTGCCTGATGCTCCCCCTGTTTGTGCTCTCTCAAACTCTCTCTCTTCCTCAAAATAAATAACATCTTAAAAAAAATAAAGTTATTATGTGCACACCTCTCCTTCAACTGGGCCAACACTCCATTTGTTGAATTAATCGTTGTAGGTGGGGGCAGGGCAGGCTGCACGGACATGGATTCCTTGCAGCCAACAATGAAGAGCGGTGATGCACACAGGAAACAGCGGGGCCTGGGAGAGCCTGATGCCCCACAGTAGAGTGTTCCATTCATTGGTTCCAACCAACTGTAGCCCAGATAATGTGGAAATCTGGATTTTCTTCAGCTATGACTTCTGACAAGGATCAGGGGCAACAAGACTGAAGGTAAGAAAAAAAAGCCATTTCTGTGCATCTCATTGTGTGCCATCAACTGCGCTGGGCCCCTTACATCTGTTATCTCATTTAAGGAGATGAAAAAAGGACCAAATGCAAACCGTGGCTTGCATGACCCCAGTAGGACATGGATAGAGTCTTTAAATGTGAAATGCTTGTACAGGAAACTACGAGCCTTTTTCCTTCCGTTATAATTTTTGTGTAAACATGAAATGACAAGAGTTTAAAGATGGAGCCTCCCAGGGCACAAACATAAGAGTTCCTAATATAATCAAAATCCTCTTATTTATTTTCTTGCCTAAGTGGCTTCTCCCAAGGGGACAGCAGTTGCATTGCCTTCTTTCTGAGCAGCCGTGGTTGCAAATTAATATTCTCTGCCATCAAAACAGCTCTACACACCTCTGCCAAATGTAGTTATCTCATCCAATAATAGGAACAGCCTAGAGACGGCGGAGTTTTAAACCCCAGATCTTAGAAATTTTGGGCAATTAGCCACTCACTTGCAGAAAAGAGCAAAGAAGGGCAAGGCTGTAGTAAAACAAAACCTTGTTGTGACAGCTGTTGTTCTAAATAATATCTCTTTTATACTTCAAGACACTTCTCCCAATCTACAGGCCAGCATGAGTGAATTGAGGTGATAAATAGGAGGAAAGAAAAGGTGAAGAATAATTAGCAAGTTCTCCAGTTAGAAGTGGTTCAAGGTGGCGGGATAACTGGAGAATGCCTTTACTTTCAAACTGGAATCCAAAGACGTAAGCCTAAAAAAAAAAGTCATAGAAATGTAGCTTTAGAGAGAATTTTATAATCAAGATATATCCGAAGCACATTAAATGAATGATGTCCTACAAGATTAAAGTCATATCTATATACAAGTCTGTAAAATTAAGTTGTACCAATGTAAAAATCTATTGAATTAAATAAGTAGGTTTTTTTTTTTTCCCTATCTGTGCTCATTAGCCAGGGTATATTTTTCAATTTAGAAATTGCTACGGTGAAAAACTACTGGTTCTAGAATAAACGTTTCTTTTCTTTTTTTTTTTAATATATTTTCCCAGAGAACCACTGGTCTGCGATTTTTTTTTTTTTTAAGATTTTATTTATTTATGACAGAGATAGAGAGAGAAGGAATCCAAGCGGGGGGAGTTGGAGAGGGAGAAGCAGGTTCCCCGCTGAGGAGGGAGCCCCATGCAGGGCTCACTCCCAGGGATCCCAGGACGCTGGGATCATGAGCTGACCCAAAGGTAGGTGCTTAAAGCCTGAGCCACTCAGGCGCCCCTGGAATAAATGTTTCTTGACATTGATCTTAGGATAGCTGTGTCTGGAAAAAATTTGCTTCCAGAGACCTGGCTTTAAAGCCTGCTGGAGATAGGCAAATTTAGTCATAAATGCATCTACATGATTTGGCTCAGTAAAAGCTCCATGTGCCCTATTAAAAGGCTATTGCTTTATCTTTCACTAGTCGTGTTGAATAATTCTAACAAAACTGTCTTGTTGATCTGGCTGTAGGTTTATATGGGAAAGTGGGCGTAATTAGCTCGGAGCTCATGGGAGGTAGGGCTAGAGGTCTTGGGTGGTGTCCCAGATTTGCCCCAACTTTAGCTCTGGAGGTAATAGCTCCCTGGCAGACACCGCTGCCTACCTGATATTCACTGTCTTCTTGCTCCTCACTTCGGAAACGTCATTTCGCCCAGAGCAGCAACATATCCAACTCAGAATATTGACTTCTCAAGAGTCCCTGGCAGCCAGGGCTGACACTTCATCTTCTAACCTGTTGAATATATTCTCTTATTACTACTGAGTGATCCCCTCAATTGCACGCTTGGCTGTAAATTTTATTCATTGACTATTATATTAAAAAGCAAATAGTGGTTTTACCAAGCCCCCAGGCAAATGAACCAAGCTAAAGCACCTCATGCCTGGATCTTCTTTTCCACGTACCTGAAAAGGAGTCATTCTAGAACTAACCTTTAATGTGTGGCATCAAGGAGTAGTGCTGTTAGGGCAAGATTTTTTTTTTTTAATTAGGACTTTAGATTTATTTATTGAGAGAGAGAGAGGACAAGAGAGGGAGAGAGCAGGGAGAGGGGCTGAGAGTGAGGGAGAGAGAGAGAGAATCTTGAGCCGCTCTGTGCTGAACGCAGAGCCCAACCTGGGACTTGAGCTCACAACCCTAAGATCATGACTTGAGCTAAAATCAAGAGTCAGACATTTAACCTACTGAGCCACCCAGGTGCCCCAGGGCAAGACTTCTGTTGGAAGAATGACTCAGGGTTTAAATTGGAAAACACTCAATTCTGAGAAAATTTAAAAGCTTTACAAAATTTCAAATGATGGGGCGCCTGGGTGGCTCAGTAATTAAGCATCTGCCTTCGGCTCAGGTCATGATCCCAGGGTCCTGGGATCGAGCCCCACATTTGACTCCTTGCTCAGCGAGAGGTCTGCTTCTCCCTCTCACTCCCCCTGCTTGTGTTCCCTCTCTCACTGTCTCTTTCTCTGTCGAATAAATAAATAAAATCTTTAAAAAAAAAAATTCAAATGATGTTCTCTGTTGGCTGTATTTTAAAAAAATGAAGACCCCAGGATTGAAGAATCATAAGTACTTTGAAATTTTTTTTTAATAGTTTCCTGTGTTTCCCAAATATTCTAGAATGAAGAGCCACCACTCTGAAACCAGGAAAAAAAAAAAAAAAAGATGCTTTTGGAGCACAACAAAAAGGCAAAGGCTTAGAAGAAAAAAGAAAGGCCTAATAACTATAATTTCTTTCAAGACTAACATTATATAAAATAACATTAATAAAAATAAATATTAGCATTAACGTTTTCATCATATACGCTCTTGAACGTCATCAGCAGTTTGCTTCAATCACAAGCGTTCCAAATAACTGAGGATTTAACGCCCAAGGATTTAATAATGTACTCTGTCAAATTCCCACTGATCCAATAATCTTTCTCCTTATGGACAGGCAAGAAAAGCCCATTATCTTCAATGTAGGATCCCGCTTGCAGAAATGGCCTAAATCATGGGTCTGGAAACACCAAGAGTCAAGCAAATCCAAATAACTCCTGGCTAACGCTAGTGTGACATTTGGTTAGGGAAGATGTCCCAAGAGAAATGTAAACTATTTGAAAACATCCTGTTACTAAAACTTGGACATAAAAAGAATGACAAACGGACTCAACAACTTCATTCTAAGCACGCATAAGTTTGGCTCCCGCGGAAACCTTCCCACCAAATACTGTTCGTCATGTCCCCTTCTGTGGGTATCACCCCTGCCGTATGAGGAAAGATCGACTGACATTTATTACTCACCAAAGAACAAGTTGGAAGCAACCAGCACCCTCCCTCCTTTCCCCCGGCCGGGGTTGAGACGAGTGAGTCACACAATGCCCAATCCTTGCTGAGTGTCTTGTTCGGCTTCCCTCCATGGCCCACCCGTGGGGGCTGATTACAACCATCTGCTTCAGAGCTATTACTCCAATCCAAAAAAATTAAAAGCTACAAATTGTCGAACAGAAGGAATACGAGAACAACGGGGCAAAATGACCAGATCTTAAACCGTGCTCGGAATGCATTATCCCTGCAAAGCTCCCGAAGCTTCCAGCTGAGACCTCAGAAGGTGGGGGTCAAGTGTCAAGTGACAAGCCGAGGCTTCGCTTCCACCGGGCTGGACCCGTCCGCGCAGGGGGCCAGGAGCTCCGGGACAGCGTGCAAATGTTATTGCTACATTTTCCCTGCTTGCAGCCCAGCTCCGTCGGGGAAAATCGTGGAGGGGCTTTTTGGTCTGGGTAGTTTCCTTATGGGCAGATTTACTCTTTCAAGATATTTTTAAGGCAAAGGAAGTGTAACAGGAAACCGGCAGCATATTAAGAGTTAGCTACTCTCTTGGAAAAAGTGGGGTGATTAAGTGAACACTTTGAAGCATGCAATGTGTGATCAATATGTGGGGAGAGAGGATCAAGATGAGGAAATCTTAACTAGAAAGAGACAAGAGCAGAGGGTTGCAGTGTTAACACCACTTAAAAGGCAAGCGTTCCTCTGATAAGGAACTGTAGTCATAAACCACAAGGGACAACTGCCTCTTGCTTATTAAAAAGTGAAAAGACGAGGAGTCCAGACAAGAACCGTACTAGACCTCATGCCTTCCGTGTTCTTGTACTGAAAAAATATAAAACCATATACAGTTCTCTCTCCCTTTCCTGCTTTTTCACGACCCAAACCCAAGAGGTGAGGAAGTTGCAGAAGAAATTATCTGGGACCCAGGGCCATTCCCACATAAAGCATAAGCAGATGCCGCAACGCGGCTGAAAGTTTTTTTCTCATCTCCTCTGTCAGACAGCAGTTGCTTTGAGGGTAGGGTCTGTATCTGATGTTTTCTTAACACCGACCCTCCCCCACAAACACTGTATTAGCCACGGAAAAGGCCCTCAATAAAAGGCTACGCGAGGGGAATTGAACTGAATTGTTGACCTTGTTCTGTAAGTCGTATGTTTTGTTAGTTGCTGTTTAGATCTGAGTCTATTCTCTCTACCGTATGAAGAAAGATCAATTGATATTTATTACTCACCAAAGAACAGGTTGGAAGTCATCAGCACCCTCACTCCTGGCCTGGGTTCAAGCCAAATTACAGACTCCTCGATCCTTGCTCCCTTGTCTCCCATCCGACTTCCCTCCAAGGCTCACCCGTGGGGACTGATTATAACCATCTGCCTAAGAGCTATTACTCTGACCAAAACGAGAAAAGAAAAAAAAAAAGGCTACAATTGTCAAACAGAGGGAATACAAGGAGAGGGAGAAATGACCAGATCTTAAACCATGCTCGGAATGCCTAATCCCCACAGGGCTTCAAATACATCCAGCTGAGACTCAGAAAGTGTGTGTACAGATTAAAGAAAGATGGAGAATGAAGACCAGAGAGTTTGGGATAAAGAGAGTGAAATGTGGTCTCGATTGCCCCCGTATGTTAAATGAGGAAGACGGACGAGAGCGACTTCTAAGTTTCTTCAGCCCTGAACACGTCATGAGCTTTGCTGCACCCTTCCATCTCATTTCTAATTTTTTTTGCTTTTTCACATCTCCCAATTCAATCCCCCCTGAAATATTACATTTTCTATTCATTCCATCACTATTAATCTAAGATACCAGAATGCTCAGCAAAGAGGGCCTTTAAAGTACTTTTTGTTATTTTATTTTATTTATTTTAAGATTTTATTTATTTATTTTGCAGAGAGAAAGATCAAAAGTAGGCAGAGAGGCAGACAGAGACGGGGAAGCAGGCTCCCTGCTGAGCAGAGAGCCCGATGCGGAGCTCGATCCCAGGACCCTGAGATCATGACCTGAGCCGAAGGCAGAGGCTTTAACCCACTGAGCCACCCAGGCAACCCAAAATAAAGTATTTTTTAGACAAAAGATGAGAATCTCTATCACACAGCACTATTGACAGTGTGGCTGGTAACACATTGATAATATCACCAGCTGGTAATTGGTTAATGTGGAGAGTTATTCACACAAAAAACTGTGGTATCAGAATAAAAGAAACACCGGAATATCCGGAAGGAGGTTTACCAATATTTGATTACCCCCGATGGTAGGATTATGACTGATGATTTTTCTTTTTTGGTGAATGTATTTTCTAATATTTTTACAATGAACATAGATTACTTATGTTATAAAAATAGGAAAGAAATTAAAGATGGCATCTAATATCATCCTGAAAAAAGACTGCTCGAGCTAGTCGTAAACTTTCCAGTGGAGAAATGATTCCTTGCCCTCCATTTATCCATTCAAGACTTCTTCCCGACTTTCAGGCAGAACTGCCGCTTCCCACTTGACCTGGAATTCACCCTCCAGTTTGCATTAGTTCCACCATTGCTCGGGCTCCTCCCATATGTTGTCTCCTTCTCCCACACCCCCCAATTCTTCTGGTCATGATCCAGTCAGCTCCTTCTAGGTGCCTTTTTGTGTCACAGAGCTGGAAGGCTAAACGCTCTATTCTTGGATGCCTTGGAGGTTATGGTTCTAGATACCATTTAGGTTCCGCAATGAGAGGCTCCTGCATGAAGATGAGACAGAAGGAGGCAGAGACGGTCTTCCTGAAGTGGTGCCGCTGGACAAGCAGCCGCCCAGCAGGACGGCCCCTGGCAGTTTCCGCACCCCTGCATCATGGCTGCTATGCTGTGGTCTTGAAGCCAAATGTCCAGCCTGAAGACCCCCCTGACTTACTCCTCTGGCCCCTCACATGATCTCGTAGGCACCGAATTCCCTGTGTTTCATCCCTTTCTGCTTGACACGCCTGGAGTGGTTGGATTTTCCCTGCACATCCCTCAGGCAAAGTGTGCCGGCCATGCAAAGCCTAGTTTAGGTCCCATCTTCCTCATGAAGGCTTCACCAAAGATGGCGTGGATCGAACTAACGATGACCTCACATCCTGGATTCCCCTAGATTAGACCAGTGCTAACAGGCTGCTGAGGGACCCCGTGAAGGGCTTTTATTTGTATTCCATTGGGGTTTCATGTAACAAAAAGAGCTTTGGGACCCACAGGATGACCCTCAAAACAGAGTACACTATGTCTTGCAAAATACCTCTGATGTTGCAGCCAAAAGGAGTAGAGACAAAAAGTGGGGTTCATTCTGTGCTTTCCTTGAGGTGAGGACTTGTACATGTTCAGTGGCTCCTTCCAGGGACATGGACCTCCATCCCTCCCATTTCCGGGAAGCCCGGCTCATCTTCCAGGACACAGGGAGCAGCTGCTCACCAGCCTCTGGGGAGCATTCTCTCCAGTCTGGGCAGTGTCTCCTCCCCCCCTTTTTCAGATTTGTGCCCAACCACAGTGAAATTTGAAACTTACTGCAAAAGGATTGGTGGTTCATATCATTTTGTCCAGAGGGCTGAAGCAAGAAAATTGGATTCTAGCGAGAGCCTTGCCATGCTCTGTCGTGTCAGGTCAAGGCTTGAAAAGGAGAGGTCAAAATAGAGCTGCCACTTTTCACCCACAAAGCTGAGTAGTTCATCTGATCTACACACAAAAATGATAGTTGTAGATTTCATACGTTTCTTCACAAAGACGTTTCTCTGTAAATCTGGACTTGAAATTACAAAAAAAAAATGTTTTTTGGACTGCAGCACCTGTAGAAGTGGAAATCACTTCTCAGTGCCCAAAGATGTTAATAAAAAAAAAAAGAAACATAATGATGATAATGATTCATGTTAACACACCTTTCATCAATGGCATTCTAATAACTTTTTAGGCTCCATGTAGGGATAAGTTAGGGTGTTTCTGGTCGTCACTGTCTTGGGGTGAGTACAACAACTGTTTAATGATTTAAGACCTGGTGATCACAGTCTCAGGAAGCTCTGGAGGATCTAGTCTCCAAAGCCAAGAGGCATAAAGAAATTCTAGACAGTACTGCGCATTTTCCAAGGTCTGGGAATACTGTTTTAAATATGGATTCTTTCAAAGCACCAAGTTAACGTTGTGCATGAGAGGGACTTCCTTTGCCCTTCTCCCCTCTAACTTGCTTAGAGTTTTCTTTTGGTACGGACTCAAAGGAAGACTATTTCCTTCCAAAGCATCTCATGTGAGTTTGCATTATGCTTGAGATTTAAGTGGCAGACACACACCCAATATCTAACTTAATGGGTGCTGAGAGGATTGGAAGAATGCAAAAGAATGTAGCATTATTATTATTATTTTAATTAAGTGTAATTGCTGTATTAATCCTCATTTGCATAATACTTGGTAAAGCACTTAGCTAATACATAGCTATATTTGCAATTTATTCATCCAGAATATTTCTATTCAGCATTTATATAGCACCTATTGGTTTATGATGCTAATATACTAGATTCATGTTTCTGTTAAGGCTTAAATGAAAGAAGTTGAAAGCCAAGTCCATTATATTACCTTCTTTATATAGAACCTTTCATCATGAAGGATTCCAAATTGCTTTACAAAGTACAGTGAAACCTTTTACAATGAATTCCTAAGGGGACAGCGATAGCAGTGTGAGCTGCGGCGTTTCATTGTACGAGCACTGTATTCAGCAGTGTGGGATTGATGGGGGACTCAGACTGTGTTATCTGCCAAGGTGTCTACAGCCCAGAGCAAAGGAAAAATTAAACTCTGCTATTGACCTATTAATAGATGAAATGTTAGTCTTTTAATATAAAAAGAGTATGCACAAGGAATATATTTGATGCAAAGAAAAACAACACCTTAATACGATAAGTGAGAAATACATCATATGCAGAGCACCTGCTCATAAATACCAAGTATCTGGTAATTAACACATTTCTCAAGAATATGATTTTCCTCCTTTTGAATAGTTTGTTGAAGTGTAATTATTCAGAAAAGTGCAAAAGCCGCAAAGTAACAAGTCAGTGGATTTCAAAGCGAACTCACCTGTGTGACCGGTATCCTATTGGAGAAATTGAATGTTGCCAGGATCCTAGATGTCCCTGTATACATCCTCTCCGTTATTACCCAATATCCTAAAGGGAACCACTCCCCTGAATTTTACCACAGTAGGTTAGTTTTGCCAATTTTTAAACCGTATCCAGATGAAATTGCGTAGTATATATTCTTTTTTTCATAGTATATCCTCTTTCATGATGGCTTCTTTTGCTCATTATTATGTCTATGGATTTATCCACATAGTTGTATGTAGCAATAATACACTCACTTTGATTGCTGTATAGTATGATATGGTGGAGGGGGAAAATACATCTTTCCTCCACCCCTTACATTCTCTACTGGGACTCCTGTGACAAAATACAGATTAACCAGAGAAGAGCATACAAATTTGTTTAATATAAGTTTTACGTGACACAGAAGGCTTCATTAGGAAATGAAGATTCAAAGAAACAGTTAAATCTGAGTATTTTTATGGTAGTTTTTTTTTTTTAAGATTTTTAGAGAGAGAGATCACAAGTAGGCAGAGAGGCAGGCAGGGAGAGAGGGGGAGAAGCAGGCTCCCCACTGAGCAGACAACCCGATGCGGGGCTCGATCCCAGGACCCTGAGATCATGACCTGAGCCAAAGGCAGAGGCTTTAACCCACTGAGCCACCCAGGCACCCCTTTTTACGGTAGGTGTGAGACCTGCTTCAGGGGAAGATCAGACAGTCCTTCCTGCACCTGCGATTTCTCAAATTTCTTCGGCTTGAAATATTTAGTAGGCCAAGGTGGTATGTATTTTGAGGTAGTGTGTCCCAAACCCCATCAATACTATAATTTATTTGACAAAGAACATATACATAGAATACATAAAGAGCTGAGGTCAATAGGGAAAAAGCAGACAACCAACAGAAAAGGGGATAAAAATTTGAATTGTCACTTGGACAGAAGTGAAAAGGTGATCAATCTCATTAATTATCAGGGAAATGCAAACTAAAATCAGAAAATACCATTATTCTCCTTAGCAAAATGACTAAATGGAAAAAGACTGACAATACCAAATGTGTATATGTATCCGTGAGGGTGGTTCATAGATTTCTAGTTGGAGTGTAAAGTGGTACAACTTCTTTGCAAAACTGTTTAATAGTTTTTTATAATAAAAAACAAGTTAAGAATTGCTGATCACTGCTAGAGAGATAAGCTGCCTGATAGAGACCCCTGCCATCCTCTAAAGGAAAGATCTTTGCAATAACCGATTCACATTTTCCCTAGTAGAACTTCTTTTTTCCTGCTCCCTTGACCTGTTCACCTGTAAAGGTCATTCATTTTGTATGGTTCTTTGGCACTCCCTCCCATTTGCTAGACTAGATGCTGCCTGATTTGAATTAATTTTTGCTCAAATAAATTCTTAACATATTTAATACACCTCAACTTATAACACTTATAAAAATCAAGCATATATCTATTTCATTCCTACTCCATTCCTAGATATTTTCAAGAAAAATGAAAATATACATTCATATAAACACATGTAAAGATGTTCATACAACTTTAGACATAATAGTTCAATCTGGAAACAATCCAAATGATCATCAAAAGTATATTGGATAAATAACATTTTCTTCTTTTCAAAAGTCAAAAATAGCTTTGTTAGCAAATAGAAGAAAGGCAATAACAAGCATTAAAGCAGAAATCAATGAAATAGAGATAGAAAAATAATAGAGAAAAATCAATGAAGCCAAAAGTTGATTCTTCAAAAGATCAACAAATGAGTTAACTTAGATAAAATAAACAAATTTTTAGAAAGGAAAAAAACTCCCAAATTTACTCAAGAAGAAATAGAAAACCTGAATAAACGTAAAATAAGTCAAGAGATTGAATTAGTATCAAAAAATCTCCCACGAAGAAAAGCCCAAGACTAGATGGCTTCACTGCTAAATTCTATTCAACTTTTAAAGAATAATTAATCCCAGTTCTTCCCCAACTTTTCCATACAGAAGAGAACGGAAGACTTCTCAAGTCAGTCTGTGAGACCAGCATTACTCTGATATCAAAATCAGATAAAGAGATCCCAAGAATAGAAAACCAGAGAGTAATATCTCTCATGAATATAGACCCCCAAAACCTTTACAAAAATAATAGCAATGTATAAAATATGCTATGCTCAAGTGGGATCTACCCAGAAGTGCACAGTTGGTTTAACATCTGATAATCAATTTGTGTAATACAACACATGGATAGAAAAAGGATAAAAAACCTACATCAATAGAATAAGGACAAAAACCATGTAATCCCCTCAATAAATAAGAAAAAATTTTGACAAAATTCAACTCTCTTTCCTGAGAAAAACACTTAACAAACTAGAAACATAAGGGAACTTCTTCAATCTGGTAAAAGACATCTATGAAAAACTCACAGCCAATATCATACTTAATGGTGTAAGACTGAATGTTTTCCCCCTAAGATCAAGAACAAGACAAGAATGTCCACTCTCACCACTTTTTCAACACTGTATTGGAGGATATAGATAGGGCAATTAGGCAACACAATGGTATAAAAGTTATCCAGATTGGATAACAAAGAAGTAAAATTATCTCTATTTGCAGATGACATGCTCTTGTATATAGCAAATCCTAAGAATAAATTAAAGAAACCATTAGAACTAATAAGCTCAACAAAGTTGCAGAATACAAGATCAATACACAAAACTCAATTGTATTGCTGCATGGTAGCAATAAACCAACCAGAATGATATTGAAAAACAATTATATTTATAATAGCATCAAAAAGAATAAGATACTTAGGAATAAATTTAACAAAATTTGTTTAGAAAATTCAATGAAAGCATGAGTGAAAAATCCATATTCTGGAAACTATAAAACATTGCTGAAAGAAATTAAAGAAGACTCAAATAAATGAAAAGACATCATATACTAATGGATCAGGAAAAATAATATTTAGATAACGATATTCCCAAAATTGATTATAGTTTCAACACAATCCTTTTCAAAATCCCAGCTGACTTCTTGGCAGATGTTGATCAATTGATTTGTATGAAACTGATTCATAGGAAAATTCAAGGGTCCCAGAACAGTCAAAACAATCTTGAAAATGAAGGACAAATTGGAGTATTCACAGATCCCAGTTTCAAAACTTCCTACAAAGCTATAGTAATCAAAACAGTGTGATATTGGCATAAGGATAGAGATACAAAGTAGTGAATAAAATTGATAAACCAGAGATAAAGCTTTTTGGTAACCTAATAAATAACATAAATAAGAATTTTTTCAATTGATTCTTGACAAGGGTGCCAAAACAATTAAATGGGAAAAAGAAAAGTTACTTCAGCATATGGTGCTCCACATGCAAAAGAATAATGTTGGACCCCTTAACATCATATACAAAAATTAACTGAAAATGGATCAAAACTAAGTGTAACAGCTAAAACTATAAAACTCATAGAAGAAAAAACAGGGGTAAATCTCTGTGACCTTATATTAGGCAGTGTTTTCTTATATATTACACTGAACCACAAGTAATAAAAGAAAAAATAGATCAACTGGACATTATTAAAATTAAAAACTTTTGTGTCAAAAGACACATCAAGAAAGTGAAAAGACAACCTCTAGGATGGGAGAAAAATGTGGCCCATCTTATATCTGATAAGGGACTTGTATCTAGAAAATATAAAGATCTATTACAAATCCATTAAAAAAAAAAGACAACCCAATCGAAAAATTGGCAATTAATTTGAATAGACATTCCTCCTAAGAAGATGTGCAAGGGTCAACAACATAAAAAAATACTTAACATCATTAGCTACTCAGGAAATACAAATCAAAACCATGAGATACCACTTTACATCAAGTAGGAAGACTAATAATTTGTGTTAGTGAGGATATAAAAAACTTAGAACCTTTATACATTGCTGGTGGGAATGATAAATGGTTCGCCCAACTTTGGAAAAGAGTCATCACATGGTCAAACAGAGTTACCATAAGATCTGGCCATCCCACTCATAGATATATTACCGAGAGAAATGAAAACATATTTTCACTCACATCATTGTAAATGTAAATTTCATAGTAGCATTATCCATAATAGCTGAAAAGTAGAAACAGTGCAAATGTGCCTCAGTTGATGAATGGCTAAATAAAATGTGATATATCCATACAATAGAATATTATTCAGCAATAAAAAAACCGCTGATGCATGCTATAACTTGTATAAACTTGAAAAACCTTATGCTACGTAAAAGAAACCAGTCACAAAAGATCACATATTATGATTCCATTTACAATGAAAGGTCCAGGATGAGCAAATTTATAGTGACAGAAAATGGAAGATTAAGGGGTGGTAGTTTTGGAGAGTGACAGATAAGGAGTATAGAGTTTTTTGGGGGGGTAATAAAAATGTTCTCAAGTTCATTGTGATGATGGATGTACAATTCTTTGAATTTACTAAAGTCATTGAATTGTACACTTTAAATGGGTGAGTTGTATAGGATGTGAATTATATCTCAATAAAGCTGTTAAAAAATAGCTTTGTTTCCAAATTACAAAATCAATACACATTCTTTGTGGAAAACTTATAAAAGATTGAAAATACGAAAGGATAAAATAAAAGTCAACCATAATTCCACAAATAACAAGAGTTAACTTTCAGGTGCGTATCAAGGGCATTCTTTTGCTCTTCTAAAGAAAAGAACAAATTCCTGAATTTACAAACTATTAAGAACTTTAACTGGGTTTACCAGTTCCCCCAAATCATGCCTTGGCACATGACCTTGTTTCCACAAAGCCCTGGTATTGTAGAAATATATCCATTCTCTGAGTGACTAAAAGGTGAAGCCATTTTCACTTTAGCAAGTGAGTTTGAAAGTGAAATCTCTTGGGGCCTTGGTAGAGTGAAACACCCAAGGGTGAGTTTTCGTGATGGTAGAGGAATAGAAAAGTCTAGGCACCTAGAAGGCATTAGGGGTTTAGGAGCAAAGGAAGCAAAAATAAAAGACTCAAGTAAAAGGCTGGGGGGAAAGGACACATCTTTGAAGAAAGCTCTGCCCATTTCGATGATTTTGCACGGGGCTAGTCTAGGATCTGACAAAACAGGCATGCCAATAACCATGTCTAGTAGATCTTCCTAGCACTTATGTCATTGCTAAAAATAACCTCTACCCTTTGGATAATATGGCAGATTGAATTACCCTTAGGATATCATGTTTCTGACCTGATTCAATGTCCTCCATATAAAGATGCAAGTATAAAATTTCTTTAAGAGCAAATCCCAGGGGTGCCTGGGTGGCTCAGTGGGTTAAAGCCTCTGCCTCTGGCTCAGGTCATGATCTCAGGGTCCTGGGATCGAGCCCCTCATCGGGCTCTCTGCTCAGCGGGGAGCCTGCTTCCTTCTCTCCCTGCCTGCCTCTCTGCCTACTTGTGATCTGTCTCTCTCTGTGTCGAATAATTAAATAAAAATCTTAAAAAAAAAAAAAAAAAAGCAAATCCCAGGAAAATCTTTTATTCCCCTGAGAAATTGGTACTTTCCCTAGTGGACAATGTGAATCACACTGTAGGTTATAGCTCCCTTTTTGGTTTGACTGCCAGGAAGCTCAGAGCCAAATTTGCCACTGAATTTTAATAATTATTGGGTCAAATGGTCGGCATATCTCTGCTTCAACTTAAACATTGGTCTCGTTCTTCTATTTTAGATGTTTTTGTTTTGTTTTAAAACCTATTTATTTATTTTTTTATTTTATACTGTTGATCCTGATAAGCTTCCTCAGATCCTTGGTAAAAGTAGTCCAAGTCTATGTAAATGAACAAATAAAACAATGTAACAACTTAAGGTAACTAGCTTTATCTGAAGCTAAATGGGAATTAAGAGCTGATCTCTTCTAACTCTCTTATTTTACACATGAGTAAAAGGAGTCTCAGCTTTGTTTTTAATTTTTTTTTAATTTTTAAATTTTATTTAGATTCAAGTTAGTTAACATACAGTGTAGTATTGGTTTCAGGAGGATACTCAACATCGTTGAGGAGAGCAAACCGGGTACTGAGGACTCTCCAGGGACATGGGACTCTCAGGGCTAAAATCAGAATTAGTTGGTCACCCTGCTGGGTTAAGTGACTTTCCTAAATTTACACAGCAGTAAATGGCAGAAATGGCCCCAGAGCCCTATAATGCAACACTCTTCTCTTATTAAAGGGCATTTTAGAATATGATTTTATGAAAGCAAGAGTTAAAAATGTGCATCTAGGAGGGGTGTTTGGGTGGCTCAGTTATTAGGTATCTGCCTTCGGCTCAGGTCATGATCCCAGGGTCCTGGGATCGAGCCTCGGATCGGGCTTCCTGCTCGTCAGGAAGCCTGCTTTCTCCCTCTACGACTACCCCTGCTTATGTTCCTTCTCTTGTTATGTCTCTCTCTGTCAAATAAATAAATAAAATCTTTTATAAATAAATAAATAAAATTTTAAAATGTGCACCTAGGAATAATTTGGAGTCTGTTTTTTAGTTCTTATGTTTACATTTTTTTTCTTTCTCTTTTGTTTCAAACCTAAACCTTTTAGGTTTTCATAGGGAGTTGTACTTGACTGTTTTCTCCTGTATACAGTTGTTCCACAGCGAGAGAGTTCTAAGCACTCCCCAAAGATAAAGCCCTCATCTTCCCAGCTTCCTTCACAGGTGCCACTAAGGATGAGCTTCTTCTGGGTGAGAAAATAAATTTCCCTTCATTTCACTTCTCCAAGCCTCTCTCTCTTTTCCAGGGCAGAAGCTGAAAGACAGAGAACTTATACTTACAGTGGAGTTATACAAAATCATGTGATCTCTTATGTCTTTTTCCAAAATAATACTGCCCATTTTGAAGAAAAAAAACTAAAAATATCTCCTTCTTCCACTCTTTTTTACTTCCTCAGCCAGATCTAAGGAACTGAAAATCACCTCCAGTGGTATTCTGAGCAAAACAATAGCTATTACAACTTACTGTGGAAGCAGATTCTGGAAAAATTTTACATTCTCAGCTTATACCTTATTGGTCCAACATCCAATAATTTAAACCAGTGTTAAGCAAAACTTTGCGCATTTAAAAATGGAAATCTAATTCATTTTCCTGGCAGTTTGGAGAAGTTAATGAAAAGTGCAAGAAAACTAGGGGAGCAAAGACTATTCTAACTTCTCCTTGGCACAGGGCTCCTCTGGATGCAGAGCACAGTGATTCTGTGTCCAAGTTGATGACCACGAATACACAGGAATCCTCAGTGATGTCACTTTTGGCCTCTATAAGGAGGCCTGGCAGTGTCCTGCTCCTACCATGGCTGGCTGCCTCAGCTACTTTCCAAATTCAATAGATTTAATAGAAAGTACAGACAATATTGTATATCCTCAAAAGACTCTTCTTTTAATTTTTAATTTGGACTTTATCTTATGAGGACCTGTGCAGAAGGAGAAAACAACAGCATAGCGCATTCCGATTGGATGGGGGCCAGCAGCATGGGAGGTAAAAGAATTCACCCAAGGCAGAACAAAGAGAAATTTACTGAATTCACCACAAGGGAGCTGTGTATAAGACCACAGTGGACAGATTATCTGCTACATGGCGGTGGTGAGGGGCTATAGTTATAGGATAGAGTGAGGCAGTATGGAAACTATGGAATTTCCCTCTTTTTGGATCTTAGGAACTCTGCCTGGTTCTAAGTAGCCCATTGGTTAGTTAGGGCCTATGGATATCTCGAGGTAGGTTCCTTAGCAAGATTGTTGGTGTCAACTTAGTGGTCACTGGGGGCTCTTCTGCTTTGCTCAAGTTTCCATTGCTCAAGCCTCTTGCCTAAAAGTGATCTCTACACTTAGTACTCAGCCCTGTTGCTCGTAGCCAAAGTATTCACCTTGCCCAGGAATTTCTCCCCTCCAATCTCCTCCCCTTCCTCCCTCTTTCCTTTCCTTTTTCTTGCTCTTATTCGCTCTACTTTCTTCTTCTGAAAAGGGTATTATCAATGTGGTGACAAGCCATATTTAGATTTTATTGGTTCTCAATCCCTGATTCTATTATTTCTTCGCCCTTTGGGAATGTATTTCTTTTCTTTTCTTTTCTTTTTTAAGATTTTTATTTATTTATTTGACAAAGAGAGATTACAAGTAGGCAGAGAGGCAGGCCAAGAGAGAGGAGGAAGCAGGCTCCCTGCTGATCAGAGAGCCCAATGCGGGGTTCAATCCCAGGACCCTGAGATCATGACCTGAGCCAAAGGCAGAGGCTTTAACCCGCTGAGCACCCAGGCACCCCTGGGGTGTATTTCTTGATGGCTTAAAATGCTCACTCTTTCCAGTGGCATCTTTCAATTTCAGAAACAATGGTGGTGAATCATTGGTAGTATTACTAGTTAGTGCTTGTTGCAGAGTATCTCTACTGAGGAGAGAGTAGCCTTTACAAGGATCTTGGTGTGGTTGTGTGACTGCTCTCACCACTTCAGTTCCATTTACTACACATATATTTGATATCCACACAGTACCAGGTACCACGCCGGGCACCATGAAGTTTCCACCTGCAAGGAATGCACAATATGGTGGACTGAAACAATGACAGCCTGTTAGAGTGAAAAAAGTACTAAATAGTGGTGTAAACAACATCCTTTTTTATTTATGGAGTGGGGACTGCAAGTAGAGAAAGCTCTCGTGTGGGAAGTAGCACTTAAACTAGAAGTTCCTTTTCCCATTAGTCTTGGACTAGCATGCTCTGTGGGTGAGAACACATAGCTACCAACATAAGGGACTCCAAAAGCTCCTTTGCCTGAAAAGGCCTTCTCCGAGGGGCATGTCATGATGCCTGAAACCCATTATTGGGCTCAGTCATTTAACACAAGATGCTAATTGTCCAGAGGACACCCGTCAAAAATCTAAGCATGGTCCCTTTGGGGGAAGTGACACATTTAACTGTTAGACAGTCACACATGATACCAAGTAGTCTGTCAGATCAGCTGGTTGCCACCTTCTTAAGCGAAACAGAGTAGATACATTTTACTGGGTTCTCCCAGGAAAACATTTGGATCCGGTAACACATAGTACAGACAGTAGGGGCAAGGAAGGAAGTACATAATCTAGAAGACAGAGACTGGAAAACACACCTCACTCACGAAACATCAATGTTCCTACGTGTGTCTTACCTACTTTACTAAGGGGGTTGGGGGATGTGTGGCCACGGAAGAGGTCGTATTGGAGGAACCCTCTGTGAGTGTGGGGTTGTTGGTGTGATCTTGCAAACACAGAGTGAAACCTACAGGGCATCAAAGGACCCAAGACTGGCGAAGAATGCAGAGTCAACACGGCACATTCTTCAATTCTGGTCACAAAAGGCTCTGTTACTTGGCTCCCCAGCAACCCTTCTTCCATACCTTTTCCTGCAGTACCAGTTTTTTTAATCTGTTAGCCACTTCTCACCCATGAAGACCTGTGTTTCAGGGGAACCTCCTCTCTTACTCAACTGGAGAGGTGGGGCCTGATGGGCTTTAGCAAATGTCACATAGCCCTTTCCTCTGACTGGTCACTGACTCATGTGACCTGAGCAGATCTGACTGGGATGAATTTCCAGAACTTTACCAGGTGATTGCTCAATGGATAAGAATAAAGAGATAAGAATTGGGAGCTATTACATGAGCGCGAGAAGGAGCATCCTTTGACTTCAGAGCAAACTATAGCAAGCAGTGCAGAGAAATGAATAGAAACTGAATTCTTAAGGACAAGGTAGAAGCTCTGGATAAGAAATCCTAAAGTTTGGGGCACCTGGGTGACTCAGGCAGTTAAGCATCTGACTCTTGATTTTGGCTGAGGTCATGATCTCAGGGTTTTGAGATCAAACCCCACGTTGGGCTCCACACTGGGCATGGAGCCTGTTTAAGACTCTCTCTGTGCACCCCCTCTAAAAAAAAAGGGGGAAATCCTGAAGTTTGACCTTACAATTGTCTCATCAGGGACATGGCCTATTAAACACCCTAACAAATGTGGTCCAAGGACCAGCAAGCATCAGCATTATCTGGCAGCTTGCTAGAAATTCAGAATCTCAGATCCCACCCTAGACTTACTGAGTCAGAGTCTGCACTTTCATAAAGATCCCCAGGTAATTACGGTGCGCTTTAAAGTTTAAGAGGTACCACCCAATATAGTTCAGTCCCATTGACGTGAGTTTTCTGCTACTCTCAGTTGAACAAATTCTGTTCAGGCTCCCTCACCTGGTGACTCTCAGCTTCTCCACTTCTGTGGTCTCGATTAGCCCCTATTTGTTTCACCACAACTAACACCCTCCCCCATCGCTTCCTTCCTACCATACATAGTCCATTTAGACAACCATCTGGAGATGTCTCATTTTCCCTCCTGACCTCTTAATCTATTTCTTAAACATCCAACAGATATGTAAGCTGGACCAAATCCAAATGGTTTTTAGAGCAGTGAGAGGGAGTTTTGTACTGACTAGCAAAAGACAACTTTATTATTTGTTTATTGCAAGGGTCAGAAGGGCAGCTCTTAGCACACCAACCCAACTCTTTGCAAGTGGTTTCTTGCTCAGGCCACCAGAGGTGTAGAGTTTCTGAAATACTTGGGAGATGAAGATTCATTGGTTAGTTCCATTGTTGTGTCTGAGCTTCAGAGGAAACTTTTTAGGCAGAAAGATATGAAAGGATCCCACCCTCCTTATTTATTTGGGGGAGAAGGGATGGGAATCTCGTCAGAAAGCTTACTGATCAAGACAGCAGCCGACCGATGGCATATGCTTAATGAATGTCATATCGTTGGTGCTCTCTTTATTCCAGACATGGCAATAATGCCCATTTCAAGAGGGAATGGCCTGACCATTTGACCATCAGCTAATGCTGTTTCTGAGAATCAGACAGTTGGCCATGCAATCCACTATGTGTTGAATTTAAGGAGTAAATCGTGATGTTTGCATTGGATTCCACACAGCACTTAAGGATTTCCTGGACATGCCCTCGGCCTGGGACTCAGAGATTTGTTTCTCTTTCTGGCTTTGCAACTAACTGATCCATGGGCATGGCGTAGTCCCTTTGCCTCCCTGGCCTTCAGTCCCTTCCACCGTCAAAAAGGGGACTGTCCAGTATGGCTGCTCAAGTCCCCTCCAACCTTCTAGAAACCCATAACTCTGCTCTGCTTGGTTTCTGTAGCTTTTTTCTCAGCAATCCCCTTAGAAGTTATGCCCTCTTAGAAAACTCCATCAAGCGAAAAGCGGAGCCCAGGAAAGTGAAGGGACTTCCCCGGAGCCTCCCCGGGACCGGCCCCAGGACCTACAGCTGGCCATGTGATTGCCTTGGTCTCCAGCGATTCTTGGGGACCAGAAACAAGTCCATCGAAGAGTTCGGTTCTTGGCAATACATTTATCCTATTTCATGAAATGGAATTTTTAAATACAAAGTTTAGATTAGAATGTGGTTTTCTTGGCCTGAAAAGTTTTTGTTGACTTGAAATATAGTTTATATCATTCACCTAAATACTTGAACAAGGACAGTCAGCTACCTCCCTAGTTCAGAAGATGCTGCCTCAATCGAAGGGTGTTTTTTCAATCCTGTATTTGCGTATTAAAACCAGTTAGTAGAACAGCCAGCGAGCTTGCTCTGGGGGGCTATTCATCAACGTTATAATGGAGGGAAGAGCACCTGGTAACATCGCAAAAGCAGACTTCATTTCCCTTTGTAATTACAACTGTAAAATAACTTCCAAAAACCCAAATTGCTATTGAGAACCAGATAAGGCAATTCTCAGGACTCCACCTCAGTGAGTGACAGTCTCATTTCTGCCTAATTGAGCAGCAGTCAATTGCTTTTTGTAGTCGAGGTGGTGGCAAAGGCTTGTTTGTCACTCGCATGAACTGGTTATGATGGTGGGAGCGGCAGTAGCCTCCCTCGACCTCCTGGTTCTCGTCTGGTACTCCCTGCCTTGGCTGGACAGACTCAGCAAACAGTGCTCCCAGGGAGCACTACTGTAACTTGCAATTTCTTAAGGAAAGCAGAAAATAATCACTGGGAGCAACTGCGTTACACTGTCTCTTCTAACAGCAGTCAATTACAAACAGCAAGAATTCCATAAATGGTCCCTCTTAGGCTGATGCGAATGGATTGATTTTTTTTTTTTCCTTTGCTGAAAAATCTCAGCATTAAATTTAATCGATATTAGCATATGACATGGCTGGGTTAGACAATTGTTGGCCTTCACACAGACTATAAAATGCTGTCAATTACCCTGTTACATTCTCTTTCTCATTAAAAAAAAAAAGGCTATTACTACAGAATAAGTGATTCTAGGCTAAGGGACAGCAGCTGTTTAATTTTTGTCTTAATCTTAAAATTCTGGTCAGACTGCCATTTCAAAAACCAAACTCAGAGTTAACCATATGTAGAGAACTATTTAAGTGAGAACAAAACATGCATGTGTATGTTTCTTAAATAAAAATCAATGACCTTTACTAAATGTTTGTTAGGAATCTCCTAGAATCCCAGCTGCACCGCGTTCCAGCGCAGCGTCCTTGGCGAGCTCCTTAGCCTCGCCACAGCTCAGTCTCTTTGTCTGTAAAGGGGTACGAACAGCTCCTGTCCAGAGAGGCTGGGGGTGGGAATTAGAGAATATTTATAGGTACGGAAAGTACACAGTACGTTGCCCGGTATTATTGCAGCGCACACTCGGGCACGTGTTTGCTTTTATTATTACCGCACATTTCCTCTCATTAAAGACTCTTAATTACAATCATTGAATCATGCGATGCCCAGGAGGATAAATGTATTGTTCAGTCTCCCTAATTTGGATTTAGCGCTTATTGGAGCCCGTAGCCTGTTCCTCTGAGGAACTTGGCTAGAGGAACAGAAAGGAGGCGGAGTGACGTCACTGGGGGAGTGCAGGGACAGGCCACCTTCTCCAGTGAGGGCCTTAGTCTAGGGCAGGGACCCGGAAGCCCGGAAAGAGAAGAAAAGGACTAGAGAAAGTGAAAATGTGAAGAAGCGGGGTGGGTGGGGGTCAGCTGACGGAGCTCACGTGGCAGAGTCCTGGTCTGCCTCCGAGGGGTTCCCAACCCAGGGTGCCAATCGGAATATCCCAGGGTGCTCTGCAACTCATTCCACCCAAATCCCTGGTGGTGGGACCCAGGCATCTGTATTTTTCAGGCTCCCAGGGGACTCCAAGGTGCAGCCAGGGTTGAGAACTACTGCAATGGAGAACAAGGGAGAGGGACAGGTGTGTTGTGTGAGTCCCCGTGGAGAAGCTTCCAATTGCTGCTGCGGTGGGGAATTCCCAAGGGAGTGACTAAGGCGATGAATAAGTAAGTGCCCAGCCCTAATGCCAGACCACCTGAGATTAAATAGCACGACTTCAGAGAAGACATCGTTGTCATTGCTTCTTGGCTGCCTCAGTGGAGGTTCCCTTGGTTGTGGAAAGGTGGAAACACCTTCTGGCCGCCGTGTGAGGGGGCAGGAATTTATTGGCAGGATGTGAGGGTGACTCAGCAGAAGCCAGGGGAAGTGATGAAGCCTGGACAATGCTAAGGACCTCAGCAGCAAGAGTCAGGGGCCCTCTCCCCAAAGTTCTGCCACTAAAGGTTCAACTCAAGGGCTCCATTTTAAGGTCAACCTCCTGGAAGAGAGAAGAATGGGCACACGTGGGCCAGTGGCCAATCAGCTACAGCCAGGGCACAAGGGCTCACAATGGCTGGCAGCCCATCCCTGTGTATCGGGGGCAGGTCCCCAGAATGGGGAGCACAGGAAGCCTGACAGACAGGCCAAGAGGGGTCCTGACGCCATATTTCTCTAACAACACTTGACATCTTAGCAGTGGGACTAGAGAAGACCAACCAACTCCAAGGGTCTCCAGGGCTATACCTCATGAAGGCAGGCAGGGCAGACTGACTGCCATTGGTTAGGAGCAAGGGAGGCCCGACCGTTGGAGACGAACCATGAGAATAAGGAGTAGTGATTGCAATGGGAGCAAACACCACATAAGTGTGTTTTGCTATAATCCCTATATTCATAGAGATTATGAGCCTGGACTTTTCTACACACCTTACCTGCATTACTAAACTCATTTCATCCTCACAACAACCCTCTGAAATGGTACCATTATTATCCCCATTTTTCAGATGACAAAACTGAGGCACACTGTAATTAGGGGACTTATCCAAGTTCACACAAACCCAGAAAGTCAGGGTCCAAAGTTCTTCTGTGTTACAAATCACCACACTTGTCTGAAAATCGGGGAAGTCCTAGTGAGGCTTATTGAGAGTGCAGCATAGGAAAAACAGAGTGATAATGACATGATGGGGAACTGAATCTGAATTCAGAGTCTTGGAGGGAGGACAGTTCCCAGGTATGAAGAACCTGTGTTGTTGGGTGGCCGAGGTGAATGTTAAGAAAGTAGACATGAAAATTTGTATTTAAAATGACACCATCAAGTGACCCTTATTATAACCATCCTGTAATTATCATAGCATTGTCTAGCTGGTGTTCTTATCATTCCATGGGTGAACTTTTTGTTGTTGACATTTTGTCCTTCCTAAGACTAGAGGGTTCTTGAGGGCAGGGATCACCCCAGTTGGTGCTCCAGAAATGTTCTTTCGTGGATCTGAATTGAGAGTGTATTTCCCTCCATTTCCTTTTGCTGGTGTGGAATACTCAGCTCCATGTAAGACATATTTACTAACCAAGAAATTCTTCCCTCCATGCTTCGTGTTCTCTTTTGCCATCCAACTGTTCCTGCAATGATTCACTGCCAAGGAGACAGTGATTTAATTATGCAAAATGTGACAGATCATTTGAAAGTTGTTAGTTGCTGAGGAAGCACATTGGTGATGTGGGGGAAAAAAGCCCATGCATTTTGCTAAGTTTCATATCCTCAATGAACATGTTTTAGTGGAAAAGAATTCCAATTCTAAATGATTACCCTGCAGATTTCTGAAATATCTCCACTAGCTGTGACAAGGAGAATGCGGTCTCCAGCAGTGAGAAAGAAAATGATATCCTTGGAGACCCTGCCTCTATTACCGGTGCCAGATATGGAAATGCCTTACCTCCTGTCAGCACCCAGAATGCATCCACCCTTTCGTCCCTTCCGTACCTCAGCAGAACTGTAAGGTGCACCTGCCTGCCTTTGGGTTACCTGTGCTAGGAGGTGTGCCCTCTGGGACTCAAACACCTTTGGGGATAACTAGACTAGAGCTAAGTTTATACATACTAAGGGAATGAGTCTAGGACTCAGTTTATTGACAGAGCTTTTGTCCAATATGCAACGACACAATCAAATGTGCCAAAATGCTTGGTTCCTTAAGGTGCTGTGACCCACAGTATCCCCGCCCTGGAGAAATGCAGGCTCTCAGGCCCTGCTCCAGAACTACTGAAGCAAAATCTGCATTTTAGCAAGATCCCCGGGGATTCATATGCACATGAAAGTGTGAGTAGCAAGGAGAGAACACACTGATCAGTCAAGAGTTCTTTAAGGGCAGATTCTGTGCCCAGTACAGTTAGTGGGAGCTCAGTCACTTGTTGTGTTACATCGAGGAGCTTATAAATGCCAAGGCACACATTTATGAAACTATTGGGGTTTCGGAAGAATGCAGAGCAGCTGCAGTATCAAAGCAAAGCAAGGAAGTCTCTTTTGTTCACTTCTTCAGTGGGTATTGACTGAGTACCTGCCGTGTGCCAAGCATTGTTCTAGGCATTTGGGTCCAGTGCTGAGGAAGACACACCAGTGCCTGCCTTCCCAGGGCTTACCTTCCCAGGGAATCAAATCAAAGGCGAATAGGGTCTCTTTGCTTATCGGGTACTGGAAATTTGACCCATTGTTTGCTAATAATTGACAGCCACCTTATTTTTCATTTGTTCTTCCTCATTTTTTTCTCTCTCCATATGTGATAATGGAAATAGGCATCATTTTTAGTCATTAACTTTATTGGCAGCAATGCTACTTTTCAGGTGTGTTAAAAGTCAAAATCAGGGGTTTACAATAGGTCTTTCCTACCCTTAATTCTTCTCAGCTTTATGGCTTTATTTAAGGTCCATCACTTGCCCCGGTTTGGTATTCTGCAGAGTATAAACAGATGAGCACTCTCACTGGTACCCTGTCAGGATGTGCCTTCTATGACAGTGGGATGTCTGACAATCACAAGGAAGGAGACATTACTTTTAAAATGTCCTTTCAAAAAAAAAAATGTCCTTTCCAGGGTGCCTGGGTGGCTCAGTGGGTTAAAGCTTCTGCCTTCAGCTCAGGTCATGATCTCAGGGTCCTGGGATCGAGCCCCACATCGGGCTCTCTGCTCAGCGGGGAGCCTGCTCCCCCCAACCCCCGCCTGCCTCTCTGCCTACTTGTGCTCTCTGTCTCTCTGTCAAATAAATAAATAAAATCTTTTAAAAAATAAAATAAAATGTCCTTTCCTTTTTTCACATTATCATTCCAGATTTGAGGACCCTGAAATATGATGCCTGAATTGAACAAACGCATTTTTACTGTTGAAAGTATGCCACTTTTTTCTTGGGTGAGAAGGCATGGAATCCACCTTCTTGGAAAGGTGGTAGAGGAATCATCTAGTTTTGGGGGAGCCCCTGATATCCTTACATGATTTTTTTCTTTGGAAACTGGTAGTGAGAGGAGGGGTTTCTCTTACCTGCAGCTGAGAACTCTGACACAGCTATCTATTCAGTTGGGGTTTTTATTATTATTATTATTATTATTATTTTATGTTAGTAATTTTCAACGTTTTTGGTTTTGAGGTCCTTTTACTTAAAAATTGAGACTTCCAAAGAATTTTTGTTTATGTATGTTATATTTATCAATACTTATTGCATACATATTATGTATGTTATATTTATCAATACTTATTGCATTATATCTTAATATTTAAAAATATATCTGTTCTAAAAATAACAATATGCCCATTCTATATCAACATTAATAACATATTTGTATAAAAAATTACCACAATTTCTAAAATGAAATATTAGTGGGGGAATAACATTATTCTTTTATTTCAGTAAGCCTCTTTGATTTCTGGGTAAATAGAAGTCAGCTCGATTTCATATCTTCTACATTAATCTGTTGCAATATGTTGTTTTGGTTGAAGTATATTAAAAAACTAGATTTATGCAGATATTAATAGCCTTTCAGATAATTGTAGACATTCATCTTTGCTACTACACCAAAACTTGACAAGTAGCACTTTCTAAAATATTTGCAATATGGAACCTAAAAACCATTAGTGATGAACTTTTCATATGCCATTACATTAAAGTTCATTGAAGTCTCTTTTGGTTTGATTAGATCTTTCACCCATGCATGATTTTGAAACATCACATATGAGTCATTTGGAAAATATACGTTCAACATTTCATTATATAATATTTAAAAATCATATCCATTATTATTATTTCTAATCTTATCAGAAAACTCTTTTCAAATATTATGAAGCTGTTGAGAAGAAAATACAGGTTTTTCTAAAATTCTAATTTTCACCCAAAAGACCATATTTTATCATTGGTAACAAATATTGTCACTTGTTTTCCCTGAAGTAATTATCTCAATTTGTTCACCTTCAAGAAGTCTGTAAAAGTCCCAAGTCTAACTACTGATAGCTTGTTTGTTTGTTGTTCTTTCAAGTAAAAAAATGGTATTCAATGAAAAAAAGCAGTTAGTTCATCTTACAACTCAATTGTACAGGTGCTTTCCCTCAAGACAACCATCCTACTTCATTATGCAGAAGGGCTTCATGTGAACTGCCTGTTTCATCACCGAGAATAGTCAAAGGATGTGTGTACTCAAGAGTTGTGATTTGATAAAACCAATAATTTTCACTGCATCATCAACGACATTCTTAAGAAAAACCAGCTTTTTTATCTGCAATGCATATGGCAGTGGTCAAAAATACAATGATTATTCATATAATGTGGTGCCACTCCCTGAATACCTATTATTGCTTCTGTACCATCAGTGCAAATGTCAACACAGTGCAAAAGGCAAATAAGAGCTTAATATTATTAAGGATATAATTTTGACCTTGCCGATCCCTTTGGGAAAAAGGGCTTGGGGACCCCCAAGAGTTATAAATCACATTTTGAAAACTGCTGACCTATATAAAATTCTTAACACAAAGCTGTGAGGTAGTAAGAGCTTAATAAATAACTATTATTAGCTTGTAAATGGACGATGAACACAAAAAAAGCCAAGAACACTTCTCCCTAGCCCTAAGTATAAATGATTAATGTTATAGACTGACTTGTGTCCCCCCAAAATTTGTATGTTGAAGCCGTAGTCCTTAATGTGACTGTGTTTGGAGAAAGGGCCTTTAGAGAGGTAATTAAGGTTAAATCCAATAGAACTGATGTCCTCATAAGAGGAGGTGCATGTGCACCAAAGGAAGGCCATATGAGGACATGGTGGGAAAGCAGCTGTCTATAAGCCAGGAAGAAAGTTCCATGAGAAACCAGCCCTGCCAGCACCTTAATCTTGGACTTCAAGTATCCATAACTTGAGAAAATTAACTTCTGTTGTTTAGCCATTCCATTTGTGGTATTGTGTTATGGCAGCCTGAGCTATGACAATTAAGCACAAGATAATCAGTAGGCATCATGGAACAGGCTTCCAGCCTGAGTCAGGCTACCTGTACGGTCCCACACTCAACTGCTTTAATACATAGTAGAGCTTCTCTTCACCAATCTGCTGGGTTAAGTGACATATCACTTAGGGTTCTTTTAGTCATAAGTAACAGAAAGTTGTTGCAAACCAAAGGAAACCCAACCCAAAGTATCTTAAACTGAAAGAACAAGAAGTCTGAAGGTGGGATGTCTCCTGTATTGATAACTCAGAGGCTCACAGACCCAAGAATTTTCCTTCTGTCTACTACACTGCCTTATGTCAGTCATTACCCTTTATGGTAGTAAAGTGGATGTAGAAGTCCCAGGCATCAGAAGAAGACTCTAAGATCTCAAGCAAAAAACGATGTTCTGGAATTCTCTTACACTGTTGGTGGGAATGCAAACTGGGGCAGCCACTCTGGAAAACAGTAGGGAGTTTCCTCAAGAAGTTAAAGATAGGGGCTCCTGAGTGGCTCAGTCATTAAGCGTCTGCCTTTGGCTCAGGTCATGATCCCAGAGTCCTAGGATTGAGCCCCACATCGGGCTCCCAGCTCCGCGGGAAGCCTGCTTCTCCCTCTCCCACTCCCTCTGCTTATGTTCCCTCTCTCTGTCAAATAAATAAATGAAATCTTTAAAAAATAAAGAAGTTAAAAATAGATCTACCCTATGACCCAGCAATTGCGCTACTAGGTATTTATCTGAAGAATACAAAAACAATGATTTGAAGGGGCACATGCACCCCAATGTTTATAGCATCAATGTCCATGATAGCCAAACTATGGAAAGAGCCCAGATGTCCACTGACGGATAAAGAATATGTAAGATACATACACACACCCACATACACACACACACACACACACACACACACACACACACACACACACAGGAATATTACTTAGCCATAAAAAAGAATGAAAGCTTGCCATTTTCAATGACGTGGATGGAACTAGATGGCATTATGCTAAGTGAAATAAGCCAGTCAGAGAAAGATAAACACCACATGATTTCACTCATATGTGCAATTTAAGAAACAAAACAGATGAACATAGGGTAAGGGCAGGAAAAATAAAATAGGATTAAAAACAGAGAAGGAGACAAACCATAAGAGACTCTTAACTTGGGGCAACTGAGTGGCTTAGTGGGTTAAAGCCTCTGTCTTTGGCTCTGGTCATGATCTCAGGGTCCTTGGATGGAGCCCCGCATCGGCTCTCTGCTCAGCAGGGAGTCTGCTTCCTTCTCTCTCTCTGCCTGCCTCTCAACCTACTTGTGATCTCTCTCTCTCTGTCAAATGAATAAATAAAATCTTAAAAAAAGAGAGAGAGAGAGACTCTTAACTTTAGGAAACAGACTGAGGGTTGCTGGAGGGGAGGTGGCGGGGTGGGGGGATGGGGTAACTGGGTGATGAGCATTAAGGAGGGTACTTGATATAATGAGCGCCGGGTGTTGTATGCAACTGATGAATCACTAAATTCTACCCCTGAAACTAGAATACACTATATGTTAACTAAATTGAAATTTTAAAAATTTTCTTTAAAAAGATGTTCTTATCCAGGCATCTCTCTTATGAGCAAGAAAAACCTTTCCCATATTCCCCCCATGCACCATCCCAACTTCTGCTCAGGTTTCATAGGCCAGGCCTGGATACATGACTGTGTTGATGCCAATCATGGGCAGGAGGGCCAAAACCGCCCAACATGACTCCCTTCCCAGGGCCTAGAAGGGGTTCGATGTCCTCTGATAGATGATCCGAAGGAAAAAAATAAAGGGCTGTTTGTGGCTCCCTCTGGATTCTGGTGTGTATTTATGATCATGCTCTCAGAACTTGTAATTGTGTTATAATGCCTGCACTTCGGACCCTTTCAGATGCTTGAGCAGTGACTACAGTGTGACTCAAGGCACATTGCCAACAGTGAGTCCAGATGACCTTGCCCTTTTTATACCTGCTATAGGAAGGAGGCACTCTGCTGGTGAGGGCCCGCTATTCTGTCCCTGAAGCGTCTTCATCTTCCAGTTTGCACCCTTGAGTAAGAAAGTACAAATGTTATAACTCAAACTGTAGCAACTGTTCTCCTGTCCCATCCACCCGGCTCCGACCTCACCCTGTTAGTGTGCTCCAAGAACAAG
>CM053614.1:40474946-40486420 GCA_028646535.1 Procyon lotor
GTGTGACTCAAGGCACATTGCCAACAGTGAGTCCAGATGACCTTGCCCTTTTTATACCTGCTATAGGAAGGAGGCACTCTGCTGGTGAGGGCCCGCTATTCTGTCCCTGAAGCGTCTTCATCTTCCAGTTTGCACCCTTGAGTAAGAAAGTACAAATGTTATAACTCAAACTGTAGCAACTGTTCTCCTGTCCCATCCAACCGGCTCCGACCTCACCCTGTTAGTGTGCTCCAAGAACAAGGACAATGTCCTACTGCTGGTACCTGTGTCTCTAAGCCCTAGAGCTCTTTCTGGAAATATGCAAACTCTCCACCTGTAATTAACAACCCCACCTCCAGCTGCCTTCAACCAATCACTGACTGGAGTTGCCGTCTCAAGTCCATGGTTCAGCTGCCATCTGGTGGGTTCGTTCTGAGGTGTGTGTCCTGGATTCAGCTCTAG
Source organism: Procyon lotor (assembly GCA_028646535.1). Taxonomy (NCBI): domain Eukaryota; kingdom Metazoa; phylum Chordata; class Mammalia; order Carnivora; family Procyonidae; genus Procyon; species Procyon lotor. Next base: position 40,475,388 of record CM053614.1, read on the forward strand.
TCACTCACTGTGACAGTTGGTTTAATTACGCACCCTTTATTGGCCACTTTCTCTGTAAAGTGTATTGCTTCCCTTCTCCCCTGCTAGTGTTCTCTGCCCCTCCCAAAGAAGTTACTTGCATTTGAATCCTTGCCTCTGTGTCTGCCTCTGGGGAAACTCAAACTGAGGCACAAACTGTCCTATATTATATACATCAAGTTGGGCTTAGAATCTAGGGAATGCCTAACCTAAGTTTCAACTCCGTCCCGAGCCATGAAAGGCAAGAGGAATCTGAACCAAACTGGGCATATGGCCTGACCACATCTCTTAGGTGCCAGTGTCAGAATGAGCTTTGGACCTGCTGTTCTAATTTTATTAGATCTCTTTTAAGAGAGTTGTCTTAACCCTAGTGTCTCCATTAAACAAGCCCACCAGGAAGTCGGGGACCTATATTTTATTTTGGAGTAAAGGTGCGGGGATCCCCAGAGACAAATAAAATGACTTCATGTTTACAAGGACAAATAAATATAGTGCAAGCTTAGTATGCATGAAAACTGAAAACAGAGAAGAGATCAAAGACGGGAGTGGTTCAACAGCTCTATCTTTAGGAACACGGGCTCTGGCTTGTGTCTGACCCAGAGAAAGATTTGAAAGTGTGTTCCCCTGGCTTTTGACTAATTAAGTGCAAGAAAAAATCTAAAGTCAATAATAGAATGTTGTAAATGCAGAAGGAAGAAAATCTGTAAAGCCTCTTTATATGATTTTTGTCCAATTTTCCATTTCTACCCATTGTTTTCCGTGTCTCACTAAGCTAAGCGTCCTCATTGTTAGGCATTTTTTTTTATAGCATTTCTTCACTCTCTGAAGTGTGGTACCACACTTGTTTATCAGTTTTTCCTCACAACAGTGGTAGGTTAGGTCAATATCATTTTTCCTGTTTGAAGAAGATAAAAGCAAGGCAAACGAGGGGGAAACGTCATTGGCTCAGGTCAAACAGGAAGCTACCACCAAGAAACATTGACTGACCTGTCCGCCCGTGGGTGAGGAACCTCTGGGCCCTACCTCCGTAAACAAGTTCAAACAAGGCCAGGTACCAGGCAAAAAAAGTAGAAAGCCTTTAAAAAGCCAACAAAACTATCGCTACATTAATGGTGTACATGTTACTTAGACACTTGGGATGTCAAATTAATTTTCTCCTTAAAGTTCCCTCCCTTTAGCTCTTTGTCTATCCCGTTTCTCCCTGATCAAACCCCGTCTCTTTTGGGAGGTTCTCCAAGACTATGTCAGCCTTCAAGAATCAGCCTCTCCTGTCTACTTCCGACAACACGGCCATCATCATATCACAAATGTTTCCCTGGGCAGTGCTGTTTGCCTAGTCCCTTCATGACCTCTGGCACACGATACAAGTCCAAATAAATCAAGTTTTGTAACACACTGTGTGTCTGTCTGTCTGTCTGTCTGTCTGTGTCTGGGAAATGGTGGGGAGGGTCCAACCCCAACCCTAGACCTAACTAAGCGGCAAAGGCAGACAAAGTCTCAGGGGCAGTTAAGATATTCCTTGAAGAAAGACTAGGCTGCCATAATCACAAAGGGTCTTCTGGGGACCACAAAATCATGTCACTTCCTGTACATTCCTGACAAGCTTATGTCTATCTTTGGGATTCTGACTGTTTCTCACAGTCACAGCACTTGAAAATATTACAACTGGAGGCTCACGAAGAAGCCAGTCCCCTCTTTTGACCATCCTACAGAAAGTTCTGGTTACATTCAGGGCCATGGGAGATAAAAGCAGCAAAGTCTGCCAGGTGTCCTCTGCACACTGGCACTTCTATGTCTGCACAGCTCATTTACACAAACAGATTCAAACTTCTTTCTTTCCTTGACCCTTGGGCTCCCGTTTGGTCACTACTAATTTGTTCATCCGCAAGTATTTCTTTTTTTTTTTTTTTTTTTTTTTTTTTAAGTGAGAGGATGAGAGGAGAGAAGGTCAGAGAGAGAAGCAGACTCCCCGTGGAGCCGGGAGCCCGATGTGGGACTCGATCCCGGGACTCCAGGATCATGACCTGGGCCGAAGGCAGCTGCTTAACCAACTGAGCCACCCAGGTGCCCCCGCAAGTATTTCTTGAAGAGCTATCAGGCACCAGGAGTTCACCTGGAACTGGATATATACAGCACATTTCCTTCCACGTCATCAATGTTTCAGATATTCTTCAAAGTTTCTGGTCTACCGATAATGACTTAGATTCTTTATGGTTATTATGTAGATTAATTACAGATGATAATGACTACGTATAGGCGGATGCTCCATTCGAACTTGACCTAGTCCTCCTGCATTACCAGTGGACACCCCCAGTTGCCTAGTGATGTCCCCATGTTGGTCCTTCATTTCCATCGCTGTGACAAGACAGTGCCACTGGGCGATCAGGAAAGACCCTGCTTTCAGCAGTCATCAATCTAGATTCCACAGTTTCTTAGCTGGTCCTTCCTCCCTTCACCACCTGCATTTCCCTCAGGGGCCTCCCTCTCATCCACTTGGCACACCTGTATTGACTGAGATGCAGAAATCACCGGCTCAGGGATCCTCCTCACTGAATGCTTCATTACAACCCAACAGGAAAGAAGTTGAACCCAAACAAATGCTCGCTTTCCTTTTCTTCCCCCACCCATCCGTCTCTGTCAGCTTGATCGAGAAAATATGGCTGTTAATAGCCTACCGTGGAACAAACATTTGCATAACTGTTACCTCAGAGCCCATAACTCTGAGCTAATTGGCTGATGGTGATTAAAATGATTAAGTGATTGTAATTTATATGATTAACCAATTAAACCATTCTCCAGCGATTGGCTCGGGGTAGGCCTCGCGATGGGCGCGCGTCTCTCAGTGTGAAGGCTGAGCTGAACAGTGTTAAATGTTCTTTCAAACGCTGACTTGTTCTCTGACCAGCGGGGGGAGAATGTTTTACACCGGGTAGTTGAATTTTATCATGTTAAATGAGTGGCTACCAAAAAACTCAGCGGCTGCCATAAAGGAAGTGGGAGGCAGTGCAATGATTCTTTGAAGGGACAGGGGGAAGGTGTGGCTCCCCAGAAACATGACTATGATTTGAAAGTAGCCCACATCCTACTGAAGTGAAAGAAAAGTGAAAGAAAGACGTGGTTAAAACCTAGAATTCGGGAGCCAGGTGGGCGGAGTCCAGCGCTGGCTCTGCCATTCACCAGCTGTGCTGTGTGATCAAGGTAAAGTAACCTTTTTAAGCTTATGGATTCCTCTCCTATAAATAATATCCTCACCGGCCTTTTAAGGTTATTAGGAAGATCAAATCAGAATATGTATATTATATTCCCAATCAATATTAGCTGCTCTTCTTATTGTTATTTATTTTATTATAACAATAAATTATTATATAATTATATATTATATAGAATAAGATATATTATGTATAATAAATTATTATAATAAACTCCAAAGACATTTCTCATTTTTCTCTCTCTGGTGTTCAGCATGGTGCCTGGCACATAACAGGTACCAAAAATATGTTTGCAATTGAAATAATAATACTGAACACAGAGTACTAAACTCTCCCTGGGCACTTTTCTAAGTGCTTTACATTCATTAACATGGGTAATCTCTGCAACCACTCCATGAGGTAGGTACTATTATCATCCCTGTATTTTGGAGGTGAGGAAACTCAAGCAGAGAGAGGTACATTAGCTTGCTCAAGGTCCTACTGCTGGTGAGAGGTGGATTTGAAGGTGAGGCTGATGTTAGGGCACTTCTGTAACTAGCAGGTAGGGGGATGTTTATACATTTCCCCCAGCCGAGGTAAAATGTCATTGCCAAATGGGAACAAGAAAATAATATGTCTCTTTCCGTGGGCTGCCTGGGGGGCTCAGTCAGTTGAGCATCTGCCTCTTGGTTTTGGCTGAGGTCATGATCTTGTGCTCGTGGGTTCGAGCCCCGCATTGGGCTCTGTGCCGGGTGTGGAGCCTGCCTGAGTCTCCCTTTCCCTGCTTGCCGTCTCTCTCTCTCTCTAAAAAAAATAATAAATCTTCTTTTAAAAAAGAAAAGGATATGGTTCCTTCCGTCTAGTGGAAAGAAACAAACTGGGTTCATTTGCTTGGTGACACATTTTGGGGACTTGACAAATTTGGCAAATGCAATAGGCAAGAAATAACTTGAGTTCTCAGAACCAACAAGGCAGGTAGGTCACAAAGCAGAACCTGAATATACTCCTTTTAATCTGTTAGGTAAACCCAGGTTTGTTGGGATTCAGCAAATGCCCCACCCCCAACCCACCCCACGTGCCTTCCACCAGCAACCACTTTACTCGCTCTGTGCCCCGAGCCAAACACAACCCCTTCGTCCCAAGACTGCCCAGGTTTTTGGCCACTGGTAGATCAGAAAGACTGCTGGTGGCCAGACTGAGGGTTGTTGGTTTGGGGGCTATGAGTTGCTAGAAAGTGGAAAGAGAGACAAGTAATTGGTGTCCCTATTCTAGCAGCAGCGGCTACTTGTGAGTCTTGATCTCCCAGGCTGCTTCCGGTTACTTATGTCAGCATAACAAAGAGAGTGCGGGTTTTACTTCCGTTTAAAGCACAACATTCAGTTATGCCCTAGCTCCTACCAGGGACGAGGGCTACGGCCCCGCCGCCGGTACTTACTGCCATAGGCATGGGCGTGAGGCGAGCTGGGGTCTCCCTCGGAACCCCGCTTTAAGAGTTCCACAGCCATGTGACTCAATTCACTGTCTTCTTCTGACTCTTCACCTCTTCTTTTTATCCTCAGTCTTCCCAGCCCCGCCCTTTATCCTCTCCTCTCTCTTCCTCGCTCCGTTCCCCCATTTCTTGAACCCGGATGCTCCACACACCTGTTTTCATGGGACAAATCATAGTTCCTTGTGATGGACACAGCCGTGCAATAGTGATAGGTGCAGGTATGTCTTCTTCAAGAACTCCCACGGTGTGGAAGCTGCGATATTTGTTGTTGGCCTGGCACCAGAATGAACTCCACTTTCTCTCACCACCGGTTCTTGGTGTTATGTTGGTGTGACTTTACCTAAGTTGTTATTTTTTTAAGTTTTTTTTTCTTATAACATGAATGCACTTTCATATTAGAAATTGTATAGAATGGGCACAGGGTCCTAGGATCGAGTCCTGCGTCGGGCTCTCTGCTCAGAGGAGAGCCTGCTTCCCCCTCTCCCTCTGCCTGCTGCTCTGCCTACTTGTGCTATCTCTCTGTCAAATAAATAAAATCTTTAAAAAGAAAAAAGAAATTGTATAGAATTAACTGAAAAGATAAGAAAATAAAAATCACTTTGGCATGTTTCCTGATATTTTTCTTTCCTTGAAATCTTCCTCTACTACAAAAAAATATGGAAAAATAATTTTAAAACTGAAAGATAATGTTCCGTGTGTATGCATGTGCATAAGAGAGGGGTGGATTTTGGAGAAAGCCCTTTGGGATTTCCCAGGCTTGAAGATATTTGACAAGGTCAAATTATGTGTGAATCCCCACAGCACTAACCTCTGGATCCCCGATCTTTCCCAGTGTTTAAGAAAGCCTATCTCTGACTATTGCATGGGAGAGAAACCCAAGCTCTGAACTTGGCAGGTCAAAGCTATTCAATTCATCTCTGAGTCTTTACAAATTCAAGAATTCCCCTGAAGTCATCATTCACTCTGAACTTGTCCATTGCTTTTTGTAAAGGAGAGGAAAGAAACTCACTTTGGTTAAACATCGGCTCCTATGAAACCCAGCACTGAAAAGGGGCAGAGTCCATAATTGATTTTCTGACAGGTTATAAAATATTAAAAGATGGGAAAGTTTTAAAACTAATTTTTAGGTATCTACCCGAAACCCTTGTCCAGTTGGTCCTCAGGATCAATGAAACAACATTACATAGAAATGCTGAACTCCTACTCTCCTGGCTAATCTATATTTTAAAGATGAGACTGAGCTCTTAAATGACCTACACACAGAGTGAGCTGATCCCCAGTTTAAGCCTCCCATTTGGAACGCCGGTTGCAAAGATTAACTGTTTCAAGGAATCGAAAGTCAACATCTCCCCGGAGCCCCGGCAGGATGGGGAGGTGGAAGGGAATTCACACAAGTAACACCCACAAGATCTTTTAATTGATTTAATGTCAATGTCTTGGAGTGATTTGGGGCTTCTTATTTGATGTATTCTGGTTTACCTCTTGCTTTGTGAGGATAGTCCTGGATAGTCCCTGGATAGTGTCTCGAGGCGAGCGTGAAAAGTTGTCTGACCTGTATGCGCACGACATCTGTCCCAGGAAGAATGAAGGTGTCTGTCAGTTTGCCAACAGGAAGGCCCACCCGAGGAGCACAGGGTTTCAGGAGCAAAATGTGAACCAGGGGTGTGGCCTTCGGGGCTTCCCGACCTTCTGCAAGTGACCTTGAAGCAAAGGGAAAGTTCTGGCCTGAGGTAAATATGGATGTGGAGTCCACCTCAGCATTCCTAACTAACAACGGTCTCTTTTCCCTACCTCAGAGGCCGGGCCTCTCTGAGATGCATTCTACCCTGTAAATGTCTTAACTTAAACCTCTCAGAAGTTTCTCTAAGACATTTATGCATCTCACTGACCTCTCTGACCTTGGGGACTTAACATTTGAGCAGAGTAAGTGTACTCTTCTTCCTTTCTCCCAACCCCCCATTGTTCCTCCTCCACCTCTTACCTGACGTTTCCCCCACCCCCGCTCTGCAGCTATTGCCCCTTGAAAGCAGGGATTGGGCTTAGTTCATTCTTATTTCTAGAACCTACTGTAGCACCATGAAACATGATAATCTGACATATATTCAGTTATTTATTTTCGAGCTCCCCATAGAATATAAGCTCAGAGCTTTTTGCCAGGTTCGTTTACATCTCAATCCTCAGGGTCTAGAAGAGCACCTGACACATACTAGGTGCTCAGCAAACATTTGTTGGCTAGACGGATGGATGGTTGAATGAGTGGATGGACAGACAGATGTGCTGAGGCAATGCAGTAGCCGAAGTGTGATCAAGGTGCTATGGGAATGTATGTCTTGAAGCAATGTTTTGAAAGGATTGAGAAGAATGTTGGGAAAAACTTAGTTGAAGAGCTGCAGCTGGAGCTGGACTTTAAAGAGGTGAGGCTTCGCTACCTAAAAGTGAGTCGATGGAGCAGAGGCAGAGGGGAGGGTGTGGTCAGGGCAAGAAGGCATGATCCTGTTTGGAACACACAGACCAAATGAGGAGGCTAGAGCCTGAGGTTGAGGCAGTGCACCTTGGAGATGAAGGAGAAGAGGGCAGACTCTCAGGGGTCTGGAATATCACGATGGGCATTAGGATTTTATTCTGTAAGACTACTGAAGGCTTTTAAAGACAAGAGTAACAGCATCGGGTCTCATAGAAACCGTGTGGAGGACACATAGGACAGGGAAAGGGTAAATGGTGGCAGGCAGGCCAAGGAAGAGGGACTTGCTGTGTATGGGCAGGTGGCAGGAGATGGGTGGGAGGCAACCTAGAGCTCCACCATTTACACCTAGAGCACAGGAGGGGCTTGCGAAGAGTGGCTAAGGAGTGCCGCTGAATGGCGCGCAGGTCGCTCAAGTTTATCTTAAATATGCATATTTTCAAACTTAATTCAGTTCACATTAGGTCCTTGGCTCTTAATGGGTGTGACTTTGCCCCATGGAGACATCTTTGATTCTTGCAATTTAGGGGTGGAGGGGGTGGGGGGAGGGGTGAGGAGCTGGGGGCAGGGGGAGGGGGTGGGTACCACTGGCATCTACTGAGGAGAGGCCAGGGGTGCTGCTAAACACCCTACAATGCATTGCTTGCCCCACAACAAAGACTCATCCAGTCCAAAATGTTGACAGTGACAAGGATGACACAACTGACACAAAAATTAATAGATTGCTGGTAGTGGATCCAGGAAATGTGCATTTTTGTGTTGCAGCAGGCAAGACTTCAATCCAAGAATGCCTCCTTTGAGTCATTTAGATGCCCAGAAGACTTCAGAGTTGGGGTGACAGAGACACCGGCTGATGTACATTTGACCTTGAACGAGTTGCTTGTTGCAATTCAATGGGTGCCAACAGGAGGCACTATTAAAGAGATAACATACGCAAAGGGGCCAACCACCATCATGCCTGGCACAGGGTGTCATTCCCTAAATGCCAATCCTGGCCCTGCTTTTGTTGACTTGTTCTGGTATTTCTTCCTGATTCCAAGCCTAGTTGTTCCAAGAAGCACTTCCCATGTGTCCACTCAAGTGTCCCCTTCTCTGTGTGGTCATTCCTGGCCGTCCTATCTGAAACTGAAGCCCACCCTACACATAATTTCAATCCCCTTTCTCTACGATACGTTCCCCACCTGACTTACTCCTATTTTGCATATGTATTTACTGTGTGTGTCTCTCTACTAGAATGTAAGCTCTCACAGGGCAAGGGCCTCAGTCCGTCTTGTTCTTGCCATGACTTAGCACCCAGAGCAGAGCCTGGCATAAAGCAAACGCTCAATAAATATTTGTTGGATAAATGAAACAAATCCCAGTTCCCAATAGCCAGAGGGAGTTGCTCTGATATGCTATGTGAGAATTTGATTTTTCTACAGCTGATGTACAATGAATGTTTTGTGAGCAGCAGGAAAAAAAGTTCCATGAACTGCTGAGGCCAATTTTTCTCTTGAAACGAGGCAAGCGGTGGCCTATATGGTTCCAAATTCTTCTATATGTGAAGGAAAGATGTTCAAGGCCAATTTTGCTCTCTCTCCCTGCTCTCTCACCGGATCCCTGTGCAGGAAGGTGGGTCATTGGGCCCTATCAGCGCTGCTGGGCTCATAATCAGATTTTAATGACTGTCTGCTTCCCTTCCTCCATGTTTATAGTCCTCGGCACTCTGATTAGGTTTTTGGTCTCACGAGATAGTTAAAAGTCCACAATCGGCGCTGGGTGTTTTATTTTTTCTAAGTGAGTAGGTAAATGTCCCTTTGATCTTCGCGCTGTGGATGCGAGCCATTTGGGTTTTTTTTTAAGGCCCCCACCAATTATATGCAATGGACGCAGCACTGGGTTGGAGGCTGGCCTTCTGGGTGGCTCCGAAGTCCCTCGATGGTTTTTATGCTTTCTTCTCCTGTCTTCCCCACCTCCCCGGTGCCGAAGGAACCGACGAAAAGGAAGCAGTAGGCAGCTCTGGAAGAAAAATGAAATTTCTGGAGCCCGTGTTCCAGGAGGTCTGCAACGTTTCTCTCCCCTTTGAGGGGGTAGGTTGCCCGTGGTGGGGACAGTGCACAGCCCAACTTGCCCGTCGCACGGAGTCCCCTAAGCAGCTCCACAGGAGGTCCCACGAGGAGCGGACAGTCGCAACCATCTGCTGGGTGGTGAGCACGGCTGAACTGGTCTCTTGTCATTGCACTCATGCCAGCAGCTATGTGTTCAGGAGGGAAGAGGAACTTTGGGCCTAAGTGAGAAGGGGCGGAGGGACCACGGGAGTCGCACACAGTTCTTCCAGGCTCCACGTTGTGTCAGGATTGAAGTATGAACACCACGCTGGCTGGTGACTTCTTTGTGGGACGTACACGTGATCTTACCCATGCCACAATGAAGTCACATGCAATAACACTTCATTATTTTAATTAAACTTATTGCAAGAGTAATCATCATTGCTGTCGGGATCAATCATCAGTAATTTTTCTGATTACGGCCGTAAGTGGTGACAGTCCATGTTGACAATAAATGATAACGCCTCTGGCTTGAACTGACACCTCATTGGACTTTGCAAGGTTGCTCCAAACACTCCTGGGCTTGCTATGTAAAGAACTATTCATCTATGACAAAAGCTGGGTCTCTCTCATATTTGTTTTTGCTTCCCAAATGGATAAGTTCATAATATTTGCAAAATTCATCCTTTAGTAGATGACAGCCACGGAGTCCAAAACACATTTAGAAAGAAGTTATATGCTCTTAGCTCAGGGCTGCAGCATCACGGCCATTCCCCAAACTGTCCTAAATGTGTATGTGTTGAGTTATGGCTCTTTCTTCCGAATGGACATGGGAAATGAAGTTGTTTCGATTGCAAAATGGCTCTTGGCTCTTTCTTATTTCTAAGTGGGAGCAGGAGGAAAGGAATCTGAGGGCGAAGAGCTCCACTTCCCTCTATAACTGGCCCTTTCTGGCATCCGACATGATTGAAATTCTTCAACATTTAAATAAGACTCTTCCAGAACAACAATAGCCTAGTTGCTTATTATTCTTGTTACTGCATTTCCATGGTTTAAAGCACTCCCTGGTCTCAACCATTTGTGCTACAAATAATTTTAATTGAGCCGAGAAACCCCTGACATTTTAGAAATTACCTTCTATTTATAAGACTTTAAGAGGAACCTTTCTGGCAGTCCTGACCTCTGCGTGATTTGGCCTTTTTCCCCCTACTTTGAGTTTAGTTTTTTTTTTTATTTTCATTGAACCAAATTACTTTCATTCCTAATTTAATTTTGCAGTAGCAAATAAAAAGCCAATCTGATATATCCGTAAAATCCCACACAGGCTATGAAATACGCAGGCTCCTTCGACTCACACATATCAGGGAGCATCTGAAGTCCATTCCATTAAGGTTGACAAAATGAGTTCTGGGAATATTACTAATGATAAGGCTCTAAAAATGGAGGCTGTATCGAATCTTAAAATTTCCTTTGGGGTTCATGAAGGTTTTCTGAGCAGTGAAAATTTTAGTTTTTGTTATTTATTTTCTCCAGCTTTCAGAAATCCTACTGATGGAGGCCTTGTTGAGATGAATTTCATTTTGATACAAATAATAACACACTCTACATTCCTATAGTACTTTCACATTTATCGTCTTATTTTATTTTCAAAAGAACTCATTCATTCATTATTTATAGACCATTTACTACGTTTCAGGCTCTATTCTAGGTCCTTTGGATACTGCAGTGCACAAAGCAGCTCATGGAATTTATACTTTAGGGGGAGACAAGTAAAAAACAAATACATGAGGGGCACCTGGGTGGCTCAGTCGTTAAGCGTCTGCCTTCAGCTCAGGTCATGATCCCAGGGT
>CM053614.1:40486520-40521659 GCA_028646535.1 Procyon lotor
AAAAAAAAACCAAATACATGAACAAAAATATGTCTGTTGGGTGTTCAATGTTGAATGGTGCTAATTGTAATTGTAATATAAAATAAAAACTAAGCAGGAAGGGAATAGGGAGTGCCAGGTTGGGAAGACCCTGGTAAGATGGCATTTGAGGGAGATCTGCAGTTGCTGAGGGCAGGAGCAGCCTTGCAGGCAGAGAGAACAGCAAGTACAAAGGATCCGAGTCAAGAACATAAAAGAGCACTGGGTGTAGAGCAGAGCGAGCCAGGGAACTCGTGGTCAGAGTGGAAGCAAGAATCCCATCATGGAGGATTTGAAGGCCAATGTGAAGACTTGGCTTTTCCCCCTGATGAGTTGAGGGCTCCGGCAGGTTTTGAGCAGAGCAGGGAAACGGTCTGACTTATGCTTGGACGGACCAGTCCTATGGCAGCGTAACCATAGGTTGGAGAGAGGGCAAAGGCAGGAGGGAGACTAGTTAGGAGACCATGGCATTCACCAAGGAAAATACAACAGCGGGCCGAACCAAGATGGTAGCAAGGGAGGTGTTGAGAAGCAATCAGTTTCTGGATACGGAAATGAAGACAGGAGCATATTATTTAGTCCCATTTGAGAGTGAGAACACTCAGTCTCAGAATAATTGACTTTCTCAAGAACATGGAGCAAGTGTGTGACAAAACTGGGTTTGAAATCAGACCTGTTGGTAGGAGTCCCTCCCTAGCACCCTGTGCAGACCGCGTGCCACTGAATACAGCCCAAATAACCATCCATCTTGGAGTCTCTGCCTCAGAGCTGTGGTCATGTTCTCATTATCATAATAAATAAGGAATCGGGAAAAGCAAGGGCACTCCAGTTCCCTAGATACCTGCACAACTAATGCTACCTGACAAGTAGCAGGGTAGAGCCTGATGAATGGTTGGGAGGAGGAGGAGGGGCATTTGTTTCTAGGGGAGGAGAGGCGCTCATTAGTGGTCTACTGGCCTAGACGGTTCACGTTCCTGTTTCAAGCAGATCCCTATACTGTCAGGGGCCTTTCTGGAAAAAACACAACTGTTGCTTTGGGATCCTATGGCTTTTTTTTTTTTAACTGAAGAGAGATTCATATAACAAAACTAACCATCTCAATGTTCATGTGAGCCATTCAGTGGCATTTAGTACATTCAAAATGTTGTGTAGCTACCAAGTCTATCTATTCCAAAACATTCCTATCACCCCAAAATGAAACCCCATTATGTAGTTGCTCTCTCTACTCCTCTTCCCCCAGCTCCTGGCAACCACCAATCTACTTTCTGTTTCTATGAATTTAACCATTCTAGGGATGCCGGGGTGGCTCAGTCGATTGGGCATGTGCCTTCGGCTCTCAGGGTCCTGGGATTGAGCCCCATGTCAGGCTCCCCGCTCGATGGAAAGTCCACTTGTCCCTCTCCCCCTGCTCTTCCTATGCTCGCTTACTCTTTCTCAATCTCTCTCAAATAAATAAATAAAAATCTTAAAAAAAAGAATTGGCCCATTCTAGATATTTCCTATAAATGGAATCATACACTAGGGGACTTTCTGCATCTGCTTTCATTTAGCACAAGGCTTGTGAGGTTCATCCATGTTACACCATGTACCAGCACTTCATTCCTTCTGGCTAAATAATATTCTATTGAGAATGTGTATGCCGCCATGCGTTTATCCACTTGTCCACTGATGGACATTTGCATTGTTTCTACCTTTTGGATATTGTCAATAATGCTGCTATGAATATGCATGTACATGTACTTATTGGAGTACCTATTTTCAATTCTGCATGGGACATGCCTAGAAGTAGGAGTTGGGGAACTCTGCTTAGCTTTTTTTTTTTTTCTTAAGATTTTATTTATTTGACAGAGAGAAACACAGCGAGAGAGGGAACACAAGCAGAGGGAATGGTAGCGGGAGAAACAGGCCCCCTGCCGAGCAAGGAGCCCGATGTGGGGCTTGATCCCAGGACTCTGGGATCATGACCTGAGCCAAAGGCAGACACTTAACGACTGAGCCACCCAGGTGCCCCTCTGCTTAGCTTTTTGAGGAACCATCCAACTATTTGCCACCACAGATGAATCCCTTCCATTCCCACCATCAGTGTATACAGACTCTAATTTCTCTACATCCTAGCCAACACTTGCTACTTTCCCTTTGTAAAAAATTATAGCCTTTCTAAGTGGATATGATGTGGCATCTTACTGTGATTTTGATTTGCACTTCCCTAATGACTAATGATGTGGACTTGGTATATCTTCTTTGGAGAAATAAATATTTATTCAAGTTCTCTACCCACCTTTTAATTGGGTTGTTTATCTTTTTTTGTTGGGTTGTAAGAATTCCTTACATATTCTGGACACTAGATTCTTATTTTAATATTTTTTAAAGATTTTATTTATTTAGGGCACCTGGTGGCTCAGTGGGTTAAAACCTCTGCCTTCAGCTCAGGTCATGATCTCAGGGTTCTGGGATCGAGCCCCACATTGGGCTCTCTGCTCGGCAGGGAGTCTGCTTCCTCCTCCTCTCTCTGCCTACTTGTAATCTCTGTCAAATAAATAAAAATCTTTAAGATTTTATTTGTCAGAAAGAGAGAGAGAAAGAGTGCACAAGCACTGGGAGCAGCAGGCAGAGAGAGAAGCAAGCTCCCCGCTGGGCAAGGAGCCCACTCGATCCCAGAATCCTGGGATCACAACCTGAGTGGAAGGCAGATGCTTAACCGACTAAGCCACCCAGGCGTCCCTGGATGCCAGACTCTTACCAGACATATGATTTACAAACATTTTCTCCCTTTCTGTTGGTTGTCTTTCCACTTTCATGATAATGTCCTTTGATGTACAAAAGTTTTAAATTTTAATGAGGTCCAACTTATCTATTCTTTGTTGTTGTTGCTTGTGCTTATATCCCCTGGCTTATTTAAGCAATGTTAATGGTGATAACCACAACAACAGTAGTGGTAATAGTGAACACTGACACAGAGAGAGGAAGCCATAGGAGAGCACCTGTGAGTTTTTCCTATTTTAGACCAAGATCTAGAGCAGAGATGGAACTTCCTGAGCTCAAAAAGTACGAAACTTTAGAACTCAAAGTATTCCTCTTATAATCTCTGTTATGACATATATCAGGCTGCCGTCACAAGAGACCCACAAATATAGTGGCTTAAACAGAAGAGAAATGCATTTCTCTGTTTCATGCCAAAGGTAGGATGTCTTAGCAGATCAGAGCCCTCGGCTGCTTCCAATGTCTATTTACTATCCTTAACACGTGGTTTCCACCTTGTGCTCTAAGATGACTGTTCCAACATCCACTGCCACATCAGCATTCCATTCAGCAGGAAGGAGGAAGAAAAGGGGAGATTGTGTCCTTTCCCTTCAAGCCTATGTCCCAGAATTTGTACACATCACTCCCGCTTAACTCCCATTGGCCAGAAGTTAGTCACATGGCCACGCCTAAAGGAGGCTGGGAAATGCAGTTTTTAATTCAGCAGCCACGTGCCCAGCTAAAAGATCTATAATTACAGAAGAAGAAAAAATACATATTGAGGGACAAAAATCCTGTCCCTGCCATAGAACCTCAACTTTAGTAACTGTCAGATCAGCAGTCTGAGCAGTGTTGCTAAAATTAGGAGGAACAGAAGGGAGACTTCATTTTTACCCTGTAGTTACCTTCCCATCCATTAAATGGTCTCAGTTGAGAACTCTTCAGACTACTTGGGAAGCAGGACCAAAGCTCTATGCTAAAATAAGTCATCAGGAAAGGACTCAAGTTAGTACAGGGAAAAGGAAAAGTAAGGAATTCACTGATGAGCTAAAGAGGCATGTAGATGATGAGGTAATGGAGAGGAGACATGAATTTGTACCAGCGTCTCTGTGCTGTGGAAGATTTTTATGAGCCAAGATTTCTATCTGGAAGACAAACCACCACCACCAACAAAACCTCAAACAGATGTTATTCTGGTACTTTAGAGTCTAAAGTGTTTTCACAAACTTTTTTTTTCATTGGGTCATTTTAACCTTAAATGCCAGGAATGGGACATAACGCTACTTCCATTTTACCTCCATGATAAAAGGGAATCTCAAAGGTTTGGATGTTTCTAGCTATTTGGTAGCAGAGACATGATTCAAACTCAGCTCTCCCTCACCCCATCTTGTATTTGTTCAATGCTTTGCTTTGCTCCCAGCTATGTGCACAAATGGAGCTAAAGAGCCAGACCACTTGAAACCTACAACCTGACATAACATTCCAGGACAGCCCAAGGGTCTTACCTTTGGATCCCCCTCTATCCACACCTGCATTAAATTCAATAAAGCCTTGGAAAGTTCCTGATGTGTCACTTCCCTCACTTGTCTTTCTGGCTGGCTGCAAGGGTGGTCTGGACAATGGGACAGCAGCCCAGGGGAAAGGTGACACTGGGGTAAGAAGTGTTGGCAAACCTGCTGTGGGTAGCCTCTGCCTTCTTGGGGCCTTGCACTCATGCAGAACACAGCGTCCCGGGCCCCAGTCAGGGCTTGGCAGCAGGGCCGTGGAGAGTCAGATGTAGGGCACATGTACATTCTCCATCAAGCAAGTCCATTCCCCATCTCAGAAGACGTCTTGGAGGCACTGGACACTTTGCATTGGCTGCGTGAAAGATTACAGTGAAATAATATACCTTATCTAATTTTCTCCTAACAAGTTGTTGAGGATTTAAACGACAATGTCAGGAGGTTATGGCCTGGGGCTTCTTATCTGGAGTCAACAGTGCTTTGAGGAAAAGGGAAGAGATTTGAAGGCAGAAGTCCTGCTGCTAACTGGCCATTTGACCTTGGGCAAGTCACGTGTAAGCTCATTGAGCCTCAGCATCCTCATCTGAGGAACAAGAGTTAATAGTCACCACAAGAACAATAGCACATATCTCTTAGGAGGTTCAAGGGTCAACTAAGAAAATAGGTAGGAAATCACTTTGTAAACTAAGTGATACGCAAGTGCTAATTATTATTACAATATAAACCTATTATTTAAATGTCAGGACAAAACAGAGTTAGGAGGGAATATAAGTGACAGTGAAGTTCAAGGACAGCCTTGAGAGCATTGACTGGACTTCAGTCCTAGTTTGCTGACTTGTCTTTTTTCTGGGGTTGTGTCAATGTCAGTCATGGACGAGAATCATTAGGCTTCTCAGTAGTGACTGATAGCCTCATCTCCCTTTGAGAAAAACACAATTTTTTTTTCAAAGTACTCTATACAACTTTTCACAAAAATATCATTCCCATAAATGCCAGGAAATGTTCTTCTTTTTAAATATAATAATAGAATCTCATTTGTTAATTCTCAGGCAAATAGGCTTAGGGCTCCAATTTCAAGATATGGAAAACTTTAAAGAGACAAAAATATAAAGCATGGGAAAACCAGCTATTGTACAAATCACAGTGATTTAAAAATGATTTTTCCCATCTAGGGGTTTCTGTTAGATGGCTGTCTCTCATATTATTTTTAGTATATGTTTTTAAATTGTGTTTCTCAGCATTTTGTATCATATCAAGGTCTAGGCCTATACTTACTTTAAGCAGTCCTGAAAATGAGTCATCTACTAGGATAGTTGAAGAGGGGGGATTATAGACCCAACTCTTTTTTTTTTTTTTTTAATTTTATTTATTTGACAGAGAGAAACACAGCGAGAGAGGGAACACAAGCAGAGGGAATGGTAGCAGGAGAAGCAGGCTTCCCGCGGAGCAGGGAGCCAGATGCGGGGCTCGAACCCAGGACCCCCGGGATCATGACCTGAGCCGAAGGCAGACGCTTAACGACTGAGCCATCCAGGCGCCCCTATAGACCCAACTCTTAACAGTGGTTACCTCTGAGGGGGGATGGAACAGAACTCAGGAGACGAGGGGATCTATTGCTTCCCGACTCTGTTACACTGAGCATGTAATGGGGCAAACTTACAAATAATGTACAATAATAATAAAAATAGAAATTAGTTGTTTCAGAAAATACTCTATTTGTTAGATGAGTCCCCATATTACCTGGCAAAAAATATCCATTTAGAACCCCACTTTATTTCCCCATCTCCATTCTCTGCCTTCCCCTCTCCTCTTCCACAACACATTGACCCAACAAATCATTGCCAATTACTGGAAATTTTGAGGAGGAAAGCAAATTCAATTTTGGTGTAAGTGGCTGTATTGACAAATCTGAACCCTAGTCCATAGACTACGGAGCCCTCAAGAGCAAGAGGCATTTATGTTTCATTCTTTAAATCATTCATTCATTTAAGACATTCATTCATCCATTTAATAAATGCTTATCAAATGCCAGGCATGCTGTGTTCTATGTACAAAAATACAGCAGCTAACAAAACAGATGCATATCTCTGCCTAAAATTTACTTCTCTTCCCGGCTTGATGCATAGTCTTAAAATTTGTCAAATGAGTGAATTTGTTAATAAAAAATTACTGAGCACTAACTAGAACCCAGGCATTATTGTAAGCATTTAAGCTATAGCAGTGAGCCTGACACAGCTTATATGTTAGCGGGGGCAAGACAGACATAAACCAGATGAGTCAATATATCAATGTCAGATGATAAGTTGTGTACAGCTTGGCCATTGGTGCCAATATGCTTCCTGTGCATACAACTATAGCTTCCCAAATGGGAAAACTTGCAGACCTTGCCTGCTGGTTTAGGTCTTTGAATTTATTATGACAAATGGAACTAAGATTCCACTGACATCATGTGTACCATTGGGTCAAATCTCCCATTCTTTTGCTTAGTCCTCCCACAAAGGTAGCTTGTCTAGCAGGCTCTCGGGCAATATATTAGTTTTCCATTGCTGCCATAACAAATTACTGCAAAGGTACTGGCTTAAACAATACAAATGTATTATCTTACAGTTCTGGACGTCAGAAGTATGAAATGGGTTTCACTGGGGTAAAATCGAGATGTTGATAGGACTGCATTTCTTCTAGAAGGGGAGAATCCATTTCTTTGCCTTTTCCGGCTTTTGGAGGATGCTCATATTCTTTGCCTCATGGCCCTTTCCTCCACCTGCAATCCCAGCAACATTAAGCTGAGACCTTCTCACACTGCCATCTTTCTATTTCTCCCTCTTCTGTCTCCTTCTTCCACATTTTTTGTAATTATACTTGCCCTACCCAGATAACCTAGGGTAATTCCCCATCATAAGACAGCTGATTAACCATCATAATTCCATCGGCAATGTTAATTTCCTTTGCCATGTAACCTAACACAGTCGCAAGTTCCAGGGACTCGGACATGGCCATCTTTGGGAGGCCATTATCCTGCCAACCACAGACAGGCTAGCAAGGAAGGATCTCCTTTTACATCTTCAGCTCCAACCCCAATTTCTAGGACAGCGTTGAATGTCGAGGAAATATTGACTGGCTTATATATGATGCTGCTAAACAGAACAGAAAATGCCACACGCTCCAGACAGCAAGAACCTGTATTTATTTGCTGAGTCTGGCTAGCGGCCGTACGGGCCAGCGAGCTCAGTAACTCCCACAAGCAAACTCAAAAACTTCTTGCAGAAAGCTCTTTAATCATCTGCTCTGTGTTTTCTCAGAACCGCTTAAGTAGAAGGAAGATTCCTTTTAGCAAACCATCTCATATTTCTTATCTTCATATTCTTCCCTTTTGCATAGCACTTTACAGTTTATAGAGCACTTTCACATACTCTCACTTGACCTTCATGAAAATTCTGTCAGGGGGAAGGGCGGGAAGTCTAGTTATTCCCATTTGGGCATTTAGGAGACTGAACTTCAGAGGGGAGGCATGACTTTGTCCAAGATTAGGAAGCCTGGACACCACCAGGCTTTTTGATGCCAAAGCCTATACTCTCTCCATTAGAGTGTGTTTTCACCAGTGGTCATTTCTTCTGATTCAAGACTCTACAGTCCCTGGACCACGTTTCATCCTTGCTACACAATCATCACTGCCACTGCCACCATCATCCTCAATATCCTTACCATCATCCTCCTCCTCATCGCGTCGTCCTCATCATCACTATGACCGTCTTCAAAGTTACCGATTAGAAGAAATTTCCTTCACGTATCAGGAATTGTCTTTGGCTCTGTCTCTGATGGGGAACCAGGACCACGCTTGTCACCTCACTTTCTGATTTGAACTATCAACAGGTCAGGAAACCAGTCATTCTGATTTCTGTCCCTGTGAGTAATCCCTTTATGTGTTCTCCACAGCGGTGCCCAGACTAGGCATGGAATACACTTTGAGAACCACTATCCTACCTGTTTTGGGTTCTCCATTTTCAGACTAGACCATGGCTTGTCTGGGAGGAGAGACACCAGTTAACTCCAGAGCAACTCTCCCAAGTCCTCAGGGTGCTGGGAAATTTTTCTAATTGTCAGACTGTAAACAAAAGTAATCACTGCACAACCTGTCACCACTAAATTCGGTTTCTGATCTTCAGAGCTTCTTAGACTCCCATGATGCTCTCACATGCAGACTCCAGCTAACACACTATGACCAGAGCAGTATCCCTATCATTTTGTTACAAGGTACGTGGGATTTGTCTTCAATTTTTTTAACATCAGAATTAAAAATGTCCACCATCCAGCCTGAGTCTCGCTCGTGTTCTATCTTCCATGACATTTACCATATTTTCAAAATGTCTCAGCAGCATCACCGTTACATTTATTAAAGGGAGGAGGGGTCAAACATGCAGCTCTTATTAAAACCCACAGCAGTCACACTGCTTTGAAAATTTAGTGGTTAGCTAATATAAAAGTCATAAAAGGTTTGGGGTTCTGGGGACTTCCATAAACTTACAATTTTAGGTGCCCTGAGATGCAATTTCTGAGCAATTTCTTTGATCTCTGGCTGCCCTGGTAAATCATTTATTAGGGCAGCCTTTTTAAACAGAATCCTCTCAACCTCTCCCACAAGATATATAAAATAACATACTCTGCAAACAGTCATCAACCCCCTGCACTTACTGTATTCACTGATTACAACCCGATGGAGATGTTAGGAGGTTTTTGTTGTGGTTTTTTTTTTTTTCAGCCATTTTTTTTCAGTCTCAGAAATTTGCAGAAGAGACAGTGATGAAGTGCTCCATGATGATAGATCGTACCTGCCCAAAATCTCCAGAACGGGACATGTCCTACAAAGAATATCTGAGTAAGACTTGTTTTTAAAAGCTCTGAGGTTTGCAACTAATAGGGTTACAAGCCTTACTGGGTCAACATTCAAAGCAGCTCACTTATGCCAGCTCCTTGTAGCCTCCTGTGGTTTCCTCCCCTCTTTCCCTAATCTGTTCAATCATTCTAGCTGCCATGATTTTTAGCGACTTCAAGTGGGGGGGAAGCAGTCATCAGATCTCCGTAACTATCCTGCCCCACTCCCCATTCTCTCTCTCTCTCTCTCTCTCTCTCACAAACACACACACACGGGTACACTTGTTTCCCTGCTTTCTCTGAAGACTTCAGAGAAATCAAAAGTAGCTGCCATCAGGAAAAGATTTGGGGACTTCTGGCTTAGAAGAATATGTGTCATGATACTTTCCAAGTGCCTAACACAACACGAGAAGAAGGGTTTGTGGGGAGAAGTTCTGATGAAGGTTTGCAAATGACAAATTGTCGAGTCTACCACCATTAAAAGCAAGGCCCAGAGGTTGTGGTGGTTGTGAATTAAAAACATTGCTTAAGTCACACCAAAAGGCTGACTCTCACGACCTACTTAAGTAACAATTCACGCCTCAAGATTAGGGAGAAAGATCTATCCCTGAATTTGTAAATCTTGAAGAAGGAAAGACTTTTCTAAGTGATGCAAGAAGCCATAAAAATTTAGAATTTCTGCATGAAAAGCCATATAAACTAAATCAAAAGACAAATGACTAATCCAAAAAAGGATCTGCAATATATATGACAAAGGGCTAATTTCTCTAAAATTCAGAAGTTCTTCTTAATCAATAGAGTAAGAAAATGGATAAGGAAGCTAATCAAAGTTAATGGAAAAATAAATACAAATGGCAAATAAACATGTTAAAAATTCACAAATAGAAACAAACAAAACCACAGTGAGTTATTGTTATGGACAGAAAGTTTGTATCTTTCCCAAATTCCTACGTCAAAGCCCTAACCCCCAGGGTGATGGGGGTTTGGGAAGTGATTAGGTTTAGATGAAGTCCTAACAGTGGGGCCTTCATGATGGAATGAGTGTTCTGACAAGAAGAAACACCAAAAAGCTTGTTCTTTCTCTTTGTCACGTGGGGACATAGGGAGAAGATGGCCGTTTGGCTGTGTCCAAGCCAGAAAGAGATCCCTCACCAGAATCCAACCATGCAGGCACCCTGATCTGTGCCTTCCATCCTCCAGAACCGTAAGAAATAAACGTCTCTCATTTAAGCCCCCAGTTTGTGATATTTTGTTATGGCAACCCAAACAGAGAGACACACCATTTTCATCTGCGAAATTATAAGCTATTTTAAATGTTTGATGACATCCAGTGCTGACAGATGTGAAATGAGATAAGCGTTCTCATACCCTCTTTTTGCAACCAGTTTGCTAAGAAGACACGAGGCAACGTAGATCAACTTCCGGAATCCATATATCTTCTGATCTCTGAGTCCCCGGCTCCAAGAACTTATGCTGCAGATCTACTTGCATATATATACACAATGCTACATATACAGAGATGATTATTGGTGGGCGGTGTACCACCAAAAACTGGAAGAAGCATAAATATACATCATTAAGGAGTAAGCGAAATAATCTGTCTTAAGATGGGTCACTCTTTTAAAAAGAATGTGGTGATGGTAGGATTGAAAAGGTGAATACACGGACATTCATCCTAGGATTCCTTAAGAAAAATTTTTTTAGGGGCACCTGGGTGGCTCAGTCAGTTAAGCGCCTGCCTTCTCAGGTTCTGGTCTCAGGGTCCTAGGATGGAGCCCCGCATCGGGCTCCCTGCTCAGCGGGGAGTCTGCTTCTCCCTCTTCTTCCCCCCACTCGTGTTCTCTCTCTCTCAAATAAATGAATCAGTCTTCAATACATTTTTAAAAGATTTCTTTATTTATTTATTTGAGAGAGGGAGAGAAATAAAGCACAAGCAGGGGGAGTGGGAGAGGGAGATCTGAGGGACCCCAGGATCATCCGAAGGCAAACGTTTCACCAACTCAGCCATCCAGGAGCCTCAAATCTTTAATATTTTTTTAAGGATTAATTATTTACCTATTTGAGAGAGAGAGCATGCACGCAAGAGCACTCAGGGGTGGGCAGTGCACAGAGAGAGGGAGACAGAAACTCTAGCAGACTCTGCACTGACTACAGAGCCCCACACCGGGCTCAATCTCAGGACCCTGAGATCATGACCTGAGCTGACACCAAGAATCCTGGACACTCAACTGACTGGGCCACCCAGGCACCTCTAAAAATTTTAAGTAAATGTGGGGCTTAAACTCATGACCCCAAGATCAAGAGTCACATACTTGACCGACTGAGCCAGCCAGGTGCCCCTCATCCATCATGGGATAGATGGACAAAGGCATCTTTATTATTTTATTTTTTTATTAACGTATAATGTATTATTTGCCCCAGGGGTACATGTCTGTGAATCAGCAGGCTTACACATTTCACAGCACTCGCATTAGCACATACCCTCCCCAATGTCCATAACCCAGCCACACTATCCCTACCCCCTACTCTGCAGCAACCCTCAGTTTGCTTCCCGAGCTTAGGAGTCTCTTATGGTTTGTCTCCTTCTTGATCCCATCTTGTTTCGTTTCCCTCCCCCACCCCCCAGACTCCCCCATCCCCGCCCTGCCTCTCAAATAGGATTCTTTAAACATAATCTTCTGTTCATTAGAAAATTTTCATGATGAAAAGTTCAGCAGGAAGGTAAGAATATAGTAGACTTAGAGATGCTGCCATGAAAACCAAGACAGATTAAGTGGAAAAAATAAATTGCAGAACAATGTGTGTAGTATTATTCAGCTTTTTCCAACCTTTGATATAACATTTTTGGGTTTATTCAAAATAAATCCTCTAATTTCTTGTTTTCTTTATTACAAATAATTCCATAATGAGCATCCTTGTTCATAATCTTTTTGCACATCTCTCTTATTTTAGAGTAAAATCATAGACACTGAGAACTGGGTGGGGCTTATGGCCATTACTAAGGCTATAGATACATATACTTTTTAAGTATTTCTGGAAATGACCTTCTAATTTGTTTTCTACCAGGAATTCCACAATTTAATAAACAACTATTCTGTGCCCATATTATTGAAAATACTCAAGAGAACACTTCATCTGAATTCCTAAGGAGTCCCGAACACTTTTCTTAAGGCCGTAGTACACTGATACTTACTGAGTGTTACTGTGTGCTGGGCCCTCCGCGGAGTGTTTCACAGGCAACGTTCTCTGCCAAATCCTGACTGGCTGCGGGAGGCTGTGTCTCAGTTACTTTTTCTGGGGAACCGATTCTTAAAGGGGAAGCTAATCTCTCTGGACCTTCCGACTTGCCATTCCCACTCTCGTTTCAAAAAAAAAAAAGATGAGTTCATTCCTTTGCATACACCCCGTCCCCCTCTTTGAAATGGCGGCTTCTTTCCCTGTGGTTAACATCTCAACACTTCAGAGGCTTTCTGCTGGAGAAGAAACCATTCTTCCACCAAACTGGTACGAAGGAGGAAAGTCAGCGAGGGCCCAACTCCAGATGGATTAGTAAACTGAGAATGAGTGAAATCAAGAGTGTCCCTAATGGGCAGAAAAAAGGATGTGGATCATCTCAAGAGAATGCAAGTGCATGAGGCATGTATTACAATTTCACTCTAGAAAAAGTTTTATCTAAGGAACTGGTGTGCTTTCTTTTTGAATAAAAGAACTAGGAAGTCCAGAGCCAAAACTAGTGTTCATCTCAGTAGCTTCATGAATGCTCATAATTTGTGTCTTTCCTTTTTTTTTAAGATTTTATTTATTTATTTGAAAGAGAGAGAGGGGGAGAGCATGATTCGGGGAAGGGTAGAAGGAGAAGCAGGCTTCCCACTGAGCAGGGAGCCGGACTCGGTTCTCCACCCCAGGACCCTGAGATCATGACCTGAGCCGAAGGCAGATGCTTAACCCACTGAGCCACCCAGGTGCCCCTGTAAATATCTTTCTTTTTCCTTCTCTTCCTCTTCTTCCTTTTTTTTTAGATGAAAAGAGCACAATTTATTGCGGAGTATAAATACTGATGATTTAAAATGAAAATGTCACCTCGCTCTTAAATCAGTTCACTCAAATCTAAATACCATAGCAATTCGATACTTCCATTATCCACCTCTTCTTCCTCTTGATTCTCTATTTTAATTTCTATTTTGCTAACGATATTGTATGGATGCCCTTTCATATCTTTGGCTTCAAGTCATTTTTAGAAGGGAGCCCAAGATATAAAGGAGGCATTCCTAGCCACTGTGTGCCAGAGTTGGTGGCCATGCAGTTGCAGCAAAGCTGAATTCCACGCAGGCTTCTTTATCCATTCATTCAGCAGAGGTTTATAAACACAAGGGGCGCAGGGGAGGGGAGTGGGAAAGGGCACAGGTGCCCAAATCACTCAGGCTCCGCCTCTTATAACCTGTGACCTCCAGCAGGTCACCTATTTTCTCTGTGTCTCTGTTTCCACATCTGGAAAATGGTGACGTTCTTCATTTTTCATCTTCATAGTGAAGACTCAGATAATACAGGAAAGACACTTGAAACAACGTGCAGCACACAATCTCGCAATCATATTAGCTTTCCTGATCATCGCCATTAGTTTTTATTAGATGCTGTTATGGACTGAATTGTGTCCCTCCGCCAAACTTTTATTTTGATGCTTTAACCCCCCAATGCCTCAGAATGTGACCGTATGTGGCGACAGGATCTTCAAAGAGGTAATTAATTTAAAATGAAGCCTATAGGGTGGCCCTTGATCTAATATAATCAATGTCCTTACAAGAGAAGGAAATTTGGGCATAAACATAATGGAGGGAAGGCCACATGAGAGTACAGAGGGAAGGTGACACCCTACAAGCCAAAGAAGGGGCCTAAGAAGGAACCAAATCTGCCAACACCATGATCTCAAGACATCCAGGATCCTCAGAAAATAAGTTTTTGTTGTTTAAGTCACCAGGTCTGTGGTAGTTTGTTATGGCAACCCCAGGACACTTACACAGATGTCCACTATGTGCCTGGTGGGTCCGTAGGATGTACAGTGGTCAAGACGAGAGACAAAGTCCTTGCCTTTAGGGAGTTTATAGGCTAGTGGAGGTAATAAACATGCAAGCAAATCTGTGAACAATGTAATTTTTAGAAATGGTGGGTGCTCTGAAGAACATAGTAAGGATCATGTGAAGGGTGTGTCCTGGGCGCTGGTGCATCTATTTAGACCAGATGGTTGAACCACCAGGGAGAGCCTGCTCAAGGACTGACAAGGGGAACCAACGTGGGAATACCAGCTCCAGAACAGTCTGGGCAGAATCTCTTTGAGGATCAAAGGTGGACATCATGGCCAGAGGACAATGAAGGAGGGGATGCAGATAGGAGAAGAAGTCAGGGAGGGAGAGGGCCAGATCCCATAGGGTCTGCAGGTCAAAGAAAGACATTTGGGTTCTTATTTTATTTTATTTTTTAAATAATAAAGATTTTATTTATTTACTTGGCAGAGAGAGACACAGCGAGAGAGGGAACACAAGCAGGGGGAGTGGGAGAGGGAGAAGCAGACTCCCTACTGAGCAGGGAGCCCAATGCGGGGCCCGATCCCAGGACCCTGGGATCATGGCCTGAGTGGAAGACAGACACTCAACGACTGAGCCACCCAGGCACCCTTGGGTTCATATTTTAAAGCTTGCTCTGCTGGGAAGAGAATGAGGAAGAGGCTGGAATGAAAGCTGAGAAAAATGGTGCACTTGAACTAAGGAGGGGAATAGAGACAAGAAAAAGAATATGGATGGCTGGATGGCTGGATGGATGGCTGCCAGATATATTTTGAAGGAAAAGTTTATAGGATTTTCTTGGGGACTGGATACAAGGGGGGGAGGCAGGTGAATATTAGAGGAGGGATTAAAAAGTACTGGGGCGGGGGGTGCCTTGGTGGCTCAGTCAGTTGGGCATCTCCTTCAGATCAGGTCATGATCCCAGGGTCTTGGGATGGAGAACCTCGTCGGGCTCCCTGCTCAGTGGGGAGCCTCCTTCTCCCTCTCCTCCCTGCTCGTGCTCTCTCTCAATATCTCCATCTCTCTCTCTCAAATAAATAAAATCTTTTAAAAATAAAAAGGTACTAGGTTTTTAATTCAACAACTGCATGGAAAGTGGTACCATTTGCTGATGTGGGGAAGGCAGTGGCGGTTGGGGTGGAATTTAGAGCTGCCTCATGGCCAGATCGTGACCGGGATGCCTATTATACATCTGAGTGGAAACCAAGGATCCTGTTACTAGCCTATCTGAGTTAGAGCTCAGGGAGATGGAGGACCAGAGACACACATTTGCCAGTCGGCCATGAGAATGGGGGGGGGGGGGGGGGGGATCACCTAGGAAGACACAGGAACCAAAAGCCTGGGACCAGGACAGAGCCCTCGTGTGCTCCACCTTTAAGAGCATAAGAGAAAGAAATTAAGAAAGTGCCACCAGTGAGATAGGAAGAAAAGCAGAGAGGGGCATAGCACAGAAGGGGAGAAGAAAGGACTGGTGACAGGTACCCACGGTGACACCACATTCACAGGTCCAAGGTACTAAGCTCGTCTGAGAATGAGAATGAGTTCCCAGAGGACTCACACACACATGTGCACACACCGTGGGGGCTGTGTGCTGGTGTATATAGTTATAGAATCCGATGCTTCTAGGGTTTGCAACTCCTTTTAAAATTACATTTTACACATCAGTAAACTTGTAATGCAGGAACTGCTTTCTTAGAGTTATTTATATCCCTAGGTTGCAGAAGGATTTGTCAGGAAATAATATGAATGTTATTTATCTGACTGTTCAGCTTTATTGACTGCTACATTTCACATCCTTCAGTTCTTTTTGGCAGAGGAGTAAATAACACAGCTATTAACCTCTAACATCGGTATAAAAATAGGCAGTTATTAAGGGGTAAATATTACTTTGACGATTATTGCCCTGGTCTGCTTTCTCTGGGAGATGTAATAAATAAGACCTCTCGTGGGGTCCACAAAGTTCCCAATTTTGTTGGGGGAGCTGGCGGCTCTCATGGCCACCGGCTATGATCTGGAGCTATGTGGAGCCGCTAGGAAACACTCCAGGAACTATTGCTCATTCCTGGAGGAAATCAAGGCAGCCTTAATGCCCCTTTGTGGCTGTGTGTACGGGAGCCAAAGGTTTCTACTGGGAGAGATTTAGAGAAGGCTGAGCTCCTTGCTAGGAGCACCAGGAGCTGGGCTTGGGAGCAGGTGGGCACCTGGAAGCCTGAGGTTTGTTATCTGTACCTGTTGAACTCATGCTATGGCTGGAGGAGTTCAGGCCCCAGAGTTTTCCATGATCACGTTTTATTGATGAACTGGCCGCTTAACTACATGGAGTAACCCCATTGTAGAGGTAAAGAGATGAAGAGTCCATTATGGTACCAGGTAGAGAAAGAGCCTTGGACTAGAAGCCAAGAGCACTAAACTACAGTTTCAACCACAGCCTTCTTTTGTCTTATGATCCTGAGCAAGTTATTTGTTTTTTCATCTCATAAGTTAAGGGACGGAACTACATGGCTTTCCTAAGACCCTGCCTGTCCAGAAATACTTTGACAATCACCCAGTTAGGCCTGGTTGGAGGGGTCCACCAGGTCTGGGGAAATCCTAGGGAGCAGCAAGCCATTGCCCAGGGATGTCTGCCCGCGCACGCTCAATGCACGTGACTGTGTGCTCCAGCCAGCAAACCCGCTTGTCATCCTACAGGAAGGCCCAGCAGACTGGAATGGGCCCCTGACCGTAGCCTGCACCAAGAGCTGCCTATCTTTGTGGTTCTGGCTCGGACTGCTGGAACTCTGACAATCACTGCATGTTTTCCTTTGCTCTCCAGGACTGGATATTCTTGGCTTCAAAGATGAGATTTGATCTTGTTCTGATTATAAATATAAAAACATGGGGATCTTTTCCTCCTGGCAAAGTATTTAAGTCTAGGCTATATGATTAAAATTAGTCAGAATGGGGGAGCCTGAGTGGCTCAGTGGGTTAAAGACTCTGCCTTCAGCTCAGGTCATGATCTCAGGGTCCTGGGATCGAGCCCCGCATCAGGCTCTCTGCTCAGCGGGGAGCCTGCTTCCCCCTCTCTCTCTGCCTGCCTCTCTGCCTACTTGTGATCTCTCTCCCTCTGTCAAATTAATTAATTAATTAATTTAGTCGGAATGCTTCATGCAGGATGAGAGGTATGCATACTTCATATCATGCTGGAGATTAACTTCTAGAAAGCTGCCTTGATGTGAATGCACTCTAGGAACTCACAACTTCAGGAAAATTTTGTAAGATGAAGGGTCCAGCATTCATTTAATTTGTATGTTTAGGATGTTTGGGTTTTCACATATGAATGGTGCTGGAGGTGGTGATTTGTAGAAGGGTACATTTCTGCTTTCCTACGTCTAAACTATGCTAAGATGGTTGAACATTGTGACCCTCACGCTACTTGCCTCCATAAGACAAAATTTTCAAGGATACCACCATCTTGGCATCTCCAGTCCATTTAGAAAGGTAACTAACATAACACAGTAAAAAAAGGGGGGCGGGGAGCAATGCTTATTCAGGAGAGCTTTATGAAACAATAAAAATATGCACAAAAGAGTGAAGTATATATCGTTCATTATAGGCCCGTTTGGCATAAATGTCAGCAGAATGGTTTGGATATCTGTGCCTCATTTAATTTTCCAAGAATTCACTATTTTCATACAGCAATGTGAATAGACACTGAGCCAGTATTTCCCAGAGGCTATCCATTGTTGCAAGAGGATATTTAAAATCATTATGGGGCCCACTTCAACTGGCCAGTAGCCCCTCCAATAACCCCCCAAAAAGCACATTTTTGGCAAAAGAGAAGATAATTCTGTGTTTAACAGTAACATCGGGCACAGACACATATCATTTCTTCCACATATAAGATGGGAATGGAGCAAATGGAGAGGAAAAAATAAAACTTAGAAAAATGGTAAGAAGGGCTCACAGAGATTGGTCCAGTCTCGAAGGGAGAGGTGACTTGCCTGAGTACAGCCACTCTTCACTGATGAGGAAGCCGCTCACCCACGTCCCACATGTAAGGTCCACTCTAGGATGAGACAGTCAGTCTGTGGAAAGTCAAAAGTCCCCGCACTAACACACTGCCAAGGGGTCCAGCCTTCTCCTCACAGGGTCTGGGCCTAGGATCACCGGAAGTGTCCTATTGCTGGGCAGATTGGGGCTGTAGTGCTCCTCAGCATTAACGCCCAAGGACCCCTTCCTCCTGTACACCCTCCTTTTCCCATCAGACCTGTTCTGTTCTTTCTAGCAATAAAGCAAAGTTTGGTACGGTGACGGTTCTGACTTGAAGATGAACGGGGATTCAGATAGGGCAGTCGCCCTGAGGGATGGGCCCCCTGGATACCTTTAGTAGGAGGTAATGGGGAGCCTGTGAGAGAGAAGCTGTTCTAAGGGAAGTCCAACCCTGACACCTGGAATTGTACAGAGTAATTAGGACAAGTGATTCTGAGGACAGGGTGGTGTCTTTTACCTAGAATTGTCAGCTGAATGAATTCCGCATTAGAATCACTGTGTGTCTTGTGGTTGGAGGTGGGGGAGTTCAGTAAAAACAGAACTAATTAAAGGGGGAAATGTTTGTGACCCCACTGGGGACCATCCCTAAGATCTCCCCATGAGAACTATCACAGGAGCATTTTGGACATATTTAAGGGGTGCTGTACACCATAAGAACTCATTCAAATGAGAGCTAGAACTTCAGTTATTGTTGTTATGTAACTCCATTGGTATTCCAGCATGAGACCTGGAGAAATCAAGTCCCCCCACTGGCAAATCATACGATCCCCTAAATGCACCGGTGCACATGGTTTAAATCCAATGTCATTGCCACTGTGTGGCCTTTGGGCTGGCAGCATCGACACCACCAGGGAGCTTGTTAGAAGTGCAGAATCTCAGGCTCCACTATAGACCTAGTGAATCAGGACCTGCATTTCCCAAGACTCCATGCACATTAACATTGGTGAAGCCCTTCCCCTTCCCCAAAGCAGTGGTTCTTAGTTTTAACCACATACCAGAATTATGTGGGGGGCTGTAAAAACTACTGGTGCCCTGGTCCTGTTCCTAGAGATTCTGATGGTGTGGCCTGGGCTCTGGAATTTTTAAAAATGCACCCTATGTGATTTTAATGTGCAGCCAGGAAGGAGAGCTAGAGGAAGACCTTTATCAGAATTCACGCCAGTGGTTGTTTACCAAATAAACCATAGTGAGAGCCTCATGCATTCTTGACTCTTTACTGTCCTATGTATTTTAAGTTTGTTGGGTGTGTTCATATTAACGTGTTTGCATTTACTAAATATTGGCTGTGATTTGTGATCACAATTATAGGTATAGTTCAGCTTATACAACAGAAATATTATGAAAAGTAATGTGCAAAAATATGTTTGTAGCTTGGGGTGCCTGGGTGGCCCAGTCATTAAGCATCTGCCTTCAGCTCAGGTCACGATCCCAGGGTCCTGGGATTGAACTCCGCATTAGGTTCTCTGCTCAGTGGGAGGCCTGCTTCTCCCTCTCCCACTCCCTCTGCTTCTGTTCCCTCTCTTGTTGTGTCTCTCTCTGTCAAATGAATAAATCTTTAAAATATATGTGTGTGTGTGTGTGTGTGTGTGTGTGTGTTTGTAGCTTGAACCATATTTTTAACACAGATATATTAACATTTCAAAAGTCTTTAAATCTATGCCTCCGTTAGTTACTATTATAAGATACATTTGTTATTTATTTTTTAAATTTTTTTAAGATTTTATTTTTTATTTATTTGACGGAGGGAGAGAGCACAAGCAGGGGGAGAAAGAGAGGCAGGCTCTCTGCCAAAACAGGGAGCCCATTGCGGAGTTCATCCCAGGATCTCGTGATCACGACCTGAGCAGAAGGCAGACCCTCAACCGATTGAGCCAACCAGGCGCCCCTACCCTACACTTGTTATTTAAAGAAACTTTTTTGTAAAGCAAAGCCCTATTTATACTGTAACTGTCTCAGCTAATTTTTCTAAGATTACATTTTTTACATCAGGCTCCTTTGATGTGATGAGTTGACAGGCACATCACATACAGTACAGTCTCATTTATCATGGCCTTGTCTTGTGGCTAAGCATTTGGTTCCCATATTTGAACCTCAAGCTCAACCAGAATTAATTCTTCCTTTCTCTCTGTATCCCTGCCAACGTCCCTAGGTTAGACTAACTTCTTCGTTCACCTGCCACGGATTACTTCTTGTAGTCTCTTTCCCTCTCAATAGACTTCATGTTCCTTGAGGAATGAAAAGATGTGTGATCATCTCGATGTTGTTTCCAAAAGAGGTGCTCAATAAACGTTTGCTGAGCGTGTGGGTGCACAGACGTTCTAAGAAACAGAGTCAGAGGGAGAAGCATAATGGCTTCAACACTCCACTGGCTGGTCAGGGAGGCAGCACTGCCCTAGTCAAGCACTAGGGAGGGTTGGAGAAGCACATCTCCCCAAGAGTCCTCCTGGCTTCCACCTTCTCTCCCTGATGAGTACCCCCTGTCATTTGCCTGTGGGTACACCCTCCACTCTAATACTTGTTGGGCTTTGCTCAACTGCCTAGGTTTTCCCTGAGTTCTGTTGTGTACAGCTATACTGTCACCTTCTTTCCTCTTCTTTTCACAGGAAGGAACAGTCTCTCCCACTCCCCCCCATTCGGTCTCTTCTCATACCCCTCCAAAAAAGGCATACAAATAGGGAAGGCCTGGATGAACCAAAATAAACATGGCCAGACATCATCTGAGTTGACCAGGCCATCAATAACTAGGGAGCCATTTTAGGACAATGCTGAAATTATTATCAAAACTGTTATTTCACCCAAATTTGACCCTGAAGTGAAGTTAATGCTTTGAATGTCATAAACAATACTTACCGGTAGAAGGAAAGAAAGAAAGAAGAAGGAAGGAAGGGACAGACAAAGAGGGGGAAGGATTTGCTCTTATACTCAGAAAGCATTTTTGCCCAGTGAAACCAAGGGCTGCATTACAAGGAAAACATTAGAAAATACTCTGATGCTGGGTTAGCATCCAAAATATATAAAGAACAGATATAATTCAACACCGAAAAACAAAAAATCCAATAAAAATGGGCCGAAGACATGAATAGAGATTCTCTAAAGAAGACATCCAGATGGCCAATAGACACACGGAAAGATGCTCAACATCATTCATCATCAGGGCAACGTAAATCAAAACCACAATGAGATATTACCTCACACCTGTCCAAATGGCTAAAATCAAAAACATAAGAAACAAAAAGTGTTGGTGATGATGTGGAGAAAAAGGAACCCTCGTGTACTGTTAGTGGGAATGCAAAGTGGTGTAACCACTGTGGAGAACAGTATGGAGGTTCCTCAAAAGATTAAGAATAGAACTACCGTAAGATCCAATAATCACGCTAATGGGTATTTAGCCAAAGAATACAAAAACACTAATTCAAAGGGACGCATGCATCTCTATGTTTATTGCAGCATTATCTACAATAGCCAAATTATGGAAGCAGCCCAAGTATCCATCAATGCATGAATGGATAAAGAAGTGGCATATATATACAACAGAATACTTTTCAGCCATAAAAAAGAATGAGATCTTGCCATTTGCAATGACATGGATGGAGCTAGAGAGTTGAATGCTAAGTGAAGTCAGTCAGTCAAAGACAAATACCATGTGATTTCACTCATGTGTGGAATTTTAGAAACAAAACAAATGAGCAAAGGAAAAAAAAAAAAAAGGAAAGAGAGACAAACCAAAAAACAGACTCTTAATTCTAGAGAACAAATTGTTACCAGAGGAGAGGTGGGTGGGAGATGGGTGCAAAAGGTGAAGGGGGTTAAGAGCACACTTATCATGGGGCACCTGGGTGGCTCACTTCGTTAAGTGTCTCCTTCAGTTCAGGTCATAATCCCAGGGACCTGGAATCGAGCCCCACATCAGGCTTGCTGCTCAAGAGGGAGATGCTTCTGCATCTCACTCTCCCTCAGTGTTCTCTCTCTCAAATAAATAAATAAAATATTTAAGAAAATATTTTATTTATTTGAGAGGGGGAGAGAGATCACAAGCAAGCAGAGAGGCAGGCAGAGAGAGGGGGGGAAGCAGGCTCCCTGCTGAGCAGAGAGCCCAATGGCAGGCCTGATCCCAGGACCCTGAGATCATGACCTGAGCCGAAGGCAGAGGCTTCAACCCACTGAGCCACCCAGGTGCCCCTAAATAAATAAAATCTTTAAAAAAAAAGAGCACTCTTATCATGATGAGCACTAAGTAACATACAGAATTGTTGAGTCACTATATCGTACTCTTAAAACTAATAGCGCACTGTATGTTAACTACACTAGAATTAAAATTAAAAACAAAGAAAAAAAAAGAAAATACTCTGATGCTGAATGGAATCATGGCATGATGAACAGAATAATTTATTTTTCTAAATAGTTGATAGAAGATAAAATATCACCAAATAGTGTTACTTCCCACAGAGAAAATACTTTTACTGGGTTATAGAGAGGAGAATAAGAGGGTAGGGTCATCCTAACCTTTTGGCTTACTGAAGAAATTGCAAAACCAAAACCCTTATGATACTTGAAATTCATGGGTTCCCCAATTAATTCACTTCAGCTGTATGCCTGATGTTTATTCTGCTGACCAGATTGTAAGCTTCATAAAAACAGAGCCCATTCCAACTTGTTCAATATTACGAACATAGCACACTACGTGCAATTAAGTAGGCACTCAGTAAATACTGTTCTCATTTTCTAAATAAGCAAATAAAACAGCATCTTAATTTCAAAAAGAGACTTATTTATTTGAGAGAGAGAGAGAGACCAAGCAGGGAGAGGGGCAGAGGGTGAGGGAGAGAGAGAATCTCAAGCAGACTTCACGCTGAGAGTGAGCCCCACCCAGAACTCAATGTCATGACCTTGAGATCATGACCTGAGAGGAAACCAGAAGTCCCAGGCTCAACTGACTGAGCCACCCAGGCGTCCCGGGTAGCATCTTAATCTAAATGCTAATCTCCAACAGAACACTAACCCCCTCGGGACCGTGGTCCCACTCCTCAGGCTATATACATTAAGCTCCAACCATTTGTCCAGGAAAGAAAAAGCAACTATAATGGTAAGAGAAAATCTGGGCTGTTGGGATAAATCGGAGCTTTTGCAAACAGCATGAAGGATACAAGTAGTAGAATCACGGAGGGGCGCCTGAGTGGTTCAGTTGTTAAGCGTCTGCCTTTGGGTCAGGTCATGATCCCAGAGTCCTGGGATTGTGCTCTGAATTGGGATCCCTGCTCAGCAGGAAGCCTGCTTCTCCTCTCCCTGCTTGTGTTCCCTCTCTTGCTGTCTCTCTCTCTCTCAAATAAATAAAATCTTAAAAAGAAAAAAGAATCATGGAAAAATAATGGTTTTCTAAAAGTAAGTATGAAGAGGAAAAAGGGGAAGAGAAATATTAACGGTGGGATTTGTGAGGATAGCACTCACAAATAGCACTCTGGTTTTATTGACGTAGCTGAGCTTCAGAGCAGCCCGGGGCAGGGGCTGCAGGATGAGCGGAGGGAGAAGGGGCCTCTGAGGCAGCAGAAGACCAGTTGGGGAGCCTCTGCCATTGGCACAACAAATTGTTGTTAGCTCCGGGTTAGCTCAGGTGAAGCCCAGAACCACGTTTATATGACAAAGGGGGGACTTTTCTAGTGCCGGGAATAAAGAACTGTTTGCAGAAGATGAGGAAGAAAGAATAGAAATGCCTGTCGGGGTACCCGGCTTTAAAGAAAGAATATCATCAATGAAACTGATTTATTTAACTGAGAGGCCAGCCGTGGCATCAATGTTAAAAGGCTATTTGTTTTCCCATATCACAAAATGAAAATCACTAACTTTGCACTATGAATGCTTTATTGTACTTTAAAAATTCTGAGTTCTTTAGGCTGTTCTTTTTCTGTTCCAAAAAAGCTATTTTAAAAGCTCACATTAGAATATTTTATAACTCTTTTATCTTTCCTGAACATCTGTGAACTGGAAAGAATATAGTATATTACAGAAACAATCCATTTAAAGAAAAACAATTAAAATGAAAACTACTTCCATTTCTGTGGCATAAAACTCTAATTCTCTCCCCTTTGCAATTTTATTACCACCCTGACATGATATAGTCACAGCTTCACTTACACACAATGTTAATTTCACTCATACTCCACTTAATCTTCAAAACACTGCAGAATAACATTTTTCTTTAGTAATTTATCATTTGCTATGATAAGGCAATGTGTTTAGAGGATGTTAGAATATTTTTAAGTGTGCATTTATCTCAGTGCTGATATGTGCTATTAAGATATATCATTTATACACTTTCACATTTAACTATATTAACTATACCTTAACTAGACATTTATTAAGAGCAGCATATTTATTTCCCATTCAGGACTTTTTAAATCTGTGGAGTCAGCTCTATGGAAATGAGCAATTTTTGCCAGCCTTACACTGTGTTATAGGTTAAACTGAGCAGAAACCACAGGGCTCCATTGTGGTGGGGTACACAATTACACATCTTTCCTGGGCTTCCTTAAATCGTTTCGCAGTCCAGGACTTCTCAACATTCCACCTGCCACCAGTGAAACATTTTGAACTCTAAATAAGCTCATGACAGTTCTCATTCATTCATTTATCATTTAACAAATATCTCCTATGTATGGGTATTCCAGGATGAACATGTCTTATTTTAAGATCTTTCACTTGAGATTAGTAAGAAAGCATAATTTTATCTTGTTAATTTAGTTTTTACTTATACCAAAATATAACATAAGCACATAGCTTAGAAAGCATATAGGGCTTATAATGAAAAGCTACATTTCTTGTCCTACCTCTTCCTTACCCATAATCCTGCTTTTCAGAGGTCATCGCTTTTAATTTTTAGTCACTTCTTCTTGTATTTTATCTCCATAGTTCTAAATAATATCTTTCTACTGATATTTTCTTTTTTTTTTTTTCATTTTAGCTAATATCTACCAACTCCCAACCATGGAAGATGCTAATATCTTCTAATATTATCATCTCCCCCCATACATCAAACCCTTGCCCTCCCCTTCAGCCTCTTAATGTCATATTATGATGAATAAGTGTTATTCACAGTTGAGTTATAGTAGTAAATTATAATTCCATTTCCATTTTTTAGAACTCTTTGTTTTCCCTGCAGTTAATAATTGCTTTTCTCATTTGTTTACTTTCCATGTCCCCATAACTAATCAAACCCTAAATCCTCTGATAAAACTGTAAAATCTCCTCTCTGTATATTCAAATACACCACATTGTCTATCAGTTTCTTCTTCTTTTTTTCTAAGACATCAACCTTGGAATCTTTTGTCTTGCTACAATCTGGACAGCTTACTCCCTATACATGCCAACCATCTGTCAGACTGAGACCTCCCTTGGCTCTCATGCTGGAAATTTCCTTTACCTCTCTCCTGTGTTAGAATCTTATTTCTTCAGTCCTAGGTCTTTTTCTTTCTCCATTTCTGTTCTGTTTTGTTGGGGTGCATCCTCCAGTAGCTTCCTGAGAAAGGTGCATAGAAGGTACAAGATGCCTCCAAATCCTGAGCCTTTCTAAGGATCCGTGGCACAAAGAGCTTGTTTCTAGTTGGCTTCTCCCTGTAGGCTTATGTTTCAGCTTTTTCCAGCCTTGCAAAATAGTTAAGGCTATCAGCTATCAAAAATTTGTCGAAATCTCTCTTCTGCTGTTATCTTTTCTAGTTCCTTAGTCTTTGTGAGTTTGCACTTGTATGTTCTTTTAGAGAGGCTTTTGGAGGGGACAGAGATAAACACATATATTCTACTTACTGTATTTAGCCTGAAGTATAATAATTTCCACTTAGTTCTGCAAATATGACTATTCATTTATTCTTTCATTCACTTAATAAATAAAGAAAGAGAACCTATTATATGCCAGGCATTATTCTAGGCCCTGGGGATACAGCACTAAATAAAGCTGACAAAATTCCCTACCCTCATTTCTAGTAGAAGGAGGGCTAGACAAAAAACAATTAATAAAATATATATCATGAAAGATGATGATACTCTTACAGAAAAGTAAATAAAGCCAGGGTGGAAGCAACGCATTCACATTTAAGTAGGATGGCCAAAGAAGACCTCAAAGAGAAGGTAGTATTTGACCAAAAATCCAAAGGAAATGAGAGAACATGCCATGTGACTCTTTGGGAGAAGAGTATTCCAGACAGAGGGACAGCATGGATGGTGGCCCTGAGATGGGAGCATGCCTGGAAGGTTCGAGAAAAAGTGAAGAAGTCAGTGCGGCAGAGTTGAGAAAGTGTAGAGGACAGAACAGAGAGGTTAAGTGGGGGTCAGGCCCCATCATCGCTGGCTTCACAAGCCAACACTGAAATGACTTATATTCTCTCAGCTACAGCTTGGTTTACGAATTGTCTCCTGACTACTCATTTCTCTCCTCATCTTCTGAAAGCCCTTTCAAGAAAACGTGCTTTTTGGGATGGAAGTTCATTTTCCTTGTAAAGAACATTAATATTGCCATCCCAGAAAACTCTTTGTTCAAATATGTGTATGATTATCTCTTTCTCATCATTAGGCTTCCTCCCGAATGCCATCTTCTCAGATGTTGACAGCCTAAAGTGTTCCCCAGGCATTCTTCACCATGTCCCCCTCCACCATTTTTGATAGAACTTGCCACGTTTTGAAATTATTATGTTCATTTACTTGTGGGCTTGTTTTTTGTTTCTGTTTGGGCCCCCACCCATTAGAATGAAAGCTCCTTAGAAGGGACAATATCCATTTTGTTTTCTATATGCTTCACACTCCTGCCATCCAGTTCCAGCTGTTGAATGGAAAGATGAGCAGTTAGATGGAGATGATTCTGGGCAAACCTGAGCATGTTTGATAATTACACTGAGTTGAGTCGTTAAAAATATCCTTTTATCACAATTTTTAGTTTCACTTAGCTTGTGTTTTTAATTATAAAGAGGCTAATAAAAAATTGAAATGTCTTGACTTAACACTTCTAACATATTTAAGTTGCATTTCCCTCTTCAGTATGTTTTATAATCTTTATTTCATCTGCCAATTATAACAATATAAACCGTAGACTGTGAGCCCAGCTCACATACAGCTTGAATGTAATGTTTTCAAAAGAAAAATTCAAATCCATTACGATTTGAAACCCCACTTCTTTAGTAAGCAAAATCCCAAATTCCTTAGTATAATAGTGTCCTATTGCATTACCACTTTGCTCATTTTTGAAAGCTGAGATTTTGGGTCGGGGTGGGGGAGACAGGGGGAGATTTTGGGTCGTGGATGGGCTAGACCTCTAAATGTTAATTTCACCCATAAAGAGCTAGAGTCAGAGAAGGAAGGGGGTAGAAAGGGCAGCAAGAGTTATAGGAATTTTGGCCAGATGCCGATGAGCCCTCTACTAAAACAATGATATGCTAATGGCCATGTGAGAATCTGATGGATGATGCTAAGGGTCAAATAAAAGTGAATTAACACAGACAGTACACAATATGGAGGAACCAGCAGGCAGCAAGAGGAGGGTAAAAAGCTACATGGAAGATTTAGCAGCCGCAGACCAGAAGAAGGAGCCAGAAAAGGACTCAACTCTCTAGGCTCTTGGGACTTTCCCACAATGACTCTTAAATGTTGAGCTAAAATTGGCTTCTGGGATGAAGTCACCATTATTAGCTCAGGGCAAACCTTTTTAGGAGGACATTAAGATGTTGTAAGACCACTTAAAACTGTTTGTCTCTTATTATATCCCTCTACCCTTTGGGGTTTGTTTTTTAAGGAACTAAGGGTAAAGTTTCATAAAAATATGAATCAGAGAGGTACAATGAATCTTGGGGAAGCACCTAAGCCAGGCCTCTTTTTTCTGTACATTAGGAAACTGAGGTTTGGGTTAACTTGCCTCATGTTAGCGTGAGAGTATTTATCTAGTTATTTGCATGCAGCTCGACACTGGACAAGTTGGGTCTGACTGACCTATGGTGTCCCTGCCATCTGGCACTCACAGAGTCTAGCCCATTGTAAGTGCTCCATAATATTCCTTGAGTGAGAAATGACAACTCCCCATTTCTCTGTAGGGCTATTCCTCATAGGTCTGTCTTCTGAAAGACTGCCCTATTCCTTCTAACTCATTTCTAGCACACAAAGTAATAATGTCTATGGATAGCAAACTGAATGTCTACAGTCTAAAACTGGGAATTTAAGGAAATATGTCATGTTGGTCAAAAACAGAGAGCTCTTCAGAGCACCAAGGCTCTGGGGATCCATGGCATACCCTCCACACTCACAGATGGGACCGCCACAGGGTACCACATTGCCCCTGTGAAAGCTGCTCACCCACAGAGCTGACTAGTGATGTGTAGTTTTAGGTTTATGACTTTCCTTCTTGATGACTCCACTTGTCTCAGGAGTTATTTTCTATGCTTAATATAGAGTTTTGAGAACTGACAGAGAAACTGACATAATTCCTGGTTGAGCACAAGTGATGATAGGGCATTAAGTTAGTCCTTGGTTTTCTTGGTCCAGACTTCCATGCCAATCTTTGACAACCAATAAGGTGCTGTGGTCATGTGAAGTACTTACAAAGTGGCAGATTCCTGCATAAAAACATACAGAAATATCATATCTGCCCTCTAAAACAGTATTATTTTAGTCTATCCAAGCCTAGAGGAATCAAGGTTTAGCAAAGTTAAAAGCCTTTCTCAAGGCCATGAAAAAGCCCAGGCTCAAACCGTGGACTGTCTGACCACGTACACTTTCTGTACCCCATTCATTTCCACTAGTGAGATTTCAGTCAGATTGAAAAAATAATCAGGGCCAGGCAGGTGGCTTTGGGGTCAGAAGCAAGATTTACCGACCTGTTGTGAAGGCTGATCTTTAGAATTGTGAGATCTGTACCGAGCTTTTCTTGGATGTCTCTCCAACCATATATATCATTATGTAATCTATACAGTGGTGTTTTAAAGGACAGAGCTCTTACCTGTAATAATTTTCTTTGAACTCATATGCTCTAAGAAATGTCAATAAACTCAGTTTAAGTAATTCCTTACCCATAGCACATGCATTTGCGCAGAAGGATCCTAGATCTCAGGAACAAGAGAACATCCCGTAAAGTCTGCACAGAGCAGCCATTACATGCAAAATGGACGTTTGAAAAAGAAAACATTTGACCCTTCCATTGATTGAACTTTCCTTCAAAGTGCCCTTCAGGGAGTCCTGAGCTGGTTGCCAGGAAACAGAGATTCTTTTCTGGAATCAATTCTTGCCATTCTAAGTGTGTCACTTAGAATCTTGGTTCCCAGTTTACAGTGCGGGTGTTCTCCCTACAGGGCTTCCTCAATCTAGAAATGTCAAGATTCAGAATATATCTGCAAAGAGTTATGGGAGTTATTGTGAATGTTTGAAATGACAATCCCTTTAAATTACACATTATAAATAAAGCTATTTTCAAACATGTCCTTTAGAAGGCACTGAGTGATAGTAATTGGAATAATGAAAAAAAATATTTTCGACAGTGGTCTTGTATAAGTGTAAACCTTCCCTTGGTGTTAGGGTGTAAATACTGTGGTGATGCATTTTGAGGAAACCTGGAGTTTGGGAACAAGCTTCCATGAGTAGATCTAATTTCTAGCCCAGCTCTTTCACCTATTAACTCTATGATGAAAGGCGAGTGTCTCCATCCCCTCGGGCTGGGTTTCTCCACTTGTGAAGAAAGAGTTGGATCAGGTAATCTCATAATGCTTGCTCTTATTCTGTAATTATATCACCTCATCTGGATCGCCCAAAAGCATACAATGCCTTTGGCCTCAAGTATTTTATAGTCCACTCAGGGAGGTGAAGAACAAACAAATAAATGAATAAATAAATAGGATAATTACACACTATGATAAGTGCCAAGAAGAAGTAAGCTAACGGCAGTGATTGAGTACAATGGTGGAGGCAAGCTAATTCTGAAGGGCAGGAAATATGGAGGGCAAGAGGAAATCTTGTTAATGTCCTCACTTTTTACAGCAGGGTGTCAGAATACATTGCTTGAAGTTGACCAGTCAAGAAGACTCTTCAACATATTATTAAAAAGTTATTAAAAGTTCCTGGGGTATCATTAGAATAACAAAAAGTAGAATGTCAACCTTCAAAATTACATCACTCAGCATAGATCTTAAAGCAAGAGAACCTATGCCATACAGCAAAAGACAGAAAAAGTGGGTAAAATAATAAATCATTTAATAAGATGATAGAACTAAGATCAAAAAGTTTGTCAGTAAGTATAAATGAGAAAACTTTTCTATTTAAATGAAAAAGATTCAAATTGGAGAAGAAATTATAACGACCATGTAACACATTCAAGAAATGCATTTGGGGGCACCTGGGAGGCTCAGTGAGTTAAAGTCTCTGCCTCCAGCTCAGGTCATGATCTCAGGGTCCTGGGATCAAGCCCCACATCGGGCTCTCTGCTCGGCGGGGAGCCTGCTTCCCCCTCCCTCTCTGCCTGCCTCTCTGCCTACTTGTGATCTCTCTCTCTCTGTCAAATAAAAAAATAAAATCTTTAAAAAAAAAAAAGAAATGCATCTGTAAAAAATTACTTGGAAATGTTGACTGTAAAAGGATCAGTGAAGACATGCAAATTAATTGCAAGGAAAAAATAATAAGGATCATAATACCAGCCAAATGTAAATTCAAGACAGCACTATACAAAATATAGATAGAGGCATCTGGCTGGCTTGGTCAGTAGAGCATGTGGCTCTTGATCTCAGGGTTGCAAGTTTGAGCCCCAAGTGGGGTGTAGAGATAACTTACATAAATCAACTTAAAAACATTAAAAAAACAGAGATAGACACCTTGTAATGGTACACGTATAATTCAGTGAATTTTCATGCAGCAAATAGCATAGCTTCAAGATGCATAGAAGAAAACTGCGGTAAATACAGAACGAAATAGACAAAAAGTTAATTGTAGGAAAAGTTAATTCACTTTTCTCAGTTCCTGGCAGATGAAGCAGACAAAAAAGCAAGTAAGGCTATTGAAAATTACATCCCAGAGTGTGGTGAAGACCATGTGTGTGCAGAAGCATGAGTATCTCTGATCTAGCTTCATCTGCTATATCTATCTATACCTCTAAACCCTGAAAACAGAGGATATGTCTACTCTTCAATAATTCCTGAAATATTGATAAAAATGACCATATTTACAAAAGTTGAGTGACAAAGAAAAATCTCAATATATTTCAAAAAACAGAAATATTACATATTAGAATCTCTGATCTCAGCACAACTAAACTGGAAATTAAATTTTTAATCAAAGACCAAAAAAATTCTTGGGGCACCTTGATGGCTCAATTGGTTAAGCATCTGCCTTCAGTTCAGGTCATGATCCCAGAATCCTGGGATGAAGCCCTGGGTCAGGCTCCCTGCTCAGCGTGAAGGCTGCTTCTCCCTCTGCCCCTCCCCCTGCTCATGCTTTCTCTCTCTCTTTCTTTCTTTCTCTCTCTCTCTCAAATAAATAAAATCTTAAAAAAAAAAATAGATCCAAGAGATGGTTCTTGGGAGAAATAAAATAAAGTGAAGAAAACAATAAAAGAGAAAAATAAATCATTAGCCAACCCAATCAACTGAAAAGGTGGAACAAAAATATACAAAATTAGAAGTAACCACAGTTAAAGCAGGAAATGGTATAGTAAAATGGAGAAATAATAACTAAATCTAAGAGCTAGTTCTCCAAAAACAAAACAATAAACTTACTGCTTAATACAATTAAGAAAAAAGTAAACAAATTACAAAATGAAAATAGTAAGTGGGGAACTAATAAATATATATAAAAATTAAAGGAATTCTGAGATACTCTTTGCTCAGCTCTACTAAAATGGAGCTGAAAATCTGGATGAAATGGATGGATTTTTTAAAAAAGATTTTATTTTTTTATTAGAAAGCAAGAGAGAGCATGAGTAGGGAGAGGGGCACGCAGGGGCAAGCAGTTGCCCTGCTGAGTGGGGAGCCCAACATGAGGAGTGAGGAGCCCAGGACTGTGAGATCATGACTTGAGCTGAAGTCAAACACTTAACCAATGGAGCCACCCAGGTGCCCCTGAAATGGATGGTTTTCTAGAAACATGTAATTGATGAAAAGCTGTAGAAAATCCAAGTGACTAATAATTATGAAGAAATGGAATAAATTATCAAATATTCACCCTCCCTAAGCAGAATCAGACACTTTCACAGGTATGAAGAATGTCTTCTACCAAATCTTTACAGAAAAAGTAATTCCAGGGCTGCCCAAACTGTTCTGGGCAGAAGAAAAACATTCAAATTAGATTTAAAACAAGCAAGATATTGATTTCAAAACCTGACAAAGATGACACACACATATAAAAAGAAAAACTATAGTCCAAACTAATCTATCTATATCTAGGCAAAACAAATTTAAATAAATTTTTAGCGGACAGAATCCAACAGTACATTAAGAGAATGCTGCCTCCTGGGCGCCTGGGTGGCTCAGTCATTAAGCCTTTGCATTTAGCTCAGGTCCTGATCCCAGGGTCCTGGGATGGAGCCCCTCATCGGGCTCCCTGCTCAGCAGGAAGCCTGCTTCCCCCTCTCCCATTCCCCCTGCTTGCGTTCCCTCGCTCGTTGTCTCCATCTGTCAAATAAATAAATAAAATCTTAAAAAAAAAAAGAGCATGCTGCTTCCTTGTAAAAAATTTAAAGATAGTTAAAAGCGTAGCTCCTGGAACCAAATGCCTATGTTCAGTTCCCAGCTCTGCAACTCGGCAGGTACAGGACCCTGGACACACAATTATTTAATTTCTCTATGCCTCAGCTTTCTCATTTATAAAATGAAGTTAATAATAATGTATTGGGAAGATTCGATGAATTAATGCATGTAAAGTGCTTAGAATGGCGTCTGGCACACAGTTAAAACACTGAATAAATATTAGCCATTTGTTATTCAGGATTGAAAAAACTCATTGTTACAATTTGCCATATTAATAGAGCAAAAGAGAAAAATGATAATCTTCCATTGATGCTGAAAAGTCATGAAACCATCTTATATCCATTTTTTTACTTTTATACAGTTTTTAACAAAATATTATAGATGGCTACTTCCTTAATATCTTAACTCAATAAAATAACATGATCATTAACTAAAACCTGAATCCTATTGAATGTGGGAAACTGTAGAAGCCTTCGTATTCAGATCAGAAGGCCAACGTGTCTACTAGCCCCACTGATATTTGACCATGTTCTAGATGCACTAGCATT
The DNA here is from genome assembly GCA_028646535.1 of Procyon lotor. Lineage (NCBI taxonomy): Eukaryota > Metazoa > Chordata > Mammalia > Carnivora > Procyonidae > Procyon > Procyon lotor. Next base: position 40,519,979 of record CM053614.1, read on the forward strand.
GCAACTAGAACAGGAGAAAAAAAATAAAAAGTGAAAATACAGGAAAAGAGTAAGTTTAAATTATATTTGCAGATTACACAAAAAGACACTCAGTTTAAAAATTATTTTAAATCAAAAGAATTTAGAAAATTGATGGATTGTAAAATAAGATACAAAAATATACACAACTCAGAAAACAAAATGGGAAAAATATCCATTCACAATAAAGGACCAAAAAAACACCTAGGAATGAACTTAACAAAAAGTGTTCAAGTTATATGTGAAGAAAACTTTAAAATACTACTAAGGGACACAAAACTGGAATAAATGGAAATGCTACCCTTTTATTGGATAGGAAGACAATAACCATAAAGAAGTTCAATTCTCCTTAAATTAATCTATAAATTAAATGCAATCTCAGTAGAAATACCAACAGGATAATTTTCAATTCCAGACAGACTAATTTTCAAGTTTCTATGAAAAGTTAATATGCAAGTATATCCAGAAAGTTCTGAAAAAGAAGAGTAATGGAAGATACTTCCATAGTCTTACCAGATATTAAAATGCATTATAAAGTTGCACCATTTCTTATAATGAGATTCTGGCAAAAGAATATACTGGTCAATGGAATGAATATAGATCGCACAAATAACCTGCTCACATTCAAGTGGGAATTTAGACTATTATTATAATGACATTTCATATCAGTATAGAAGAAAAATGGATTATTCAGTAAGCAGTGTTGGAACAAGCGAGGAGTTATTGGGAAGAAAAATGAACTTGAATCAGTATCTCCTTACACCAAAATAAATATATTTAAAAACCCACAAAACCATAAACCACAAAATCACTAGAAGAAAACAAGGAGGAACTTTAAAAATAAAATCTTGAATTGGGGAAGCCCTTTCTTTTTTAGGCATGACATAAAACTCAAAAGTCACTAAAAAAAAACAAACGATTACACTTAACTACATAAAAACTAGAAGTTCCTCCGTGACAGAAAACACCTTAAACTAAAGCAAAATCAAAACTTAAACTAAATCAAAGGAGAAATGACAAGTTGGGCATAATTCCTGATACATATAAATAGCATTTAAAACTACAGAAGAGGAGCGCCTGGGTGGCTCAGTGGGTTAAAGCCTCTGCCTTTGGCTCAGGTCATGATCTCAAGATCCTGGATCGAGCCCCACATCGGGCTCTCTGCTCAGCAGGGAGCCTTCTTCCCCCTCTCTCTGCCTACTTGTGATCTCTCTCTGTCAAATAAATAAATAAAATCTTTAAAAAAAAAAAAAAACTACAGAAGAAAGTTCAACAACCAGTAGAAAAATAGGCAAAAGATTATAAACAAATTTCAAAGAAAAGAAACACAAAATACATATGACAAGTTGTTCGCCGAGGGGCGCCTGGCTCAGTGTGTAGGGCACATGACTCTTGATCTCAGGGTTGTGAGTTCAAGGTCCCCATGGGGTGTAGAGATTACTTAAAAGTAAAATACAATAATTTTTTTAAAAAGTTGTTCAGTGATGGGGCGCCTGGGTGGCTCAGTCGTTAAGCGTCTGCCTTCGGCTCAGGTCATGATCCCAGGGTCCTGGGATCGAGCCCCGCATTGGGCTCCCTGCTTGGCGGGAAGCCTGCTTCTCCTGCTACCGTCCCCTTTGCTTGTGTTCCCTCTCTCGCTGTGTTTCTCTCTGTCAAATAAATT
>CM053614.1:40522159-40565175 GCA_028646535.1 Procyon lotor
GACAGTTGCTATTTTCTCTTTGCTGCAAGACACCCTCCATCATTTATCTCCTACCCAGCTCAGTGGTTCTCAAAGTGTGGTCCCCGCACCAGGAGCGGCAGCCTCACCTGGAAACTTGCTTGAGACGCAAATGACCCCAGGGGTCCTGAATCAGAAACTCCTGGGCTATGGCCAGGTGATCTGTATGTCCTTTGACAAGCTCTCCAAGGGATCCTGAAGTGCTGAAGTTTGAGAACCGCTGGCCTAGGTTTCTGGAGGCCCAGCAGGAGCAGAAGAACGGCTTGCTCTGAGATCCTCCTTCCAAGAGAACCCAAGGTGACACAACCGGACGTCTCTGGACACGTTTTTAAAGTTCAGCCCCGAGTCTCCTCTCCAGCTCTGGGTGTGAGTTGGGCGTATCAGTAGCACTGGCCCTAAAAAGAGCATCATCTGGTAACACAGGTTACCCCCCAGAAGGCCGGGACGTTCCAGCTCCCAGGCTGTGCTGTGGACACACAGGCGGGCCCTGTGTTCTTACACAAGCTTGAGAACCAGATACTGGAAGGCCACTTCATACATCAAATCTAGAAATGCCAGTGACTGTAGGGCACCAAATCTCACCTTAAAAGACCGGAAGCTGTGTCGATCACAATCTTCTCTTAAGATGATGACGCCTTAAATGAAACCGTCCAAAGCCTGGCAAGATTAGCTTTGTAACTGTCCCTTATATTAGTGGAATATTTTGCAGCCTCCAATGTGTGTTTTCATCTCTTTTCTCCTTTTGATTTTGGGCCTCAGACCATCCAGAGAAGCCCATGTAATAGACGTCAGGTGTTGCTTCAGCATCCTTTAGCTCCATCCTCTTCCTAACGGGAGTTCGCTTTTTGTCCCAGCACCTTTCTCTTCCCCTTGAAGCTCTTCCCCTCGCCCTGCGCCCCCTCAGCTCCAGAGGTGAGTCTAAGGGCGATCCCGCCCCTCGGCGACTCAATTCAGGCTCCTGAGATTCCAGAAAAATATTTGCCAAGCAATTTCTTGCTCATCTTCCTCTTCTAGGAAAGCTGCCAGAGACATCCCTGTCTGTCTCTTCTGCGGGCTCTATGCACCCATGTCAGGCTGGGAACCACTGTCCCTGATTCTCTATTAATCCAAGGCTGGGGTTGACACAGGAGATGCTGGGAAAGGGGATCAGAGCCTCTGTCCTTCCCGTTCTGGGAGTCAGTCCGTCTTCTGATTGTTGAGGATAATTTGACTTGGATTTTCTGTTACTTATTGCTGAAAACACCCAACTGGTAGAATGAGGATTATTTTCCATTTATATATATGGGGAAACTGAGGCACAGAGAGTTTGTTTTTTTTTTCCGTTGTTGTTGTTTGCAGGGGGTGTGTGACTTTGCAGGAAGTGACAGAAGTCGGAGGGAGGTTCATGCTCTGCTGCCCACTGGAGGGCAAGTCCCTTGGCTGAGAGGGTGTTTTGGGGGCACCGGGGGTGGGAAACAGGGAGCAGTGGTCCAAACAGGGGGTCGGAGCTGCCATGGGCAAACTTTACCTACACTGCAGTTTTGTCTAGGGAGTGCTCAGCTCTGGGGACCGGAGGTAGGAGGACAAGAAAGAAGAAATGCTGGAGAAGGGAACTGATAGTTATGCCACATGATGGCAATTAAAAAAAAAATACAGTGTGTTTTTTAGCACTAGGGCAAGAATCCAGCCTCTATGAAAAAGTTAACAAGTCTCCGACTTGCCTCTTTAAAGGCATTCTGTTAGCTTATTGCTGTCTACAGAGAGAAATGGCCTGTGCTCTGCCCGGAAGCCCCGGAGGCCAGTCTGCCCAGCTTTCCCACCAGTGACTCAGCACGGCTGCTGTCGCCGAGCCCGCAGTGTGTTCCCACCCGGCTCTGCAGAGCAGACCCAAATGGGCTATATAGGTACGAGGAAGATTCACCCAGTTAGGGACCGGGAATACCAACCCCATGGTCGTAACCTTGAGTAGCACCCAGCAAAGCCCCACTCAGAGCTCCGTTCCCTCCAGCCTCCCCTCCAGGAGAAAAACACGGTTGTTCTGAGCCAGCGGATCCCTCTTCCCCCACCCCACCTCCTCAAGTTGCAAATCAGTATTGCTTGGTGGAGAGCTAATCAAGTTTCAAGGTTATAGGCAATAGGGAAAGAAGAATGTACATGGGAAATCATCAATCAAGACCTTATTTAAAAGAAAAAAAAATCCAGTTCAAAGATAAAGCATCGTCTTTTAGCTTTGTTCCCCATTGGCGTTGGCTGAATCTCAGACTGCTATGAAATTTAAATGTTGTTTTCAATGGGTTTTGCGATTTGGGGTCAGAGGCATCATACATGTTCTTGGTCACAGAGTTCAATGCATTTTTTTTTCTTCTACTGAAAGGCATCAGTTGGCTTGTTTTCTAAAGGGAAAACTCTAACAACTTTGGGGACTGCTAGGTAGGCCTTGCTCCTTAATCCACACCCTTAACTTTTCAGTCGACCGCCTTTTAATTTAGATACACATGTTCTGTTTAACAAGGAATTCAGTGTTTGGAAGAGTTAGCAGATTGTAGGAAGAGATGCAAGAATAAGAAATCTCACTGTGAAGTCCCAGGCGGGGGGTGGGGAGGGAGGGGGTAAGGGTTGTCAGCAGTGAGCAAACACAGGTTCAGAGAGGCTCAGGGAATGGCCCAGATTAAACAGCTTGTTTCTAATGCTCATGTGACTCAATGTAAAAATGGCCAAGGGAGTCTCATAAACAAAAGGGACATGTGGGAAGAACTCTTCATCTCCCACTACTTTAGCCACTGATAAATCCTGACCTGGCCAGGAGCCCACAGACATTGGTGCAGAGCTGCCTGGACCACAGAATCCTGACCTGGTGTCATGTGCAAAGCCGGGACAGCTGGATCCCATATCCCCTACCACCATCACCCAAAGGAGGGGGGCCCCAAAACCAGCCAATCAACTCCGGTCAGCCCGCTGACCAGCTCACACGCCACCAGCCGGTCAGCAAAACATGGAGACTTTGTTTCCAGTGGCTCCCAGAGATGTTTGCCTTGTTTTTCTTTGAAGGACCTAAACCATTTCTCCCTATCTCTTGCAACCACACCCTGGGAGTCTGGACACAGATTCCCTGACTGGGTATACAACCTTTCCATGGACCGCTGGATCTTTGCCTTCACAGACCAAGTCAACAATACTTTTTGCCCACGGCTGCCCCCACGACCCAGAGGAAGGTGGCACAGTGACAACAGCTTATCTGTCAGGTGAAGCATTCAAAGGAAGCAGCTCCTGCCCTCAATCACCCCTCCGCTTTCCAAATCGTCTCGTTCAACCCAAGCCACAGACTCTCCTCAGAGAGACTCCCCAAGCGCCTTGTGCAGAGCCGTGAAATGTGCTCAGTAGGGCTACTAGAACGCAACCTTCTCTCCCCACAGAGAAACTCTTGTTTTTACCATTAAAACACACTGAGATTGGAAACCACAACAGACCTATGATTACCTCTGTCATAGCAAATGGAGGTAGTACGTTTTATATTATTGCAGATTTCCTCCTGGCACTTAAAATTTTGCTTTCAATTTTGGAACCGGAAATACTGCTAGAAGCTGTATGCTCCAACCCGCGTCTGAAGCTGAAGGACTGATGACATAGAGAGTAGAAGCCCGTTACCACTGTTCCTGTCTGAGTTTCTTGGAATCAAGTATCTGTTATTTTAATGCTCCCTTTGGTACCAGTTGAGGAAATCGTACATATCTCATGCTTTTCTGTGAGCATGCGCTGGTTTATATCTGACTGTCCACCATTTTTTATATTGAATGAATAGTTGAATTCTGCACAAAGATCTGCCAACAGGACTTTCCCTTCTAATAAATGTCCACTGTTTAAAAAAGGGAGGGGGGCGCCTGGGTGGCTCAGTGGGTTAAAGCCTCTGCCTTCAGCTCGGGTCATGATCTCAGGGTCCTGGGATCGAGCCCCGCATCAGGCTCTCTGCTCAGTGGGGAGCCTGCTTCTCCCTCTCTCTCTGTCAAATAAATGAATAAAACCAAAGGCAACTGGGCCATTCCACCTGGGTGGACACATCAGAATGGGGAGGAAGATCTTTGACCACCTGCCCTTAATTCTATGCTAGCCCCAGACAGACCAAGAGAGGGACCTTCACGTATCCTCCCCTGCTCTCCCAGGGGCAGGCTTGCACTGGTTGACAGAAGTCAAAACAGCCTGACAGTCTCTCCTTCAACATTTCTATTATTCCTGGGTTTAGTTCTCTAACCTCTGTGGCCAAAGAGAAGTCCAGAGAGGCTCACATAAGGACTCAAAGCTGTAAAACCGAGATGCAAGTAAAAATGCCTACAGGGCCATTAAACTCTTTGTACTTACAGCCAGAGTTTTTGGATCCTAAGAACTAATTTAAAATCCATTTGTCCTTCATGTTCGGACTATGAGTCTCCAGGGGCTTAATCAGAAGGAAAAGGAATCAAATACCCCATCAGCCGCCGGGCCTCTGGTACCCAGATCTTGCCCGGCAATCAGCAGGAGATTTAGATTTCCAGGTATTCCCTAAAATCACCTCCGAGGCAGAAAAGGAGATGGCCAAATTCAGCTACAGCTACTGAATGGAAGAAAAGCCGCAGCAGGCCCGTGAACTAGGCACAGTTCTAAGAGACACCAAATGGAGATGATACTCTTTAGCTTCTGAATCGGGGATCTCATAACGAGTTGGGGGGGAGCGCCGGGAGGGGGCTCTGTGCTAGTATAAAATGAAATCGTGATAGGCAAGATACCCCCTTACAGGTGAGAGCAAAAGTTAAGGGCAGTCGCGGTAGAGGGTCTATCTGCCCAAACCAGGGGACGCAAAGCTGCTTTTTTATGGGCTGCATGAAACAAAAGACATCAAAACCATTGCTTTATTCCTTGTCTAGCCCAGAGCCACAGGAACATTCTCATAATAAGGAACCAAAGGCAGAGACGTTTCCAACTGCTTGTGGAATGTGTGGCTCCAGCCCTCTCAATTTAAGGGAGGCCTCAAGCTACTGAACCTGCAGCTGTTAATCTGCATGATTACTGAAGAATAGTAAAACCATCAACCCCGGGGTCCGCTTAGCGGGCGGGCAGGAAGCAGTCACCGGATTGATCTCTGGGAAAGTGTAGAAGAAAAAAAGGCCTGGCTGGGAACCTGGTTTGAAAAATCAGCCCAACAACCCATCGCGTTTTTCCTTCTCAGCCTGTTCTTTTGGGGCCCAGGTTCTGCAAACATCAGTGAGAAAGAGGAGGGGCACCATGAAAGCACTTTGTAGTATCCTTGGGAGCTGCTAATAATTGGGATGGATTTTCTGAACCAGTTTAAAGAAGTGCTTTGTAATTTTTCATGATCCACCTAATTAAAGGACAGAAGTCAGGGGAAAAACACTCTAATTATGTTCACCAACATAGGAAGGTCAGGGTGCCTCTGTTACAGAAATGAAAAAGTAAATTTAAAAAGTGTCTTCACTAATAAGGTCTCCCTCAATTCATTAACTAAATATTCATTGTGCATCTATGAATAAGTCTCTTTACTAGGTAAGACTGGGACTCAATGAAGGGCAAGGCCAGGTCATCGCCCACAAGGACCAGAAGCCAGGGGGGAGGTTGGGGGCCATGTCCTTCAGCACGATGAGCAAATCAGAGACCCTGGAAGAGGCATGAGGGGGACACCTAGCCCAATCTGGGGGCATCACTGAAGGCTCCCCAGAGGCCAAGTGGGTGTCTGAAGTGGACATCAGACAATGATGATAGCCAGGTACAAATCAGGAAGAAGCCAGTGTGTTGGATGGGGTAATCCCTGTCTCTTTTGCCCAGAAATGCTCTGGAGTTGTAGGAATAATGATGAAAGGTTTTTTGTTTTTTTTTTTGCCTTTGTAGCCTGGGCTTATTCCTATTCATTTCCATGTGTCCCTGAATTCCAAGCTTTTGAAACTGATTAGGCTTGAGTTATTTTATTTTGATTCCTCCATTAAATTAATCTGAAAATTCTTCAAACTAATAGAGAATCTTTTGTTCTCATTATATTGGGGGATTCTATTTTATTTTTAAAGATTTTATTTATTTATTTGACAGAGAGAGAGATCACAAGCAGGCAGAGAGGCAGGCAGAGAGAGGGGAAGCAGGCTCCCTGCTGAGGTCTCAGGACCCTGAGATCATGACCTGAGCTGAAGGCAGAGGCCTTAACCCACTGAGCCACTCTATTGGGGGATTTTAGAGCAGGCCCAGGAATAGTGTTTGGCAGAGTCTTCATGTAATGTGAATTTCCGAGTAGAAGTGTGTTGCCTGGAGGGGAAGAAGCAGAGGGGAGGAGGGAGATTCCTGCTGTTCGTGAAGAGGAAGGACCTGAAAAAACTTACCGAGAGGTCTACGCTCAAATCAGGTGGACCAGTTTTGTCACAGCGGAAGTAATAACCCAGGAGTCAAACAACACAGAAACAGGTTCCCGAATGCGTTTACTGCTGATGTGCAGCTGACAGAAAAAAGGGGGGGCGGGGGGAGTTGGAATGAACTGAATGGTAAATTCTGAGAAAAACTACAAAAGCATCTGGATTTACTTGGAGAGATAGAATAAAGGAATTATACCAAGTACAAAAAGAAAATAGATTATCAGGCATCTCTTTCCTTAAAGTCAACAGGGTATTGGAATTAGGCACGTGGATTTGGAGTCCAACCACCTGGGCTGAAATCCCTGCTTTACATTACAACTTGTGCCTCAATTTCCCTTTTCTAAAAAACGGTGCTATGAGAGTACTCATTCCATGAAGGATGAGGATTAAATAATGACAGAATTTGAGTAAGCCTGGAACACAGTAATGACCAACAAACTGAGTTATTGTTATTTTTACCCCCTCACACACACCCACTTTCTATCAGAAAAGAACAAGAAAAAAATGGGCTTCACTACAAAGAAAGAATATTAGTCTAAATAAGAAATTTTCCCAAAAACGGGGATGCTTATTGACATAACAATACTTTTCTTAGACAAAGCAAGTCTCAGAAAGTTTTACCCTGAACCCATAGGGATGAGATTGACCCTGACCTGCTAAGGATGGATGATGTGAAAGGCTGAGGAGATCGGGACAGAACCTTAAGGTCAAGTCTCAGCATCATAGGCCCAAAATGGCGTCGTTAGTATGATAAACCCCACATCAGCAAACCAAGACTTATAGTTTAGTTCTCCCAGAAATTGAATCTGGGATGAATTCCAATTAATCATGACCCACCTGATCTGTATTAGGTAATCTGCTTGATAGACCCCTGACATACCCTATGAGGAAAGTAACCTTGAGATGACCATTCCTTGTTCTTGCACCTTTCTGCCTGTACCATCTCTTGCCCTGGAGAGCTCCTTCCCATCTTCGAGATTGGATGCTGCCTGATTCATTAATCACTGAATAAAGCCAATAAGATCTTTAAAAGGTACTCAGCTGAATTTTGTTTTCAACAACCACAAATCAAATCCATACTCTTTTCCATAATGGCTGTACCAATAGCGTACAAGTGGGGACCATGTTCTTCACGTACCCCATACATCTCTCTCTGTCTGTAGCTGGGGAGCCCCTTTTAGCCGTTCCTAGGCTATGTACCGATGTCCGCTCTCACTCACATTGCTTAGGCACATGAGGCCTTTGCCATGATTTTGAAAGACTTGCCATGAAGAGGTTCAAATGAATTTGAAACTGAGTCACATTAATAAAAGAAATTTCAAAATTATATTTGTCAGTAAAAGAAAAGGAAGACCTATTAAATTTTTTTAATAGATCTGCAACTGTAGAAAATTTCCAAATGGTTGTAAAAACGGTTTTAAATTTTTTTTATCACCTACTTTGAGAATAAAGTTTCTCTGGGGACTAAAGGAGTTTGACAAGATCATCGTTAGAAGTAAAGTCTCGATTAGGTGTTGAATATAGCCACTTCAAACATAAAATCTGAAATGGGAAAAATGTCTATAGAAGCAAGCTCAAGTTTCTTAAAACTTGGAAAGGTTTTATTTGTAAGTTCTATACAAATGTAATGTTTAGTATCTTAGTACGTTTTATTTTATTTCTTGTATCCTACTTATATAGCATCAAGAAAAAGTAGGGATTATTTTCACCAAGCCCCATAAAAGCTCCCCATTCCCTCAATTTACCCTGGTGTGCCATATAAATATTAGAATTTCCAATGTGTGCTATTTTGTAAAAATCACTGGAAAGCACTATCTTAGAGAAGACGGCAGACCTTATTGATGCCTAGATAGCAAGACTTCACTTTTTCCTTATTCATCAAATTCACATCTGATTCAGATATTGAGAGAGTCTGTGCTTCTGAGGAAGCCAAGTCTCTCCCCAGCCCCAAACCAATCATGTAATTTCATTCTCCTTGCCAATGATAGGTATGGAATGGGCATGTAATATGATTCTAACCAATGAGCCATGTGAGAAAAAATTTCAGAATGGGGCCAACAGAGGGGCTTCTGGAAAGTTTTCTTCCTCTTAAGTCAAGACACTAAAAAGGGGCATTCTTCTTTCCAGCCTTTGTATATTGTTGAATAAGTCTGTGATGCTTAGAGCTGCTGCAGCCATCTTGCAACCATGAGGAATTAATCATGAGGATCACCCCCACATGGGGAAGGCAGAGCAGAAAGGCAGAAAAGACATGGAGCCCTAATACCCATTGAGCCACTCAATTAACCATCCCTGGAACTCTCTCTCATCTGGACATCTTGTTATGTGAGATAATAAATTCCCTTCTTATTTACATCATTTTTGTTTAGGTTTTCTATAACTTGTATCTGAAAGTATCTTCCTGGATGATCCACAATGGGTTTGATGCCCTCCAGATGATGGTCTCAATTCAACATTACAGGTAGAATATGAGAATGCCCGTTTCCCCTTAGCAGCATTAGATTGTAATTCTTTGCCCCTGTGATAGGCAGAATTTAGATTAAGAGTCATAGGAACTGCTCATCTACTTGGGCAAAAATGCTATTTTTCAGGACTTCTGTCTCCTCAGCGCAGCCATGGGCCTCTGCCTTAATCCCAGTGAATCTGGCGTTGATTCAAGCAGGCCCAGCAGGACTTCTGCTTTCTCATGCTTAATTCCAGTCATAAAGTATGCTTAAAAGTAATATGTTTGCATTTAAAAGGCACACATTCTTTAATTTAAGCTTTTCATTGATTGCCACCAATCTTCTTCCCATTAGTTGTCTTAACCATATTTTTGGTTACAACCATGTGTCATAAAATGAAAATTGGTTGAAAGGAATAAACTAATGTATGCCTCCATCATGCACGACTTCTAGAGGTTACAGAGTGTGTGAGTGTGTCCTGTGTGAGAGAGACCGAGACAGAAAGAGGGTAAGCCAGGGAGAAACTTGGTGGAGGGGAAGAGAAAAAGAAAGAGAGGAGAGAGAGAGAGAGAGTGAGAGAGAGATGTGCATAGACGCGGCAACATTAGATCTCTTTCCTCAAGACCCCCTCAGGCAGGAGGTGTGATCACAGTAAACTTTGTCCCTGGACATCACTCAATCTGGGTGAAGGCATCAGAGGCATAAAATAAGGCCTCTGTGGCCTTGACTTTCAGGGCTGTAGCTGAATCCAATTTATCCATTCAAGTAGGCATGGCACCATTCAACGCTCTAATGTACTTCTCACAGCAGCCTTATTAGAAAGATATTGTTGCTCCCGTTTAAAAGACACGAAATTGAGGTACGCACACATTAATGTCCAGGGTGAGGCCATTTGGATTTGACCTCACATCCAGGCCTGACACAAAATTTTACAACCACGTGACACCCCTCCCTGGAGTGGTTTGCTAGCCGACAGCAAGACCTGAGTAGATCAACACTATAGAGGTAATTTGCTTGCAAAGCTCACTTGTAATTGGTCAAATAGTTTGTTGACATGAAATTTCAGTTCCGCTAACCCATATGGAGCAAAAATATTATAGATGTCTTCTGATTATCACCCTGTCTTTGCATCTATTTTTATTATTTACTTTTACTATAAAAGAAAGAACTAAAAAAGTAATGTGTTCAGGATAGAAATTTTATTTTATTTTTTTTTAAAGATTTTATTTATTTATTTGACAGAGAGGGAGAGAGAGAGATCACAAGAAGGCAGAGAGGCAGGCAGAAAGAGAGGAGGAAGCAGGTTCCCCGCTGAGCAGAGAGCCCGATGTGGGGCTTAATCCCAGGACCCTGAGATCATGACCTGAGCCGAAGGCAGAGGCTAACCCACTGAGCCACCCAGGTGCCCCTTTATTTTTTTTTTTTTAAAGATTTTATTTATTTGACAGAGAGAAACACAGCGAGAGAGGGAACACAAGCAGAGGGAATGGTAGTGGGAGAAGCAGGCTTCCCACGTAGCAGGGAGCCCGATGCGGGGCTCGATCCCAGGACCCTGGGATCACGACCTGAGCCGAAGGCAGACGCTTAACGACTGAGCCACCCAGGCGCCCCCAGGATAGAAATTTTAGAAAGTACAAGGAATAAAGTAAAATAAAATAAGCACTGTTACCCCAACACACGAAAAAAAAAATTATTTTTCACATTTTGGTGACAATCCCTTGGCTTCTCAAAAATCATGTAAAATATAGGATGATTGCTTAAATACAGAATTCTTTTAAAAGACAAGTTTCATCTAACATGAGTATGAGGGCCAAAGGGGCTGTCTATGGCCACATTGGTCAGTCGCCTTACCATCTTGTCATTACGGCTTCATACTCTGCTCTGGTCCTATATGTTTTCAGAAGTAAAAGACATTACCACAGAACACTAGCTGATGTATGTGAGATACATTATTAGGGGAGCTTTCAAGAATTGGGGGTGCATTATTAAAAATAATTTAAGGCACAAATCTAACTCCCCAGCAGAGAAATTGACAAAGCCATGAACTTAAAATCTACAAAAAGTAATGCAAATACTCCATAAACATTAAAACATATCCAACCCTGCTATTGATCAAAGCAAACAAATTATCATAAACATGGCAATCAATTTTTTGCCGATAAAATGGTCAGAGGTTTGCAATATGAGAATGCTTGATACTGGTAAGGGCGTCAAGGGACAGAATCTTCCCTCCTCCATTCACATCCGATGGAAGAGAAACTGGTATGATGTTTTTGGAAGTGCATATCAACAGGCTTAATTTGTTCTTGCTCCTTAACCTTTTCTAAGCGAGAGCTCTTCTCTGAGGAAGAATATCAGACAGGTGATTGGGGGTATCTGCTCATGAGCAGTGTAATTTATAAAAGTGAAGACTTGGAAACCACTTAAAAGTCCAGGAAATAGGAAAACAAAGTAGGGAACATCTCCCCAGTGTAAAATTAAGCTGTCATAAGAAATTTCCGAAGACCACTTAACGACATGAACTGATATTCATAATGTCATGAAGTACTATTCACAGTGAGTGAGCGTGAAGAGCAGGATAGAAAACTCTGGATACAGTAGGATTCATTTTGATACATACATATGCAACCGAAAATATGTAAAATACGGTTGTCCCTGAATGATCAATCCATGAGTAAACGTCATTTAAAAAATATTTTCTAAAATTTCTCCCGCTGAAGAGCATATTGTCAGGAAAAAAAAATAGACACAACACTTCTAGGGGTGATGAAGCTCAGATGACCTCAACACAGCTTGAACCTGCTAACCCTAAGACATGCTTGGAGGATTCCCAGCCCTCAACCATCCCTCCTCCTCGGAACTGGGAATACTTAGGGCAATTGTTAATATTTATCGAGCAATTACTACGAGCCAGGCATTATATTCAATATTGCATTTAATCCCCACGGCAGCCCAATAAGGAAGGTGCTAGAATTCTCCCTATTTTACAGTGAGACGAAGACTTTGAGATGCAGGGGATCCGCCAAGCCCATTCAGGGATTCAAGAAGAATCAAACCAGCTTTGACTCTAGCAAACCAAGACTGACTCCAGAGCGAAAACAACAATTCCATTTATTCAATCTCAGCTTCTCTTAAATCTCCTTCTAAGCTCAGTCTCTCCAATTAAAACAATTCTTAATACCCAAACAATTGAGTTTTCCGTATTCTGCGCTCTTGGGAAGAAAATCACTAGATCTAAGAAATACAGACGGTAAACAGTGATAGAAAATGTGTTCCGTCTTTTTTTTTTAAGAGTGTGGTCACCAGGCCCCACCTGAGACCTGAAGGCCCCTGGACCCCGCGCTTCAAAGGGTCCCAAGCTGGATTCAATGCTCTGCTGTCACTGTCTTACAATTCTTAATTTTTCAGTGAGGGGCCCACATTTTCATTTTGTACCGGGCCCTGCAAATTTTCTCACTAGTCCTGCTAGTCACCCACAAGTAACTAAGCCTCAAGCCTCATTTTTAAAAACACAGCGTTTGGGGCTCAGAATTGTGTTCTTTGCTTTTTACTACCTTGCTGGACCCAATGCCTTGACAGAAAGTACTTTCCTCGCTTCAGTGAATCTTCTCCTGGCAACACGCAATGCTATCAAGGCCTGCTTGGCATTCTCCTCTTCATCGTCTCTGGCGAACCTTGTTCTAAACACTGTGCATTCCCTGTACTTCAGGGTCTGGTCAAAACCCTGGTTTTGCAGCTAATCGGTGTCGCCCACCTTCAGAGTGAGAGGCAGGTGCCTGCTACAAAGGCGGCTTTATGTATTTGGGACACCAGAGATTCTTGCAGACAGGAAAATAAAAGCTCCGTGGTGTGTACTGTTCAGTAAGTCCTTGTCAGGAAGATAGAGAAGATCTAGTTAGCTCTATGGCCCTACTCTTTTGAATGGAGTAGTAGTTGGGACAGTAATTTGGCATAAGAAAACCACATGGTGATAAGCTAACTTACAGCACATTTATGGATATTTTAGACTGCCAGGCCTCATTTCAGGGAAAACAGTGGACTCTCATCTGTTTTCCCTCTTGGAATTGCATGGGATTCCATCTGACGAACGTCCCTGAGTGTTTTCCCTCTTAATATGGGATCTAGCATAGAATAAAGTTAGGGCCCCTGGGGCACTGAATGCTTCTGCCAAACCACTGGGTTCCTAAGGGTGAAGCACAGTAATCGTACCTACGAAAAGCCCTAGGTCTTGCCCTCGGTGAGCAAAGGCCACATGGGATAACAGGGCGGTTGCTGTGGAAATAAAGTAAGGAAATAGATAAAAGACTGTGAAACAACAGGATTTAGTGTTGGTGACTCCCTCTGACCAAATGAAAACGTCTCCTTTTGCTGCCTTCTTCCATAGCAAATACATGGATTTTTGGCAAATTTGTTGGCTACCAAATTCACAGAATTCTGTTGATCCATTTCCACTTCTTCCTTCCTGCAAAAACCCTGATTTTCGCCAAACTGTGGAAAGAACCAAAATGCCCTTCAACAGATGAATGGATAAAGAAGATATGGCCCTTCTTTACAATGGAATATTATGCCTCCATCAGAAAGGATGAATACCCAACTTTTGTATCAACATGGACGGGACTGGAAGAGATTATGTGGAATGAAATAAGTCAAGCAGAGAGAACCAATTACCTTATGGTCTCACTTATGTGTGGAGCATAAGGAAAAACATGGAGGGCATTGTGAGAAGGAAGGGAAGGGTGAATAGGGGGAAATCAGAGGGAGCAATGAACCATGAGAGACTGTGGACTCTGAGCAACAAACTGAGGGTTTTGGAGGGGAGGGATGGGGGGTTAGGTGAGCCTTGTGGTGGGTATTGAGGAGGGCACGTATTACATGGAGCACTGGGTGTGGTGCATGAACAATTAATCTTGTAACACTGAAAAAATAAAATAAACACATTTGGGGAGGGAACCCTGACTTTGTTCAGTAATGTTCCCTTTCCCTGAATATTCCATGTGATTCAGGACTGGCTTTGATTTGATTAGATTAAGCCAATCATAGCAAGCCCAGGGCCTTTTCTCCATCCTTGATGGAGGGTGTCGTGTGTTCTACTTCTGGAGAAGGAATAAAGGTCTCTGGAAGTGTCTAGAGAGCCTTATCTTACTTTAAGAAATAGCACTGGGGAAATCAGGCTCTCCCTTTCTGCTAGGGTGAACTAGGAAGCATATTGCCCCAATTGCTATTGACCACCATTTTGCAGCTGTGAGGAAAGCCAGCTGGAGATCAAAGGCAGCAGCCTAAAGAGCCCAGAGGAGAAAGAACTGCCTAGAAACAGTCAAAACTTGACCGGAACCAAGTCTGAGGCCCACCCTCCTCTGGTCTTTCCGTTATATGAGCCAATGCAACTCTTGATTGTTCAAGCATGTTTTAGTTGGCTTTTCTGTGGTGTGTACCCAAAAGCACAAAATTACTCTCCACACCGGAGCCGATCTGGGATTTAGAAGAATTGGGCACTAGGCTCCAGCCCAATTGTTTACTGTCCAAATTCCTTTGTGCAAGCCCCAGCTTCCCCAAACCTCTGTTTTCTCATCTGGTAAAACTGAGTATCGAAACACCCGTCCTGCTTCCTTTGGAGGAATATCACTAGAATTGAGGAGATAAAACATACAAAAGCTCTTTGAAACACGTCATTGTTAGATCCATATGAGGTATGATTACCTTGGGGTAAATATGTTTGTAGTATGTCAAGAAATGTGCTTGTTTTTCTGCGTACATATACATAAATAAATCACAATGCCTTAGTTTGATTTTCTCTGTTTTCTTTCTCCTTTCTTTTTCTCAACCATACTAAGCATCTCACCAATGTATGGAAGGCAGTGACAAAGTTTCCCAATGTCATTGTTCTCTTATTCAGCAGATTCCCCAAATACCAAACAAAAGGATGCAGTATATACTTTAAAGCATCTCATTGAACCCCCTTCTGGTCTGTGCTTGGAATAGGCATCTGAGATGTGGTACCAAAGAGGCTTCTGCGGGCCAGAAAGAAATTTGTCTAATCCCAGAATAGAGTATGTGGTACGTTCATCCTCTTAAAAGGTAAATGAAATTGTCAAAGGCATGTGATAGATTGGCAGAATTTTAAATGGAAACGGGTGTGTGTTTTCAGAAATGCACTAACTTGTGATCATTCACTACAGAGAGAAATTAAACTGAAGGAGGGAAAAGAAAAATCTAGGCTGTGAAAAACACAAATGCAAAGCAAGGAGTCATCGGGAATCCACGAGACCAACTGGTCAATTAAGTGCCATGTAAAGATTTCCAATTTTCTTGTAGTAAATTATTTATTTAGCTCTTACATACCATCAATATATTTTACAAGTTTAATACCCAAATTATGGCTGGCCCACCCATTTATGGCCCCATAAATGAGTCCTGACTTACCAATGTGAATTCTTGTTCCTGGCAGTGTCAGATTTAGATTGGATTTGGATCTATTGCTTTTATCCTTATCAGACATTTCGAGGCTGATATTTTATTGCTATATTTAAAATGGAAAGTGCTTTAAAATAGACTTGGGGGGGAGAAGTGCTGATTCCTGCCTCGATATGTCATTTCCTGACTTAAACTTCCTACCATCATCTAGGTTAAAGGGTTGGGAGTCCACGTAGAATCCTTCTCCACTGAAGACTTCCCCCCACACAGAGAATTTTCTTAGAGGAAAGTGAGTGATTATAAAAAGGATGACTTTAATCTTAAGTAAGAGTAGCCAGAGCTTTCAGTAGTAAAACTGACAGGCAATTTCCATGCCTCTATACTTTGCAAGCCAAATGAATAATAAAGAATATCAATGAAATACATCAGCCATTTCTTAACTTTTAAAGTGTATATGGAGCTAAGTTGCCAAGGCTTGTTTCGCAAAGGTCGGATTTTGTAAAATATGTAGAATGAACCAATAAATTAACAGAATAGAAGACTAACAAATCAAACCTAGGGAACAGCTTCTACTTACAGTTATAAAAAGTAAAATAGCTCTGAGATTAGTAAACCCCACACTTACAAATGTGAAGACAAATGCAAGATACGATTAATGATACCCACAATTATAATAATATCTGATTATGGTTTGAAGCCTTTGAAAAACATTGCCAATGTGATTTTTTTGGGCATTTTTACATTACATTTGGGCATTTTTACATTACATTTTTATTTTTTTTTACTTATTTTCAAATATTTTATTTACTTATTTACTTGAGAGAGAGAGCATATGAGCTGGGGGAGGGTCGGGAGGCAAGAGAATCTCCAGGAGACTCAGCACCGAGCACAGAGCACCCCTCAGAGCTCGATCTCACGACCCTGAGATCATGACCTGAGCTGAAACCAAGAGTCAGATGCTTAATCAACTGAGTCACCCAGGTGCCCCCACATTACCTTTTTAGAAAATTTATATTGTTATTATTCTCTTGAACATTTTTATTAAAAGTTTTTTTTTTAAAGATTTTATTTATTTATTTGACACAGAGAGAGAGATCACAAGTAGGCAGAGAGGCAGGCAGAGAGAGGGGGAAGCAGGCTCCCTGCTGAGCAGAGAGCCTGATGTGGGGCTCGATCCCAGGACCCTGAGATCATGACCTGAGCCAAAAGCAGAGGCTTTAACCCACTGAGCCACCCAGGCGCCCCTAAAAGTTTTTTCATGGACCATAAAGTAACAAATTGGAGCTTGAGGCTCATAGCAAGCAGCCACGATCGGTGGGAAGAATAGAGGGATATGAGTTCTCAGCCCTTGTACCAGCCCTGGGAGGAGACCCCAAGGACAAGCCACTCCTTGGAATGTAACCGTTCTCATTTTTCAAATGGGCCTATCTCTTGGAAATATAAGAGGGGCAAAGTGCTTTGTAAGAGAAACATGGTATTTGGTATTCAGGGAAATCACTAAGAAAACGGAAGGAATTGTCTTAACCAAGCAACTTAGAGTCATTTTTAAAAATTAAATTAGATCAGGGACACTTAGTTCATGATTTGGGGTCCTGGGATTGAGCCCCAAGTTGGCCCCACTCTCAGCTTGTCCCTCTGCCCCTCCCCCTGCTTGTGCTCTCTTTGTCTCTCTCTCAAATAAATAAATAAAATCTTAAAAAAAATAATAAAATAAAATTAGATCAGCTTTACAGTTTCAGCTAGTCCTTGAGGCCCCAGAACAATACCTGCACACCTTCCCCTGGGCCAACTACATTATTTGTGGGGCCCACAGCACATAAATATGTGGGGGGGTCCCTGTTCAAAAAGCAGGTACTAAAATATAAAGCTTTTCCCTTTCTTGGTCTCTCTATTTGGTGTCTTCTTATTTACCATAGGTTGTCCTAAATCAAGAAAAATTAAAAATGTGAGTGATTAACATGAGTTCTACTGTTCTTTATATTGTCCGATGCCAGTTTTCAGTAAAAATATAAGATCATTGGGGCACCTGGGTGGCTCAGTCATTAAGCGGCTGCCTTCGGCTCTGGTCATGATCCCAGGGTCCTGGGATGGAGCCCCGCATCGGGCTCCCGGCTCGGCAGGAAGCCTGCTTCTCCCTCTACCATTCCCTCTGCTTGTGTTCCCTCTCTCACTGTGTTTCTTTCTGTCAAATAAATAAAATCTTTAAAAATATATATATATATATAAGATCATTGAACTTGCATGTGGAATCACCAAAATTACATGATTCGTATTTTATACTTGATCCATAAGTAGGTATTCTCTTCTTCCTAGAAGAGTGAAAATGCTACACAAAATGAACTGGTTTTTTCCCTCCTTGATAAGCACCTGTTCTACCAACACTCTACCTGTGGCTTTGGCTGATAGATGAGGAGGGAAGACTGAAAGGAAAAGAACTAGGATTGCCCCTTGTCTCCTCTTGTTTTTTACATCGTCTTTACAGTGTCAGACTGACAGGGAAGAGCAAGGTAAGAAAGGACACAACACGATCCTTGGGCATCTATGTATCCTAGAACTCCACTTCCTTCTGCAGTGGAAGCAAATTCTGGACGGCAGGTTTTCGAGGGGAAAGCCTGGCTTCTTGGGGTTTAGTCAGTATAGGCATAAGACGCTTCCCTCTGTACTCACTTTCTCATGTTGAACCCCCACACTCTGGGGGGGGCCCACCAGAATTTTGTGCTCAGGAGGCCTCACGAGCTGATATGAGAATGGGGTATAAGGAACAGTGAACGTGAACACTACAGGAAATGTTCACGCACATGCTCCATGGTCCCTCAGACTTTATATACAAACACAAGTTCAGAAACAAAATTATTGGGAGTTCAAATGTTTAAAAAAATACTAAAAAGATTGTTGCACGTCCTGTTATTCATTCATTCACTGAATGGTATTTATTAATGCAAAATAGGTACCAGATCCATTTCTAGGTTCCAGATACAGAGTGTTGAATAAAATTGGAAACGAAATTTAAAATTGTTTTAAATAAGACAGAAAAGGAATATCATTCCCTGAGTTAGGGAAAATAAAGCTTAGCATATAGCCATAAGTTAAATGTTATTAAAGTTGTTTATGTATGTCCCCTATATTCTACTTTATTTCTGTATCCACTTTACCTCTCTTTAGACTGAGGAGTATGTGTTAAAATCTATGACTAGTGTATTGATGTCTGTAGAGTTTTGCATATATAGTATTTTGTGCTTTGTTAAGGTTGTGCTGTGCTATTTGGAATATAAGTATGCATAACTGCACATAATTCTTGTGAAAAGTAAAAAAAGAGAGAGAAAGAACAAGAGAAAGAGAGAATCTCAAGATTGATAGCTGAACCTTAAACCAAGTGCGCACCCTGAGCACCAGACCTTGTACCACCACGCAAGTCAAGCACCCGTGAAGCCAGCTCTGCCTTCTACCAAATGCATACCTGGGCTTTTCTGAGATTCCCAGTAGAAGAGATATCACAAACCTCCAATAAGCTCTTCTCTATTCAGATACTCATTACCTGCCCTGCCCTGCCCTAGCCGGGCTCAGGGAACTCCCTGTAGATAGACAGCCTTCTCATCTCCCTTACCCTCTCTGCCACGTACGGACCCATCCCAACCTGCCCCACTTATTTCAAGGCTTTGAGGAAATGCAAAATAGCTGCTCTTCCAACTCAAGTAGGAAAACAAACTCCATTTCCATTTGTTTGTATCCTTCCCTTTTCTCTTACAACACTGTTTAGGCCCCATGCCATAGAGCAAATTTCAGTGAATGCTTACTGTTGTCAAGCTTTAAAAGCTACATGGCAAAGAATAGAATTTTCATTTATTGAGTTACCTCAGCAGAAATTTACAGGGGAGGAAGCCAAGTTACTTCTTAAAAAACCATGGGCTGGAAATTTTTACATTTTTATGTACAATGCTACTTTATGTGAAGAAAGAAAGAGCTCACCTAAGAAAAATCACAGCTTTTGGATGAAACCCATGCATTTCCAAGTGCAACGCGACTTGGTACTCAACTCTAGAGGGGAAAACGTGACTAGGGGGTGGAGTGATAAGGAAACAAGGGTGAGTTTATTAAGATTCCTTAAATGATCCTGAAACACAGGCAGATATCTGGAAACTTTTTTCACTCTCTGTAGAATGATGCCTGAGGACATCGATTTTGGGTCATTTTCCCCATTTTCCCATTCTCTTCCCAGCCTGGCATTCCTAGAGTTCCCAGGTTTATAAAATACTTAATGAAGAAACAAGACCACGGAGCTGCTCCTAGTCACCCACAAAGTGGCTTTTCTCCGTTTACACCTGTATGGATGTTTCCTCAGTTCCCCCATAGGAATCGGTAACTGTCTGAATTCGGACAGGGAGAAGGCGAAGGATCTCTTCTTTTGCTTTCTGAGGACAGCCCCATAGAGCCCTCTCACCCAACCACTTCTCACTAGAGATTTAAGATCAAAAGAGTCAAGTATCGAGTTCCTTGCAGATTTAAGCACCAACCTCTCAGCGAATGAATAAGAGACTACACATCCTTTCCAAGAGTCCGGTTTCTTCCGCACTTCAGAGACTCCATATATTAGATGGAGCACAAGGGCGTCCTTCTCCAGGGGTTAGGAAACTCACAGGCCATACTTCACATTGATAATTCCATGGCGGCCAAGAACACATGCCTCACTTTGTTCATAATCCCCGTTAATTGGCCCTTGAACATGGCCAGATTCCAACTAAAATCATTTTATTCAGTTCTACTTACGCCTTTCCTGGAACTCTAAATGGACATCATTCTTCCCTCCTGGCTGGTCGGCAGCCTGTTGTGCTCTGAAGGTGGTTGTAATTCAGGAGGAAGGAAGCTGGAGGCCCCGACAGGTAAATATTTCATAATCCTGGGAACCCTTTCTCCTCAGATCTATGCTCTTTCCTTCACGTCTTCTGGGGCTGAGTACTTTGGGATAAAAGTAGCTCTTCAGAACGTAAAACACATTCAGATAGGCAAATCCACAGAGGCAAAAAGTGGATTTAAGGTTGCCAGGAGATGGGGGGAGTAGAAATGAGGGGTCACAACTGAATGGGTAGGGGGTGTTCTTTTGGGGCGATGGAAAAGTTTTGACACCAGAGAGAGGTGATTGTTGCCTGACGTCACGAACGCACTGAAGGCCACCAGATCGCACACTTTAAAATGGTTAGTTGGATGGGATGTGAATTTCATCTTAATTTCTTAAAAAAGTAAAGCACGTTCTCACGGATTTCATCCGCTGTTCATTCTATAGTCAATTCTCTTATAAAACAGAGTTTCTGGGATACCTTTTGGGAGAAAATTCACCTCACCGAATGGGTCTATAAGAAGAGAGCTTCACAGTTAGCCAATGAGTCTGTTTAATATGTACGATTTGAATGAAAAGTTTTTCTCGATTACCCGAAAGGACTTTATCTCATCTTTCCTGAGTAAAGACTGAAAACCTGTCTCCCTCTAGAAGTAGCTGTTTTCTCACACAAGGAGAATCACATAGGGTAGGACGGAGACGCCAGAAGCAGTAGGCCTGTGGTGTGCTCTGAGCCTCCTGCTCAAAACTCAGGTGTGAATGGCTCTGGCTATTAAGGGACCCCCATGCTGACTGGGACGACAGGACCCAGGATGACACCCACCGTGCCAGCCCCCAGTGACGGACCCACTTGCTTTGTCCAACATGAAAGGATCAAGCAGCAGATATGAGGGGATTCCCTCCGTCCCTTCGGGGTGAGGTAGGCTCTCTAGACCCACAGTGCCCGGCTTGTAGCACAGGTGCTGCTTGAAGCAGTAATTAGAGAAAGGTAGCAGTCACACACACCAGACTGTGACACAATCCAGCCCTGACGGGGGCTTACACGTCCCTATTTATGAATGTTCCACCCCGTCAAGTGCATGCAAAGCAGAACTGTAAAGGTATGAGCTAATTGATTTGATCAATGTTTCTGGGTCTCTCCAAAACTTTATTTAAAAAAAAAAAATAGCCAAAGTGGGTCTGTGTTTTAAAAGTGTACATTCAGTTGGAATCTTTCATCACACCAGTTGTGACAGATGAATAACCCCACTGGCTTGGTGAGCTTCTGAGTGTCCATAGACTCTTGTTTACTAACTCATGACCGCCCAGCTGCTGGTCCATTTGAAGTTTTAGACCTGCCCCGTGTATAATTAGTGCTCAATTGTTGGTTTGTTTTCTAGTAAAGACATACAGTATACAATAAAATTTAGAAAACATGTCAGTACTTTTTGTAATATCATAAAAGCATAGAAGCAAAGAGACTGTGCAGAGTCTATTTCCCAAATGTTCTCAATCTAACAATGAAGCACAGAGAGGTTCAGCGACTTCTCTGGAGTCCCACAGAGGGCGGGGGACGCTGTCAGACTAGCCAGTCTCTCAACCCTCTTCGTTGGTTGCGACCCACCACTTTGTCCTGCTTCACTTAAGAAGGGATGAAGCCAAGGCATGAGGCGATTCCAGAAATACACCACGATATCATCTTTCAAATTATTTTTCCATACAGAGCATAATGAAGAAAAAAAAAAAAACCACACAAAGCCACAACAGTACCTTAGAAATCAGCATCACGTCTCACACACGTCTCTCCCCTGGCATGAGGCAAACACAGCAGGCCAGGGCCTTGTTGAAACCTTAAAACAAACCAGGCCAATTCTGAGGTCTAGACAGGCCCCACACAGGCTTTTCCAAAGCTTTGAAATTCGATTTTAGAACTGGTAATTTAGAGGCAATTTAACCCCGAAATCAAACTGACATTCAGAACATTTATTTTGAAAACATTTTTAAAGCATCTACTCACCCCTTTAAAATACGATTTTGTGTTTCACTTGGGGCAGACCAGGGGGAATTGCCATGAGTAAGGTTCAGATTTGCTAGCTTTTAGTAAGTTCTTTTTTTTTTTTTTAAAGATTTTATTTATTTATTTGACAGAGAGAAAGATCACAAGTAGGCAGAGAGGCAGGTAGAGAGAGAGGGGGAAGCAGGCTCCCTGCTGAGCAGAGAGCCCGATGCGGGGCTCGATCCCAGGACCCTGAGATCATGACCTGAGCCGAAGGCAGAGGCTTTAACCCACTGAGCCCCCCAGGCGCCCCGCTTTTAGTAAGTTCTAAACACAGAATACAAGCGTCCTTCCTTGTGCACTTACCCAGTATCCTCGAGAAACTCGCCTTGTCAAAAAAATATTCCAAAAGTCATATGCAATTTTTATACTGCTTTTGCATCTGCAGAAGGTTATACTTTTAGGTTATATTCACATATTCAAAGTCCTGAGAACGATTTCAACCACAATTTTTGTTCAAGGCAGAGGAATTTTTTATCTCTGCAAAAGTATCATTGCTGCAGAACTCGGTCTTGCAATTTATTGGGTACTTACAATTTTTCCTTTTAGCCCCTCCGTCCTGGGATGCATAGACTGGGCCATAATCTTCTTTTCTACAAGACAAACAGGCGCCATGATTAAGAAGAAGCCAAAAATCCTCTCGCACTGTAAGTGCTATATATTAAATGGAATTCCCAGGATGCGGAGAAGTGCCTTTTTCTTTCTTTTTTTCTAAAATTTTATTTATTTATTAGAGAGCGTGAGAGCACAAGCAAGGGGAGCTGCAGGCTCCCCACAGAGCAAGGACCCCGATGTGGAACTCAATCCCAGGACCCTGGAATCATGACCTGAGCTGAAAGCAGACGCTTTACTGGCTGAGGCACCCAGGCGCTCCTTTGCAGGCTCGTTTTCCTTTGTGGATCCTGCCCAACACTGGGATAATTTTATTTTTTAAATAAATGACAGTGTTGGATGGGAAAGTCAACCAAAGATGTCTGAGAGAATCAGAACGTGCTATGTCACAAATGAGAGTGAACATGTGGCTCTTAGAGTTTAGATCCTGAGAAAGCACAGTCGCTCTCTCGACAATGTGTGATTACCGTTAATTATATTAAAATATAACTGTAGGAAATAGTGTCAGCCTACAATGGCTCTACGATCTCTGGGTTCCTTCTTTTAATCCTTATTAGTCATTTTAAATTCAGCTTTTTAAAAGTCTTAGTCCAATTGCCCTTCGGGAACAATAAAGTGGCAATTAGGTATGACAAAGGCATGGAATAGACACAATTACTTATTGCCATAGTAAAAGAAAAAAGATGGGTCTATGAACCTATCAAGAAAACCTGCAAAATGGAATGGGCTGCTGGATCTTATGAAAAATGTATCCAAATATTTGCAAAATGTATTTTTGGCCACCTCCCTATAGAGATATTAAGCCATTTTCTTTTATCGGAGAATTTACTACCATTACATTTTATATTAATTTAACGACTTTGATCAGGCAATCATCATTTATTTGCCTAAATTACCAGTCCCTTAGTACTTCATCGGCAAAGGGAAATATTTCATAGAACATGAGGCAAAGCCTCTAATTACTATTAGAGCATAATTTAAAGTAACTTCAACAGGTATTATAATTTTGACCAATTGAGTTACTAATTTGGAGAATCAATTATCTCCTAGACGCCTTCAATTTGCTGCCTTGCTTAATTGGCAGAGGCTGTCCAATTACACATCTGGCATAGCAGTAATACTTGCTTCTGCAAACCTTCAGCCAATCAGCCAACTGAGCCTGGTTGTCAAGTAATAATTGTGTGGGTTTGAAGCCTTTGATACACCTGTGTATCAAATTATTTTTATACTTCGTACCCACTTATTCACAAACCTTTCTCCCAATGTATCTTTCCTCCCCCATCCAACTTAAAATTTAAAAAATTTGAAGTTATTTTATTCACAAAAGTCATCTAGTTTCCCTCTTTTCCTCTGACCCCAATTTCAAAAAACACTCAACCTCAAAAAAAAATTAATTAAAATACAAAATAAAAGGGAACAGCTTCCTAGTAGCAAAAACAGAAAATTAAATCATATCATTAAGTTAAATAATATCATTCTATGCTGCCAGGTGAAACTAGTAGAATCTTGAACCACTAATTACAATGTAAATTACTCAAACCTTTGAAAGGCAACAGGACCCTAGGAGTACTACAATGTCCATGCACTTTGAATCCATAATACCATTTCCAGAGTTTTATCCTGAGGAAATAATGCCATAGAGGAAAGAAATCTATATGCCAAAGGTGTTCTTTCCAAAGCTGACTTTAACAGTAACAAGCAACAACCAACAAAAACACAAGCAAAAACTGAAACCAAAAATGTCTAAATATAAAGAGTTTTATATTTAAATATATTTATATTTATATTTAAATAAGCTATGTTAAAATTAAGACATGTAGCCATTCAACATGGGAATTACTAAGACTCTACAGAAATATGGAAAATGTTTAGGACAGTAATGAAATAAGCAAACTATAACATGAAATATTGCAACAACATACAGATGAGAATCTCTATTCCTTATATGAAAAGAAGTTGAATAAGTGCTGTATTCTCTTGCAGCAAAACCAAAGTGCTTTGGGAGCTAGAGAAAGATCAATGGCACCCATGTGGACACTGTGGAGATGGCACATGCAATTGACATTCAAGAGTTCCAGAAAGTCGGGAAGGGGTTACTGTAGAGAGGAAAGTTCCATGCCAAGGAGATATGCCATATGTATTTGGGGACCACCAAGTGTTCAGTTCGGCTGCGTTGCAGGGCATAAGCATGGGAAAGGTGGCCCATCTGCCTGGAAGGAGAGGTCGCATCTTACTAAGGAGGGCCAAAAGCTAGTTTCTTTCCAGAAGCGATGAGAGAAGCTGAGCATTTCAGAAAAGAGGGGGGCCGTGGACTCTAGGCAGATGGAGAATTGGAGGCACTAGTTTTGAATCCCGCCCCTGTCGTGGGGTAACTCTGTGGCCTTGGACAAGTTACTCAAGCATTTTGCACCTTGGTTTTTTCATCTCAGCAATGGTTCCATACCTACATCTTAGGGTGACTGTGGGAATTAAAGACAAAATGTACGAAGTACCCAGTACCAAACAGGAACCACATAAATTGTACTTTTGTTGTTCTTAATAAGAGTAATCTGATATCAGGAAGCAGCAGCAAACTCAGAAAAGAGTTTGAGTAAGGAAAATAAGGTGCAGTGGGGACCACTTTAGACACTTACTCTGCTAGATTACACTACACACAAAAAGAAATGGAGTCTGAAAATGGTGATGTCGGTAGCCAATGGAAGGATGACAGAGTCAAGAAACACCATGGGGTAAGAATCCATAGGGCTGGGCCAGGGCGAATCCAGGTTTGGTAGGACATGAAGCTTATAAAATTTGGAGTTCTTTTTGAAGGAAAAGAATGAAATAGGAAGTAGAAAAGTGAGTATTTATTTACAACTAGAAATCATAACAAATTATAAAATTGAGAAACCTGACAAATACCACTGGTGTCACACACACACATACACACAAATCCATATCTTTAAAAATGAACTGCCTGACAGACCTCTACAAATCTTGTTTCGGTACATTTTGGGCTCTATACTCCTTGATTGCCTCTTCGTATGACCAATATTTTATAATACCACTTTCCATAGAGGGAAGAGAACAACGACTCAGTCTTTCCTCTAGCATGGTTGATTGAAAAGGTTTTCTCTACTGGGAGTTCAGCAAAGTTTCTTTGAAATTGGTGAAGTCATGTAAATTTTTAGGATTGTTTTCAAATCGAGAAACATTTCCTTTTTTTTTTTTTTAAGATTTTATTTTTAAGGAATCTCTACACCCAACATGGGTCTGGAACCTACAACTCTGAGATCGAAAGTCACATGCTCTACAGACTGAGCCAGCTAGGTACCCTGAGAAACATTTCTCTTAAGTTTCTGTAATACACGAGTTGTAATAGACCCCCTTTGAGTCCTGCTGCAGGTTTGTGTCACACAAGCACAGGCTGATCAATTCTATTTTTCATGATTGCCATTACGAAAGGAAAAAATGCATGGTGAGTCCATAAGCGTATACACTGCATTTTAGAGAATACTCCTAACAGGAGAGAACTGGTATGTTGACCAGGTGTTAATGAGAAGTAAATTCTCGGCTTACAGTTTACCTGTCTGAGAGCCTGACGAATTTTCCACAGACCGGCTTCTGGTTCCACACATTCACATCATGTTTCTCCTCACACCTGCACAGAGTAATGCACTCCTACCTCGTTTCTTTGTCATACGAACCGGGTGATCTGGCACAGTGGGCAGTGGGAATATACTGAAAGCCTTCCGCTATGTTGGGACAACTAGCAATAATTAAATATAAACAGGACTGCCCCCAAAACACATAAATATGTCCGACGGAACCCAAATAAACGTATCTCCAAACTCAAGTCAACATCCCCTTTGTTCCATCTCCACATTGGCACTTGGTAAGAGGAAAATGGTGGCTGAGGAAAAGTTTGAGCGGAGAAAGACATCAGCTGAAATATCTTCTTTTTCCAAATTTGACAAAAACACATGGCCCTGGAAGACATCTGTGTACAAAAGAGGCCCTGGACTGAAGCTTCAACCGCCTCTTGGTAAATGTGTCTTTTTTAGCAACGATGGAATACAGCAAGTACACAGAGAAACAGGGAGTAAGGTTACCAGTAAGGGTTTGGAAAATCATGGTGCCATTAAGGCAGGGGAGAAATCAAGATGAAAAGGAGCAGGGTTCGTATTGTTGTGTTATAAAATGGCTAGCAAAGAATATAATAGTAAGTCTTATCTTAAATACGGTGAGTTTAAGACGCCCATGGGACCTCCCACTAGAGGTGTCAGACAGGAAAATCACTTAAAGAGGGTGTAAAATCAGAGATTCTCTGATAACTGAAAATATTCCTCTGCGTTCTCAACCTACACCTAGAATATTAGTTTCCATTCCTGATCTTTTCGTTAATTCCTGACTTGGCCAATTCTACCTTTTACTGAAAGCAAACACTCATGTGCTGATAGTTTCTGAACAACAACAAAAAACCAAAATCGTAGCCTACGATTACTGTTGTTGGAGTAGGGGTAAGGAACCTGACATAAAGCTTCAGTAAAATTGCAAAGTCCTATTTTCTATTCTCTGTCTTAAATAATTCACAGTGCCTTCAGTGTTTTAAAAGAGTCCTATGACACAGAACCAGCAGGAATCTCCATTTACTGTTCTCTTTCTGCCAATTCTCCTAGCTTGGAATGAAAATAAAAGAGATGATAGATAGTTCACTTATTATCTCGGTCTTCATTTGGACCATTTTGTCTACAGTGCAAACAGAGTAATCAGAGGATGAATCAACAATGAGAACCATTGTGGCTACTGTACAGGACTGTAAATTCATGCTCATTGAGGCTGACGTTGCTTGACAGACTATTTTTCATGTATATTACCTTTGCTATCTATTTGTGTCCTCGTCTATTGGTAGTTAATGCATCTTACGTTATTGTTCTATGTAGCAATTGTGGTTATCCAGTAACAATACAATGATATAAGAAATTAAATATTAATAGGCAATTTATAAAAGGGCTGAAATTTTACATTCCAATAGATAAAATTGAAAAGTGGAACATGTAAAAGGCTATAAGACTTGGAAGGCTGTTTCCACACTGAATGTATAAATCAGAAGCTTCAAATCCTTCTAGTATTGTCTAAGGATTAAAAGAAGTTAAAACCTAAATATCTCCAACAGATACTAGAGAGCCCCACCTGGATGAAAAGAAAAACGTAAGGCAGTTGTTGTTTTGCCCTTTTGGGGGAAAAAAAAAAGACTAAGTAATTGGGCTGATTTCAACTGATAAGATGAAAGACTACATTTTTGGGAAAAGATCTCTGTACAACTTAAATCATTCTCATAGGGCTCGATAATGCTCATTTTTAAAAACCTTTTCTTGTCCCTTTGTTTGTTTCATTTATGATAGAGGTATGTATCTCATCCTAGTTCTCTGATTCACCTGGGTCATAGATCAACAGTTTTGCAATGTAAGGAAAAATGTATCATCACAAAATTCTGGCCTAACTACATTTAAGATCCTAATCCCATCCACAAAGCCTGTGCTCCTGGACCTGGCTTTCCTTCAGTCAAAAAAAAGCTTATGGGGCCCCTTGTGTCCCAATCACTGGGCCAGGCAGGGTGATGAGGGCCTGATCTAAGGTGCTAATAGCAGGAAAGGAGAGAGAGATGGATGGTCTGCATTCCAGTTTCTATTGCCATGTTCAGTTTACCCCAGGACTTAATGGCTAAAAACAATAATCGTTTTTATCACCTCTCATGGTTTCTATGGATTGGAATTGAGAAGAACTCAGCTAGACGGTCTATCTAGGTCATGGCTATCACAGTTGTGGTCAGGTAGTGGTTGACCCCTGAAAAGCAGAGGGGTGGAGTGGCTGGGAGCTGGCCCAACGTCTGTCTCTTCCCACAGTCTCAGGGCCTCTCTGTGTGGTTCCTCCACATAGGCCGGCTTGGGCTCCGCCATAACATGAAGGCCTTTTGCTGACATATTCCAAGGAGCAGGGAGGAAGTTGAATCACCTTTTATGGGTTAGCCTGGAAAGTCACACGGAGTCACTCTACGGGTCAGTCGCAACAGTCACAGAAATCTTGTTTCAAGGAGAAGAGATATAAACCCACCTCTCAAAGGGAAGAATGTCAAAGAGTTTGTGGATACATTTTAAAGCCATCAGTGTAGGGAATTTGAATTGAATTGGCTCAGGGAGGAGACAGGGACTGGAAATTGACTCCAAAATTAATCATCTGGTATTTTAGTCCATTCCAGTGGCTATGACAAAACACCACAGGCTCTGTAGTTTGAACAACAAGCATTTACTTGTCACAGTTTTGGAGTCTAGGAAACCCAAGATCAAGGTACAGGCAAATTTAATGTCTGAAGAGATAGTCTTCCTGATTCATAGACAGCTGTCTTCTCACTGTGTCCTCATGTAGGGGAAGGGAGGAGAGAGCTCTCTGGCATCTCTTTTTTTTCCTTTCTTTTTTAAGATCTTATTTATTTATGTGAGAGACAGAGAGTGAGAGAGAGCACAAGCAGGGGTGAGGGGTGGAGGGAGAAGCAGACTCTCTGCCAAGCAGGGAACCCAAAGCAGGACTCTGGGATCATGACCTGAGCCAAGGCAGATAGATGCTTAACCGACTGAGCCACCCAGGCCCCCAGGGTGTTTCTTTTAGAAGGACACTAATCCCCTTCCTGAGGGCTCCACTCACCTCTGTAAGGCCCCACCTCCTAACGCCATCACCTTGGGGGTTAGTATTTCCACATATGAATTTGTGGGAGGAAGACACAAACATTCAATCCGTAAGACTTAGGTCAGTGAGAATGTTACCAACCAAAGTATGGATCAGGAGAAAGAATAGGTCTAATGAGAAAGAGGTAGATTTAGGACAGACATGTCTAAGCAAAGATGACCGGCAAGGCAAAAAGTTTTTTCTGGACCCCTGGAGAAAGTTGAAGCTAGAGACAGAAAGCAGGGATTGACTGGTGTATAGGGAGGCCATACGCTGGAATGGAATTTTTCAGGGAGAGCATATAGATCAAGAGTAAAAGTGTATAGGGACGCCTGGCTGCCTCAGTCAGTGGAATGTGCAACTCTTGATGTTGGGGTTGTGGGTTCGAGCCCCACATTGAATGTAGAGATTACTTAAGAAGAAGGAGAAGGGGAAGAGGAAGAGGAAGAGGGAGAGAGAGGGGAGAAGAAGAAAAGAAGAAGAAGAAGAAAAGTATATTTTGAGGCCATTTGAGTGTCCCTAAACACTAAGTAGACTATATCTATCCCAAAGGGATGTAAATATGACTGACTTCACAGGAGTTTCTTTATAGGTGAGTGGATATTGAGTAGGGCTGGCAACTGGGGAGCCATTGTGATGACGGTGGAGTAGAATTGCCCAGGGCTGTCTGACACCAGTGCCCATGCTCTTCCCTTGACTAGATAACCTCCCTCCTTTGCTATATGTTCCCTTTTCATTGGGACATTCAATAGTCTTGTCAGCTGCCCCCCCTCCCTCACCCTTGGTTTCTTTCTCTTTCACTAAGGTCCAGACTGAAGCTAATTCTCAGCTCTGCCCATCTGAAAGATGGAGACAGACTACTCATACATAATTATGTTTCCTAAGCCATTCCCACTGGCTTGCACTATCCTGTTAAATTCAAGCACCCACCTCTCTTCCTTCCAGAAAAGGAAAGAAGAGCTTTTCTAGATTCCTCTTGACTTCTATTGTTCTGCTTTCAAATGATTGGGCCTAATCACTTATACTCAGATCGAATTCAATTCTTCTAGATCTTCATCAAATCACATGGTATTCTCTTCCTACTCCTGAACCCCGTGTAAAGCCCAGGTCACCCACCCCCTGATCTCAGTGGAGATTTAAAGATTAACTTGAAAACAGAGTTTCTTAAGCACAAATGGAAGCTTATTGGATTCTCTTGTGAAAGAGATAAGCAAAAGAGGCATTGACATCATTCCCATTTCTACTGATGGAGAAATGGAGGTTAGGATGGTTCAAGTCACCGGCCCCAGAAAACACGGCCACTGAAGGAGGCAGCCCTCATGCAAAGGCGGGTTTCCGGCTTTGTGTGACACACCGCCAGGTCTCCGGCTATGACACGGTGACACACCGCTTCTCCTAGGCCCGTTATATACGACTTCCATTACACTGAAACATTTGGAATAATTTTTAGGTGACAGAATTGTTTGTAATGGAAATAGACATCCTGAAGAATCAATACTAAATCAAGAGGATCCCAGGTGGATGATGTTATGATCCTGGTCCCACGGAAGGTACTCACTAGCTGGGTCCTTTTTGTGTGTTTTTTAGGGACGGCACTGACGCCTTTGTTACAATAGTATTCATAGCCTGGCCACATCTTTGGGGCTTTTCTCCGGAATAGCACCTTCTAATCACTAATAAAGCCCTGGCTTTCATTTTAATCATGTATCCAAACATTGAGGGGGATGCTAAAAATTGAACCTTCCATATTCTTCCAGTGCTGTTATTAAAATAACTCCTTTCTGGGGGAGGTACCATGAAAGCAGAAAGAGGACCCTACTGGCTACAAAATGAGGTGGAGGTACGTCCGCCACTTTCGCTGGAGGCTTTTCCTGGCCCAACCTTATTTAAACCCACACGGCCACTTACAGCCTCCTGTGATTTACACAGCTGCGGCTCAACTGTTTTGAAAAGCTGATGTTGTGGAATCCTTAAGTCATCTGTGACCTAGGTCACTAAAGACAGGAGCAATTTAGTAAAAGTATTAATTGAAACTCTCCTGACAGGCCCTACTCCTCCAGATAAAGTTACACATCAAACCCACACAGGCCGCTGGGCTATTCTGAGCAGCCTGAGATTTTCAATATCTCATAAACAGGCCCCTCAATCACTACAATCTAATAAGGCTATAATCATCATTGACACTATAATGATTAAAATGAATAAAACCCATTAAGAAAAGTCATGTTGAGTTATTAAAAGTTTCGCTCTGCGTGATATGTAATCTTTTATCCATTTTTTATGATGAAATCTGTAACCATCTATCCACCAAAGACCATTAATTTACTGCTCTGTGGATGTTACCATGCTCTTTAGTTTAACAGCTTATCATTGATTTCTTGAGGGAGATATTATATTTGGAGAAATACACATGGAACAAAAGCCCGAATGTTGCTGTAAATTTCCCACTGACAAGATGATCAAAGTATTTTGGCCTGGTCTGCAGCCTGGGGCTGGCAAACAAGTTTTCGAGAGCAGAGAGAGCCCTCCGGCTACCAGGGGGTAGATACATGTTTTCAGGCAAAGCAAATGCTTCTAAAGAAAGGTCAAGTGTGCAGGGAGGGGTGGGGGGGTGCAGGGGGACACAATAAAATGTCCATTAACTGGAGCCTAGTTAACTGGCTTATTGGCATCTATTAGAAACAAATTGCAAACAAAACTGATCCTATTATAAACTTCTCCACATCCCTCCATCAAGAGCAGTCCCTGATTGGCTCAGAAGAAGCCCAACAAATACAAGGCTGGCAGATGACTCCTTTATTTGTAAGAAGGTTGGGTTTGGGCCAGCAGCCGCCTACAACTCTGAGCAGCAGAGAGCTACAAAGCTGGGAGGGATGCACGGCCCTTCTCACAACAGAAGGATCCCCGGAGAGGCAGAGAATGTATTCCTGCCCACATTCTTTCACCGGGGACCTTTTTTTTCTCTAAGCAAACAGCAATTAAAAAATCTGAATGGAGGAATGTGTACAAAGTGCTGAGCTAAGTGGTAGGGGGAGACCGATTCTTAATGTATACTTTTTCTCACAATAAACTCTGCTCCAATATCTTTACTGCCCATCTCTTATTTAATCTTATTAACAGTAAAACCTAAAAAGATTTTGTGAAGCCAAGGAGAGGGTATTGTCTTTGAAGGCATTCTTCATTTTTCCGGAGATGATTAATAAATCTGTTTGCCAGTCTCTGTCTGAATAGACTTGCCAGGGGTTCCCAGCAGGTAATGACAAGGTCCCACAAAACAGGAGGAAAATGGTTGCTTTCTTTTTATCAGATTCATTTTCTAGATTTGCTTCCCTCACAGAGGTCCTATTGGGTTGTTTTT
The DNA here is from genome assembly GCA_028646535.1 of Procyon lotor. Classification (NCBI taxonomy): domain Eukaryota; kingdom Metazoa; phylum Chordata; class Mammalia; order Carnivora; family Procyonidae; genus Procyon; species Procyon lotor. The sequence goes on from CM053614.1 coordinate 40,554,933, forward strand.
TCTTTTTTTTCCCCTTTCACTTTATCTAAATAACATTAGGTTATAAACGTCATTCCATAACATACCATCTCTTGTACTAAGGGAAGCTCGTCTCTACTAAAATAATCAAATATTCTTTATGATCCTCCCTTTGAAAAGAAAACAGCACATTCCATTTATAAGGTTGACGTATGGCTCAAAGCATGGCGAACAGACATCGATTTTTATCAATCTTTGGAGAGTTCATTTAAATCCACACCACTCTGTCATATAAGACAAAAATGGTTGCTAAATGAAATTAAAAGGCAAATTCACTGAGAATAAAAAGGAAATTATTCTTTATCTAACACATCATTAACCTGTGGAAATAACTGCTTCAGGGCATGATGGAGGCTAACAGCTTAGTAAAAATTTTTAAATGGTGTAAAACTTCTACAGATCAAAATGGCATTAGGAACCGGAAACTCTATCAATCCTCACATTTCCGTACGTACACTCATCTCAGTTGAAGTCAGGAAGACATTTCGCTTGCCCTCCACAGACTCACACTAACTTGGTAAGATATAAATACAGCAATGTCCAGTACACAGGTGATTAGCTTTCTCTGCTCTTCTCGAACCTTCTTCTCGCCCTGACTATATTGATGTCAGCTATGGTTCAGAGTGCAAATGGGACTATTTGTCTATTTCTAGGTGACAAAACTTTCTTCCCCACCCTTTTGAGGGAGGTCAAGATATAATGCAGTATAAATGTTCATTTGACCATCTCTAAAGGCCTTAAGAGAAATACAAAATCACTTAAACTTTCCAATAAAAGGGGACTGATATTTAGAAGAAAATGTGTGTGTGTGTGTTTGTGTGTGTATAACATAAAGTAAAATAAATAAACCAGAGTAAGGGATAAGGAAATTAGGAAGAAAGCACTCCAATACATCAAAGAAGTCTTCTTTTAGTATATCTTCAGACAAAGTGAAATCGACTGTTAAAATACCTATAAAATTTTTAAAGACATTCATGAATTTTAATTTATCATCATGATATTAGAAATATAGCCCTTTCCAACCATGGAGGCCCTGAGAATTTTGTGACATGAAAGTTTTCCTGGTGTTAATTTGAGCCTTTAATTAATTACAACCTTTTAGAAGGGGGTTGTTTAACTGCCAAAAAAAAAAAAAAACTTACACAGAAATGATGAAAAAACAAGACTCCTTGCAGATTTTAGTAGAGCTGCGTCTCCATAAGCAGTGGTTCTAGAACGATGAGTCAGCACTTCTGTGATTACAGGTGGAGAGAGCAATAAAATCTTGCTGAGTTTAGTTATTGAAATTATATGGTTTCATAAATAGTATAATGTTGTTCTCAGCGGGTAAATGTTATATTTTAATGCCATCTGTATTACAACACATACAAATTTTCAAGCTCAAGGTCAACAGGGCCTCCTTCCATATGAACAGCTGGAATCCAGCTCTGTAGCTGGAGAGGAATGATTGAGGCGCCAATGACGGTGTGGAGAGAGAGCTGAGATCACAGTAACTTATCAGTTAGGAGAAAAAATATTTTTCTGGTAGGCCATCTGGAAATGTGTGCAGGTTTGAACTAGTTAGAACTTGAGTGAGTGACTTTTGGTTTCCAGCCTTAACTACGTTAAAACACAAGTCAGGGGCGCCTGGGTGGCTCAGTCGTTAAGCATCTGCCTTCGGCTCAGGTCATGATCCCAGGGTCCTGGGATCGAGCCCCGCATCGGGCTCCTTGCTCTGCAGGAAGCCTGCTTCTCCCACTACCATTCCCTCTGCTTGTGTTCCCTCTCTCGCTGTGTTTCTCTCTGTCAAATAAATAAAATCTTTAAAAAAAAAAAAAAAAAACACAAGTCATCGCGCTCCTTAATCTATTTCAGACCAATATACCCTGTTTCGGCCCAAAAGTTGGAAGGACAGGTAACACACTTGTACATCTAAACCCCCTCCTGAACTTATTAACTTAAGAAAAAAAAGTTTAATGAGACTTTTTGTTTGGGTTGTTCATAAATCAGCTTTGTTTCACTGAAAAACCTATTCACTCGCTGCAATCTTTCCAAGTGTTTTCCCTCTGAGCCTCCTTGAGTCTACTCCCAAGACCAGTGTGGATATTTCTGCTTCTTTAAATCGCATATTACGGCTTCTCTTTACATATCTCTCTCAAATGTGGACCACTTAATAGTTTACAAAGCTCTCACCCTTGCATCACATTTTATTTCATCCTCACAGCACACTTTGAGGTACTATGAGGTAGACAATATCTCTGTATTACAGATGATGAAAATAAGGCTAAGAGCCGATTCGTTACTTAAGGTCAAACTGGTAATTGCTGAAGTCAGAGAATGTAGGTTTTCTATCGCCAAATCCATTCCATTCCCTAACGCACCAAACTTCATATTAGGAATTTTGAACACCACATCGTGCTCAGTAGCCATCTTTAAGTCACAACGTGATAGCTTATCATTGCAAATTCCTTTATAGATTATGTTCTTTACCCGTAGAACATCACAGAAGAGAGTGCTTTAAGAACTACTGCTCTTACTCTGGTCAACCCAGGACAAACAGTATGAGAGATGGCAGCAGACTCGAATAGCGGTTCACCCAACAATTACCCTCTCTGCCTTCCCTTGCTGAAAGCGCCTTGGTTTTATCTGGGAACCCCCCTTCCTCTATGCAATTCATAGGTAAAGCCTGATTAGACCAAGCCAATCAAGGTAATATCATCTTCTTCTAGTAAGTGGTTTATGAAAGGCCATGGCCAATGAAACCCAAGAAAAAGTCTATCAGAGCTCTCTTGGGAAGGATTTTTTGATTAGAAGGAAAACGAAGAAGCACTAAGAAACACTCCTCTTCTTTTAATCAATAGCTTGTCACATGACCATGAAATGAGCTAGCCTAAAAAAGAAGCCAACATACTGAGAATGACAGATGAAAGGAAGTTGGGTCCTTGATAATGACTTGATGGTTTCACCAGCTCTAGAGCCACTGTGACTCAGGACTTCTTGTTAAATAAGAAAATAAAATGCCCTTATTGTTCAAGACAGTTGACTTGGAGTTTTTCCATTATTTACAGCCAAACATCTAGCAAAATCTATACAGGTGATCATAGACACTTCTCAGTTTGCAGCCTTTTCAAGTTATACTACAACTAGTTGAATGTCTTAATCTTAAATTGTCTAACCAGTATAGGATATTACTATGTTTATGAGGTGCTCTAGCTTTCTTGAAAATATACTTTGTTTTCCAAAATGAGACACCTCTTCTATCTAGATCAATATAAAATCATCTCAGCTAATAGTGACATGTGAATAAAAATTTGGAGATTAGAATAATGAAAATATTAGAAATCTATTAGTGGGGTACCTGAGTGACTCAGTCGGTTAAGCATCTGACTCTTGATTTCTGCTCAGGTCATGATCTCAGGGTTGTGAGTTCAAGCCCCATGTTAGGCTCCATGCTCAGCAAGGAGTCTGCTTCTCTCCTTCTCTTTCCCTCTGCCCCAAACCCCGCTTATATGAGCTCTCTCTCTCTAAAATAAATAAATCTTCTAAAAAAAAAAAGAAATATATTAGGGTTTTAGAAGGGAGGGGTCAGGGGATGGGTGAGCCTGGTGACGGGTATTAAGGAGGGCACTGATTGCATGGAGCACTGAGTGTTATACACAAACAATGAATCATAGAACACTATATCAAAAACTAATGATGTCCTGTATGGTGACTAACATAACACAATAAAAAAAATTTAAAAATTAAATTAAAAACAAGAAATCTATTAGTTAAAAGTTAAAAGATTTGGATAATGTACATAGTCTTGGAAACCATTATGATTTGAAATCTTACATTGGAGAAAATTTTTATATTGATAGGCTAAACTGTATCATTGCTTCTGTTAAAACCACAAAAATGTTTGTGGTAACTCACAGAGTCCCCAAAATAATACTTAAAATCAGCCAGGCTCAAAAACACAACCAGGATTTATAGTCATGCTGAGAAAAATGCTCTACTATGTCTTGCTCGTGATATGTAATAATATAAAAGAACACAATGTAAATCATACTTCAGGGAGAGAGTAACAAAGAGGTAAAACAAAAATGGAATGGCTTCACATCTAAGACCCAAGTGTCCTCATATATGTCAAATTATGCCCAATGAAGAAAACTTTAAATCGAAAATACTTGAGCTATTTGTTTTACTGTCAACGAATCTTGGGAAATTCGATTTGTTTGAGATAAAGATCATTTTCCCTAGCTCCTATGTACCCTAGGTCAGTATTTCTTATGGGCTATTAGATGTTAATTGTTGTGTTACGTTTTTCTCCCCAAGAAGGAGGGTCTTGGTTTGGGTTTCCCCTGAGTCAAAGATTAAAAGACAAATAGTTTACTTAGGAGGTGATCCCAGGAAACACCAGTAGAAGGTCAGGAAAAGAAGTGAAAGAAGCAAGGGAGCCAATATGGAATGCTTTATTTGGTCAGGCACCACTCTGAGCAACTGGAACTCAGCCTTCCTGGGGAACTGTGGGAGTACTGTGGAACATGACTCAATCTCCTAAATGAGGCACAACTGAGTAGCATATCTGTCAACTCACCATCCATCTTTGGTTGAACACTGCTTTGGGGGACATTAATTTTCTTGTTCTTTCATCTTGCCTGTTAACAGGTTGAGTGTGCTCCCATAACCTCCTGTCTCAAAGACAAAAGAAGTCTTCAGGCAAAGAATGACAGACCCAACTCATACTTCCATTTCAGGCTCTGTCATAAGTCATCGGCTAGCCAATGAACTGTCCACCTTGAGTCAGGTGCCCTGATCTGGGTGTGCTAGATTGGGAAAGATTTACATTGTTCTTGTAAGAGATGATCTGGAACAATTCCTTGAGAATTTTATTTGGAAAACATGCAAAAATATAGGCAATCAGCAGAAGGAATGGAGATTTAAAGGATGTAAAAAGAAAGAGAAGCCATGAAATCGTGTTGGAATTATGACAGGGAGGCAAAGTAGAGGCTGCATGGGGTCTTGGCAAGCTGAAGTTCTCATTAAGCCAAAACCATGAGAAAGCAAGAGCTGTGAAGTTTTCTTTTAAAGGATAAATTAAATGAAAAGAGTATGTGTGTTGGAGCTAGTTTTAATCAGAGGCAAAGAGGTATAAGTACCCAGACTGCTGAGGCACATAACTGGTGGAACACCAGAGTTAAGGACCCGGAGACTCCTGGTCCTTGGATCCAGAAACGCCCCCAGGTTCTGGACTTTGTGAGGTCTGTCCCTGTTTTAACTATGTTCTTGGAATTCCATGAAGATCCATGTTAATCCTTACATAAACTGCTTCTTTCTTGAATATGCCTGAGTAGATCACTGTTGCTTGCAACTAAACAAGTTTGGTCAATCATAGTCCCTGAGGGCCTGAAAACAGGTCCCACTATGAAGCAATATCCGTGACCAGGAGAGGGACTTTGATAGAAAGAATAGCAAGAAAATAGAATTTAAAAAACAGAATTTAAAAAAATAAAAGGACCCTCTTAAAAATTAAAAAAAAAGAAAATAGAGAAGTGAGAAAGGCATGCTGGGTAATTTCGTCTGTTGAAAATTCATGAAACAGGGCGGAGGTTCTGCCTCCAGACTGCATACTGGGACACTTCAACTCCGGTTCTGGGCAGAAGCAAAAGTAATTGCATTCAGGTAAAGGAGGTGGTCTCTGAGGAAAACTTCTCCTGCTCCACTAGCCTTATCCTCTGGTTCTCTTCCACTAAACGACCTGAGCAAAAAATGATATGTTGTGGAAAACTAAGAATGGAGACTCAGCCAACAAATAAATGGGTTAGGGCTTACCCCAAATGGGGAAGATGATGCTGAGGATTTTTGTCTAAGTGAAAGTCATCTCCATAGTGTATTTTCCTAAATGGTGAACATCCTAACAGACATTTGCTTTGAAATGGCATAAAAGGAAGAAGATGGCTTTGACATCATACAGGCTTGGCTCAAATTCCAGTAGCACCACGGTGAGTGTCTGACAGATTAACAAATTACTAAAAATCTGTGGGCCCTTGCACCCTCAACTATATGTTCAACTAATCTTGAACAAAGCAGGACAAAATGTCCAATGAAAAAAAGGCAGTCTCTTCAACAAATGGTGCTGGGAAAATTGGACAGCCACACGCAGAAGAATGAAACTGGACCAATTTCTTACACCACACACAAAAATAAATTCAAAATGGATAAAATGCCTAAATGTGAGGCAAGAATTCACCAAAGTCCTAGAGGAGGACACAGGCAGCAACTTTTTTTTTAACCTCGGCCACAGCAATTTCTGTGTTAGATATTCTTGTTAGATATGTCTCCAGAAGCAAGGGAAACAAAAGCAAAAATGAACTATTGGCTACATCAGGATAAAAAGCTTTTGCACAGCAAAAGAAACAATCAACAAAACTAAAAGGCAACATACAGAATGGGAGAAGATATTTGCCAATGACATATCAGATAAAGGGCTAGTATTCAATATCTATAGAGCACTTATCAAACTCAGCACCCAAAAAATAAAAAATCCAGTCAAGAAATGGACAGAAAACATGAACAGACATTTCTCCAAAGAAGACCTACAAATGGCTAAGAAACACATGAAAAAATGCTCCACATCACTCCGCATCAAGGAAATACAAATCAAAACCACAATGAGATACCACATCACACCTGTCAGAATGGCTAACATTAACACCTCAGGAAACAACAGATGTTGTCAAGGACACACAGAAAGGAGAACCTTCTCACACTGTTGGTAGGAATGCAAACTGGTGCAGCCATTCTAGAAAACAGTATGGACATTCCTCAGAAAGCTAAAAATAGAACTAACCTACAACCCCGCAATTGCACTACTAGGTATTTAACCAAAAGATAGAAAAATAATGATGGGGCACATGCACCTCAATGTTTTTTTTTTTTTAGGATTTTATTTATTTATATGGACATTGGGGAGGGTATGTGCTATGATAAGTGCTGTGAAATGTATAACCGTGATGATTCACAGACATGTACCCTGAGGCAAATAATACATTATATGTTAATAAAAAAAATTTTTTTAAAGATTTTATTTATTTATTTATTTGACAGAGAGACACACAGCGAGAGAGGGAACACAAGCAAGGGCAGTGGGAGAGGGAGAAGCAGGCTTCCCACTGAGCAGGGAGCCCGATGTAGGGCTTGATCCCAGGACCCTGGGATCATGACCTGAGCTGAAGGCAGACACTTAACGACTAAGGCACCCAGGTGCCCCTGCACCTCAGTATTTATAACAGCAATGTCCACAACGGCTCAAAAAAGAGCCCAGATGTCCATCAATGAATGAATGGATAAACAAAATGTGGTTCATATATACAAAGGAATATTACTCAGCCATCAAAAAAATGAAATCTTCCACTTGCATTCATATGGATGGAACTAGAGGGTATTATGTTAAGCAAAATGAGTCAGTCAGAGAAAGATAAATACCATATAATTTCACTCATATGTGGAATTTAAGAAACAAAACAGATGAACATAGGTAAAAGGAAGAAAAAATAAGATAAGATAAAAACAGAGAGGAAGCAAACCATAAGAGACTCTTAACTATGGGGAACAAACTGAGGGCTGCTGGAGGGGAGGTGGGTGAGGGGAGGGGGTAACTGGGTGATGAGCATTAAGGAGGGCATGTGATGGAATGAGCACCGGATGTTACATGCAACTGATGAATCACTAAATTCTCCCTCTGAAACTAATAATACACTATATGTTAACTAACTTGAGTTTAAATAAAATTTAAAAAATCTGTGGCCCCAATTCCCTCATTTATAAAATGAAAGTAACAATCTGCTAATGGTTCAATAAAATACCTGAAACACAATAGGTTATAAATATTTATTCTCCTTCCCCTCAGAAAAGGAAGAGAAGTCACTGGGGAGTCCACATTGTCTATGTTTCTCTAAATAACCTGGATTTATGAAATTGCAATGTAATCAGGATCAGGATGGGATAGAATTCAGAAATGTTATTCATTACATTTCTTTGTATAGTGGACATAAGCACATAAAGCTACCTAGATGCATAGAATCCTTACGTGCTAGAATCTGAGGAACTTCAGGTATCGTCTTCCACTCCTTATTTTTTGGGTGAAGAATCTAAAACCTAACAAGAATATGTCATGTGCCCAGGTCAGTTAGCAGCATAGCCAGGAGGACAACCTGGGTTTCCAGACTTCCCATCCAGTATTATTCCCAACCAGAGCTTGTTGGTTTTCCTAACCTTAGATTAAGTTCTTCATTCAAAGCAAAATTCTACCAGAGTTTATTGTTTTCCTTCTTGGTTTTCTCCATAGTAAGTCAAAAAACACTTTTCCCTGTAGACTCACAGGCATGACTCTTGGACATGGTGTCTTCTCCCCACTTCTCAAAGTGTTCTTCTCACCTCCCATGTTCCTCAACCCCTCTCTCAAGCCTGGGTTGGGGTCCCTCCATAACTCCCCTCTGTTATCACACTCTTCACAAGGTATTGTGATTGTTGTCTTCTCCGCCTGACTATGCACTCCCTGAAGGCAGGGCCTAAATCTGGTTCATCCGGTATATTTCAGTTGAGTGAATTGTCAAATTGTCTTATGGATATTGAAAGAGAAACTGTTAGAGAAAGAGGTTAGAATAACTTCAAATGTTGAGGCAAATGAGATGACCCTCAGCTGTCAGTCATTTCTTTCCCAAGGATATGTAAGTGAAAGGCCAATACACTGACAACTTCTGAAAAACAATGGTCCAGTCTACCCCTGGGTCCCTAAAGAGGATACAGTGCAAAAAACCCCAGATCGTTCAGTGGGGCGATGTGAACGTTTCCCTGTTCTCTGTGTCTGCTTCCCCAACTGTATGTGGTGAGCGGTGGTTATCTTAGACTATTTTTAAGGTCATTTTTAGTTCTAAAATGGTAAGATACTATATTCTAAGTACATTTAATTAAGTATAACCCTGCTATAGACTATGAAACTTCATTGTTGCTCTCAGATCGGATCTCAAAGAATATACCTAGATTAACACATAGCGTGCTTCATAACAGCTTCTACTCCTAAGTAGAGTCATGAATCATGAAAACAGAAAACTTTTGAAATGTTAAAGCAAATACATATCATTTACTCCCTTCATTTTAGAATCATTAGATTTAAAAACAGATAAACATAAAGGCCTTTATATCAATTCATTCATTTACTCTATTAAAGCTTCTTCTGTGAACAGTCCTGCATTTGATTCCCCAAGAAAGCCAATAAGGAGTTTATATGTGTACATGATCAGTAATACTAACAGATTCCTGCATAAAGAAAAAAAGAACCCTGGATTCATTTGTCTTTCTAAGATGAATATTTTTGAGTGCTTGCTTTTAGGAATGGAAAGAGAAGGCTAACTATATTAAACCACCATTTTGGTGTCAAGAATTTGAAACCAAGTCATATGTAGAAGCATAGCGATTTGTAGCAAGATAATTCCTGCTCTGGCGAGGAATGGAGAATTCTCTTTCTGAGTGGTTAGCAAATAATCCCACCAACAATAGAGCTATAAATAAAAAGACCTTAGAAGCCACCCTCTCACCAAGGACTCTTTACGATATACATAAGTACCTGTACACATTTATGCAAAATGCCTTTAAATTTCCCTTTATTATTTTCAAGAATGCTCCTAAATTGGGTAGGGAGTAAGAATCGAAAGGTGGGACGTCTTTAAACATGTATATTTAATGGGTGAAATCTTAGACTATCAAGCAGCTTAAGAAATAGGAGTTTTTCTAGAAGCTATTGAACCATGAGGTAGTTAATGAGTGAAGAAATGTCTTTGGAATTGAGCAAAAAAGATACTACGTAATAAGATCCCCATTTCTCTGGGGCAAAGATAGTGAATTGATTAAAACTCAGGAAAGATCTGCTTCACATAGGTATAGCTATTGATCGTCCATTGGTCGTTTTTTGAAACCAGTTACCATCCTCCATAATAACAGCCAAGCGTGGTCTATCCCTGATGACTCAGGTCTAGTGGAAGCTAAACCATAGAACTTGTAAGTGTGAGACAAACAGACATGAATAATCCTAGCACATCTACATTTTGCCAGTTTACATATTGAACACCCTATGTCACCTTTACTGTATTTCATATACATCCTATACCGAATTAAAAATTGAACTGAAAAAAAAGAAAGAAAATTAAACTGAAAAAGATTCATTGTATTCACCGTGTGTGTGTGTGTGTGTGTGTGTGTGTGTGTG
>CM053614.1:40565675-40577623 GCA_028646535.1 Procyon lotor
GCTCTCTGTCAAATAATAAATTAAATCTTAAAAAAAGAGAGAGAGAGAGAGAGAACTGTGACTTCCAGGTATCCCACCATAGGAACCAGCTTAAAGACCTACGAAGCTACTGGGAAAAAATGAATGGTATAACTATTAGGAACCCACGAAGTATCAATACTTCACTTAGCAGCCACTGGGGAACAAATGTTCCAACCTCAAAGGTCACGAGCAGTTGTAGTGCTGTGTTATGTCTCCTCATGTGCCTGGACACTGTGTTGTGACCCCTCATCTTCCAGAACTTGGAGAGTAAGTTCTTTACTTATTCCTTAAAGCTCAGTTTGAATCATGCCTGTAAGCTTAGTCTCTGTTTCTGCCCACATATGCTTTATCGGTCTGCCTATCTGGGCACCAGGAACACCCCAGGCCTAGATCTTCATCATGGCGTCTGCATTCCAATGCACACACCACACCCACACACCCGCTCACACACACACACACACACACACACACATCTCTGCAACTACCTTTTCTGTACCTTCCCTCTTATAACCTCTTACCCTCACATCGAACTCTCTGCCTGACCCAACCTGGCCTGGTCCCCAGACCAGAGGCCTCTAGGCTTGCCCTGTCTTGTAGCCACTCCGGGGCTAAAATAGGTTAGGCAGAAGAGCATTTTTAGATGTTGAGAATAGAAGCCAAGTGTGTGCAGCAGAGCACACTCACACAAGCTCTTCTGATGATGGGGTACAACAGCATCATTCGAGAATCTTATCATTAGAAATGCTTTCAAGTACAATGGGAAGAGTTAACAGTCATTTACCTGTGAGTTCATTGTATCATAAGCCAATAAGATTTCAGTACTAAAAAAACCCAATAAATACCTTCCTAAAGCAGGGGCCGTTTACCGTCGTGGCTACACGCTACACAGAATTCATCTCCCCTTTTGGGGCCTTACCTTCCTGTCACAGTCGGCAGCTTTGATAGGCCTGTCCACCGAGCAGCCACACAGGCTCCCAAGCCAAGAGAAGAGTCCGTGGTTACAGTTGGACAAATCAGACTCCAGGATTTTCCATCATCTTTAGCGGGACATAAGGATAGGAAAATAAAACAGCTGGGGATCATCTGTTACAGAAGGGCTTCCTGACAAAATTGTCAAATAGTAACAACATATTTGTCCTTAGGAGCTACTGTTCTCTCCTGATTTCCTTTTTCAAGGACTAGAACAAGTTGGAGTGAAACATTTTAGGGCACCTGGGTGGCTCAGTCCGTTAAGCGTCTGCCTTCAGCTCAGGTCATGGTCCCAGGGTCCTGGGATCAAGCCTCCCTGCTCGGCAGGAAGCCTGCTTCTCCCTCTCCCTCTCCTGCTCCTCCTGCTTGTGTGCTCCTGCTCTCTCTCTCTCTCTCTGTGAGATAAATAAATAAAATCTTAAAAAAAAAAAAAAAGAAAGAAAGAAAAGAACAGAAAAAGAAAACAGGGGCACCTGGGCGGCTCAGTCGATAAGCATCTGCCTTCGGCTCAGGTCATGATCCCAGAGTCCTGGGATCAAGCCCCGCATCAGGCTCCCTGCTCTGCAGGAAGCCTGCTTCTCTCTCTCCCACTCCCCCTGCTTGAGTTCCCTCTGTGTGTGTGTATCTCTCTCTGTCAAATAAATAAATAAAATATTAAAAAAAAAAAAAGAAAGAAAACATTTTAGTGAACTCTGCCACTGGACAGGAATAGTAAGAAAACTATAAACAGGTGGTCTCCATTATGATCACACAGAATTAATTTATTTATTCAACAAATATTTATTCAATTTACTGAGACTTATGCTCTGGCCATATAGAGTAACAGGGACCTAACTTACCCTTGGCCTGAAGGGAACAAACAAAAAGGCAAAATACAGTTTTCAAGCCATTGGACATAGCACAGTGAGGAACAGTGATCTCTGACAAAAGGGAAACATTCAAGGTGAGCCCAGCAATTACCTTAGTCTGTTACCTGGAGAGTTTCCAGGTTGTGTAGTAGGAAAGGGAAAACCCGGAAGCGCCTTGTATCGAGGAGAGCTGGAAATACAGTCCCAAGGCCAAGGCAGCTAGAACACACAGTACAGAGGGACAGGGAAGAGAATACTGCACAGGGGACTTCACAGATTGGCAGAGTAGTTGCCCTTGACTCTTCAGCTAAGTGCTGATAATACCTATGGGTGAGGAAGCCACTTGAAGCTGGGAAAAGAAACACCTGGAAGGATTTAAGGAAACAATCTTAACATTCAGGGCCAGGAAGAATCCTTTTTCCTACCAGCCAGAGTAGAAAACCTCACAATTCATGGGGCATTTGGTAGAGGAGTCCCTGAAGAAGGGTGTGGGGGCAGGAAAAAAGAAATGATGGTTGAAATATTTCTAAAATTCATTACCCACCAAAGAAGCTCAACAAAACCCAAGCAAAAGAAACTCAAAAACTATTCTAAAGCACGTCATGATCAAATTGCTTTAAAACAACGATAAAGAGAAAAATCTTAAAATCATTCAGAGAATGTTAAATATAGATTTTTATTAAGAACGTACTATGGGGGCGCCTGGGTGATTCAGTGGATTAAAGCCTCTGCCTTCGACTTAGGTCATGATCTCAGGGTCCTGGGATGGAGCCCCACATCAGGCTCTCTGCTCAACGGGGAGCCTGCTTCCCCCCCTCTCTCTGCCTGCTTGTGATCTCTCTCTCTCTCTGTCAAATAAATAAATAAAATCTTAAAAAAAAAAAAAGAATGTACTATGTTCCAGTGCTTAAGAGATTATTCTCCTTCTTTCCTTCCTTCCTTCCTTCCTCTTCCTGACCCTCCCCCCCCACCATGTCTTTCCTTCTTCTTTTGAAAATATAAAGGCTAGAAGTTACATGTGTTTTCACTTTGAACCTCTGGTTCTTTGGATTCAAAGGATACGTGATAGAGACTTGTTTTGTTTTGTTTTGTTTCACAAATCAGACGCTCTCTTCACCTTGACAGACCTTATGGTCTAGTAATTAGTATAAAATACTCAACGTTCAGACTTCCACTTTATTTTTCTTGAGGATGCTTATTGCCAAGTACTCCTAAAGAATGCAAAGACGAGCACTTAAAGTTACTTTCAGAAAAGATTTCACAAATGCACAATAAATTTTCCATCATTGCAAACGTGTTTTGAAGAGAAAGGCGCTCTGAAGCCGACTATAATTGGTGATTGCACTCAGAGAGCGAAGAAGGGAGGGCTGAGAGTGAGGAGAAGGAAGATTTCCAACCTCAAGGCTTTTGGCATTTATTTTAAAAGTATAAAACATAGCAAGTGTGAGTGAGGGTGTGGGGGGGCGGGCAGATTTTAGAGGTGAATCATCTATTACCATCCACTTCGCAAACTATATCCAAAGATTTCTTTATGCCACATATACTTACTTGTTTATGAACAACACCGTAATCATGTTAGAAATGTTCCATTTGGACGTTCAACATGGGATGTGCTGTACGTTGTTGAGGACTTTTAGCCTGCTACTTGGTGTGTATTCGGGGTACATAAGCACAAAGCCTAGACTCCGTCCCTTCCCTTAGCCTCTCCATCTCTCTTTCCACTTTACCTGTTCCTTTCCTTTGCAATCACTGTGGCCATCACTTGAAAAAGAAAGAACAAAGAGCTTGAACTAAGGGAATTTTCTGTTTCACTTTGGTTGTTCTACAACTCATTATCCCTCAATTGACCCCTGGAGTCTCTGCTGCCGTTTATTTAAATCACCCTGGGCACTAGCTGGGGATGGATTTATCATGAAACTTTTACAACAGAGAAGGCCGCAAGGAATAGAGTGCTTTTAAATGTCTCCTCCCCTGCAGGCAGGGGAATTTCTCTCTTTGGTGAGTCCCTGTTGCTTTCCTATTACATTCAGACGCTTTTATTTTAAGAGGAAAATATTATGGATGAACGTAAAGTTTTAGTATCTGGGACGGTTGGATTGCACATCAGGTAGTTGGATCTATTTTTCTACCTTTAATGTACCTTTAATCTAAATTTTCTTTCTTTCTACCTTTAATCTTAATTTTAAGATCAGTTATATTTAATGCTTCTGAGTCCGGCTGGTTCCCATGCCAGGTGGAAAAGAGACTTGCCAGAAACCTAGATAGTTGGAGTTTGAAGGAATTGTTCTGCTCAAACTTCCATCCAGGACATAAGTCCATGCCCCTGCATTCCTAATAAAACCAACCTTCTCAGGAATGGGGACAGTATTTGGGGTTTATGTGAAAAGCTAATCCAGAATCTATGGAGAATCAAGGGCTCTCCTAAGTAACAAAAGAGCAGGGTCACAACATAGTGATCGGCAAGCGTAGGACCACTGCAAAGGGTTGTGCAGGCTTTCCACGGCACAAATCACAAACTACAATGACCGATGTCCCCTAGAATGCACAGTATACAACCTAAACAAATTACATGACAGCTCTAAGCAAAAGCGAGACAGAAATTTCAAACAAAGCAATGAGATTGCACATAGGATCGGGAACTCAAGCAAAGAGCCTGAGCAAAAGAATCAAGGCCAAGAATAAGTTTTGGATTTTAGATGATGGATGCAGACTTCTGCAACAAGAGTGTTAAGTTTTTGCTTCATTCTAGTCTGCCGTGGCTTTGCATGTTTTTACCTTCATACAGTCCCCATGATCCTTCTTACCTAGACTTGTGGTCCTCCATGACCATACTCTTTTCCTCCTGTTCCCTCTCAGGTCCTCACTTCTTTCAAGTTCCCCCTGTGCTGACAGAACCCCATCTTTTGGGACTCCAGTATGAATATAAAACCTTAAAGACGGGCATATAAAAAAAAAAGCGCCAAACAATTCTGCTTCTAGGAATTTTCTTAAAGAAAACAATCATTACTATTATTAATAACGACAATAATATGAAACAACATAAACATCCAATGACAGCAAATCTTTTAAATAAATTACGTTATTGTTGTACAATGGAGTACTAGGTAGTCATTTAAAATGACTTTGTGAGGGGTGCCTGGCTGACTCAGTTGGTAGAGCATGTGACTCTTGATCTCAGGGTTGTAAGTTTGAGCCTCATATTGGGTGTAGAGATTACTTAAGAATAAAATCTGGGAGCCCTGAGTTGGGCTCTCTGCTCGGCGGGGAGCCTGCTTCCCCCTCTCTCTCTGCCTGCCTCTCTGCCTACTTGTGATCTCTCTCTCTTTGTCAAATAAATAAATAAAATCTTTTAAAAAAAAAATCCTTAAGGGGAACTTGCGTGGCAAAGTTGGTTAAGTGGCCAGCTCTTGGTTTTGGCTCAGGTGGTGATCTCAGGGTCATATGAGATTGACCCCGGTGTGGGCTCCGTGCTCAGCACAGAGCCTGCCTGAGACTCTCTTTCCCTCTCCCTCTGCCCCTCCTGCTTGTGCTCTCTCTCTCTCTCTCTCTCTAAAATAAATAAATAAATCTTAAAAAAAAGATGTGAGAGTATAAAAATAAATTAAATAAATAAATCTTAAAAAAAAGATGTGAGAGTGAGTATAAAAATAAGGTTACAATACAGTATTACTGCAACCATTTTTTTAAAAAAAACTTTGTCTAAAATAATAATACTAATAAAGTAAAAATAAAATAAAAACTTTAGTTAGACTTAAGAAAAAAGGCTTGAGCAATATACACCAAAAACGTAGGTGGTGCCATTAATTTTCTGAGTGGTGCCATTAATTTTGATAACATTTATTGTGAAATTGTTTTTTCCCAATTACAAAAGTAACATACTTCTTATTGCATAAAGACAGGAAGAAAAGAAAAGTCCAAAGAAAAATATGGTATTTTCTTATAATCCCCTACAATCCAGAAAAAAAAAAACCTATTAATATTTTGGAGTATATCTTTCTGAGTTCTTTTAAAATGGAAAATGACTTTTTTCTTATAAAAATAATATATATTCTCTCTTTTTCATGGCACCTTGGAGGCGGTCGGCTGCTTCAGGAGGAAACTGAACATGTCTTTCCCAGCCACTGGCTGCCAGAAACTCACTGAAGAGGACGATGACCACAAACTTCATACCTTTTATGAGAAGAGTATGGCCACAAAAGTGGCTACTGATGGTCCGGGTGAAGAAGAATGGGAGGGCTATATGGTCGGAATCAGTGGAGGGGAAGATAAACAAGGCTTCCCCATTGAAGCAAGGTGTCTTGACCCATGGCCATGTCCACCTGCTGTTGAGTCAGGGGGATTCCTGTTACAGACTAAGGCGAACTGGAAAAAGAAAACACAAATCTCGTTCACGGTTATGTTGTGGATGTCAATCTGAGTGTTCTCAGCTTGGTCCTTGTAAAAAAAAGGAAAAGGAGGAGGACATTTCTGGACTCAGTGATGTTCCTGTGCCTCATTGCCTGGGATCCAAAAGAGCTGGCAGAACCCAAACACTTTTCAATCTCTCTAGAGAAGATGACATCTGCCAGTGTGTGTGAGAAAGCCCCTACCTACAGATACTAAGATATCTAGAATAAATTACCCAGGATTCAGCATCTTGTTACTCCACATGTCGTCCCACTTAAATATTGGTATATCACTCTGAAGAAACAGTATACTAAGGAAAACAAAGAAGAGGTAGCAGACTATGCTAAACTTTTGGCCCAGAGAAGGAAGGAGGCCAAAGAGAACCTCTAGGACCAGATTGCTGAGAAACACAAGCTGTCCTCTCAGAGCTTCTACCTCGAAGTCTGAGCCCAATCAAAAATGAGATTTGTTCAGAGTAACAAATAAATAAGATGAGACATTAAGAAAAAAACCAAAAACATATTCAGTGTTGAAGACTGAAAATACAGATGAGCAAAAAGAAAAACATACATTGAATGATTTTTGTTTCCTTCCTTCATTTATCTTTATAAGTTTTCAATAATGAATATACATGGCTTTATAATAAAAAAATGTATTGATTATGCCTCTCCTAGTCCTCAGCTTCACCTGAATCACAGGTTGTCAGGAAAGAAAATAATTTGGTGTTAATGGATGAAAACAGCTTAGTATGAAAACCTCTTCCCATTTCAGCTAGGGTCCTTGTAAAAGGACCTTAGAAGTTACCTTTTCTGGGGCACCTGGGTGGCTCAGTCGTTAAGCATCTGCCTTTGGCCCAGGTCATGATCCCAGGGTCTCGGGATCGAGCCCCACATCGGGCTCCCTGCTCAGCAGGAAGCCTGCTTCTCCCGCTACCATTCCCTCTGCTTGTGTTCCCTCTCTCGCTGTGTTTCTCTCTGTCAAATAAAAAATAAAAAAAAAAAATCTTTAAAAAAAAAAAAGAAGTTACCTTTTCTGTAACTTCTATTTTGTCTTAGGATAGGCAATAGCATGAAGTCTACAGAGGCACATGAGCCACAATGGAGAAAGAGACCTCTACAATCAAAGGGGTCCAGAAACCACATTGCTGCAGGCTAGTCCTAGAGCAGAGCTTGCAAGGGGTGAACCGAGACAGGACCTGAACTAGAGCCAGGGAGAGTGCTAGTCATGCTTGCCCAAAACGTTACCCTATACCACAGAAGTAAACTAGGCAAACCTTCAAATATGGCTCCCTGGTCTAGGCTGGAGTGGCAGGGCTCCAGTCTCTGACTAGAGGACGGAATGAGCCCCATTTCCAGGGAATCTGGGGTGCCATACAAGGTAACCGAGTGAGCCAGAACACAACGAATCCCAACCCCATTACATGGGTTGGGAAGGCATGAGAGGGATGTAGGGGCCACATGGGCACCCAGAGCTTGCCCTGGACCACTGGACACAGGACTCAGTGGGCAATAAAAACACTTATCCAATCATGAATTTATTCAACAAATATTTATTGAGCTTCTAAGAAGTATCAGGCTCTGTGCCAAGTGCCAGGGACACACAGTGAAAATGCATCTGTGTAAAAGAGGAAGTTAGGGGCGCCTGGGTGGCTCAGTGGGATAAAGCCTCTACCTTCGGCTCATGATCTCAGGGTCCTGGGATCGAGCCCCGCATCGGGCTCTCCGCTCAGCGGGGAGCCTGCTTCCCCCTCTCTCTGCCTGCTTGTGATCTCCCTCTCTGTGAAATAAACAAAATCTTTTAAAAATTTTTTTTTCATAAAAATAAAAGAGGAAGTTAGATCTTAAGCCAATGGGGCCATGACACAAATAAACAGCAACAGAGAATAACAAAAGCTTCAATGGTGAAACGGTAGCTCTAGAGTACACCAAGGGTACAAATTTTTGGAATATATTCACTTTTTTCTTCTGATTAAAAAAAAATTATACCATTTTTATGGTCCTCTAAAAGTACCATTGGCCCTAGGTACTGTGCCTACTGTACTTAATGTACTTAAAGGATAAATTGGTCCTGGCCAAGAAGGTAAAAGAAGCAAACAGAGCCTGACCCATCAACCCAAAGGAATAAATATAGAGAAATTTCTAGAAGTCCTGAAAGGATGTTGGGAGATACTTGGATACTTGGAGGTTCTTAGAAGTCTTCATTTGACCTTCAAACAAATAACAAATAATCTCATCACATATTAGTGACATCTACTTACATACCTATAGTGCCTTTTGCATTTATAAAGCACGTCTTCCCTCAACCTTTCATCTGAGTGAGTAGAGTGTGGATTATTCACACACTCACTGGGCCAGACAAGGTTAAAGCAAGCGTTCAGTTACCTAGGTCTCCCTGGAAGCCCAAGTGGTATCTGGCAAGATTATGGGCTTTGAAGTCAAGTTAGATCTGGCTTTAGTATTCCTCATCCACCAAGTCAGAGTGGCACGACCTTGGGCAAGTGGCTTAACTTTGCTGAGCCTCCATTTCCTCCTCTTTACAGAGGATTGTAACAGTCACCTCAAACTATCATCGTAGGGCTTCATGAAATAAGAGACCTAAAGCATCATTACAACTCAAAAATAGTTTAGGAATGCTTTATGACTATTTTTTAAGGCTTCATGAAGAAGGCTAGAGTTAGGATACTATCAAAACCAGAGTATCTTCTGCTTATGGGGAGCAGATAGATAGGGATGTGCGTGTGGGTGGGTGTGTGTGTGTGCCCATGCACACATGCGTACATGCACACGTAGACATATAGGATTTAGAGGAAAGACAGGTAAAGGAGAGCGATAAAACTGGGATTGAAAATCTGTGTCAGGGGCACCTGGGTGGCTCAGTCGTTAAGCGTCTGCCTTCGGCCCAGGTCATGATCCCGGGGTCCTGGGATCGAGCCCCACATCGGGCTCCTTGCTCAGCAGGAAGCCTGCTTCTCCCGCTACCACTCCCCCTGCTTGTGTTCCCTCTCTCGCTGTGTTTCTCTCTGTCAAATAAATAAAAAAAATCTTTAAAAAAAAAAAGAAAATCTGTGTCAGCCAGTGTCCCTGTGAGAGCTAAAGTATAGAAGTTGGGAGCTGGCAAAAAAATAAAAAAATAAAAAATAAAATAAAATGAAGTTGGGGGCTGGCTGTGTGCGCTAGCTGGCCAAATTAGAACTGAGTTTGGGTCTCCTATAATCTTTAGAGGCTTTCAGTGGTTGCAGATGAAAATGACTTCTGAACTTTTCCGAGTAGATTTCATGAAGTATATCTGGTAAATTACCAATAAAACTTAACTGAGTTCATCTTATGTCAGGAGACCCCTAAAGCTGCTGTCATAAAACTCCACTGATGAAAGAGTTTCTTATTGATTGCAATCATTATTGTCTCAGCCCGCCCAGCAAAAAGCAAATATGCATTACACCCGTTGAGAAAACACATTTCAGAACCACACCAACTTTATAAGACAGGCCTAAGAGATGAAAGCATTTATTCAAAGTCCCATTGTGATTTTTCAAGAGGTCTGTCTCAACCAAGAAGGTCTCTGCAATCAAGAAAACTCTGCTGATGCATGTCGGGCCAAAGCCATGTGGTCTGATTAGAAAGATGTTCCCAAAACTCAAGGAGCCTAATTTGCTATTTTATACTATACTATATTAACATTTCATATCTATTAACTCAGCACAACTATTGATCTGAAAATAAAATCAGTTCTTGCTTTCATATAACAAAGTATTGCAGTTTATAATGAAAGAAAATCTAATACTTGATTGAATAATAGAAATCATTATGTTTCCTTATTATGAAGATACTTAATTAGGAAAGATTTTCATTTTCCTCTGATGGGGGAGGGCAAACACTATTCTAAGCACATAGCTGTCCCTTAGGTGCATCAAAATTTGCATCTTGCAGATTCCTTTTGAGACAATGCCTTAGAATGAAATAGAATATAGATTTGGTATGAGGTTTTAAAGAAGAGCGGGTACAGTGACCTAGTAAGTGGCAATTGTGTTCCTTGGGAATCAACCAGGGAATTCTTTAGTCTCCCTGGATCTTCTCCACAAATTTTTTACTCTGCCTGCATAAAAACATTCTTTAAAATTCTCTGCACGATGCATTGGATGCTTTGTATTTTTCTCTACTGTTCTGGAGGTTCTTACAGAACATCAACATTTTAAGATATAGTAAATATAATCCCAGAAGTTATGGTAAAATTAAATTTGGAAATAAAATAATTTTCACATAAATAATATCATTCGGTGCTGGTGCAGGTGTAGAAAAATTGGTATTCTCGTGCATTGCAGGTTGTGTGGTACCACCTGTATGGAAAACAACACAGTAATGTGCATCATTAACCATACAAATGTTTTGTTTTGTTTTGTTTTTTAAGATTTTTTTATTTATTTGACAGAGAGAAACACAGCGAGAGAGGGAACACAAGCAGAGGGAATGGTAGCGGGAGAAGCAGGCTTCCTGCCAAACAGGGAGCCCGATGTGGGGCTCGATCCCAGGCCCCTGGGATCATGACCTGAGCCGAAGGCAGACGCTTAACGACTGAGCCACCCAGGCGCCCCAACCATACAAATGTTTAATACTCTGACCCAATGATTCTCCTTCTGGAACTCAATTCTATTGCATCCGCCCCAAACGGGGCATAGGTGAAGATAGTCTCTGAAATATCATTTAGGGAAGTAAAAACTGAAAGTGGCCAAAGTATAAGTAATTAGAGCACAGGAAAAAATTCAGACAGCTTACCCAGCAACACTCGAGAGATATCAGAAAGACCCCTTTACTTGATCAGCTAAGATAGTCTAAAATACTACCAAATACTCTTAGAAGTTCTGTATCTATGAGTTTCCTATTCAAATGCAGTTCTTTATAAAAACAGAAAACAAATAGCAACGGGGGAAACATAGATCCAGCTATATCGATAATTACAGTGTTAATGAATTAAACATTCCAATTAAAAGATAGAGGGCACCTGGGTGGCTCAGTCAGTTAAGCAGTTGCCTTCAGCTCCGGGGTGATCTCAGAGTCCTGGGATTGAGCCCCCCATCTGGCTCCTTGCTCCGCAGGGAGCCGGATTCTTCCCTGCCTGCCATTCCCCCTGCTTGTGCTTGCTCTCTCTTTCTCTCTCTCTCTCTCTTTCTCTCCCTTTGTGTCAAATAAATAAATAAAATCTTAAAAAGAAAAAAAACATAGAGACTAGCATACTTGATTTTTTGAAAAAATGACTCAATGATTCAACTATATGCTATTTACAGAAGACATAGTTTAAATATAAGGACCCAAGGGGCACCTGGGGTGGCTTAGTTGGTTAAACATCTGACTCTTGATTTCAGATTGAGACCCACATCAGGCTCCCTGCTAGGCATGGAGGCTCCTTAAGTTTCTCTCTCTCTCTCTCTGCCTCAACCCTGCTCCCACTCTGTCTCTTTCAATAAAAAAACAAACAAACAAATGAAAGGACTCAAAGACTTTGAAGGTAAAAGGATGGAAAAAGATATTATTGGGGTGCCTGGGTGGCTCAGTCGTTAAGCGTCTGCCTTCGGCCCAGGTCAGATCCCAGGGGCCTGGGATCGAGCCCCGCATCGGGCTCTCTGCTCTGCAGGAAGCCTGCTTCTCCCGCTACCATTCCCTCTGCTTGTGTTCCCTCTCTCGCTGTGTTTCTCTCTGTCAAATAAATAAAATCTTTAAAAAAAAAAAAAAA
>CM053614.1:40577723-40594171 GCA_028646535.1 Procyon lotor
TATTATGCAAATGCTAACCAGAAGAAAGTGGTGTGGCTATAAAATCAAACAGAGTAGACTTCAAGACAAGGAATATGGGGTGCCTGGGCGCCTGGGTGGCTCAGTGGTTAAAGCCTCTGCCTTCAGCTCAGTTCGTGATCTCAGCATCGTGGAATCGAGCCCCACATCGGGCTCTCTGCTCAGCAGGGAGCCTGCTCCCACTCCTCTCTCTGCCTGCCTCTCTGTCTACTTGTGATCTCTATCCTCTCTGTCAAATAAATAAATAAAATCTTAAAAAAATAAAAATAAATTTTAAAAAAAGACAAGGAATATTACCAGAGATAAAGAGAAACATTTCACAACGATGAGAGTCAATTCATCAGAAAGATATAACAATCTTAAACTTGTATGTTCTTATTAACAAACTTCAAAATACAGAAAGCAAAATTGATAGAATTAAAAGGAAAAAAAAAGAATTAAAAGGAGAAATAAATCCAAAATCATAAGGAGATAATTTTACAGTCTTTGAGTCATGGATAAATCACTGTTGGTTTAGCTCAGAATCTTCTCGGAGATCACTTATAACCGAGCCCTGAAGATGTGGGTTGCAGGGAAAGTCCCCTTTGATTCTGGGAGAAGGTGAAGAACTGGCTTCAGATTGGTATGGCCGTGGGAAAGACTAAGGGGGAGTTGGAACAACAGGATAGTTCTAGGGTCATATAGGAGAGAAAGTAAAAAAAGTGAACGGATAACATGGAAAGGGTGGTAGAAAGATGTGAATGGAACTAGAAAAAATATGATCTCCGTTTGAATACGAGTTCAACGCTTATCGAGTAATCCTGGACAGTTCATAAACCTCTCTAATATTCTGACACCCATAAAAATGGAGAAAATAAGACCTGCCTGTGGCTTAATGTGGAAGTTAAACACACATGTAGTAAGTGCCAGCAATAAAGTTTCTCATAGTTTCTTGATAGTGACTCTTGTACACAAGGTTTCTGCAAAGAACCAGTAAATGAATTGGACAATGATCCCAAGATCCAAATTATTATGGAAGAAAGAAAAATAATTTACCTAGTCCCTAGCTGCTATCTCCTTTGGCAAAGTGAAAATAGTTCCATGTTAGTCTTTTTTTTTTTAAAGATTTTATTTATTTATTTGAGAGAGAGAGAGTGAGCATGAGCAGGGTGAGGGGCAAAGGGAGAGGGAGAAGCAGTCCCCCTGCTGAGCCTAATGTGGGGCTCGATCCCAGGACCCTGAGATCATAACCTTAGCCTAAGGCAGATGCTTAACCAACTGAGCCCCCCAAGAGCCCCCCATGCTAGTCTTTAATCATCGTGAGAGTCTGTGCTAGTGTTCTCCCTTCCTATCTAAAGGCATGTGCTATCTCAAGGAATTAAAACTGTCTCAAGAAATTTACTAAGGCTTTTTGGCAGTCATCAGTTCACCAACTGACTTCTAGGCAGACAGGACCTTATCTAAAATTTCTCTGGAAGATTAATCATTTTCTTAAAAATTTCCAAACAAAGCTAAATTCCCCCTCCTTCCTCAAAAGTACCTTTTAGAATCTCCTCTTTTACAATCATGACTTACCTTTCTTACCATATTCCTCAGTATCTATGACACACGAGAGAGTTCTTTAAAGCCGAACATAGGGGCGCCTGGGTGGCTCAGTCATTAAACGTCTGCCTTCGGCTCAGGTCATGATCCCAGAGTCCTGGGATTGAGCCCCACATCAGGCTCTCTGCTCAGTGGGAAGCCTACTTCTCCCTCTCCCACTCTCCTTGCTTGTGTCCCCTCTCTCTGTCAAATAAATAAATACAATCTTTAAAAAATAATAATGAAGCTGAACATAGTTACAACATACTATAGGGGCTCAGAGGAGGGAGAGCCTTTCTGTGCTTTGAGATACAAGGATAAACTTAAACGAGTACAATGTATTCTTGCTTAAAGAATGGGCAGGGTTTTGATCCATGTGGGCAGGGGAATGGAAATGAATCAAAGGCTGGATAGGGAAATGTGGAACAGATGATGGTCAGGGCAATGGGGAAACAGAGGGAGAAGACCAAGATGAAAATGTGACACCAATGTGGAGAGCAGCACACACCAGAAAGAAGACTCATGACTTTATCTGGTAGGTAATAAACAACATTAGGGGCTTTTGCTGATATATGTAATCAGAACTGAATTTTAGGAAGGTTAACCTAGCAGAAAGATTTGAGGGATGGGAGGAAAGTAGGGATAAGAGGGGAAAGATGGGTTAGGAAGTCCTTTTCAACCATTTGGATAAAAGTTCCCAAGTGACTGAATGTCAGTGAAAGCAATGGAAATGAAGACAAAGGGGAGTGTGGAGCCTTGAGGGTAGAAAGCATTCTAATTCATCTTTATGTTCAGAGTCTGGTTTTCAACAACTATTTCTTGAGTTAGATTTGCTATTCACCTACAAGATTTAACAATAAAGAAATGAAAGAGAAGGAGGAACTACAAAGAGATAATGTAAAAAAAAGACAAAAAGAGAGAGACAGAGAAAGAAAATGTGATGAAAATAATTAAATACAGAGAACTTTATCTCAAGACTCAAAGTCCCTGACTCAAGACTCTAATAAATAAAATAAACTCTAATAAAATCACTACTCACTAAGTAATTGTAAACACATGTTTAACTGAGGGTAGATCACATTGTATCTTTGTGTCTAAGTAATATCATATTTGCTTGATCCTATTATCCCAAGAGAGATGCCATACGGCTCAAATAAAAGGAAATTTAAGGAAATGTATTTCAACTTCTCGTCCCCATAATCCACATTGTTGGGGATCTACTGTGTACCAGGCACTGTGTTAGGCCCTTTATGTGAATTACCTTGTTTAATTTTTTTCAACTATCTCATGAGGTAGATTTTACAATTCTCTTCTAATGGGTAAGGAAATTGAGGTTTAGTTAAGACCAAAGCCAAGATTTGTACACGGACAATTCGATTCCAGAGTGGAGCTCATCTTCCCAGTACACTGGGCCACCTTCGAAGGAAGAGAAAACGCATGGCAATCGAAATCTGACATACAGGTAGGTGCTCAGTGAGGGTTTCTCCTCGGTAATTTTGTTTAAAGATAAATGTCAAGTTGTCAGAGAAGTAACTCTGTCCTTCAAACACTGTTTTCCCAAGTCAGGGCTCTCCCTTCAGAAGTTTTGCACTAAAAAGGTATAAACATGACCTTTCCCTCTGAAGGAGGATTTGGAGGGTATGGACACATACTGGGACCCCAGAAGCCGTAGGGATAGGGCAGCTGTGTAGCAATCGGGGGTTTTTGTTGCAAGCAACAGAAGGGCATTGACAAAATTAACAAGGGGATAAGGGAACTTGATGGAAAAATCTGGAAAGGCTGAAAGAATAGAACCGGAGGCTCTAAGGATAATCTCCTCCCGGTGCCTCGGAGGGAAGGAATTAAGAGCCACCATCTTTGGTTTACAGACCCCACCCCATCCCCACCCCCACCCCTGAAAAGTCAGGTTCCCAAGAGAGAACGGCTGATTGGCCAGGCTGGGGTCATGTGACCATCTCACCCAGGAGACTAACCAAGGTAGTCTCACCAAAACTGCACACAGGAGAGTGGAATCCCCAAAAGTGAATCTGGTTACCAAAGAAGAGAGGAATGGATGCTGGGCAGAGAAAAAGAGTAGGTGCCCATTAGGTACAATTAGGTACAAGAATTTCCTGAGCGGCAGATGTGCCCAGTATACGGAGGCGAGTCCCCTTGAGTCTTGCAGTACGATTTGTAAGTACCGCAGTGGGGCCCCTGGGTGGCTCAGTCGTTAAGCGTCTGCCTTCGGCTAAGGTCATGATCCCAGGGTCCTGGGATCGAGCCTCCCTGCTCGGCAGGAAGCCTGCTTCTCCTGCTACCATTCCCTCTGCTTGTGTTCCCTCTCTCGCTGTGTTTCTGTCAAATAAATAAAATCTTAAAAAAAAAAACAAAAAAGTACCGCAGTACTTTCAATTCAAGGAATTGAAAAAGTGACTCTCCCCACTATTCCTCCAGCAGCTCTAGATTTAGTTACAATCATACGTTACAGTAGCATGCGAAATCAACTAGGAACATTTCATTTTAAACTTTGCTGATTTTTCAAATTTGCTTTGCATTCTTAGTAATGATTTCTTGCTCTATTTTTATGCCTCCTCCGATAAAGTGCTATCATACATGATGTTAGCCCCATTAGACATGAAGTAAGCATTATTTATGATTATAATCAGTGTTATGAAGCATTAAAATAGAACAGAAAATGATTTCAACAGGCCTTTTCAAAGCCTTGAAAGTTGGGGCTCAATCTGTCAGACTTTGGCTTTCTTCATACGATGGGGTGGTGAGGAGTATTGGAGCAAAGCGGGTAAATGGTTCAGGAGTCTTTTGCTCACAGTATTACATGAAAATGCTTGAATATTTCCCAGATGACACTACAGAAAGATGGGACCCTGGTTGAAATCCAGCTTCTTTGACAAGTTCAGTAGGAGTGACAACTTAGACAAAACACAGCTAGATTAGTGCAGCGCTGTAGCAGGATGTGAAACACGTCAATGTTTCAGTAAAGCCTCTGTTAGGGAAGATGGGGCTTTTCTTTTCTTCCCCTTGTCCTTGTCCTTATCCTTCTTCTTCCTCTTCTTCAAACTGGCTAAACCTTCCTCTATATTGACTTAGTATCACTTAAGATACCAAAAGATCACCACAATATACTTAAGGGAAGTTGCATTGAAAAGGAACTAGGTGGGGTGCCTGGGGGGCTCAGTTGGTTAAATGTCTACCTTTGGCTCAACTCAGGATCTCCGAGTCCTCAGTGGGGAGTCTGCTTCTCCCTCTGCCCCTCACCCCACTTATGCACTCTCTCTCTCTCTCTCTCTCAAATAAACAAATCTGAAAGAGAGAGGAAGGAAGGAAGGAAGGAAGGAAGGAAGGAAGGAAGGAAGGAAGGAAGGAAGGAAGGAAGGAAGGAAGGAAGGAAGGGAAGGAGGGAGGGAGGGAGGGAGGGAGGGAGGGAAGGAGGGAGGGAGGGAGGAAAGAAAGAAAGAAATGGGAGTAGAACACAGGAGAAAAGTAAAATAGAAGGGGGAAAAAATGAAGCTAATTTTAGATTTAGATTTTAGATAATGAAGTCACTGTAAGGTTTACATTAATGAGATAAAATTCAATTAAATAAAAACTTTAAGCTCAAATAATGAGAATGATTAACTTCCTTTATGCCTCATATTTTTCAATTCAATAATCATCTTAAGTTATACTTAATTATAGTATTCATTTAGCAGTTTTTTTAAAAATCTGGAAATAAGACTTTTCTCTTCCCTTCGGCAGATTGCCCTGGACATTATTAAGATGAATACCTTGGATGGCACTACCATTGATGCATATGCTTCTTGCTGATGGAAGGGCCAGGAAAAGATGGTAAGGAATAGCAGGAGTACAGCTGGGGAGACATTCGTGCCTTCAGTGTTCCTATTTTTCACCCTTGACATTTGCTGGATGCTGAAAACTAGAGGGCATGTCTCCAATTTTTACAGATGTTTCTCTTGACCAACTCATTCAATATGTCTCCTTGCAGGACCTAAGGGTCTCCTTGGGCCAGAATACTTGGTACAAAGAAATTTCCCTTTCTCCTTGACCTGAAGCTAGAGATCATAGCTAACTGTGTTTAACATCTATGAGCTAAGAAGTAAATGTTATTTTTTTTTAAGATTTTATCTATTTATTTGACATAGAGAGATCACAAGTAGGCAGAGAGGCAGGCAAAGGGAGAGGGGGAAGCAGGCTCCCCTCTGAACAGAGAACCCGATGTGGGTCAATCCCAGGACCCTGAGATCATGACGTGAGCCGAAGGCAGAGGCTTTAACCCACTGAGCCACCCAGGCGCCCCTAAGAAGTAAATATTATTATCATCCCTCTTTACAATTAGGAAACAGGCTAAAAGAAGCTAAATAAGTTTAATGAAGTCACATAGTTGCAAAGTGAGAGTCAGAACTTGAACTCAAGCAGTCTGATTCTAGAACACTTCCTTAACTGTCATGTTCTACTTCCTCTAGCTAACTAAATACTCCTTAATTAGGGGGCGCCTGGGTGGCTCAGTTGTTAAGGTCTGCCTTCAGCTCAGGTCATGATCCAGGGGTCCTGGGGTCGAGTCCCACATCAGGCTCCCTGCTCAGTGGGGAGCCTGCTTCTCCTCCCGCTCCCCACTGCTTGTCTCTCAAATAAATAAATAAAATCTTTTTTTTAATTAATAAATAAATACTCCCTAATTAGAAAGTATAGATAGGTCATTCTCAAGTTACCAAAACTCCAAGTCTTGCTGAGAGTAGAAGCCAAATCGTGTACTCTCTTTGCCAAAAAGGAACACCCAGCCAAAAAGCAACATAAAAACTGCTTCAGAACTGGCAAACTCTATAGGGCCTGAAGCAGAGAAGGCTATGGAACAATCTAAAGCATACATGTGACTTCCATGGAAAAAAGAGATTGGAAGAAGCTAGCCCACATGCCTATGAATAGGAGCATTCCTACCCAACAAATAACAGATAGAGTAATTTAAACTGAAAGATTATTCTGAAGGACCTAGAAAATGAATGTTTAAAGTATTAGAAGTACTGTATGCACTACAATACCAAGTGAAAGGAGTCAGTCACGGAAGACCACGTAGTGAACAATTTCATTTCTTTAAAATGGCCAGAATAGGCAAATTTACAGAGACAGAAGGTAGATGAGTGTATGTCAAGCACTAGAGGAGTGGGGAAAAGGGGGAGTAACTGCTATTCGGCATGGACTTTTTGGGGAGTGATGAACATGTTCTGAAATTACATTTTGGTGATCATTGCACACTTTGTGAATATACCAAAAACCACTGAATTGTATACTTTAAATGGGTGAACGCTATGGTATATATCTCAATAAGGTTGTTTTTTAAAAAAGGATACCTAGAAGAAAGAATACCTGTATTCCTCTCACACACACACACAAAAAGAACACACTACAAATCAAAAATCTGAGCTCAAATTGCAAAAAGGAAATAGAATATTATTTCCAATTTGAAAAACTGAAATTTCAATTTGAAACTGAAATTTCCAATTTCAGTTTGAAAAAATTATAAAATTATATTAGTATGGATATTAATAATAAAAAAGGGAGAGGGGCATCTGGGTGACTTGGTCCGTTAAGTGTCTGACTCTTGGTTTTAGCTCAGGTCCTGATCTCAGGGTCATGAGATCGAGTCCTGCGTCAGGCTCCGCACTCAGCGGGGAAGCTGCTCGAGTTTCTCTCTCTCCTTCCCCCACCCTCTCTAAATAAATAGATCTCTTTTTTAAGTCTTAAAAAATAAAAAAGGGAAGGCGGGGAGGGTGAAAAAAATAAAATTAAAATGAAAGGGGAAACAAAGACCTAAACTAATGGCGATCTCTCTTCTCAGCAAACCATAACTACATACGGGTATCAGGGACCTGAAAGACTTTGCTTTGGGGGTCAGTGGCAGTGAGGGTCGACGGTGCATGGAGACGGCAGGGGCAATGGCCCATCTGGCCACTATGCAGTCAGGAACTCCTCTGAGGGCTTGGTGCAAGGGGTTCCAATTCTGAGACAGGAAAGGTAACTGTCTGTGACTCCTGGGGGCCCATGGCCCACTACGTACCTTATGAAATCCAAGGAGGCCCAGGCCTTGTAGAAAGTGCTATTATAGACACCATCTATTTGAACGGTGAGGGCTCAAGTCAAGTCATAAAACTACATTTCCATAGGTCCCAGACAAAAATAAACATAGACTCTTATTTCTAATCCCTCCCTTCTGCTTTTCTCAGAGTGCTGATCAGCTTGCCTTTCTCTGAAAGGACAGATGAGTTCAGTCTTCTCTAAAGCATCTCCTCACAGTTTCATCCCTGATGAAGGGCACAGGTTTTTCCCATTTAATACACTCATGATTCAGCTGTTCCTTTTGCCTGCTGCCACTTCTTCCGAACCTCTCTGGGACGAAGGACAGAAAGGCAATGTGTAAGGGTCGTCCCTCCATCGTGCTAAGAGGATCTTTTGTGTGTACACCGCAGGTAATAGTTTCTTTTAACCAGTAGTGATCTGTCATTCTAATTCTTTGCTTACAATTTCAAAGGTTGGTATGTATTTTATCCTTTAGGTCTTGGGGGGGAAAAATGAGCCATTTTGGCTAACATCAAACATCATACATTGAAGCCTGATAAGTTAAAAGTTAAATGTTTTAAGACTTCTAAAGTAATAATCACTAAGTGCTTAATTTCAAAACACACTATTCATTTGCTCCCACAAGAAGAAGTGCCCATCACAGAAGCCACACCAATGGCACCAGGCCAGGGTTTTTTTTCCTGGGCCTTTTGAACATCTAGATTCCTAGGCAACTAGTTATCTCTCTGAGCCTCCTAGTTTCTGCCTTTCAGAGTTTCTGGAGGCCCAGCCTATGTATAAAGGGAACAGAAGGAAACAGTCTCCCTCTGCACTGAAATCCAGAAGAGCCAGCTCTGAATGAAAGTCCAGATCCCCTCCTGCTGCCCCTTCAGGAAAAGCTGTCTAAGAACACCCAGGGGAGTCTTGCCCAGAGCTCCAGCTCAATACTGTCTGCATCCCTACTCACAGGCTGGCTAATTTCCAAAAAGTACCAATGCTTGGCCCTATCCTAGAGGGAATTGATTTAATTTATATAAATAAATAAATAAATAAAAAGCTTGTCATATAATCCAAAATAATCAAATGACATGTAGACTTGAGTCCATGAATAGCTCTTATGCAGGAAACAAGGAAGGCAGGCCTCTGGCTGGCTGAGACCAGGCTGGAGTCTGGCTGAGATCTGAATTCCAAGTTAAAGGGCAAATCAAGTTTTTTTCTTTGTCAAAAGATAGGGAAAGTGGGGGCAGTATTTACCAGGCTGTGGATCTCTAAGTTTCAACCACAGAGAGGAACAGTTCAAACAGGAAAGCGAAAGTTCTTCTCAGACAGAAGCGAACTTATCAAAACGCATATAAAGTTAAATGAAAAAAGGAAAGTGCTGAACAGGAGCATACGTATGTCAACCTTTGATACAAAAGAATAAAAGCAAATTAAAGCTTGGATAGGAAATAGATATTCCTGGGGCTCCTGGGTGGCTCAGTGGGTTAAAGCCTCTGCCTTTGGCTCAGGTCATGATCTCAGGGTCCTGGGATGGAGCCCTGCTCGTTCTTTGCTCAGCGGGGAGCCTGCTTCCCCCTCTTTCTGCCCCCCTCTCTGCCTACTTGCGATCTCACTCTGTCAAAAAAAAAAAAAAGAAAGAAAGAAAGAAATAGATACTCCTACTTGCTGGGGTTTGCTTAAAGAAAGCCTAGAAGGATAAACCAGTAACTAGAAAACAATGGTTATTTGCTTTGGGGGCACCATGGACTGGACGGGTGCGGGAGCCTGGCTTTTCACTATACAACCTTGCATATCTTTTTGCATTTGTTTTCGGTTTCCTGTTTTGTTTTGTTTCCTACCATATGCTCTGGGGGCTTAGGAAGTAACAGGGACAAAACTGCTCCCTCAAGGAGCTTATATTCCAGGGAGAGAAAACAGATATAAGCACATAAAGTAAGTGCGTTGTATGGTACATCCCACGGTCGTGAAAATGTCAAAATAGGGTTTTGGGCTACAAGGGAGTTAGGAGACAGTCTGCACTATTAAGTAAGATGGTCAGAATAGGCTCAATGGGCAGCATCCGCACTAAGGTAGGAAGAAAGTAAGGTGGTAGAAAGATGGATCTTTGGGGAAGTGTGTGTGGGGCAGAGGGAACAGGTACAGCGGTGTTCTCGAGGAGGGCCACGGTGCCCCAGGGGACATTTGACGTTTGGAGAAGTGTTTGATTGTCATGCTGTGGGTTGGGGGAATGCCACTGGCATCCAGGGGGGAGAGCCCAGGAATGCCGCTAAACGTATGAGGACAAACGGGACTGCGCCCACCATGAAGAACTAAACAGCCCAAAATGTCGGTAAGTGCCACGGTTAGGAGACCTTGAACTAGAACGAAGGCCCTGAGAAGGGAGAATGCCAGGTTCGCAGGCCAGCGTGGCTGTCAGACAAGAAGCTGTCCTGCTTCTGTCTGAAGACTGGTCGGCGAGCTACCGCTGAATCCACACTCACTGCCCGCAGCAAACACTCGTTCTCCATCCCAGGGGCGCCCCCGCAAGCCCCTTAGAATGCAGAGCGCTGTTTTCCCAACAGTCGGATGTCCGAGGTTCATGAGGCCACGTCTTCGCAACAGGGTTCTCACTTCCTATTACCACGCAGGGCCGCGTTCGTTCTCCGCTCCCCCCACCCCCGCCCGACGGGCAGCCTCACCAAGACCCAAGAAGTGCAGCTTCTTGTGTTCTATTCTGTTCTTCCCTACGGATGGAGAAAAATGCAAAAGGAGAACATTGCCTTGTGAGGCGAGAATGATGCCTTGGGTTAGCGAGATTAAAGAGAAATGAGGAAGATGGAAGTAAATAAAAATTACGGAGAGGGAGAAGGTTTTCTTGTCTTTTCAAGGAGGAGGAGGCCCTGGGGTTTCCTGCAGGGAATGCAGAGGAAGGGAGTCCTTGGAGGCCGCTGACTCAGTCAAGGAACAAGTCTCCAGACACAGGGTCAATCCCCGAATTGCCCACCCTCCGGTTTCGCTGTTACTGTTTTCTCTTTGGAAGCTACCCGGGAATTGGCCCATAAATGTTTGTGGAACTGAACACTTGCAAAACAGAGCTGGCTGACATGAGGACTTTTCTCAGCATCTCTGGAGCCCGAGTATATACCAGTAGGCAGAAAAACACCAGGTGTATTTAGGAAGGGGACTGGGTCAGTTCAAGTAGACAATCAGGCAGGTTTGGGGGAGCAATGAATAATAAAATTTGAAGTCAGTGTAATCTTAAAATATTTAGTAACCATATGGTTATAAATCAATATATTTCTGACACTTAAAATACATCCTCTTGGGGCACCTGGGAGGCTCAGGTCATGATCTCATTGTCTCAGGATCAAGCCTGGCAACTGACTCCCTTCTCAGCAGGAAGCCTGCTTCTCCCTCTCCCACTCCCCCTGCTTGTGTTCCCTCTCTGGCTGTGTCTCTCTCTGTTGAATAAATAAAATCTTTAAAAAAAAAATATATATATATATATATGTGTATATATATACACATATATATCCTCTTAAAATCACTGAATAAACTAAATGATGTGGGGGGGGCATTATGGCAGTTGCTAGAAAACAGGTTTTGGTGTCCCCTCAGCCTGGGTTTGAATTCTGGCTCTACTAATTTTTATTACCTTTGAGAACCCAGGCCAGTTATTAAAATACCCTGAGTCCCCATTTCTAGAGCTATAAAATGAGGGTGATGATAATATCAACCTCACAGAAATGCTGGGACTAAAAATACAAGAGGGTATTATGCTAAGTGAAATAAGTCAGTTAGAGAAAGACAATTATCATATGGTTTCCCTCATATGTGGGATATAAGAAATAGCGCAGAGGATCATAAGGGAAGGGAGGGAAAACTGAATGGGAAGAAATCGGAGTGGGAGACAAACCTTGAGAGACTCTTGCTGTGGAAAGGGCGGTGAGTGATGAGCACTGGGTGTTACACGCAACTAATGAATCATTGAACACTACATCAGAAACTAATGATGTGGGGCGCCTGGGTGGCTCAGTTGTTGAGCGTCTGCCTTTGGCTCAGGTCATGATCCCAGACTCCTGGGATCGAGCCCCACATCGGGCTCCCTGCTCAGCAAGAAGCCTGCTTCTCCCGCTACCATTCCCTCTGCTTGTGTTCCCTCTCTCGCTGTGTTTCTCTCTGTCAAATAAATAAAATCTTAACAAAATAAATAAATAAATAAAACAAAAGAAGAAAAGAAAAAGAAAGAAACTAATGATGTACTCTCTATGTGGGCTAACTGAATTTAAATTAAAAAAATAATAAAAAATAAAATTTTTGTAAAATTCAAGGTCAGGCAATAGTAAGAACTCAGTAATATCAAATATTATTAACATGTAATATAAAAATAATTCTTTTGCATTCTTCAAATGCCACCAAGACAATAAAGCTCTTGGTTACTTCCTATGTCATTGTCATTACCATTATTTGCTTTAACAACAATTACCTAGATAAGGACTTTCTATCTGAATTATGTCGCTGTTTGGCTTTGGCTAGAAGAAAGGGCTGGCTGAAAGGGAGGTCAGGAGGCACCTCGCTGTGGGGCATCCCAAGGTAGGAGTGTTAAGAGTGGGTGTCCAGATCAGACACAATGCTGAATAATGGAAATGTTCAATTTTCATACAAAGAGATAAATAAATGGAAATATTTTAATTAGCTATTTTAAAAATGAAGTATGAATAATAATAAAAACAATCTCCAAGATCTTTTGTTGAAAAGATCAAAGTACAGAACAGCAGAGATAAGATCATTACATGT
Organism: Procyon lotor; assembly: GCA_028646535.1. Lineage (NCBI taxonomy): Eukaryota > Metazoa > Chordata > Mammalia > Carnivora > Procyonidae > Procyon > Procyon lotor. Next base: position 40,590,126 of record CM053614.1, read on the forward strand.
ATGTTTATAATATAGATGTATACACGTATGCTTACACACGCACCAGGCTTACACACGCACATGGACTGTCTCTGGAAGGATATATAAGAAATAGTTTCCTTCCTCTCTGGGAAAAAGATAGAGTAAAAAATGGGGAGTGGATTCACTTTTCATTGTGTTTTTTGTTCTGAATTTTTTAAATCATGTACTATGTTAGTTTTATAAAAAATAATTTTGGGGCACCTGGGTGGCTCAGTGGGTTAAGCCTCTGCCTTCAGCTCAGGTCATGATCTCAGTGTCCTGGGATCGAGCCCCACATCAGGCTCTCTGCTCAGCCGGGAGCCTGCTTCCCCCTCTCTCTCTGCCTGCTTCTCTGCCTACTTGTGATCTCTCTCTCTCTGTGTCAAATAAATAAATAAAATATCTAAAACATATAATTTTAAAAATCAAAAACCAAAAATGGCTGTAAATTACATGGAGAAAAACAACGCAGTACATTACAGTTGAAAAACAAAATTTTTAAGTCTGAGAATATCAGGTGTTAGCAAGGATCAGGGAAATACAAATTCTTACTCTTTTCTATTGGTACATGCATTTGGAGAAGCAATATCTGGTAAAGTTTGATAGGGTACAGATTTTACAAACTAGCAATTCTAATCTTAGACATTTATCTGAAGAAATTCTCAGCTGTATCCAAGGAGATGTGAATGAATGTTCATAGGAATATTATTTATCAATAAGAGAGGTGAAAAAATAACCTATAATATAATCATATATTGGAATACTATATAGCAGTTAAATGAATGAAGTAGCTTTACATATATCAATGTGAATAAAAAGCATATATATCTTTAAAAATTATAAAGCAACCCAAAGAGTATAATATTCTTTATGTATCATAACACACATGAACACTCAAAGTAATTCTATATAATAATAGAGACTACATAGAATACACACACACACACACACACACACACACATGTTTATAGTTAAAGCACAGAAACATTCAAGGGAAAAATATATCCCAGTGCCTCCATGACATTACCTAAACTGAGGAGGGCAGGGAGGAAATAAATTGTAGGGAGGTGGGGGGGTGAGGGTTAGCTGTCTCTAAAGTCTATAATCCATTCTCAACCAGGATCTGTGAAGTTGAGCAGAAAGAAGGTTAATACATTTGAACCCAGTTTGGGGTGCTGGTTGATTTGCCCAGCAGCAGAGAGCCACTTGTGGATGAGACAGTGTACTGAGGGCCCAGCTTTGGGCTTAAGAGCCTGGTTTGGATATCTGGGAAGGCACTGTGTCACTTAAAGAAAATTACTTAACCTCTGGATGCCTTAATTTCTCCACCTGCAAGATGAACTAGGAATGGTACTCAATTCACAGGATTGCTATGTAGATTCAAGGAGAAAAAAAAAACATAAAATGCTTAACGGAAAGCCTGGCACATAATACGTGCTCAGTAAACATCAGCCATCGTTAGTCAGCAGGCCAAGCCATGAGTTCCTTCTTGCCCACCTCCCTCCTGGAGAATAAAGCTGCATACAGCACAGTTTCCAGAAAGACTCCCAGAAGGAAGGTGTGCTGGGAGCTGATCTTCCCAGAGAAAAACCTCAGACTCCTCCAGAGGCCTGATTTAGTGCCACACCTCCAAGGAAGCCTGTTTGAGAAAAGGACAGTCCAGGCAGTGAAGTCAGCAAGTAAGAAGATAACACTTGCAGATAATGAGCCCAGGCTTTCAATGCATCTCTAACAAATCACCAAGTGAGAAATAAACCACTCCTAGGAAAACAAGACCAACAAGATGAATTTTCAGTGCCTTCAAGTATACAGCTTGTTTCTATGGGAAACATTTTCTCCCACTTGAAAAATTCAGTTCTTAACTTATGTGATAATAGGAATCTAGGAGCGACCTGTTGTGATATTTTGTTTCATGAGGTTTCTGAAACTCTAGAGGCTTTGAATATTTCAGAAAATAAGAAAACTCCATTCTCTAGAAGTGTATTACAGCATCTCCTAACAAGGCAGCTTCTGAGGCTGAGATGTGGGTATCCTGCTGGTCACATAAGGGCAGTTAGAATCTGCCAGGAAAACTCAGAAGTCATCTGAGAAATAATAGCAGTAACAGTACTATCAGTGGCTAATACTTAGTCACCAGCCTCTGTGCTAATTACTTTGAGTGAATTATCTTCATTCAATCCTCAGAGTCTCTGTGAGAAACTGATGCCAAAAGTGGTTAGGGAACTTCCCAAGGGTCTGAGAGCTAGTATGCGGTAGGGAGCAAGTGGGCCACAGACCAGCTATAGCTGGGGGCCTGGCCACCTCACCTCTCTCAATCTGAAGCCTTCCCCCTATAAAACTAAGGGTGAACTAAATGATCTCAAAAGACCCCCCGATCACTGCGATTTCAGGCTTCTATGAAATCAGGGAACCTCCTCTCTGCCAACAAAACTACAACTTCCAAATCCTTTTGTAATGCAGTGTGCCTAAAAAGAACAAGGCTCCTTCCCTAATATTACTAGTAAATAAAGGTTTCAGTGTTTTGGTCAAAAACCGAAGGGCACTGAAGAGCCAGCCCTATGCAGAAGTGCTTGTGTTTAGGGACTAGGAGGGATGGTCAGGGAGAGCTAAGGGGATGGAGCAGCCGGCAATGTGCAGGGGGAGCAAGTTACTGGTTTCTGGAAAATCATGAAAGTATCTCCTGCTTGAAGTCATCAGTTCCACTAAACCAGGACCCCTGAAAACCAACCTTGTGACCTTTCTGCTGGGAATACTAAATGAGCCCCTAAGGTCTTTAGAAATATGGGACTTACAAATAAGGCCAAATATTTCACCTCTGATTCTGATGAAAGGTTTATGAGCCCCAGAATAGTTCAAGCACGACATGTCTGGATTGAATATTTGGTGTGCACTTAACACCAACAGGTTTCAGAGGCTTCGTGTTTCACAACCAAACTTTGGCAGAACTGTGTTAGTGACCTGATACCCATGGTAGGGGACATTTTCTCACTTCTCGGTGCCATAAATAGTGCAGCGTCCCGTCTATGGCCTAAGCGAGTTAATTAGGCACATTAAGCTTCAGAGATTTGCCGGCATTGCTGTCCTTTGACTTTCTGACCAGAGAAAATGAGGCTAAGGAGATGATGACATGCAGCAGACCGAGGTCCTAATAGGGTGATCATGGGGAGGAAGGTTCCAGAAAATGCCATCTAGAGATGCAGCTAGAGATGTGGCTGGCCAGGATCAGATTTCAGAGACCAGGCTCTCTTTACTCTGACATGCTAAAAAAGGTCTAGGTAAGAACATGAAAACAGAGATACACAAGGGCATGGCCAGAAATAAGATCCTCTGAATCTCAGAGAAGATTCAGTTCCATGCAGAGATAAAAGAGCATAACCAGCCCTGATTTATTCTCAAATCACTATTTCATTGATTGAGATCTTTCCTTAGGAAACATACCCAAGGAATTAAAGGCAAGCGGCAGGAAGGCAATAAATACAACTGATTTCTTAAAAGTCAGACTTTGAATATACATGGCACCTTCCAGCCTACAAAGCACTTTCTCCCACATAAAGTATCCCGATTAGCCATCAATGAAGAGATGAAAACTGGAGCCTCCGTATTCCCAGGCCCTTTCTTTCCACTGCTCCTGGTTGCTTTCCTTCTGCACTCAGCTAAGTACCTACTATGTAGAAGAGACTCTGAGGAATACAGGGGCGCCTGGGTGGCTCAGTCAGTTAAGCATCTACGTTGGGCTCGGGTCATGATCCCAGGGTCCTGGGATTGAGCCCCATGTCGGGCTCCTTGCTCAGGGGAGAGCCTGCTTCTTCCCCTCCCTCTGCCTGCCACTCCTCCTGCTTGTGCTCTCTTTCTCTCTCTCTCTCTCTCTGATGAATATTTTTTTTTAATTATGAAAAAGAAAGAAACTCCAAGGAATACAAAGATTAATAAAATGGTCCAACCTCAGAGTTAAACTGAAGATACACAAGAAGCCAGAACAGAGGGAGGGAGAGATTCCGTTGCTCCTGGGGGGAGGCAGGGAGGTCCTGAAGAAGGCTTCCAGTTTC
>CM053614.1:40594271-40604924 GCA_028646535.1 Procyon lotor
TAAAATAAGCCCTTTCTGGGGGCGCCTGGGTGGCTCAGTTGTTAAGCATCTGCCTTCCGCCCAGGTCATGATCCCAGGGTCCTGGGATCCAACCCCGCATCGGGCTCTCTGCTCTGCGGGAAGCCTGCTTCTCTGGCTACCATTCTTTTCCTCTGCTTGTGTTCCCTCTCTCGCTGTGTTTCTCTCTGTCAAATAAATAAAATCTTTAAAAAAATTTAAAAAAAAGAAGCCCTTTCTGGACTCCTAAAACATGACTGTTAGAATTCCCTTCTGCCCTTTTCTTCTCCATTTTCTTTAAAGAAGTTGGCTTCCTAAATTCACAAGATTTCTCAGAGGTCAGACATTGCATATACACTCTCACTTTAAGGAATAAATAATACTTTCAGAAAGCAAAAGCAACAAGAATGGGACCAGAGTTGATCCGGTTTCTCATTCGGGCCCTCAGCCTGGTTTCTGGAGGTGTGGGCAAGAAGCAGAGCGCATTCTCCTGTGTAAACTTTTGTCCCACCGAGATGCTAGCGGGGCCTGTCTGCCCCACCAGGTGCATCGCGCCCCCTGCGGCTACACTCCCCACCCTTCCCTAGTTCAGATAAACAGCTCCGAGTCAAAGCCGAAGAGAGCTCACCAGGCAGGGAGCCTAGAATCTGCCCAAGGGCCCACTGCACCCCAGATCTAACAGGAGGTTGTGGCCTGATGGGCCCCCAAAAACCCCTGGTGAGAGAAGGAGGGCCCTCCCCTGGGCCTCAGCTGACTCCCGTCTTTAAACCCAAGATGTTTGATCTGGACTGGAGTTCCCAGAAGCCCTCGGGACAGGTGTCGAATTATACTGGTATCAAATTGGATTTGCACAACACTTGCTCTTCAGAACCCTTCCACAGCTCGTATCTTTCTTGATCCCTACCACGCCCCCGGCAGGGCCGAAGTTACCAGGTTAACCTGGGGCCCAGATTACAGGAACCCACACAGCGGAATTCAAACCCAGCATATCCCATTCAGAAAGCATTGTCATTATAATACTGTTCTTAAGCAATGATTGGCAAACAATGTCCGGGCCCTGACTGAATCCAGCCACGGCTTAATTTTGTAAATAAAGCTTTATCTGAACACAGCCACTCCCATTCATTCAAGTAGGGTTTGTGGCTCTTTCCACCTACAGCAACAGAGCTGAGTCCATCCAACAGAGACCAAAGGGTCCACAAACTGGGGCGCCTGGGTGGCTCAGTGGATTAAGCCTCTGCCTTCGGCTCAGGTCATGATCTCAGGGTCCTGGGATCGAGCCCCTCATCGGGCTCTCCGCTCAGTAGGGAGCCTGCTTCCCTCTCTCCCTCTGTCTGCTTCTCTGCCTACTTGTGATCTCTTTCTCTCTGTCAAATAAATAAATAAAATCATTAAAAAATAATAATAAAATAAAACTTTAAAAAAAAGAAGACAGGAGCCCTTTTGGATTTGGGCCCCACCTTATGACCTCGTTTAGCCTTAATGACCCTATCTCCAAATACCATCCCATTGGGGAGTAAAGTTCCAACATATGAATTTTGGGGAACACAATTCAGTTCAAAGCGCTTCACCAGGTCTTTGCAAAGTTTAAATAAAATAATACATATTAAAAGATTAGCTTAGGGTCTGGCTTTTAATAAAAGTGCAATAACAGTAACAAGTATTGCTTTTTGACCAGTTAACAAAATATAGAGAAAAAATACAGTACTTGAAATGAGAAGCCTTATTGACTTGATTTGAGCAAGTCATTCAGTCACTTTGGTTTCTGTTTTCTAATCAATTTGTTTCATATATTTAGTGTGTTGGCTTCTTTCCTATTGCCTGTCGTCTCATGACTGCAAAACAGTTGCAGCACCTCCGGCAATTTCATTTACATTCCACAAAAGAAGGCAGAAGTAAAGGCAAGACACACGCCAGCTAGGTTTATCTCTTTTTACCAAAAAAGCTAACACTTTCCAAGAAACTGTATTCAGCTGACTTCCATTTACGGCTCATCGTCCGTAATAGTACCGAATGGCTACCTCTATCCGGAAAACAACTAGGGTGAAGGGTTTGTGTTAGTGTCTGCCGTAAAGTAGGAAGGTTTCCTAGAGTGAAACCAATATTCACATGTTATTGTGGTTGTAGTAGAGATGACAAGGCAGCCTTATGGGGGGGGTTATCTAGGATTGTCACCTTTATCGTATGTGGTCACTGGCAACCTCCACCGAGAGCATCCTGATCCACAAATTGTGCCAAGAACTAACTTGGGAAAGAGAGAAAAGGAGATATTTACTCTCAGACAAATCTGAAAAAATAAAAAAAAAAATGTCACACCACGTGCCATACAGATTAACCAGCTTCCTCTGTCAAGGTAGCGTGGACGGTTCCATTCTGCGTGGACTGTTCCCTGCTCACCTTCCTCCTCACGTGACACCATTTTCAGAGACCATTCGAAATGTCCCAAAAGAGACACGATGCACTCTTAGGTTCCCATCAGTCCCTAACCAAGCCACACGAGAAGCATCAAGCCCTGACTCGTGACTGGACCTCCCCCAAATGCTAAAAGGTTTTTTAATGATGCAGGCAGGGTCACCTGGGTGGCTCAGTCAGTTAAGCACCTGCCTTCATCTCAGGTCATGATCCCAGGGTCCTGGGATCGAGTCCCGCATCGCCCAGCGGGGAGTCTGCTTCTCCCTCTCCCTCTGCCCTTCTCCTTGCTAGTGCTCTCTTTCTCTCTCAAATAAATAAATAAAATGTTTTTTAAAAAGATAAAATTTCATTAAAAAAATAATGATGATGATGCAAGCAGGCACTAGACCTCAGCCAGAACATCTCATTCTCCACTAAGAGAAGATCAAGGTCACAGAGGATAGAGTAAGCCTCATTTAAAGCACAGAATCTAGACAAAGTGGGGAATCTCCATGTCATAGGGGACAGAATGTCTAAATAACGCTACAGACATTCTAAACATCTCCCCTTCCTAAGGGCTCGACTGGAGGTGGCCAACCTGATGTTTTTCATGAGCCCTGTCACGAAGGATCCATGGGCTTCTCTCTCATCTACTAGCGTAAGCAAACAAATCACCCACCAAGCCTTGTTTATTCCAGGAGGTTTCATGCAAATATTTTAAAATTCAGATTTTGTCAAGCTGGTTTAACCAGGAAAGCCTAGTTGGAAGAATATGCTAATAAGTCATTAAAGAGCACTCATATCATGCCATATGGTACACTTGAAACATAAAACACTGGCCTCTATTCTTTGGGCAGGGTTGTTTGATAAAAGAGAGCCCTGGGGAAAAGAGTGTTGCTCTGTCCACCCTCCTTTATATGCTAACTCTTATTATAGGGGCTTGTTTGTTTTGATGAGGCTTGGCAGATACGTGTAAATGGCACTCCATTTGAGAAAGCTATTGCAGATAATGTGTTAATGTAAAATCCAAGCTGGCCGAAATATGCTTGCATAAACTCAGTTTCCAGGATGGCTTTTGTTTTGCTAATGATTAGTACAGTTTCGGATAATTATATTCTAAGCTTCCTATCTCTGATATCTGGTCTTCAAAATAATTCCTGAAAGAGAAGGTATACTTGGGATCGGTGCCTACAACAGAGAAACATTAGACATCAGAATTGTGTGTTTCGTGGATGTCTTTGATATGCAAGTCAGGCCTAGGGAGGCGCACATTCAGAGGCTGAACTTGGCAGTGTGGGTCGTTAATTGCATCGTGGCCCGAGTACCACATTTGAGGCAACCGCAGATGAATGCAGAGACCCAATATTTGGTCTCGGGCTGCAGCGTTTCCTCCAAACCCACCGCACAGCCTGTCAGTCCAGAGAGGGGACAGGGACTTGGGGTCACCAGAAAGACGGTCAAAGTGAAGAACGTTTCATTTCAGCTCTGGGTTATTGAGGAAAATACTCTTTGGCTTCGGGGCAGGCCTTGTGCTTTTTACTCCCGCTTGAAGCTCTGTGCCCAAACTCAACTTCCCGAGTCCCGAGCACTCAGGTACTTGATGGATAGACAAGTATGCTTGTCACAAGGTCTCCGCTTGACATACACTATGGGGAAATTAGTTTTTAGTTATTCAGAAGAAAGATCCTATCTCCTAGACTATAGAAGAAGCAAAAGATGAAAAAAGAACAGGAGAACCACTGCCCAGCACTCTGCCCAAAAGGGAAGTAAGCATCCTGAAAAGGTCTACACGCTGCTGTGCTTCCCAGACTGTGGTCCGTTGGGCCCCAAATCTAGGCAGCGGCTAGAGGCAAGACACAACACACAAACAGCAGGATCTAAGACAGAGTTTCTGGGTTCCTGGAATGAAACCCCATGCCAATTGTTCGTCCTCACGAATTTTATAAGCATACTGCTGATCAATTAATAAGTATGATTTTTGATTTTTTTTTACCTCCATGATTATAATTTCTAAGCAATGTCGACTTACTATATACAGGCATTGTCTAGCAATTGTATGATATTTATATCATTATACAATAGTATTTTATATACCAAGTTATAATTATTTTATATTATTATAAATATATGAATTTGTATTCCATATTTAATATTCTTATAAATAATATTACAATAACTATTGTAGTATATAGTTATGCCTGCAGAGTAGCTATTCCACTTCCCCAAATAAATTGTTAAGCGAAAAAGGAATTTGTAGAAGAGTGTCTGATAGGATGTCATTTTATTATAATTATTTTTAATCACATCTGTATTATTGATTTGGTGCTTTGTTTTTGTTTTTGTTTTTTTACAGACAGGACCTATGCCAAACAAATTCAAACATAGAACGAGTCAGCACGAAATATCAGCTCCGGATAATCCCTTCTCTCCACCACTACAAGGCTCTATCATGTGGGATTTCTATGTTACACATTTCTGAGATGGCGGGTGTGTGTGTGTGTGTGTGTGTGTGTGTGTGTGTGTCTTAATGAACATGCGATGCTGTTATCTGAAAAAAGGCGTATGTCACTTATTTTCTTACATTTTTTTATTGCTATTTTTTTAAATTCCAGTTAGTAAGCATACAGTGTTGTATTAGTTTCAGGCGTACCATATAGTGCTTCAACAAAGAAGTACGCAATCTAAAAAGGAAACATTTTTCATCTTCAATGCTTTTTGCAAAAAGCAGCAGAACAAAGAAATGACAATATTTTTAAGTCATCAAAATTATTTATTAACAACCTGGGTAATTCGGATCCCTCCATTAACCCGAAGAGTTTAGCAATGCATTCAAAAATCACAGAAACCTGAAGGTTTCTGCATAACCAAGTTCGTGCGACCACTTAGGACATAACTGCGAGAACCAAAATGTTCCCGGATCCTGTGGCTTGCACCTTGCTCCCCAGGGAGACCAGCGTCCCTGCGGTCACACTCTGCATCACTGCATTCCTGGATCATTACAGCAGCCGCCTGCTGTCTTCCTGCCCAGTGGAGTGTCCATACATAAATGTTGAGATGAATTAGTCTCCTTGTTCCCAGCCTCCAGCCCTGTCGATTCCTCCCATTCTTTGCTGCCAGATTCAGCTTAGCGAGCATGGGAGAGACGGCCAGAGACAGTTTGGGAACCAGAAAGACCTTGGTGAAAACCCTGGGGCTTCTTAACTTACCGGCTGTAGACTTGCTTAAATTAGAAAATACACACCGCCACCTGTCAGTATCCTTGCCCAAAAAATGGACTTTGAAATCTGATGGAACAGGCTATCTTCACCAGTTCATAGCACATCAAAGGACAGAGGAACATGTTACATGGAACAAGGGGACATAGCAGCAAAATTCGGAATGTGGAAAACTCCACGGACAAAACCTGGTTTCTTCAACAAATGAATTCTAAGGGAAAAAAGGAGAAGGCTGGGGACTTTTTCAATTAAAAGGGACTTAAGAGACATAGTAACCAATTTCTACATTTAGATCTTACTTGGTTTCTGGTTGGAATGAAAGAAATTATCTTTCATTTATGAGACAATCAAGAAAATGTGAGTAACGACTATTTGATGATGGTAAGGAATTGTTATTAATTTAGCTATGATGATAGTACCACATGATTATTTTTTTTGGAGAGTCTTTATCCTTGAAAGACATACACTGAAATATTTATGAAGTGATGTGACAACTGGAGTTTCCTTCAAGATAATTAGTGGTGGGTGGAAAGTGAGGGGTATAGATGAACCAAGATTGGCCATAACCAAGAATTGCTGAAGCTGAGTGATAAATACACAGAGGGTTCATTATACTATTTTTTCTTCTTTAGAGATTTTTCTTAATATAATTTTTTTTTTATTTCTCACATTCTAGATTCTGTTGTTTGCATCCCTCGGTATCAACCAACATGATCCTCTGTTCTCTGCACGTCTTGTAAACCATTAGAAATGTTTACAGGCCTGATCACATAGAAATTCTATTTTTGGTAAGAATATTTCACAGGTGATTTTTGTACTCCTATCAAGAGGCACTCAATGTCCGTAATAAAAATATTTTTCAGTTGGTTTTCCCAACTGAAGAATAGGGATGCTTCCTGGAGAGGTCATTTTAAGTTAAACTGTTTATATAAGTAAAACTGTTTACATAACTTAAATTGTTTACATAAGTAAAGAACCAACACAGTGCCTGGCACATCATGGGAGCTTCACAAATGTCACATTTTTTCCTTTAATCTCTCACTAACCTCTCTAATAGTTTCCATTAGCTACTGGATCAAATTTTCAGTGCCCTTAAAATGCTAGGTCTTCCAAGATCTCTTCCTAGTCTAACCTTTCTAGTTTTATCTCCTTCCTCTACTTTAAACACATGCACACTTGCGTGTACTTGTGCACATGCATGCACACACACACACGCACACACTGCATTCCCTAACTCCCACCCTTTGCTTACACCAATCCTCCCACTGGAAATGGCTTCCTTGCCTCCTCTCTGCCACCCTCCAAGACTCAGTTCAAGTCCTACTTGATATTGTTTTTCCCTCAAGGGAATATTATGATAATAAACAGCCTCCCAGGCCTCCCTTGACACTGCCCTGCATTACTGTTCAGCGCTTACTTATTAAACCTTTCATGATAAGCAGTCCTTCCCCAATGGCCCTAGGGCATGGGAAGGACACTGGCCTTCCCTGCTTCTTTCACAGCACACGGCTCAGCGCCACACACACAGCGGCACAGATGTCACCAAGTGAAGAGAATGAAAGAATGAACCATGGGCCACCTGTTGGCATCTGTCTTCAAGTCAGGTCGTGATCCCAGGGTCCTGGGATTGAGGCCTGAGTTGGGCTTCCGGCTCAGAGGGGAGTCTGCTTCTCCCTCTCCCTCTGCCCCTGCTCGAGTGCTCTTTCTTGCTCGCTCTATCTCTCAAATAAATAAAAAAAAAATTTTTTAAAGATTTTATTTATTTATTTGACAGAGAGAGAGAGATCACAAGTAGGCAGAGAGGGAGGCACAGAGAGAGGGGGAAGCAGGCTCCCCGCCGAGCAGAAAGCCCGATGCGGGGCTCGATCCCAGGACTCTGAGATCATGACCTGAGCCAAAGGCAGAGGCTTTAACCCACTGAGTCACCCAGGTGCCCCCCCCAAAAAATATTTTTTTAAAAAGAAAGAATGAACCAGAAAATAGCTTCCGACTTGAAGAGGGCAAATCTGCCCAATCACACTTAAGCAATTTTGGGGAAAGGGCAGAATGTATGAAGATGCTTTAATTTTATTTGAAAGAGAAAATATCTGCCAAATTTATCATCCTTACTTTGCTTATCTCACTCTGACATCCACGTATGGAGAAGTCAAGAAGTTTTCCAGGCCCTGATATCACTGCCATCATGGGCAAGATTGGATAAAATCAAATGACAAGCTCAAGTGTCTGAGCACATACACCACGTTTCCAATTACGACTAGGTGGAGAAGGAAAAGCATAGATATGAGTCCACGTGACCTACTGGTATGACCTTGGCCCTACAATCATTTTGGAAATCAGCTACGCTTATTCCAGTGAGATGTACTTCAAACCTACCTAAAAATTGTCTCTATAAAAAGGAGTCACGACCGCCTGAGTCATAAGGTGGCAAAGCGATTCTGGAACTTTCTGTGTTTGAGGAGTAAAAATTCCACCCTCTTTTCTCCCAGGACCCCAGAGAGGCCTCCAGGCAGCCAGCTGTCCCTTGACAGATGGTGATGACCTTGAGCTGAGCCTCAAGTTCCCATAGCTCTTTGCCAGACAATGATGAAGGAGAGCTCTGTGAAATGGCAATGTTTGCTTCACCACTGGACTCTAGCTAGTCGGTCTTTTAATACTATTAACAATAGAGCCTTCTAAGCCTCTTACATGACACGGCTCCTTGGGGCCTGGCATGTCTTGGGCATCTGTCTCACAGTTTACCAAAAGGCTCAAGGGCAGAGGGCAGAACCTGAGGCAAAGTTCTAGTCCTTCTCCTGAGACAAATGCACAGGTGCATGTAAAAGTTTGCATATCATTCCATATGTGTTTCTAACATTGAAACAACCCATTTATTCCCTCATCACTTCCACCAAACCTACTTCTTAACCACTGGGGAATCATGAAATACTCTTTCTTCAAAAAATGAAAAGTTCTCAAACCAGGCCAAGGTCCTTCAGAAAAGCTACCTTGCTCTTATGCTGTAACAATTCTCCAACATTCTGGGAACAATGGTCACGGTCAAGTGGCCTTTGTGAGAATGTGGAGCAATTCTGGGTGATTTTTTAATAAGGCAGTCATCACTTTTTCAGGGAGGACAAGAAGACAACACACCACTCAATACACCATGGTGAGTGGAGACCTGAGAGATGGTACAGCCATGAAAGCAAAGATAGAAATAGAGTGGTATTGATTTGGGGCACTTCAAAGGGGCAGATAAACGGCCCTCTCCAGCTATAGTATGCTCAGAGCTTGACCCCTTTTGCTCCCCAGTACAGTCCAAGAGAAGCATTTTGGCAGTCCCAGTCAGTTATAAATGGAGTGACAAAAAAGGGGGCACAATTCGTGAGTCATTCTCTGCTGTGCCAAATTCCCCATCGCAAAATGGCTACTTGCTTCCTTGAGCACTAAATTCACAAAAGATTCATCCGTATCCCTGTAGCCATGTTTTCACCGCAGTTCCAAAACAAAATCATCATGTTCCCTATTATCTTAACTGCCCATAGTTGATAACTTTCCTAATTAGCATTACACATGTTTAAGTCTCTCTAATTACTTAATGATGGTCACCAGGTAATCCATAATAGCAATTACATATCTGAACTGTCATGGACGATTGGACAAATATGTAATGGGGCATTTTAAAGGCATTTAAAATGTAATGCTAATTAGAAAGGTTATCAAATACGATACTTACCGTAATAGGGAACATGTTGGCATTTTTGTGGTAAAAAACAAGAAACTGGTGTTTATTAGTACTTAGATTTTATGAATGTAAGCAAGAATAAAATCAAAGGGTATGGAGAATTATCTGGAGCCAGATGCATAGATTTAAGGCAAGATTCTCATTGTTATATTTGCCCATTTATTAGAAAAGCATCAATTAATCACCTACTGCATTCCCCTATGTATGCAAAGCTCATGCCAAAAAATTAAGAAGAATATGTTGCTTGCTCATGCCCTGAGAAAATCTGAAATCTGGTTGGAGAGACAGGCCATAGAGAAATGAAATTACCAGAGATCAATTAAATAATTATAATATTATCATCATAAAAAAAAAAAACACTTCTGGGGTGCCTGACTGGCTCAGACGACAGAGCAGAGGTCTCTCAAATAATTTAAGCACCCAGGATGCTATAAGACAAAATAGATTAATAATAATTAATTATTGATAGGTTAATAATAATAATCCAGAAGACAGATGTATTTTTGGAAAAGGACCCAAAACAAGCATATTCATTCTTCTCCACTGGAATAAACACAGACTCCATATCATTCAACAATCCTCACCACACCCTAAATCCACCCTGCCTTATATAACTTTCCTAATTTTCAGACACAGTTGTCAGTAGCAGGCTGGCAGGAAAGCCGCACAAACTAGTTATGAGCGAGGAGATTTTGAGAGTAATTGCCCCGTAAACTTCTATCTTTTTCACTTCGCTGCCATGTGATATGGTTCAAGTCATTACTAGAAGGAACAAAGACAATTCTGACTCACAGCCTATGAATCATATCCCAGGGATGAAACTTGGTAACATTTAGCAAAGAATATCTGAAGGAAATCAGAAACTTCCTAGTGGAGTCTTTCCAGAATTATTCTCATGGCACAGATCCAAGTGACTATTTCCATTAAATGTCCATGAGCTTTAAAATATTATCCTACATGCTCTTAGAAATAGCAGTAGAAACAAATGCCTTACCCTCTGTATACATGTTGCCAAAGTGAACACATAAACAAATGTCTTACCTTTTCATCCTCTTCAGAGCAGGATTTAGTTGGACATCACCAAAACGGTTTCTCATGGATAGCCCAGTAGAGAGAGGAAGCAAGTGGATCAGAGGTTAGGTGGCCAAGATTTTATCTACTCTGCAACCATGAGAAAACCTAGGAACCTCCTCTGGGTCTCAATAAAAGTATGGGTCTATCTAGACAGTCTCTTATTTAATTCTATCTAAAAATTAATAAGAACACTTAAGGAGATTCAATTATAGCATGAAATGATTTGCTAGAAATAAAATTGATTTTTTTTTTTTT
>CM053614.1:40605424-40657515 GCA_028646535.1 Procyon lotor
TTCTCCCTCTCCCACTCCCCCTGCTTGTGTTCCCTTTCTCACTGAGTCTCTCTCTGTCAAAGGAATGAGTAAAATCTTTAAAAAAAAAAAAAAAAGGATAGTCTTGGTTTTCCTTGGTCAAGTGGACATCTTTACTTGGACATCTCTTAAGCACTTTAAATTGAACATTTCCCAAACCAGATTTATCATTCTTTTCCTCACCCTTCCCTTTCCTCTGACCTCCAAGAGAAATCGTTCCCCTTCCTGTAGAGTCTCAGTTATGGTTAATGGCTTCACCATATACCCAAGTTAGAGCCTCAAAATCACCCTGCGGATGCCTGGCTGGCTCAGTCAGTGGAGCATGAGATTCTTGTGGGTTCAAGCTCCATGTTGGATGTAGAGATTACTTAAAAAGAAAAATCTATGTATATCTACTAGATAATACATAATATAAAATATATATAATATATAAATCTACTATATATGTTACATGTATATAATAAAATCTTTAAAAACAAAAACAAACCAAAAAACACAAAGTCATGCTGAATGCCTCCCTTTTGTCACCCACCACATCCACACTATTAAGAAATTTTGAACATTCTATCCCCTAAATATATCCAGAATTTATTCCCACAGCTCCTCTGCTACTGCCTTTCTCACCTCCTGGACAATTATAATAATTCCCAACTGACTTCTGTCTATTCTCTACCCTGCTGACAGTGAATATTCTAAAACACAATCTGATGATTTCACTACAAGACTTAAAGCATAGAAAATCTCAGCTTATCTTCTACAAAAGACCAAAGTCCCCTCACAATCTAGATCCAATGTACTTTTCCAACTTCTCAACTTCTCCTACACACACACACACACACTCCTTAGAAACCTGCCTCACAGGTTTGCAACATTTCTCCTAATACCTAGAATCCCCATCTTCTCTATATTACTGGGAAATGCCTACTTAATCTTCAAGCCCAGAGAGAAATGCCAACTCTTTGAGAATTTAAGATTTTATTTCCTTTTTTTGACAGAGAGAAAGCTCAAGCAGGGGGAGCGGCAAGCAGAAGGAGAAGGAGAAGCAGGCTCCCCAAGGAGCAGGGAGCCCAATGCAGGGCTCGATCCCAGGACCCCAGGATCATGCCCTGAGCCAAAGACAAATGTTTAACCAACTGAGCAACCCAGGCGCCCCATCTCCCCTTTTTATTTTTTTTAAAAGGTTTTATTATTTTATTTGACACACAGAGAGAGAGCAAAGTAGGGGGAGCAGCAGGCAGAGGGCTCTCTCCCCTTTTTAAATGGCTTCCCATTACCAAGTCCCACATCCCTACCTGGATCTACACAACCCACTTCCATAGACACACTCTAGGTCTCTTTCCCACTAATTCTCTGTGACTCGACCACACGGGTCTTCTTTCAGTTTCTCAAACACATCAATGTCACTCATACAGCAAGGTGTTTGAATAGGTGCCTACTTCTCCTTTGCTTGTTAAAGCTTACTCATCCTCCAGAACTTAGCTCAAATGTGACCATTTCTGGGAAGCCTTCTTAGACCCTCTGCCCTAGGCCAATCATTGTATTCCCACCACCTAGCAGAGTGTCTGGCATATGCAAAGTATTTAGCAGATATCTGTTGAAACCCCTCTTCTCCACATCCTTAAGCCTTACTCGTACCTTGGCAGTTATCACACCGAAATAGAAGTATTTATACCAGACTGTGTGCTCTTGAAGGATTCGGAAAATAGTGTCTCTCTCTGGCTTTTTTCCTTTCCTCTTCTTTCTCCCTCCTTTTCCTCCTCCTCCTCCTCCTCAGTATCCTCTCACATATCCTGGGCTTGCTGGCTCATGGTTGACAATGTCAAAATGTCGGTCAAAGAACAGACCCTAACAACAATATAGTTTACAGATGACATGGAGAAAGTCCAGGTCGCCATTATTTGTTCTAAACAGGCATGATTTTTACAAACTCTTCCATGGACCAGGGCTCTCTAAAATAGTGTGGGAAGGGAACATGCCACCGTATTTCCCTGAGAAAGAGAGCAAGTATGTAGAATAATTCCGTTGCTTTGGACCAGGAAAATCTACCTTAGTGACTAGATCCTGCTGCAAAGATATTTTTAAATGGCATCCACAAGGATGTTAGGAAAGAGGGTCTGCTATTTTCCCAGCAGGAAAAATACTGGGTTAGAGCAGCCTATTTAGCAAACATACTCTGTTAGATTGTAAAATGTAATATTTCCATTCTGATTGCAATATTCTAGGTCAGCTTCTATATGGCACAAATGTAATTTATTTCTACTTAGGGCCCCATTTTCACAAAAAAATTCCAGAAACACTAAAGGACAGCATAGTCCTCAGAGGTACATGACATTAGCCAAGGCTAGAATGGAAGGAGAAATTGAATCAGGTACAATAAGAACAGAAAAGAACCCAAGGCCATAGATGTTCTACTTTTAAGAAAATGGCAGGTCTGTGCCAAAGATTTTCCTTCACTTACCAATTGCAGAAATATTTATTGAGCTAGCTAAGACATACTTAATGTTTGATCCCAGGTAGCAATTCCTTCTTTAAGGTCTTCTTATGAACAACCTCCCAGAGAGGAAGGGAAATCTGTGCTATAATGGGCATTAATGCATAGAGGTGAAATTGGTTCTCATCAGAGCTGGATGAGAACTTGAAATTCACTTAGGCTATTTCCCTCCTTTTGTCATCAGTAGTAGAAGTAAAATTTGTCCCATGTTTCGAGAGTAGTAGGAGACAGGTCCCAACTCAGGACAAGGAAGGATGAGCACACCCAATCTGTTTCTCCCACCAAATGCAGCTATAAAACCTGGTCATAATTTCAGGATTCTGGGGGCGCCTGGGTGGCTCAGTGGGTTAAAGCCTCTGCCTTCAGCTCAGGTCATGATCCCAGGGTCCTGGGATCGAGCCCCACATCAGGCTCTCTGCTCAGTGGGGAGCCTGCTTCTCTCTCTCTCACTCCCCTGCTTGTGTTCTCTCTCTTGCTGTGTCTCTCTCTGTCAAATAAATAAATAAAATCTTAAGAAGAAGAAAAAGAAGGAGAAGAAGAAGTAGTAGTAGTATATGGCAAGGCAGGATAAATAGAATCCCAGCCTTCTGGACAGAGGACTATAAAGGTGAGCTTCAGGGAAAGAGAAAGTTCCAGACAGATTGCAGAGAGAGTGGAACTGGGGAAAGTGATACCATAAAGCTTTTTAGAACTCCTGAGCTCACCTCTACCCTGTGTCTGTGTGAAGCTGATGTTAAACAGCTTATGAAAAACTTTGAGAACCGAACTAAGTAGAGAGACCACTGCCCAGATGCCAGACCGGTCAGTGAGTGACACACACATGTGACAGATCGAAATAGCCCTACAAAGTCTCCGAGAATGGTACTGACGTTGAAACCACAACCTACATAAGACTAGTTAGAACTTGGAACCTCAGTACTACTGGTTTGCTTGACTGATACCAAAAAAGAAGTCCAGGATACAATCCAAAATTACTTAAAATCTGAAGAATTAGGAAAATCTCAACTCATATAAGAAAAGGCAATACCAACCCCAAGATTAAACAGATGCTGGAATTATTGAAAAAGACTTTAAAGCAACTCAGATACAGATGCTCTAAGAAATCAGGGTAAACTTTTTAGGAGCTTGTGGAACAATACCAAGAGGTCTAACATTCATGTCATCAGAGTCCCAGAAGCCGAGGAAAAGGGTACAGTGTGTTCCACTTACATGAGACACCTAGAGTAGTCAACTTATGGAAACTTAGTGGAAAGGTGGCTGCCAGAGGCTGGAGGAGAGGGAAATGGGAGGTTATTTTTCCACGGATATGGAGTTTTGGTTTGGCACAACGGAAACAGTTCTAGAGGTCTGTTAGATAGCAATGTGGATATAGTTACACTGAACTATACACTTAAAAGTGGTTAAGAGAGTAAATTTCGTATTAGCTGATTTTTTCGCCACAATTAAAATTAAAACAAAATAAAACAGGTTTCCTGGCCCCACCCATGATCTGGATGAGAACTTTGGAGGTTAGTCTTGGAATCCGCATTTTAACAAGCTCCCCAAGAGGTCTGGAGGCCCATTCAAGTTTGAGAAGTTCTGCTCTGGAACCTATTTCCAAGTATCTCAGCAAACTACTACATGCTTCATCCTCTGTGCCCTCCCCCCCGCCACCCCCTGACCACGGGCAGGGGCAGGTGGGGAGTTCCCTGTGACAATACACACGGGCATCTATCTGATTTTCACAGAAAACTACTTCTTCGAATTATTTTTTCTTCTGGGATTTTTCTTCCCTCGACTTTTCTTTCACCCACAGGAATCTCTGACTTTGTCCTCTAGGAAGGGCTGGATAGTTACTACTATCGGGTGAACTGCTCCTTCTCCTGAAGGTGCCCGAGTGAGCCCTAATGGTTTCCTCGTGTTATCTGCATAGACACTTGTGTGTTCAGATCTGCCCACAGTCGCCTCCCTAGTCTTCACTCTCAACACCAGTCGACACTGCAGCCCAACTAGGAGACCCGCTACTTTTCTCCAGGAACCCACAGCATCAGACCTGTTTCAAGTTTAAGCGAGAAGATAATTCTCTTGATTAAAAGATTTGGTTGGCCCCACCGGGTTGTGTTTCTGTTTTCAAAGAAGAATGCTTCTATACAAGTAAATCTCTAATGTAAGTAAATTCTCTAACAAAGAAGTTCAACAGAGGGTAGGATCTAGCAGGAAGTAATCCCTGTTTAACAAAAAAGAAAGCAGAGTCGGAAAATCTTTGGCTTGGCCGAAACAAAACCTTAAAATGGGAAAATGAAGCACTAACTCTTAATCATTGACTCCGAACTTCACCCTCTTTCTGCTAGTGAAAGTAATCCAGAATGCTTATTTATAAAATTTAAATGCAGCCATTTACCAATGATCCCACCTCCAATTGTCAATTTTTTTATATCTCGTTTTAAAAATAATTTTTTTACAAGTATGTTGTTTATTTAGTCATTCACTCATCAAATATTAAAGACATTCATTTTCTAGGCATTGTTCTTTTTTTTAAGATTTTTTTTAATTTTTAGGGGTGCCTGGGTGGCTTAGTTAGTTAAGCATCTGTCTTCAGCTCAAGTCATGACCTCTGGGTTCTGGGATTGAGCCCCGTTATCAGGCTCCCTGCTCAGTGGGGAGTCTGCTTCTCCCTCTGATCCTTCCCCACTAGTGTTTTCTCTCTCTTTCTCCCTCAAATAAATAAAATCTTTTTTTTAAAAAGATTTTTTTTCAATTTTTAGGGGTGCCTTGGTGGCTTAGTCTGCTAAGTATCTGCCTTCCGCTCAGGTCATATCCCAGGGTCTTGGGATTGAGCCCCGCTTCCAGCTCCCTGCTTGACAAGGAGCCTGCTTCTCCCCCTTCTCTCTGCTGGTGCTCTCTGTCGCTCGCTCACTTGCTCTCAAATAAACAAATAAATAAATAATCTTTAAAGATTTTTTTTTTAATTTTTAAGTAATCGCTACATCCAATATGGGGCTTGAACTCACAACCCCAATATCAAGAGTCACATGTGCCACCAACTCAGCCAGCCAGGTGCCCCTGGGCACTGTTCTTTAATACATAGTTAAGAAAAAATAATCTGTATGTTGAGTATTTAATATCTAGCATCCAGCACAAGAAGCAAAATACTAACGATGAAAAAAATAAGAAACAAAAATGAAATGAGAGCTTTGAAGCACTATATTGCAAATATCAAAAAATGGAAAATATACTCCCTCTAGGCCTAGACTTCCACATCTAGCCAGGCTACCTATTCAGGAGCCTAAAGGATCTGAGATAGCCCACCAAGGTAAGTTTTAGGACTTGTCAAAAAGGATTAAGACAAAGGACTGGCATTTAATTCAAACATAATCAATGTTTTTCTCCTATTCTTTTAAATTAAGTAGGCTCCATGCCCAACACGAGGCTTGAAATCACCACCCTGAGATTACGAGTCACACACTCTACTGACTAGGCCAACTAGGCACCCCTCTCCTTTTTCTGACTTAGGTCATTAACTTACCCTCCTCTATAAAAATGCAGGCCTTAAGAAAGTCCCTTCTGGCCATGTGTCCATAGCTTTATGATCCAAATTAGCTATACTCCAAGAATGAAGTGAGAAATCCAGTTTGGAACCTTCTGGGGCTCTCAAAACTATGGCAAGTATATGAAGGGCCCCCAAATGCCTCATCAAGGTCAGGCCAGTCTCTGTGGTCCTGTGAGAGCCTGGTCCTGTGAGAGCCCTTGTATAAGGGTGGAGGCAGTGTGGGTAGGGAAGGGGAGCCTGTGGCTGCTGCCAGTGTCACTGAGGAGAAGTCATCTCAATCTAGTGTTTTTCAAACTGTGGGTCAAGACCCTCCAATGAGTCAAGAAATGTAGTGGGTTACCAGCTTGTTTTGGAAGGGAATGGCATTAAATGGAATGTTAAGGAAACCATCAGAGTGTATGAGTCGATATAAATCTTGTTTTAGCAAACTTGTTTGTGCGTGTGCGTGTGTGTGTGTGTGTGTGTGTACTGGGTCGGGATACGTCTTTCTTTATTGTGAGAAACATTCAAGAGTTTGGAAAGCCCAGATCTAGTTGTGGTGGAGGGAGGGGGATAAGGGGAAGGCCAGGCATAGGCCTGGGAGAGGATGGGGAAGAGAATGAGATTGGAATTCATCCCATGGCCCCAAACCCCCAGCCTGATACTCTGAAAATTACCTCAGGATCTTTGAGAAAACGGAAGAGAGGAAGGCCTGCTACATCCAGACAGTGGCCCCAGCTTGTTTGTGGAGCTCCCTGGGCACTGGCTTATGGCAGCGGCCTGGCTTTTCTGTGTATTTCTCACCCAACAGTTCACTATGCAGAACCAACCAGGGCTTCCGAAGTCTGTATACCAGCTACGGTGCCTCCCATCACCCTGATATTTCCAAAACTCAAGATGATCCAAATGGGATTTGGGATTTTCAACTTATCTGTGTAGTGATACAATGTGTAATTCTCACTCCATTCTTGGTATATATCTCCTCCAGGGAAGATTATCCCTGTTGATACAGTCTGCACTTCAAAGCTTCCTACCTTATCTGCAGGTACAGGAATGGTTAAAAGGGTTTGTGTTACTAATTACTCAGTCTTTAGGGGGTGGAGGGGGGCAGGAAGGTAGTGGCATTGCTATCGGTTTTACAGCCCTTATTACACAGGAGCTGGGTAGGTAGTCTTCCTCAAAGAGGACCCTGAGGTTGAGGAGGTTAATTTTCACATACAGCTAGTAAGTGGTAAAGGGGGATTTGAATTCAGGCTTTCCTGGGTTACAAAGGCTATACCTTGGGGCGCCTGGGTGGCTCAGTCGTTAAGCGTCTGCCTTCGGCTCAGGTCATGATCCCAGGGTCCTGCGATCAAGCCCCACATCGGGCTCCCTGCTCTGTGGGAAGCCTGCTTCTCTCTCTCCCACTCCTCCTGTTTATGTTCCCTCTCTCGCTGTGTCTCTCTGTCAAAAATAAAATAAACAAAATCTTTAAAAAAATAAATAAATAGGGACCCCTGGGTGGCTCAGTGGGTTAAAGCCTCTGCCTTCAGCTCAGGTCATGATCTCAGGGTCCTGGGATCGAGCCCCACATCGGGCTCTCTGCTCAACAGGGAGCCTGCTTCTCCCTCTCTCTCTGCCTACTTGTGATCTCTCTCTGTCAAATAAATAAATAAAATTTTTATAAATAAATAAATAAAAGCTACACTTTTTTCCACTACATCAGGTGACCCTTTTTGTTGCTGAGTAAGCCAACTCTGTTTCTTATGAATCTGGGCCTGCTTCCATTTGAGCTATTCTAGGAAGTATTCATATTGCTCTCCCAGTGGAAGAGTTGAAATTACTTTCAAGCAATAGCAAAAACCAGTGTTGCAGGTTTCACAGAATTTACAATAAACAGAGATCACTGAGTGTTGCGTCCAAGGGGAATTGAAATCCGTATAGGTTGATTGTTTGCTTGACCAGCTTCTTTAAAAAGACAGTAGGAAAATCAAATGCACAGAGGCCGGGTGTGGAGAATACTCCTTGACACGAATACTGGAATTCTAAAGCTGGATTTTCGGTATGTGTCAAGTCAAAATTATGTACATAAAAACATACTCCCAAAATTATAATGCAAATAATTAGTAAAGCATAGTTGAAAATACACAATTCCTAGAGCACCTGCCTGGCTCAGTCCGGACAGCCTGAGACCCTTGATCACGGGGCCATGAGTTCAAGCCCCACCTTGGCTGTAGAACTTATATTTAAAAAAAAATAAATACACACTTCTTTTCAATAAAGATTTTTCATGTCTCCACCAAGTGCATAAAATTAAGTCAACTTATATCAACCCTTCATATATTTGTGACTAGATCTTATAAAATCGTTGAAATGAGAAGCTGCTTTTTTAAGATTTGACTCTTTAAGGGTGCCTGGCTGATTTAGTTAGTTATGAGTGTGCGACTCAGGATCTCAGGGTTGTAAGGCTGAGGTTTGACCCTCCGCCACGTTCAGCATTCAGCGTAGAGATTACTTAAGAAAAAATGAAATCTTTTTAAAAAAAAACTATTTAATTCTTTGAAAGCCATTTAATAATCTTATACGAATATTCATTATAATTTGGCTCATTTTTAGCTCCTGAGATAAAACATTTTCCTCTGAGATAAACCAGCTGAAGAAACTTAATTTTCACCTTTTATGAAATCAACATATACATCAATCTACTTTACCGTACCAAGTAACTGATAAGCAAAATTTGGAAAATCAATTATCCCCAGCCCATCTACACCACAGTGTTAGGTCCCTGTGCCATTCACTGTGTTTTTCATGATTCACTGTCGTAGGAAATGAGACATTGCCTGAAGAATAGGATGAATGGCAGGGTGCCTAGGGCGCCTGGGTGGCTCAGTGGGTTAAAGCCTCTGCCTTCGGCTCAGGTCATGACCTCAGAGTCCTGGGATAGAGCCCCGCATTGGGCTCTCTGCTCAGCAAGGAGCCTACTTCCTCCTCTGATCTCTCTGCCTGCCGCTCTGCCTACTTGTGATATCTCTCTGTCAAAACAATAAATAAAATCCTTTAATAAATTTAAAAAAATTTAAAAGATTAAAAATAAAAACAAATAAATAAATAAGCAAATAAATAAATAAATAGATAGATAGATAAAAAGATAAAGGCAGAGTGCGTACAGCAAGCCCAAAATGAAGCTATTTCACATACCCCTTCTCCCAACAATGTGTTGCTTTGTCCTGAAACTAGAATAATGGTTTGAAGGGAGGAAGGAATAACATAGAGAATTTATTCTAAACCATATATATTAGGCAATAGCTGAGGCAACTTTCTTTAACCCACAAGACTGTCCATCAACAAAGCATTGGAATACTTACTAAGTCAAGGAATTCTCTTAGATAACATGTCTAAAAATTACACAGTAATCAAAGGACCCAACTAAATCTTTATGTCACTGGGACTTAACTTCACAGATAAGGAGAAAAATTAAGGGGGTCCACAGTTGATCACTAAAGATAGGAATCCATCTCAAAGTCATCGCTGATGCAAAGCACCATCCCACCACTAGGCAAATCTAAATATACCACACAGCCAGAAATGCATATACTATGTTAAAATGGCATTTAGTCAAATTTGCAGGATAATTCAGTTATCCTTCAGCAGAAACTGCCTCTTCAAAGATTTCTAACAACCTTTAAAAAGTTTCATGGATCTCATCCTAGTAAGGTAAAGACTCCAATCTAAAGAGTATTTCTGGGGCGTCTGGGTGGCTCAGTGGGTTAAAGCCTCTGCCTTCGGTTCAGGTCACGATCTCAGGGTCCGAGGATCGAGTCCTGCATCGGGCTCTCTGCTCAAAATTTTATGCTATTTCATGCTTATTATCTCTCTGCCTGCCTCTCTGCTTACTTGTGATCTCTCTCTCTGTCAAATAAATAAATAGATAGATAGATAGATAGATAGATAGATAGATAGATAGATAAACAGATCGCACGCACTATACACCGTGAGCTCAAATCAAGTATGGGTCTCCAGACCCAAGTGGCATTTCCTGTTTCCACCAGCCTGCTTTATGACCTGAGTGATGTGCTGAGATTTGCAGTTTTACTCAACTCTGCCTTTCTTTTCTATCTCTTCTGATCTGATCCAGATGTCCTAACAAATGCAAGCCTATGGCTATGGGAACAGAGAAAAGACATCCTTACCAAGATGTCTCTGGCACTTCAAGAACTACTATGTATATATTGAACCAAATCTATTCCTGTAATAAATAAATAAATAAATAAATAAATAAATAACCTTTCCCCTGCAGAAAGTAGAATTATTGACTCCTTTACAGAAAGATTAGGGTAGTTCAGAAACAGACCCTGTTCAGACAGTGCTAAGAGCGGTTTCCTGGAATTCTAGAAATTCTCTTTAGAAGTGGAAGACTGTTCTACACATAATTCTTCCAGAATCACCAGTACCCCCAAACCTTATCTCTCATCTTAGACAACCATGATTCCTAAAGGCCAGTTCCGGTCATCTAGATAACAGAGACTAGCAGAGCTCCCCAAAGCTTCTCTCCCAACTCCAAGGCACACTGAAGTCAACATGTAAGCTTACCTTCTGGAGCCTGCAAGCAGACCTTGTAACTCCTCCTTTGCCCTTCTTTCCTGGTAGTTTAGTGGGGCAACATCTAGGTGAGATTGTGCCCCATTGCCCCATTTCTCTCAGCACCCTGCCTTTCGCTAATTCCATTTGCTGACCCCAATATGAACAACTGGAATGTCAACTTTCCATGAAGTTCCATGAGGACTGTCATTGAGAAACGCAGCTTTGACCTTTGGATGTGGACGTGTTAGCATTGCCCAAGCGAAACACCAAAGGAATGTGCAATCACGCCCTCCCTTGGCATCAAAACAAAATGAGAACAGAGGTGGCCTATTTCCTATGCAACATGCTGTGTCTGCTCTGAATCCACAGTAGCCACACAAGCTCCATTTCGCTGAGAGGAAACTGAGAGACCTATAAACTGAGGTCCTTGGCCAAATGGTATTAAGGGTCATTGCTAGTTCTAAATGGCAGGGTGCCTCCAGTTTATGTAGTTGGTATATCCAAACTACTAAAAGTCAGGCAAGCTGGTAGATAATCTGAGTGGATCATCTATACTTAAAGATAATAAAGAGACCCAGATCTTTTCCTACTAATCCTGATCTCAGTTCAATTACAATTAATAACACTTCCTAAGTCCATGATACATGCTAGGGCAAGCTTATGCTTTCCCTTCCCCAGTGATCCCAAATTTCTCTGTGCATTCAGATCAACCAGGGGAGCTTTGATAACTACAGATGTCCGGACTACCGCTTACAAAATTCAAATTCAGAAAAGTCTGCAGGTGATTCTAATGTGGAGCCAACATCGAAACCTTCCATGGTAAAGCCACCGTGAGCACCAGTCTGCCCCAGCTCTGTGGCAAATCCCATCAGGCCAAACTTAAATAAGTGGCCTCTAGTTTTCTTCACCCCAGAGAAGGTGGTACTTGAGATTAGATCCTACCACCAGTCCAGAGGGTAAATGGAAGTTAGAATTAGGGGCAAAACATTAGGAAAGGAACAAAGAAAAGGAAAAGGGATTAAAGGGCTTTCTGCTTGTTATCTCATTTAATCACAACACCATTCCCCAAGATGAGAAAACGGCACTTTGAAGCAGTTAAACAACTTGCTACATCACTCAGCCAGTAAGCAACAAAATAAGAATTTAAACCAATCTCTCCCCCCAAAACCTATGTTCTCCCCGTGCTATACTCCCTATCCCGTAGGTCTACCTCCTAAGCTCCATTCCATATGCATCCCCTCCTCGTCTTCATTACCAAAGAGATATAAATCTGGGTGCCAACAGTTTGCTTCCTTCCAAGTCCTGTCCTTGGATCAGCGCGCAAGAGTGGCTTGCATTCACTTTTACTCTGCTTCATCTTAGATACTGTATTCCTTAGGATTATATTCTATTTCATGGGGCAGAAAATCCAAGATAAGAGTGACTCAGTGAAGATAGAAATTTACTTCTTTCTCCCGTAAAAGAAAGTAGGTAGGTGGTCCTGGGAGATTCCACAATACTACGGACCCATGCTTCTTCTATCTCATTCTGCCTTGCTCAACACATGGCTTCCCCCTCACGGTCCAAGATAGCTTTTTTGAGTTCCATCCATTGCGTCAGATTCCAGAAGAAAGAAGAAGGGGTGAAGAAGGGTGCACACACACCCCTGTCAGTAGACACTTCCTTTGAAGTCACACTGCTTACATCCCATTGGCCAGAACTTAATCACGTGGCCACATCTAGCTGGCTGGAAACCATAGCCTTTATTATCAGTGGCCATTTGCCTCACTGAAAACATGGCTTCTTTTACTGAAGAAAAAGGATCTGACAGAACCCGGGAATTAAGTCTCTGCATGATTCCTTTCCTGGTACTTCAGTCCTCCCCTCTAGTACCACAGCCCTAACCTGAACCCCAGCAGGCTACCATGTCTGGGAGCCTTATTTGCCTTCCCCTCCTTGGACCAGTTTCTCTTGTCAGTCCCACAGCTTATCTTTTGCTCAGACTGCTAAGCACTAATGCATCTTCAAGTGCTGTCCTCTTACCCCTGGGGTCCTCCCTCCCTCCTAACTGAGTAGCCCAGTACTGACAGCTTAGAGAATCAGGACTTTACTTGCCGTGTGACCTTTCTGGGTATATCCATCAGGATTCTCCAGAGAAATAGAACCAATGACATTTTTCCCCCACATAATTATGGGGGCTGAGAAGTACAAAACCAAGAGAGCCAAAGCTTTAAGTTCCAGTCTCCATCCAAATCTGAAAGGAGGAGAAGACTGATGTCCCACCTCAAAGACAGGCAGAGAGAAAGAATCTTCCTTATCAGTCTTTTATTCTATTAGGTCTTCAACAGATTGGAAGAAGCCCTCCCCCACTGGGAAGGGAGATTCGCAGATATACCCAGAATAATGCTTAACCACAAATATCCGGGCACCTTGTGGCCCAGTGAAGTTGACATATAAAATTGACCATCACACTGGGCTTTTTCCCTCATTTCTAAAATGGCAATAACAATAATTTTTGTCTCCCATAGCTGTGGTAAAAATTAAGAATGACAGAGCATGTGGAACTTTTTAATTAAAAAGTGTGAGCCCACTATACAAATGTCAGTGAGTATAATTACAAATAGAAGAATACAAATCGTATTCACTTGATGCAGAAAAGAATTATCTTTTAAGAGTAAGTAACAAATTAGCTAAAAAGAATCTCCTAGGGGCACATGGGTGGCTCATCTGGGTGAGCCTTCAGCTTGGGTCATGGTCCCAGGGTCCTGGAATTGAGTCCCACATCAGGCTCCCTGCTCAGTGGGGGGGTTCTGTTTTTCCCTTTCCCTCTGTCCCTTCCCCTCCCACTCATGCTCTCTAGCTTGCTCTCACTCTATCTCAAATAAATAAATATTTTTAAAGATTTTATTTATTTGACAGAGAGAAAGACATCACAAGTAGGCAGAGGGGCAGACAGGGGGTGGGTAGCAGGCTCCCTGCTGAGCAGAGAGCCCGATGTGGGGCTCGATCCCAGGCCCCTGAGATCATGACATGAGCTGAAGGCAGAAGCTTAACCCACTGAACCGCCAGGGTGTCCCAAATAAATAAATAAAATCTTAAAAAAAAAAAAGAGGGGTGCCTGGGTGGCTCAGTCAGTTAAGCATCTGCCTTTGGCTCAGATCATGATCCCAGGGTCTTGGGATTGAGTCTCACATTGGGCTCACTGCTCAGTGGGGAATCTGCTTCTCCCTCTGCCCCTCCTGCGACTTGTTCCCTCAATATCTCTCTCTCTCTCACATAAATAAATAAAATCTTAAAAAAAAAAAAAAGAAAGAAATGAGTACTAATTGTATCAGAAGAATGATCAGAGCAAACAGGTGTTATCCTGCACCAGACCGGCTCAGTTGGTAAAGCACATAGACTCGATCTCAGGGTTGTGAGTTCAAGCCCCACGTTGGATGTAGAGATTACTTTAAGAAACAAAACAACAACAAAAAACAACCCCAGGTGCTGTCCTATGCTCTTCTTATGTATAAAGTCATATAATCCTCCCAACAGCCCTATGAGATAGGGTCTGGGAGAAGTAGCCTCTTAGATAGCCCCCTGAGACCCCTCACTCCTGGTTTTGATGCCTTGTATAACCCCCTCCCTTCGAGTGTGGGCTGGATTAGTGACTCCCCTCAAACCAATATAATATGGCAAAATGATGGAATGGTACAAGATTAGGTAACAAAAAGACTGTGGTATGTCTTGGTTTTCTCTCTCTCTCTCTTTCTCTCTCTCAGTCTTTCTCTCTCAAGTCTTTCCAGTGTGCATGTGCTGCCTGGTTTATTCATTCTGAGACAAGCCTACAGCCATGCTGTGAGCTACCCTACGGAGAAGTCCACACTGCAAGAAACTGAAATAAGCTCCCAACCAACAGTCAGTGATGGACTGAGGCCTTCAGTCAAACAACCCACCAGCAAGAAACTGAATACTTCCAACAACCACAGGAGTGAAGTTGGAAGCAATCCCCTCACCCACCCACTCAACTTGAGCCTTTAGATGAGACCACTGCCTCAGTTGACTGACTTTGAGCCAGAGACACCCAGTTAAAATTGTAAAAAGATTCCCGCTCATGGAAATTGAGAGGATGTTTTTTGATTTAAGCTGCTGAATTCCGGAACAGCAGCAGTAGGTAACTACAACCGACTTATTGTTGCCATCTCCATTTTGCAGATGAAGGAACTGTCTCCAAAAGATTAAGAAACTTCCAGTGGTATAAGCTTGTCAATGGCAGACTGGGGATTCAAACCCAGGAACTCTGGTTCCAGGATCCATGCTTTTTGAGTTGTTCGAATGGTTTATTTTTTAATAAATAGATGTCCAAATGCCTATATTTTATATAATGTAAAGCTGCTGTTGCTAAAGATGTATAGGCTCTAACTCAAGTAATAGAGGAGTTCTCTTTTGCCAGGGCCCCTGCTGAAGCAAGAGTATTTCCTACCATAGGGGCGCCTGGGTGGCTCAGTGAGTTAAAGCCTCTGCCTTCGGCTCCCATCATGATCTCAGGGTCCTGGGATCGAGCCCCGCATCGGGCTCTCTGCTCAGCAGGGAGCCTGTGTCCTCCCCCCCCACCTGCCTCTCTGCCTACTTGTGATCTCTCTCTCTCTCTGTCAAATAAATAAATAAAATCTTTAAAAAAAAAAAAAAGAGTATTTCCTACCATAAAATCACTCTAGCCACAGTTGGCATCAGTAATGAGTTCTTTTCAAGCAAAGTACGAATTAGTGGTACTGACATAATCAAAGCCACATCAGCACCAAATTGGAGGACAACAAAGGTATCGTATAAACCTAAGTCTGATATTGGCA
This sequence comes from Procyon lotor, assembly GCA_028646535.1. Lineage (NCBI taxonomy): Eukaryota > Metazoa > Chordata > Mammalia > Carnivora > Procyonidae > Procyon > Procyon lotor. The sequence continues at coordinate 40,620,813 of CM053614.1, forward strand.
CATAGTAGGCACTTAGTAGATTATTTATTGGTTCATTCATTGAGCTAAACTGCTCATTGACTGTCCACCAGAGAAACTGGAGATTGTATTTTTGAAAGGCAGAGTGGAGTTGCCATCTTTAAAAACAGACACAAAAATCCATCCAGCCTCCCACACTAGCTACCCTTATCTAATGCATGGATGATAACACATGGAAAGCATAGAACAGTGAATGGCACGTGACAAGTATTCAATAAATGTTAGCTCTACAACCTTACACCTAGCACTACAAATCCGGTCCCTGGGCTTCACAAGAAAAGGCAGAGAAATGGAGAAACCACAATTACTGATGATCTGAAGAAAACTCTCAGTGGAATATTCACTCCCTGCTTTCCTTGAGCCCAGATACCCATCGGCCAGAAGCATGAAGAGTTCCAGCCTAGCACCTGAGTTCCCTGTTTGGTGGATTCAAAAGGTGACACGTTTTGGGAATTAGCTAAAGAGAGGAACTCTACTGTAACAACACACAAGTAGGAAACTGGGAATACTAGATACATTAGTCATAAGTCTCCTACTCAAATTCCAGGATCCTTCACCTTTCGTTCACTGGCAAATCACCGAGGAGTCCAGGAGAGGACCTCCTCTCTATCCAGGAACTACCTTCATATTTATCCTCAGTGACTTTCTTGCCGTCTAAGCAAGATCTGTACTTCTTCAATGGATTCCTTTTCCCTTCACTCTATGGTTTCTCTACCCTACACATACACACACACATTCTATTCTACTCTCACTGACAAGTTCTTTCTTCCTTATGTCCCTTTACAAAATATTATATTTGGGAATCACATACACATGCATATACAAATCCATATTCTGCTCTCACAGCTTAAAAATACATACTACACGGTGGCACGTAGTAGGCCCTCAAATATTGGCTGAATAAAACCCTCCTTGACTGATTCCTTCAGGCTGGATGGAGACAGGACCTGACAATGTGCTCAGTTCCCTAATTCTAGTGAGAGCTAGAGGAAGGAAAACGGAAACATTATACCTCATCTCTTTCAAGCCCTATCTCCTCCCTATCCTATACAGGAGGAAAACGAAGCTAGGAAAATAATGTAATACAGATTACACCACTCTTTAGAAACAGAGCCCACGCCGGAAGCCCCATCATCTGTCTTCCAATCCAGGGCTATTCACATGTGAGTACAAACACCCCTAACGTGGCAAGGGTATGACTTTGCCAGACCTGGGAGGCAGCAGACAGTCTCAAAGGGGGGCCCTGGATTCAGACCCAGGCCTCCATTTCTGACCTCCAGCAGACTCCCGGCAGGGTTTGACATCTACACTTCATTAGGACTGCCTCCTCTGTGGATTTTCTATTCAGCACAGCAAGGGCATGGGCCCCTGCTCACTTTGTGTGGAAACATCCTGCAAAGGGGGCCTAGACCGTCCCTCCTCTTCCACCCCAGGGCTAGGTGCAGGCTATTTTCCCCCACCTTCCTCTGGCTCCAGCAAGCCAAACGGCTCTGGTGCAGGTCGCTGTGCAACTCGGCTCCCAGCGCCTTGATGAGGCGTGTTTAATCTTCCACCCGGATTATTTAACCTCCGCATCCTTGTTAACAAACAGCCATTATTAACGAGATGAGAGACCACATGGGGTGGGCTTCTACAGACAATGCGCGCTCCCTTGGCCTTTCTGCAAGCAAATTCATAATCCTCAGCGACTCAGCCGCCCAAGCCCTCCTGCCAGGCCGGAGAGGGAGTCAGGAAATAGTAGAAAGCGGGCGATCTGGACCCTCATCCATGACTCCCCGCGCCTGCAGGGCCCGGGGTCTGCAAGACGGAGCTGTACCTCTCCCTTCCTTCCCGGCCTCCCTCGCTCGCTCGCTCTCCCATGGGATTGCTACAGTGCGTTATAAATTTTACCTTTCCAGTGTGCAGGAGAGGCGAGAAGAGGCTGTGTCCCAGCTCCGGGCCGGCCTGTCCCCGAGGACACCAATTAAAGGCACTAATTGGACAGCAATACATCAAAGTCGCTCCCGGGAGTGGGTCCTCAAGAGCGCCAGGAATCCATTAGTTGGGCTTTTGTTTCAAAACACAGAAATACAGAAGAAGAAAAAACCACCTCGACGCTGATGGGAGTGGCGCGTGTGCTGTACCGCAAGGACGCGGCTGTGTTCGCAGGGAGCCTCTCTCTCTCTCTCCTCTCTCACTCCGGGCTCGGCACATCGAATGCTCTTTCCTGCTTCTCTGTTCCGACCCACCTCACTTACATCCCCAAAGAGCGCCGCCTAGAAAGGTACTCTCTTCCCTGGACCCGCACACAGACAGGGCCCGCGTAGACGCCGCACACAGTTAAACCTAAGCGCGCCTGTACCGAGTCCGGAAGCACCAACTCACCTCCCCGCGCACCTTGTTCTGGGTCTTTACCTAACTCTGCTGAGCAAGGGGAGGTAGACACCTCGGAGAGGCACATGTCGCCTCGAAGTCGTGACGGCCTCCCTGGCTGCACTGGGCTCTCACGAGGCGCCGGGACGCCCGCCGGAGGGAGACGACGAAATGGGGACTGGCCTCATCGGGAGGGGTTAAACCCGGATACGGGGATGGGCACTTCAATGGGAGAAGGAAAGGGCTCTTCCTTGGAGAACTTGGACGCAGCTCAAAGGCCCGAGGGCACCCAGAGAAGCCGGCTCGGGGAGGGGCCCAGCCCCGGAAGGACGCGAAGTGACCCCAAGCGCACTTCCCGTCTTGGGACCTCGAGGAAGAGGGGCCTTGCGGAAATGGGGACCCTGCCCCGCGGTCGGCTCAGGAGGTTCCAGAGTCCGGGAGCCCCCAGCTACCCGCGCCCCGAGAGCACTGCAAGGCCGGCGGACGTCTGCGGCGAAGGCAGACCGGCTCTGCTCCCGCCGACACCGAGCCCTCCTGGGCACAAAGTAGAACGCCCTGGGGGTCGGCGTCCGCGGGGCGCAGGGACTCGGGGTGCCTGACCCGGGCCGCACCCCGTAGCCGTCCGGGCCGGGGAGCGCGGGAACTGCAGCCAGGGCCGGGCTCCGAGGGCCATGCTGAGGTTTCCCGCCCGACCTGAAGCGGGCGAGGGCGAGGGCCAGGCCGGCCCGGGGTCTGGGCGGCAGCCAGGACGGCAGCCAGGGCGCAGGCTGGAGCGACCGGCCTCGGCCTCACCTGGCCGGCGGGGCCGCCAGACGCCGAGACCCGAGCGCCCCGCATCCTCCGGGGGCCGCGCCCGCTGCCTTCCCTCGAGGAGCCAGATTGGAATGGCTGCTTTTGATCCCATTTGTTACTAACCCCGGCATTTGTTTTCCATTTTATAAACGCTTCTCTTTAAGTAATTGTCCCTGTTAACAGCGTATACCTTTCAGCAGCCCTCACTGCGCTATAAATAATCTCGATGAAGATGCAAGGATATGACTTTCACAAGATTGGACAATTGATTCAATCTGTGACCCGCGATCGCGAATAATATTGGAAGGCTATTTAAACAGATGAAGGCCTAAATTGTCTTGCTTGTATCTGAATTAATTTCTCATTCATCATCATTATGAAGTGATTGGTCTATTCAAGCTCTTCAGCCTGCTGGAACGGAGCGGGATTTAAATGAGATTGTAACACAATTTAAATGCTTGCCGACTTTAACGAGGCCAATTGAGCAGCTGCAATAAATACAAATATTTTTCTAAACAGCCTTGTTTTAAATAATTACTTAATGCTTTCATGTTATTTTTAAGTGGCAATCTTTCTCTCTCTCTCTCCTGCTCCTGCTCAGAATATCACATACTTATTTGCTGAGAACGCGATTTTCGAAAGGACTTTGTGTTTCTGTTTGCTTTGTAGAAGGTAGCATGAGTAGTTTTGTGGTTGGCTTTTTTTTTTTTTTAGCTCAGCGTCAACATTTAGGGTTCCCCCAAGCTGGCACACATGGTGAACTGCACCTTGGTTTTCCCTGATGCAGTCTGATGTGCCTGCCATGGCAGAGCCAGGTAGAAGCTAAGTGATGGAAGAGATTTGCCCTTTGGACCAAGTCACTTATCCAGATGCGTTTACCTGGGTCTTGCAAACGAATCCGTGTGAGTGGACTTACAAATGACATCCTGAAGAGTGGCATCGTTTCTGACTTGTTCTGATGACCATCATCACCTCAAACAAATCAGAATTCCAGCGTATCCCAAAGGTGTCCCATAGGAAGTTCAATCTGCCAACAGTTTGGCTCCCGGGCAAGTCAACTGGAATGGGTGGAGGAAAGCTGAGGATTTCTTTGTTTAGGGAATAGGCAAAGAAAGAGAACCTGGCTACTAAGATTGGTCAGGGGTGGAGTAATTAGAAGAAATCCCCCTCTTTTTTCCCCCACCTTCTTTTCTCTCCGCCTACTCACTGACTCCTATCCCTCTCCCAGTCTGGGGTGATGGGGCATGAGGAAGATGCTAAGAAGGAAAAGCTCTTCCCTCTTGGAGAACTCCACCCTCAGTAACCCCCTGCTGAGACGCCCACGCCCTACCATCGACATATGGCAAAGGGTGTTGTCCTCAATTGGGGAATAATGGAGGCAACCTAGCGGGAGAAACCTGGGGAACAAAAGAATCTTTTAAACTTTCGCCCAAAGGCTGGGTGGGGGTGGGGAGACACACGACTTGCTGCGAGGGACCTAAGATCCCATTTGCCTCGCGATCCCTCAGGGCCATGACCCTTTGGGAAACCTAGGGTGAGAGGGTGCATTCTGAATCACTTCTCCCTCTGCCTGAGAGGGCGCAGGAGGACTCGACAGCTGAAGTGTGAGGGTGCAGGGTTAGCGGCTGAGAAGGCAGAGCCAATATTGTTACTAGGCAAACCATTTGTAGGGCAGACCACACTGGGGGATGCGATCATATTGCAGGCTAGAAGGAAAACAAAAACAAAAAAGGGGACGAGGGTGGAGGAACCAAGTGATTTGCTATGTAACTGGGCAATTTAATGCCAGAGTTAGGGAGCTGCTGGCCAGAATCATTTTGTCTTCGGAGGCTCTGCCGAGCTCATCCTCTTTATCCTGTTGTTTAAAATGAGCATTATCCCAAACATATGCAATGCAATCAGTTTGGTCACACTTACAAGAACACGCTTTAATAAGGCAATCAATCACACGCTAACAAGCGGGCGACGGCCGGCGCTGAGCGTGCACTCCGGCTGCGGGGCGGCTGGTCTTGCCCTGCCGGGGGGACAGCGGCTGAGCGCGGGTGTGCTCTCCCAGGCCCTGCCAGGTCGAAATGAGATTGAGGAGCCCAGGGAACGTGTGAGTGGGGAGTGTGGTGTCAGACTTCGCAAGGGGTGATCATGGACTCGGGGCCCAAAAGGGGCCTAGGAAAAGGGAGGGGAAGCCGGAACTTGAAGGTCACAGCTGCACGGGACCCTAATAGCTGTGTGAGACCCAGAGCCTCTGTCTTCCCACCTGCAAAATGGGACCGAGATGGGGTAAAGCTAAGCAGAGGCTCTTAGAACGTTGAAAGAATAATAATACCATGCGAGCCCGGGTGCTTGGTTTAGCCTTCTTTTACGGGTAAGGAGACTGAGGCTGTGGAGGGGTAGTACCTTCTTTACCATCATCTCTAGCCCTCTCCCACTTCTGCCAAAATGTAGGTATTAGGCCAGATGCCATTGCTGGGTGCAGGCGGGGAAAATCTGTTTTTAGGTGCACAGGTGGAGAAGGGAAAGTGGGAAGTGGTACCCTGCGCCAAACCGCAAACCTTGGCAAAAGGGAAATTTCATTATGAAGTAATGAGTAATTCCTCCTGGCAAGATGTATTGTTATATCTTCCACTTCAATTTGGAGGAAGAGAGGCTCAATTACCCAGAAAATACAGTCAATTAAAGGCTGCTGATTGGACACGAGGCCGGATCATCGATCTTGTACTTTCCAATATCGCTGCAGACACCTCATTTTCCCTCCCTATTAACTGAAAATACGCCTGGCATTACGGCAACCCGCAGCCCATTTACCTGTCGCAAGCAATCTCAGCCCGCCGCGAAGTAACCGCGAAATTTGCCTGGGTTTGGCACTGGGAGCTTCCGGGCTACAGAAGTAGCTATGAAAAGCTGGGGGAGCGGGGGATGGAGGAGTGGAGGGGAAGATGCTGGAAACCTCAGCTCCAGGCTTTGCTTGGAAGGGCAGGGGCCACTGTGTGCAGGAGAGTTTCTCTGGAATCCGAAGAGAGATGGAAGCTAATTAAGGATTCCCCATCTGCCCACTGATATTTAATGACAGAGGACCCTTGATGTCCATGCAATTCCCAGCTCCCAGCCGGGGATTGCACCCATCTCTCCCCTGCCTGTTCAGGACTCAGAGGCAGCCCCAGTGGCTCTCCTTTGGGGACAGAGGATGAGGATGAGATGGCTGTTGAACGCCATGTGTCCCCTGGCCCTGATGAGGTCAGAATTCCATTCTTGGAGATGACTTTCAGATGGAAGATGATGATTCAAACACCCCCTCATATCAACCCAGGAATCCTCCTCCCTTCCCTCCCTAAACCCTGAGGTGCAGGCTCTGCTTGACTCACAAACCTAGCTCTCTGTAGTTCTGGAGCTCCATCCCTACTGCCTCTTTCACCTCCACCTGTGGTTGAGGTAGAAGCAGGATCCACAGAGACAGTGAATCCCCTTTCTGGAGCGACTGGAGAAGTAACCATTGCAGGGGTGAGCCCCAGGTGGAACAGTTTGCAGAAGAAGATCCCTAGCGTGCACAGAATTAAGAAAAATGCACCTCGGGGCAGCTCAGAGCCTGCCTTCTCCACTTCTGTGCAATCTCCATTTGGAGCCTCCGTTTGGGAGACTGTCTGTGGGTCCATCTTTGGTTCCTTCTCTACCCAAGCTTAGGATGGTGGCTGAACTAGCAATTCAAAAAGAGTCAGTGCACTGTCTGCTTTCCAAAACATTAAAATGTTGAAGTGAGAATTGTGTCCAGCTTTTATTGCAGTATGGTTAACAAATTGTAACACCAAATTCTTTAGGCTTCAAAGGAAAACCAAACCAAATTCATTCCCTACAGGAAGAACCACTCCCTCCCAGGCAGGGTGAAGCTTGTTATGGAGGGGTGCATGTTCTCCTATCCCTCAAAATCGGGCTGCAAGAATGAATGTGAGAGTGAGTTTGGGAGTGGCTCCCAAGCAAACCCTGGTGAAGGGGAAAGACAAGGTCCCCAGAAGGGGCCGAAGGCTCCTGCTAGTATCTGAAAGCCAAGCCCCAGTGGAGGCTTGGGAGGAAAATGAGACGAAAAAGAATGTAAAATGCCAACTGCAAAGGGAAAGCCAGAAAGCTCTTGGTGAAGGGGAGGTGAACAGGCAAAGGCTTGAAATAGCCTCTAATTTGCTGGCAGATACTGAGGGAGGGAGAGGAGGTCCCCGCTCCCTAAGCTCTTCCCTGGGCGCCTTGTTAACAGTTCAACTCCGAGCTCCTCGGCCCAATGCAGGGTGGTCATTATTATACATTCAACATTCAAAAACCCTCCTCACACATATCACTTGCTAATCAGGGCGTGTATTGGGCCCAGGGAGGAGAGAGGCTTGGTAGGAGCAGCCAAGAGGCCCTGAGGCTTCTGCAGCCTACTCTGCCCACGTTAAACAAAAGTGGGGGTGGGATGGAAGTGGGAGTGGAGACAGAGTTGCAAGCTGAGAGCTATCAGGAAGCGAGGGGAGGGTAAAGAGATCAGGTGCTGGTAGACGCCAGAACCAGAAAATGTGTAACTGAGGTTCCAGGAAGGCAAGAGAGCCCCTAGGTTCCACGGGAGGGCCAGGATCCTCGGGACAGTAAATCACCTCTCTTACTCTCTCCCCTTGCATGGCTGGTGCATTGCTATCCACAAGCCCCTTGCCATGCCTTGGAAAAGCTGGCAAAGATTAATCTCTATCTGCTCTGCATACACAGCGTTTTGTTCAGAGAAAGAGCAATTTCCTTTCCAGTGCTTGGGCTTGGCCTTGGGGATGGGGGTGGGGGTGGGGGGTCCCGGTTGAGGCAGGGCTGTGAGGTGGGAGGAGGGACTGAGGGGCTGGATATCGGTTGCTGTTGCTACTCAATTCGTTTGGCTTTGGAGCCTCGACCCCGGTCAGGGGTAAGGGGTCCGGTGGGAAAAAAAAAACCAAAAACCAAAACAAAACAAAAACGGCGCAGAGGGGCCGCCCCAGAGGAAGGTCTCTCAGCCTCCGCGTCCCCATCCCCACTCCTGATCCCCAAACGCGCCAGCCACGGCCGCTTCCCGGGCGTCCCGATCCTCGAGGCCGAGCCCCTCCGGTCCTTTTCGGCCCCCTTCTTTCCCCTCGGTGCCCTGGGGGCGGGGAGGGGCGCTGGCCGAGTCCCCGCGGGGGGGCCCCCCACCCACGGGCGTCCTGGAGCCGGCAGCCCGCGGGCGGCCCCTTATCTGGTGAGGGGCACCTCCTCCCTCTGGTCCAGCGCGACGGAGGAGGCCTTGCTGAGCACCGAGGGCGCGAAGGTGAGGAAGGAGTCCGAGCGGGAGGTGGAGGCACAGGTGAAGTCCGAGGCGGCGGCGGCGGCGGCGGCGGCGCGGGGCGCCAGCCCGTTGGCCGGGCCGCCGTGGCAGGCGAGGCAGGAGCAGGGGCCGCCGGCCGCCGCGCCCAGTCCGTGCGCCGGGCCCGGGTAGAGCGGCGGGTGGCGGAAGGCGCACAGCAGTTCGGGCCGCGGGTAGGGCTGCGAGAGCACGCGGAAGGTGTCGAGCGGGCGCAGCGGGCCGCTGAAGGGCGAGGCGGCGGCCGACGCGGCGGACGCGGCGCCCAGGCCCACGGGCGAGTAGTAGGGCAGGGGCAGGTGCGACGGGAAGGGGTAGGGCAGGCCGCCCGCGGCCGCCGCGTGGCTCATCATGTACGTGTAGAAGGCGGGGTCGGCCGGGTGCGGCCACGTCATGGCCAGCCGCTGCCGTTTGTCCTTCATGCGCCGGTTCTGGAACCACACCTGGGGGGAGAGGAGCGGGTTCGGCGGCCGCACTCGGCCGGGGGCGGGAGGGGGAGCGAAGAGACCAGCAGTCCTGCCCCGCTGCAGGGGACGGCGGCGGGAGCGCAGGGAGGAGCCGGCGGCAGAGACCCATTGGGTGCCAGGGGGCGGATCCCACCACCACCACCTGGAACTGGAATCCCTGATGGAGAGGCTCAGGGAGTGGTTTCGGTCTGTGTCCCTCTTCCCTCTGCCACTCGGGCCAGGACGGTTGGGGTGCCAGAACCTGGTGTGGGCGCGCAAATGGTGGGGTAGACTAAGGACCCTGCGAGTCTGAGGCAGCAGGCAGCGGTTCCTCAGAAACACCTTCCCTTTCAGTCTCTCTCTCTCTCTCTGCAAAGGCACCCCATTCTCACTGTTTATTTGGCTAAAAAGGGACAGAGGCAACCAGTCAGCCGCACGCGGGCAATTCCTGCCTAGGGACCCTCGGGAAGGTAAATCTGCACACACCTGGTGCTTGCACCAGGCCTGGACACCCTCAGTCTAGCAGCCACGTGGGCAGGGAGACCCCAGGCCCCCATTCTTGGCTTGGGATTCAGGGAGTGGACAGCGGGTATTTACTTCCTGCTGAGTGGGTGCACCCTTTCTCCCTGTCCCAGAGTTCATACCTTGATGGTGGTTTCTGGCAGGTTTAGGGCGGCGGCCAGCTCACATCTCCGTGGCCTGGACACATAGTTCTCCCTGTAGAACTCCTTCTCCAGCCGGGCAATCTGCTCCCGAGTGAAGGCCGTGCGGTAGCGGCGCATCTGGTCACTGGCGCTGCAGGCCAAGGTGCCCTGTGAGCTGCCGCTGCTGTTGCTCTTGGGGGCCTCACTGCCGCTGTTGGGACTGCTGGCCAGTGCCTCTGAGCTGGGCCCTGCATAGGGAGCCCAGAGCACATGCACACACAGAACACACAACGGACACACAAAACACTGCTGATGCGGGGCTGTAGGCCCTGGGTGTGTGTAGAGGGCAGGTAGAAAGGGCCCCCCTCCTCTCTGTAGCCTCAGTTTCTGCCTCCACGGGGGCACCGGGGACTTGGAGAACACAGGAAGAGGGATAGAGGCTCACTAGTCAGACGAGCACAAAGCAGCCCGTAGGCCGGGCTGGGCTGCTATTTGGGAGGCCTCTGTCTTAAGGCCTGCTGGGTACAGAAACCTCAGGCACCCAGGCCACCTTCCCTGAGGCACAGACTGGAGGCAGCCCCTCTGAGCTTTCTGCCCACCCTTGGCAGGAGTGGACAAGGATGTACCTATCTCACAGGCAAGTTGAGATCCACCTTTGTGCTGGAGTGTAGTGAGCTCTGGGTCTTAGCGCATTGTCGGATGCTTCACACAGACGGAGTCCTTGCTTTTGTGTGTGCCAGGCTGCCAGAGCAGGTGTGGGAATGTGTACTAGGTTGCGTGCATTGTAGGGAACGGCCTAGGAGTGTGTGTATGAATATCATATTACCACGGTGTGTTTGAGTGGCGAGTGGCATGGTGTGGTTAGAGCATCTGGGTTGAATGGACAAGAGGGTAATGAGTGGATGTGAGTGCACAACCAGGTGCTGGCTGCCAAGGTGAGGGGATGGTTGTTCTTCCATACCAGGGTCTTGCCATCTACCCCCACCCCAGCTTTGTGGAGGAGTGTCTGCTGGTAGGCTTTCCCTCCTATTAGCTTTCCAGCCCTCTCTGGGAGACTTCCCTGCCTGGCCACCTCCCCCCACAAACTAGCCCCCGGGCAGGGATGGGTTCTCCAGTTAAAACAGTGTGACAGCACCCCTCCTTTTGGGTCTAACCCAAGGAAGGGTGGGGCTCCTGCCCCCTGCAGCTCCCTTTCCTTTGGGTGGAGAAGTGGGACTAGCCGGGAAAGGGGAATGGGGGAGGGCCAGAGCTCTGCCTTTTCAAATGCAACCGGAGACCAAAGGCAATTAGATCATTGGGACCATTTCCGACCTGGCGCCACCGAGCCCGGGAAGTGACAAGGTAATTTGGACCTCTGACCGACGTGCAAACTGGTCGGAGGGCCGCAGCACCCAGGCAGCCCGAGTCGGCCCCGATTTTACGGTCCTTTATGGACTCTGGGCTTCCGCGCCTGGATGCGCCTTACACCCCTCCAGCCACAAACTGCCCCGACCCGCGTTTGATCTCGCCCACTCTGGGGAAGGTCAGTTGAAGCAGTGCCACAAAACTCTGGGGGGTTGGGGTGCACTCTGAGTCCCCCTCAAGCCCAGGGCTTGCCTGTCTCTCCTCCCGCAAAGCACAGCTGTCACCCTCGGTCCCGCCAATGCCAGAGCACAGAAGGAGACCCCCGCCAGGGCTCAGATATCAGGGGAGAGTTGCTCAGGTGGGTCCCCCCAGCCACCCTGCCCTGGGGGAAAGGAGATCTTCCTCCCCTCCAGAGCTGAAGTGCAAGGTGGGCGCGGCGGGAGGCCGGGGGAGAGAAGGGGCCCGGTGGCTACCTTTGCTGTGCTGGTACTCGGCGTTCCCCGCGGCGCAGTCCGGGGTGCAGCTCACCTCGATTTCTTCATAGAAATCCGACTCGGTGTCCGAGCTGCTAGGTTGCCCCTGGCCCGAGAGGCTGTCGGCGGAGGGGGCCGGAGGTCCCGGGCCGAGCACCGCAGCCCCGGCTGCCCGCGGCTCGGCGCCCGGCCCCGCAGCGCTGCCTGCTAGTCCGTCGACCGGCTCCTCCTCCAGGCCTCCCCCGCCGCGCTCCCGGGCGGCCGGAGGGCCGGCCCGCGGGCTCAGGCAACCACGGGGCACCATCTTCTCGGGCGGCTCAGGCAGCGGGCTGCCCACGGCTTCGGACAAATTGGAGACCCTCTTGCCAACCAGAGTACCAAGCTGACCCGCATCCAGAAACATAACCATGTCCTTTCGGCTCTCCATCCCGGGGCTCGCCGGAGGGGGGTGGGAGGAAGCCCCGAGTGACTCCTAGCCCCCGTCTCCCCGGGTCCCCAGCGGTCCGACAGATCTTGGCTGCGGGAGGGAGAAAGAGAGACCAGGCGACTGGGCGGGCGCCGAGCGGCCGGAGCGCGATGTCGACGGTGACGGCGGTGGTGGCGGTGGGGAGCTGGGGTCACCTTGTGATGCGAGCGCTCCTCTGTGCCGCACCGCCTCTGGGAGGAAGCCCCATTGCCCTCTTCTTTCTAAGCTGTCATCCTCCTGCTGCAATCGTCATTACAGTACCGCTGGTGACGCCACTCGGCCAGCGCAAGTGAATAAATAGAAACGTCTGCCACAGCGAAGATGAAAGGAGGCCCGCAGCTAATGGCTCGGCAGTGATGCGCCAGGTGTGGGCCTCGCTCGAATGGGGAGGAGAGTGTGAAAACAGACAGAGAGACACACACACTGAGACAGGGAGACACCCAGGCAGAGGGCATGCAAATGGAATTCCGCAGAAAGAAAAAGAGAGCTTAAGGCGAGCGGCCAGTTCCGCAGGAGCTGCGGGACTCGGTAACTGAATAAGCTTCTGATTTTTTTTTTTTTTTTTTGATTGTTGTTCTGGCTTTTGTTTTCTTAACTTGGTGCTTTGATCTAACACTGATGAGAGAATCCATAACTGCATTTTAAAAGTGTGAAGGCCGACTCACAAGCCTCGCTTCTCTCGTCATTATTACAACTGTCTTGTCCTGCCGAGCTGACGTCGCAGGGGCTCCAAAGTCTTTTTACAAGCTACTGAAAAACATATTCCCTCCTCCCACCCCCCAGTTGTCTGAAGAGCTTGAGCCTGGGGGATCTTCTCTCTTTTTCCTACCCTCTACCCCCAGATGCCTCCTTCTTCCTGGAAACCAAGAGAACTTAGCGATTTTTCTTCCCCGAGGGGCAGGAGATAAATGCCTCAATATTTTTTTCTTCAAGGACCTGTTTTGGCTGCTGACTCCAAATGTTTGCTAACTTGTTTCTTATTCCCATTCCCCATCTAGGTGGCCTTAAGCTTTCCACAGCTCGGCTTGACCTCCAGGTGGCTATTCGTAGAAGAAATCGTTTTCCCATTTGCCTGGGCCTCACCTGCACTTCAGGTATGTAGGGTGGGGAGAGGTTCTAAGAGCGGCCTTTTTTCTTTTTCTTGCCCGTTTTTTAAGGTATTCGTTCAGAGCCAACGAATTCCTCTGGAAACAGGTTTTGCGAGTGAGGAGACACTGAGAAATGCGGCCCCTACCGAGGCAGCACCAGAGGCTCCTAGCTGGGAAAAGGTGCTGTTCTCACCCGGAGATTGGGGGCGGAGGTTGAGTGCCACAGTACAGGGCATTGGGGCTCACAGGGCTCTCCCCCAGATCCTGCCCATGGGCTTCCGTGGCCCTGGGGGTGAAGAGAGAGAAGTCACCAGAAATGCCTGGAAATAGCAAATGACTAGGGGCGCTCATAAATCTGAGGACAGAAGGGGAGCCAAGAAGGCAAGGCTGGGGAGTTTGTAGAGCTAGATGTCCTTGGGAGCAGCCCCACAGTCTCCTCAGGTCTTCTTTCAGGGAAGGGACGATAGAACCCATCAGAAACCGGACCCCTTTGCAGCTCTGAACAAATGTGTTGCGGCCAGGCGGGGCAGCAAGGTCTCTCCCCACGTTGACGAAAGTCAAAAAGGGCAGAAGACAGGCCCCTTCTCTCTGTGCTACCCCTAAATCCCTCCCTTCTCTGCCTCTCCTCAGAGCTTCTAGCTCCCACCGGCCAGGGCTGCCCTGGCACCCCGCCCCTCCAAAGCCCCAATTTCTGAGATTCTAAAGAAAAATGTATCACTTTTTCTTTTAATCTTCTATCTCTTACTTTGTTCTCCTCCCTTCTCTTTCTCTACTCTCCCCCTCTTTCCCCTGCCTCAGTTTTCCCATCTGTGGGCTTGGGGAGGTGGTGCAAAAAGCAAAGGGTTCAAGCAAGACAAAGTTCTCTTCTCACTCCTGCTTTCCACTTCCACTATTCAATCAGAAGGCGCTCATTAACCTCGCCTGGGGCACGGGTGGGGGGGGGTGGGAGGGACTGGAGGATCCGGAAGGTAAACGTGGGCACAAACATCTCCACTCCCTGGGACTCCCAAAGTCACCATCTGAGCACAGCTAGCTCAAAACTCCTAGTTTTGAGGAGTGGACTATGGTAAAGGTGACAGGGGCGACTGGGAGTGGAGGGGATCAAATCCTAGAGCCTTTTGCTTCGTTGCAGAGTTGTCCTAGGATGCGGTCACGCCCTGCCCTTCCCAGCCAGCAGCCAGAGCCTGAGGGAGCACCTGGCATGCTCTCCTTCCTGTCAAAGTCGAGGCCGCAGCCCCCATGTTCTAGCGGCCTCATTTGGGCCCTTCTAGCACCGAGCCTGGGTCTCGCCCACCCTCTGCTCCCCCGGTGAGCCTGCCGCCTTCTCACAGCCGCCCCCGCTGCGCTCACCTCCTTGGGGCCAGGTCCGCGGAGGGACTCCGGGCTCCCCGCCCCGCCCCCAACTTTGCATTCAATGGGAGTGCTCCGCGTTTGATCCTCTTTTCCTCTGGGTTTTCCCTGCCAGATGAAAGCCGAGTAGGATTGAGAGATCAAGAGGTACCACTTGCGTCTCCTTCCTGGGTCCGGCCCACCCAAGCGGGGTTTCCCCTGCCGTCTCAGGGAGGAAGGAGGCTCCAGCCGGGGCTTAGTCTCTCCGGGAGGGGGGCTGCCTCCTCTAGCCTTCGGATCTGAAGTTTCAGGGATGCCCCCTCCGCCCCATGCCTCTCCCGGCTTCTGCCTCCGCCCTTTCAAAGCCTCAATTCACCCCGGTCTCTGCGGGCCTATTGCACCCTTTGGCACAGGGGGGAAAAACAAAAAAACTTAACCAAATGTCACTTCTTCCAAAAGCATCCTTTCGTCAACATCAGATGAAGAGAGATCGGATTTTTTACAAGAAGAAAACGGGCGAGGCGGAGGGGGACTGAATAAGAATACTATTTCTGTTTAGCCTTTTTTCTTTTACGGGGGGGAAGGGCTATTTTAGTAGCGTGGTTATCACTGTGTCACGACGGTTATTCCGGATGACACTGTTCCAGAAGGAAAGTAAATTCGCAGAGGGAGTGAAGTCCGTGGCCGGCAGAGGCCTGGAACCCCCATAAAAGCGGAGAGGGGGGTGAGAGCAGCCTAAGTGGGGTCCCGCCCGGGCTCCCGCTGCTTCTCACCTCCCTCGTCAGGGAAGACCCCCTCCCCCACCACCACGGGCCTGCCGTCCCCTCCCCCACTGGGAAGACAGGTTTAGGTCCAGCCGGCTCCTCTCCGATTGAAATTCTCTGGACTTCAAAAGCCCCAGGCTCTGCTTCCGCCCGGGCTGGGCTGGGCCGGGGGGTGGGTGGGAACCCCCCCCCGGGGAGGAGACGCGAAGATAAGATGCGCGGCTAGTGTTAAATGGAATCGGAAGGCGGGCTTGGGTCACCAGACGCGTTGATCCGCTGGAGCCGCTACGCTTCCCAAGAAAACGCCCGCTCCGGAGGGCGACGGCAGGGGGTGGGGAATGCCTCGGTGGCCTTCGGACCCCGCTTGGGCGCGGCGGTCTGCGGCCCTAGCGGGGTATCTGTATCAGACCGATGCGGGGCCTCCCAGCGACGAGCACTCCTCCCGGCCAAAGAAAGGGGCAGAGTTTTCCGGAAGCTGGTTTGTCGGCTTCGGTGCCAGCAAAATTTTGATCAGGGAAAAACTGTTTTTGCTTCTCACTTTGGTAAAACACAAGAACAAAGGGAGCTTCCTCTTAAACAACAAGCGTTGTCCAGCTGTCGTGGATATTGGTCTCGGGTTATTAGGGTAACCCTTGTTTATCTTCCAAGCCGTGTCTCAGGCGTGGACACCGAAGTTCCCGCGCGGCTGGGGTCTCCGAGGCGGGGATCACCGCGGTGAGGGGACTTGTTCGGCTGGTCCCTGTCTTGTCCCTGGCAGCTGCCAACGCCCAGCTGGGAACCCAAGGCCCAGAAGCAGTGCGAATTGTGCCTCTCCAAGACCAAGGTCTTCTCCATCTCAGATGCCCAGAGGTCGGACTTCCCGGTACCAGGAGATATTGCCTCCTTCACTTGCCCCAACCCCTCCTCACCCACCCCTTAGAGGGAGTCCCTGGCACGCTGCCCTACGGTGGGGACCACAGAACAGTTTCTCCTGCAGGGAGAACCTGCAGCTTCTGGAACTCTGATTTGGACAAGCGCCCCTTCTCTCTGTGCCTCCCAGAACCAAAGGCCAGGGGCCTGGGACAGGAAACTGGATGCTTTTCTGCAGCCAACTCTGTGGTGACACTCACGTCTACACCTGTCGGCCCCAGGTTTCTATAGGCCCAAGTCCAGTGGCTTTCCCACCCTGGGCTTCAGACAACTGCCTGAGCAGCCCATATTCCTACACCCGCTGCTTGCCCATCCCAGAGCTGGAGGACCCAGGGCAGTCAGTACTGGAGGCCTAAGGACCTCCTCAAGCTGGAGGCCGGCTCCTGCCTCAAGCCACCAACTGAAGGGGTCTATTTTCCCATGGAGGGGCAATTCCCAAAACCCAAGCAAGCAAAGCCCAAGCATACCTCTCCTCCCCCTAGCTGATATGGTATGGGTTTTTCCTTCACCATTACTATCCTGAAATTTGTTTTCATCACAAGCCCATTTCTCATTTAATCTATACAACATTCCTTTAAAAATCCCCAACAGGCCACAGTACCTTTTCTCCCACAGTGATAGAGTAACTGGTGGTCTTGTCAGACACTAGACCAGTGTCCCTTCCAAGGCTCTGTCTCTCCCTGGCCTGCAGGGGTGCCTCAATACCCAACAGTGCCTTAACTCTCCATAAGGCAATCCTCCACAAACCTCCTGCCCCTTCTGGGATTTGGTTGTCCTCTCAGAGAGGTTGTCCACCTGCCCTCAGAAGCAAAAGGCTCAGGGCCCACATTCCTGGACTGTTCTAACCCTGCTTCATCCACAACTTCTCCGTAGGGCAAAGAGAAACCTTATCTGGAAATCTGGGGACCCCACATGATAAGAGTAAATCACTGTTCTAAGCATTTCAGCTCTATTAGCTTTTTCCATCTTCACAACAGGCCTGAAGAAGATACTATAAATCATCCCTATTTTGCAGCTGAGTACTCTGAAGCAGCGAGAGAAGGCTCACCTGTAAATGACAGTCAGGACTGAAGAAGCCCTATCCCTCTAGCTTCAGGTCCACACTGACAACTGGAGTTACTAGCAAATGCCAAGCATTGCATTCAGAGTCTTTCCTTTCAAAAACTCCACTTGCGATTTTTGCCAGTGCCTTATCTCCTCCTCCTCACTCCTGATGAATTCACCGGGGTTGGGAGAAGTGGGGGTAGGGGGGTACGATTAACGCTGGTCACTCACTCTGAGCATGAAGAAGAGTAAAGAAAAAACTGGTCCAAACCATTTGGAAATGTATCCTGGAGAAGGCCTCCAGGTTCTGCCCTCTTAAGACAGGGATCAGGGCTGTCTGGGTGGCTCAGAGCATTAGGCCTCTGCCTTTGGCTCAGGTCATGATCTCAGGGTCCTGGGATCGAGCCCCGCATCGGGCTTTCTGCTCGAGCCCCGCATCGGGCTTTCTGCTCGGCAGAGAGCCTGCTTCCTCTTTCTCTCTCTGCCTGCCTCTGCCTACTTGTGATCTCTCTCTGTCAAATAAATAAATAAAATCTTAAAAAAAAAAAAAAAGACAGGGATCAAAGGCTGGGTGGGAATTGTGCAGGGACCTGTCGGGAGGCTAGAGCCATCCTTGGGGGTTTGGGGTAGGAGAGCCTGACTGTCCTGCCCGAGCAGGGGATGGGAGGGGAGAGTTCTCAGATGTGAGTTCCAAAATAGCAGGAAGATCATTGCAGCAAGTGATTCTGGAGACCCTAAGAGACAGAGTCCAGTCCCTCTGTGACCATAACAACCCACTGAGGCCCTGAGCATCTATCTGGAAAGGGATGAAACTCACCAGAGTTATCCTTGCCTGCTTTGACCTCTCGGGAGTCATGGCCCCTTCACACATCTGGCAAACCTCTCCCTCAGAAAAACGCACAGAGGCATTGAAGTTAGCCTTCCATTTCTAGATCCCTCTACCTGCTAATGCCCCATCCCAACCACAGAACCCCAGAGACAATTGCCAGATCGCTTTGATAGGGAGTGTGGTTACCAGGGTGTTTTTCCTTTGTTGGCCCAAGAGACAAAACCTGAGGGTGTGGCCCGGCTGCCTCACCCTGCATCTTGGCCCAAGCTCTTGGCCCAAGTACTCTTCAGGTTCCACACCTGCCTCCATTCAAAACCTAGGCCCTGGAGGTGCTATGCTGGGAGGGAGAATGGCCAGACTGGGACTTCTCTAAGAGGCACAGCTTGCTGGGTTTGGCCCAAGGATAAGGGGGAAAGGCGATGCAGGGAACTGGCGGGTTATTAGCAGGGAGGGACACCGTGGGGAGGGACAGGGCATGAGCAGGTTTTCCGTTTTTGCGTTTTTTAATAGATTTTGTCCAGGCACAAACCCTTTCCAAGCCCCCGACTGCCTAAAGGCGGGATGAGACCGAAAGGCCTGCCCCTCCCCCAGCAGGGTGCTCTCACCCCCGCTCAGGAAGAGGGAACCAGCCTACTGTGGTGGGATCAGGGTGGTCCAAACCCAACTGGTGGACCCGGGACCCCTATCTGGGTGGAGTCATTACCCAATGGGATCTCTCTTCTACTACTCAACTAGCCCTAAATGGCCCTAAATGTTCCCTCTCGGGTGAGGGTTTCTTTCCGTGAGTGTTTCTGTGGGCTCACTGGCCATCTGTCCGTCTCTCCTGGTTCCCGGGCCAAGGAGGAGGCACACCCCCTTCCTCTCTCTCCACTCGGGCCAGGAGACGCTGCGGCGCCGGCCTGCAAACGGAGGAGTCGATCTCCCCGCGTGGGGGTAGGAGAACCGCCCCCAGGCGAGGAAGTCCAACCGGTTGGGCGGGCTAAGCCTCGCCCTCCAGCGAAATGGAAAAATCCTCGTGTGAGTTCTAGGGAATGATTTTTACAGAGCCCTAGCCTGACCTAGACTAGTTCCATTCCTCCTACTGAGCTTCTCAGAGCCCCGATGGGGTACAGTTCCTCGCGTAGTGCAGCGGCGAAACTGACTCTTAGACTGGTTGAGGAACTCGCCCGGGGTCACTCAGCCGGGGAGTGGCCGAGCTAGGATTTTAACCCAGGACGTCCGGCCTGCAAAAGCCAGATTCTCTCTGCCGTTAGCGCTGTGCGCCCAGGGCCGAGGACTCCGTTCCCTAACAGCGCATACAGTCAACCGAGGTGCCTGGGGTGTGACTGAAAGACGCGGACAGGGGCCACCCTTCTCCGGTGGATGGGCGGCCGAGCAAGCTGCCCCTGCAGCAGCTGAGCGTCGGCGAGAGCCGCTGGGGCTGTTACCGTAAGTCTCAGAGGAGCGGGGCACAAGGGGGCGGGGAAAGGTGGCTAAAATCGGGAAGAGCCGGAGGGCGCCGCGGCGTGGAGGGACTGCGTTCCCGGCTCAGAAGCGGGGTCTTGAGTGAGGGAGGTGCACCCGCGCCCGCGGCAGTGAGTTTTGGAGGGTGGGGTACTGGTTATTAGGCGCTCATTGTAGTGAAGGGAGAGCCGGAGGGATGTCGGCCCAGAGGACAGGGTGTCACCCCCCCCCCAGGCTGGTTCCCGACGAATCCCAGTCCCTTCCGCTCCCCCACAAGGCCGTGCCAGCGCGGTCTGGAGCCCCCTGAGAGCCCCTTTCTGGCCTCCGAGCGGGTCCACCGCCCAGTCCAGTCCCCGCGGCCCCATTCTGCGCCCTCCTCCCCTCCCTCCCCTAGCTGCAACGGTGACAAAGCTCAGCTCCCGAATTGCTGTCTTGGTGCGCCCCCCACTGCCGACCGCCAGAGGCGGAAGTTGCGGTGAGCCCCAGCATCCTCGCTGGCTGGGATCCCGCGACTCAGCCAGGGGCAACAGCCCAAACTCTAAATCCCCCTCCCCCAGGGCAGCGTAACATGGCCCTATGCGCACGCCTTCTGAGCCGGACCCCAGGAAGGGTGGGTGGCGGTTCAGCCTAGGCCTCTAGGGACAGGTCATCAACCATGCGGAGGTGAAAAGTTGGAGGTAGCAAGGAGCTCTCTTAATACACTACCTGCCTTCCTCCCTCGAGATGAGGAGTGGAACCCCGCCCCCAACCTTTGAGGCCAGTAGAAAGAGGGTCCTGTGAGTGGGGGTGCCTTATAGATTCCCGTGGTCAGCCTGTATGAGTAATCATACCCCAATACATGCGTTGACTCTGTCGTGGGCACGAAGCCCAGGCATTGGGAAGCCTCTTGGACAACTCTGTCCAAGAGTTGCCCCTAAACGCTTCTTTTTTGAGCCTCACTTAGTTCTGAGGCCCATTGATAAACTACAGAGCAACTTTTCCCATTCCCTTTGGCAGTGTTTCTTGACGTGTGGTCCCTGTACCACCAGGGAACTTGTTAGAAATTAAATTCTCAAGTCCCATTGCAGTCTTATTGAATTAGAAACTCTGGACCGGGAACCAGCAATCAGTTTCAACAAGCCCTGGGAGTGATTTTGGCTTACACTCCACTTTAAGAACTGCTGCCCCATGGATTCCGTGACCCTGGTTTCTAAGTTCCCATATTCTTCACTACGCCTGGAATGTTCTTTTGCCTCAGCTACAGAACTTTATGGCTCTGTTTATTCACTCTTGTTCTTTCCATTTTATCTCCTCCATGTATCTCTTTATGCACTAACTTATTATCTAATGATTATCATTTAATGATGTCGTTATCTAATTTAGCTTCTCACTCATTTTCTCATTCATCCACTGCCTAAGGACATGCCTCACTTGGTGGCAGATCAGAAACTGCTCTATGACAGCAGCAGCTGGAGCAGAGTGGAAAACCTGCCCTACTCAAAGATTTCTCTCCCAAAAGGGAGTCAGAAGCCCTGAGATGTGATTGATTTGCTAGCTGTAGAGTGGAGAAGAGCAGCCCTCCATGTCTGGGTATGCCTCCTTCTAGAGGACAAATAAAATGGAAAGAAGGGCCTTGGGAATAACTGGGAATGAGGAAATCGAGGCAGAACTAGATTTTTCTGTGGGCTCCCTCAAGGACTATGGGCAAGGACCCAAGGGACCCAGCACCAGCTTGAAATACACAAGTATTTTTCTTTGCAGATTCTCAAGATGGTGATTTAGACATTTGTTGGTAGCTGGTTAAAAGCAAGCAGCCAAAAAGGCCTGAGACTCGTAGCCATAGATATAGATGTTCTCAAATTCAGTCAGACCTTCCTAGTATCAGACATATTCTGGGATGCTATTTAAGAAGTGAAATTTATAGTTAATGTTATTAATTAGGCAGCATGAGGCCAAAGTGCTATCAAAAATACCCCATAGGGGTGCCTAGGTGGCTCAGTGGGTTAAAGACTCTGCCTTCGGCTCAGGTCATGATCTCAGAGTCTTGGGATCAAGCCCAACATCGGGCTCTCTGCTCGGCGGGGAGCCTGCTTCCTCCTCTCTCTCTGCCTGCCTCTCTGCCTACTTGTGATCTCTCTCTGTCAAATAAATAAATAAAATCTTTAAAAAAAATACCCCATAAAGGTAGCTATAAATATCTTCTGGGTATGGAGTGCTATTCTAAATGCTTTACATGCTTTATATCACTTAATCCCTATCGCTGCATGAGGTAAGATGGAGAAACCAAGTCAAAGGTAGGTTAAATGCTTACTCAAGATCAAAATCTTGGGGCGCCTGGGTGGCTCAGTCGTTAAGCGGCTGCCTTCAGCTCAGGTCATGATACCAGCACGATCCCAGCCCGCATGGGGCTCCCTGCTTGGCGGGAAGCCTGCTTCTCCCACTACCATTCCCTCTGCTTGTGTTCCCTCTCTCGCTGTGTTTCTCTCTGTCAAATGAATAAAAAATCTTTAAAAAAAAGATCAAGATCTTGATCTGCCTGTTAAATGCCTACTCAAGATCTTACTCTGCCTGTTAGTGGCAAAGGTGATATTTGAATCCCAGTAGTGTGAAGCCAGAGGCCGGGCTCCAACTCCCAGGATTCAGTCCCCTCCTGTGGAAGCTAGCAGGTCATGACCTGTAATCTCAAAGGATTGACTTAATTTCCCAATGTGGCCAAACTAGAATACTACTATTCTATTTAACAAGAACTTCAGCAGGCATTACTATCATTACTATAGTATACTATACTATGCTAATAGTATAGTATTACTGTTAGTAATTACTATAATTACTAATAATTGTAATTATTAACAATAAATAACAGTTGATATTTTCCTATTCAGGTAACATTTTCGCACCCACTGTCCCATTTGATCAAATAGTCACATGTCATAGGAAAAACAGCTACTCCTATAACCCCCATTTTACAGATGAGGGAACTGTGACCAGAGGGGTTAAGTGCCTCGCCCCAGATCGCTCCGCTAACAAATGACAAAGCAAGGAACACTGTTACACCTTTCACATCTTTGTCCTTGTTTCTTATTTTTTCTTTCATCTCACTTCACACATTCACGTATCCTCATCTTAACCCTTGATGTGTCTCCATTAGTTTCTGCTGCTCCAAAGGACGTCCCCATCCAGCATTAGGTTTGCTCCTCCTACAGTCCCCGATGAGGTCGAAGAGGCCAGAGTTGTTCTTTCCAGTTTCCAGTAGAGGAAGCCAAGATTTGGAGAGTTCAGAGGACTTGACCAAGGTCACAGAGCCACAAGAAGGATCAAAGTCCCAGACCTTTCACGGGCAAGAGTGAACTTTGTAGAGAAACCTGCAGAATGAATGAATCATTCTTACTCCCAGTTCCATCCTTAAAGCCTGGCAGTACTGACAAAGGAAAGACTGACAGTTGTGGGAAAAGTACCAATAATTTATAAGTATTCGAAACATAATGTGCTATTAATGCAACTTTTTATCATAATGTTCTTACAGTCATTTCATAACTTCCATTACTGGCAGTATGTCAACTTTGGAATGTTTTCCTAATTATTCTAGAGTCAGTCTTACTGTTCTTGGAAAGAATTAGAAGAGGAAAGAAAGGTCACTGTTTTATAAATAGGCCTGGAAAGGGCCGAAGGAACCCAGATCCAGGATGTGACTCTGACTTGGTCTTCGGCCCTGAGGAAGGGGTCTGTACTTTCACAAGCAGCAACAGTGAGGCCATGATTTTAATTTTAAATATGGCCCATCAGCACCTGAAGGCCAGATCACTGCAAAAATGGATCCGTTTTCTTTCTATTCCTTCCTCCCATCACAACCCTCATTTTTTCTCAGTATAGGCAGGTGGAAAAAGGAAAAGTTCCTGTGCTCGGGCTCTAAGGGAAGAACATAACAGGCACCTTTTCACTTATATCTCACAACAATCCTCAGAGGGGAGCATGGAACTCACACTTTATAGGCGAGGAAACTGAGGCATAAGGTTAAGCAACTGAAGTCACACGGATAGTGAATGAGAGCCAAAGGAAAACCCAGGCTTGTAAATATGCAGCTGAAATTTCGATAGCTATAAACCCGCTTTCCTATGGATGTAGATTCTGAGATCTTCTGACCCAGCAGTAAGGAGCAGCCAGGAGCTGGTCTGCAGCGCAGTGAGGCCTGGATTTTGAGTCTTGGAGGGAGGGAAACAGATCCCAGGGACCCTGGGGAAGATACAGGATAATCTGCAGCTGCTATTTGAACAGAATTGATGGTGGAGGAGCGCTCTCGAATCCACCCAGCCAAGATTTCTTATACTTGAAAGACAGTTGGTGACAAGGTAAGAGGATGCACTTGGAACCCAGACAGACCTGAGCTGAAACCCCAACTCTGGCACTTACTAGCCAGTGACCTTGAGCAGACCAAAGGTGCAAAATGTCAGATCTGAGATACAGCTACTTGCCTCTTGGAGCTGTTCTGAAAATGTAGTGAGATACGAAATGGAAAAGGCCTAACCCATGAGGTGCCTGGGTGGCTTGGTCATTAAGCATATGCCTTCAGCTCAGGTCATGATCCCTGGGTCCTGGGATGGAGCCCCACATCGGGCTCCCTGCTCATCGAGGAGTCTGCTTCTCCCTCTCCCACTCCCCTGCTCTCTCTCTCTCTCTGTCAAATAAATAAATAAAATCCTAAAAAAAGAAAAAGGCCTAGTCCAGTGCCTGGCCTATGGTAAGTACTCAATGAATACAAACCCCCTCTTGTCCCACCGTGGCAATGCCCTTACTTCACCTACTGTGTGTGTGATTCGCCTTACCCTCGGTCAGTGTGAATCAGCAGTGAATGTAAAGTGAGGGGGAGTGGTATCCAGGGAGCCCATAATGTGTTTATACCCCCTTCCTATACGGTGACGAACATTTCCTAGAAATAAATAACAGCATAACACTGGGGCATTCGTTGGGGTTCCACAAATACAGAGATGGTAGGTGCCCAGTGAAATAAAGCATTATCTAGCTGGCATCTTTGCAGTGCTATCATAGACGGCTTCTAGGATCCTGTGTCCTTTCTGTAACTCCATTCACTAGGATCTAGGCCAGCGAGAAGAAAATCAAGATTTGCCTAGTGTGCTAATGGGATTTTCCCCTTTACGGAGTTTAAAGGCATAGCCCGATGATCCGTAAGTAGTAAAAAACATAGTGGCAATTTGGTGTAATAGTTAAGTGCCCAGACTCACATTAGATTGCTTGGGTTCTAATTCCAGCTCTGCCATTCACTGTGCTAGCTATGTGATGTTGGCTAAGTTGCTCAGCTTCTGTAAGCCTCAGTTTCCTCATCTGTACAATGGGGCCATGGGACAACAGAGTGAGTTAGTACATAGAAAGCACTTAAAAGAGTATCTAGCATAATGGCGCCTGGGTGGCTCAGTCGTTAAGCGTCTGCCTTCAGCTCAGGTCATGATCCCAGGGTCCTGGGATGGAGCCCCGCATCAGGCTCCCCGCTCGGCGGGAAGCCTGCTTCTCCCTTGCCCACCCTCCTCCTTGTGTTACCTCTCTCACTATGTCTCTCTCTTCAAATAAATAAAATCTTAAAAAAAAAAAAAAAGAGTATCTAGCATATACGAAGCCTCAGTAAGAGTTAGCTATCATGACTGTGGTGTGTTACTTCCCTGAACATGAGCCTAAGGGAGCTCTGTGAGTTTGTGGGATGAAAGGAAGATGAGTGAAGCTAGAACCCCATGCCTGGAGCAGATATACTAGTGGTTACAACCTATATTCGTCCTAGCGGGCTTGGACGGGTTACTTAACCTTCAGGCGCTCCTGTTTACTCCCATGTGCGATGGGTGTGAATACTAGGCGCCTTACTTTCTTCACATAGCTATTGCCCCAAATAGAGACCTATTGCCTGTCATTGTAGCTTTTAATCTTTGAACTCATAAAGATTTTCTTCTGCTCATTAAGGAGTACACCCACTGGGAGGAGCCACCTGGTGAGCGATTGCTTGCTCAGTCCTTGGGGACACATCAACACTTGACCAGTATTGTAGGAATGGGTGAGAGGAAGGCAGGAGACAGGATTGAGGAAATGAGGAGAGCAGATGAGAAGCCTTCCAAGACTTCTCACTTCCTTCACACGCTTCACTGAGGAGCCTCCTGAGGAGCCCAGGGCCTCACAGTGATGTCACTGGCTTAATGCCACAACTATTGGAAATTGCCAAATGAGGATGATTCCTGCCAGTCTTTTTTCCATTCTGAGGGAAGAGGAAAAAGTTGTGGTGATGTGGGACTTTCTTTGGTATCTATGGGACACAGACAGTAGAAGCAGTGACAGGAGGACGCCATGTTGGGCAGTTTTTCATGGAACTTTGGGAGATGGAAGGAATATATTACAGAGCCTTCTCCTTTCTTAGGAGAGCTGACTTAAAGGTACAGCAAATTGGGAAAGTAAAATTACCTCAATCCTTCTCACCAGCTTCTACTCCCGGTTTCTTGTCCCTAGGCCCAGCAGAAGATTCTGCTGTTCCTAATCTTCCTGGTGAAGGTCCCAGAAACCCCTGAAGGACACTTTGGTTTGACAGAATCAAAATAATACTGCCATCCTACTGTGTGCCCTACACTGTGCTAGTCACCGGGTAACAGAGTTATCAAAAACTGCTATCTCCCCTTCCTTCACGATAAAAGAGCATCCAAACTTCAGCTGTCCACATGGCTTTCAAGTCTACAGACCACATTCGTCTGCCTCTTTCAGCCTCAGGACTAAATTCAGCGGACCAAGTATCAGCAGAAATGTCACAGGGCAGCTCCCAGGCACCTTCCTTAAGAAACAGAAATATATAAGCCCATTGCACAGTCTTTATTGTTCTTCCGTCCTGCTGCCCAGGGCTTGTGTCCAGACATTTTGGACCTACGTATGGCAGAGCAACAAGGTGGGAGGAGCCTGGCTCTCTGACATCATGCAGCACCACATGGAAAGGACCGAAGGCCTACAAGAGAGTGGGAATTGCAGGATTCGTGTTTTCCAGATTAAAAAGATCAGCAAAGAGTGGCACCTGTCTACGTCTGTTAAGCATCTGCCTTTGGCTCAGGTCATGATCCCGGGACCCTGGGATCAAGCCCTAGTGGGAAGCCTGCTTCTCTCCCTCTGCCTCCCTACCCCCCCCCAGCCCCCATTCGTGCTCTCTCTGGCTCTATCTCAAGTAAATAAATAAATAATCTTTAAAAAGATCAACAAAGAGGAGGGAAAGAAAGAGGCCTATAAGAAAATGTAAATTTCTGAATTTCTCTGGGTGGTGATAAAGTGGTGTGTGTGTGGGGGGGGTATTTTCCACTGACAAACTATATAACATCTTTATAGAACTTCAATCTATACTAAACTTTTTTCCAGGCAGGCCAAAGAAAAAGTTACTAAAGCACAATTGATGAACTAATTATTTTTATGTATACATTATACCACTTTAAAAAATTATTTTGGTATACCTGGGTGGCTTGGTCGTTAAGGGTCTGCCTTCGGCTCAGGTCATGATCTCAGGGTTCTGGAATCAAGCCCTGCTTTGGGCTCCCTGCTTGGCAGGAAGTCTGCTTCCCCCTTCTCCCTCTGCCCCTCCCCCTGCTTGTGCTCTCCCTCTCTCTCCCTCTCTCTCAAAGAAATAAAGTCTTTTTTTTTTTTTTAAAGATTTTATTTATTTGACAGAGAGAAACACAGCGAGAGAGGGAACACAAGCAGAGGGAATGGTAGCGGGAGAAGCAGGCTTCCTGCAGAGCAGGGAGCCCGATGCGGGCCTCGATCCCAGGCCCCTGGGATCTGACCTGGGCCGAAGGCAGACGCTTAAAGACTGAGCCACCCAGGCGCCCCGAAATAAAAAGTCTTTTAAGAAAATTATTTTCGGGGCACTTGGGTGGCTCCATGGGTTAAAGCCTCTGCCTTTGGCTTGGGTCATGATCCCAGGGTCCTGGGATCGAGCCCTGCATTGGGCTCCCTGCTCAGCAGGGAGCCTGCTTCCCCCTCTCTCTCTGCCTGCCTCCCTGCCTACTTGTGATCTCTCTCTCTGTCAAGTAAATAAATATTTAAAAACTTAAAAAAAAATTATTTTCCCGGCACAACGATAACATCTAAGTGAGGTATTGTTGAAGGGTTGTGAAGAAGGCAAATGAGAAGGTTCTCTAGAGATAGAATGAAAACGAACAAGGCTTTCTCAGAAGACCAATTCAGAAAAACAGCCAACTCTTCAGTTTCTATTCTATTCTCAATTTGCTGTGAGACTTTAAGTGAGCTATTAAACATCTTGGACCTTATTAAAATGGGGTGGTAATTTCATATAGAGTGGGTATTGTTAAGCCTTCTTGTTTTTACATCCAGACTGAGCCTCTCTCTCTCTCTCTCTCTCACACACACACACACACACACACACACACACACACAAATGTAGCTTTTGTAAGCTGTTCACTTACTTCTGGGGAGGTAAGAGGATATGTCTGAAGAGCTAATGCAGTTATAGATATTCCATATGCTAACTTAACATAAATGCTTCAAACTTTTATTTCCTTGATGGAGAAACGTCAGGGTCTCTGGCCTGTTTTACATGCTTTAGCCTTGGGTGGGAAATGCCCCTAAGTAAAATAAGAAGCCATTTCAGAAGCATTTCTCCTTTCCCACACCACTTATTATCTCTAACAACTCATTTTCCATCCACCGAGCTTCCCTGTATGGATTTTACAATAGGGAGTCTCCACCACTGTGGGCCCTCTGAAAGTCTAGCTGGTTCTTTCTGGCTCCCCAGTGAAAAATGGAGGACAAAACTCAGAATTATGACTGGGCTGGCCATGTGATATGGCTGTTACTTTCCTGGTTTCCATTTACCCTGCAGGTGGCAAATTTGCAGGTTTGGGGAAATTCCCTGATGGCTAGATGCACTGATTTCCGATGGGATCACACTAGCACGTAGGAGTGTAATTGCTACAGGACTGGCCAGGTCTATTTTCAGGCTGTGTGTAAGGATGGGGAACAGCTGCCCACAGGTCTACGAAGTTTCTTACACAAGAACCCAGCACCTGAAAACTGAAAGTAAAGACACATGCCAGCCCTTATAGATTCTCTCCATTCTACCGGGGTAGATGGAGGCAAGGGAAGTTTGGCTGGGCTGCCCAGTGACTACTAGGTCAGAAGCCCTAGAGTCCAGGTCAGAGGACTGTGCAACGTCTTTGGCCAATGGCTGTGCTGTATTGAGGCCCCAGGCAGCCAAGAAAATTGGCCCGTGGTCAGGAATGTGCGCTCTAAACCTGCTCTTGCCATTGCCTGTCTGGGTGACCTTGGACAAGTCACTTCATTCTTCTCTGAATAAAGTACCAATCCCAACTCTGCTGCACACTGGGAGAACTTACTTAGCCAATTCACCCCATCGAGTATCAGAGGAAGACAGAAGGATTTGTTTTCCAGCATGCCCCCATTATAGATAGCATCCTGTGACTCCAGCCGGGACTCGCACCCATTCCTATGGGAGCAGCCTGGTTGAGCAATGAGAGAGACGACCTTGGTCATGTTAGGAAATTGAGAAGAGGGGATGGCAGATTCTCTGCTCCCAGAGCTGATTGTGTTGCCAGATAGTTCATTGTCCAATGTTTTTACAGGTTGGCAATTGTTTTGAATTGTTATAAAATTCTATATTGGCCATTGACTCTACACCAGTAGAGGCTTCTGCAGTCCACTGAGCCAAGGAAGAGTTGGACTAGGTGGGGGACTGGCAGGGAGCAGTGACAGTTGCAGTATCCTCTACATGGAAAACACGGATAATTCTGGCCAAGTATCCGTGTTCTGGTGGGCTGGCTGGTCTGAGCCCCAAGGCGCTATCGCTCCTACCCAGCCTCAGTTTCCCCCGCGCACCCGGAACGGCCCAGTTCAGCCTGGGTCTATTTTCTTCTACCCACAGGTGAGACCCCTTCTTCACGCAAAGGTGGGCCTGCCCGTCGCAGGCAGGAAAGGAATGTGCAGGCAGGAGCTGAATCGTCGCGGCAGCCAGGCCTCGATCGTGGTCCCCAGGCTCCTGGGTGCGGCCAAACCCGGGACGCGCGGGGACGCACGTTGCAAACACAGCTGCGGGCAGGTGCGGCGGGGCGCGGCGCCCGAGAAGCGGGCGGCCCCGGCGGCCCCGGCAGTTCCGGCCGCGCTCCGGGCCAAGCCCGCGGAGAAACCCCCCCCCCCCGCCCGGGCGCACGGCTGTCCGGTGGCGGGCAGACAACTGTCGTCGCGGGGGTGGCGGCGGCAGGGCCGGGAGCCTGCGCTGCAGCCCGAGAATGCCCTGAAACGAACGGTACGTATTTGCTGGGAGGAAATTCGATCCTCGAGCCCTTTCCTGCCTGAACTTAAAAATGGAATCTCCATCTGCTGCGAAAGCCTCGGGCTCTGGGCGGCCGTATCCTGTCCCCTGTGAGTTGTGGGGAGCCCTGCAGACCGAGTCCCCCTCACCTCTGGAGGCCCTTGCTCCAGCCGCCCCTCGGCTCTGACACCCACTGGCGCTCCCTGACCTTGGTGTTCCTTTCAAAGCCCCGTCGCCTATTCCAGCCAAGCCCAAAGGAGGTGAGGCGCTGTCAAGTTCAAATAAAGAAGCCCATTTTCTCTTTTCTTTTCTTTTCTTTTCTTTTCTTTTTTCTTTTCTTTTCTTTTCTTCTTCTCTACTCTTCTTTTCTTTTCTTTTCTTTAAGATTGTATTTATTTATTTAACACAGAGAGAGATCACAAGTAGGCAGAGAGGCAGGCAGAGAGAGAGGGGGAAGCAGGCTCCCCACTGAGCAGAGAGCCCAATGTGGGGCTTGATCGGAGGACCCTGAGATCATGACCTGAGCCAAAAGCAGAGGCTTTAATCCACTGAGCCACCCAGGTGCCCCAAGAAGCCCATTTTCTATATAATTCAATTTGCCCAAAAGAACTCTGAAGACGGATGACAAAATACAAAGACACTGTTACCCTCACACTATTGGTGAAATGTAAAAACAAAACAAACAAAAAACAAACAAAAAATGGGGCGCCTGGGTGGCTCAGTCCTTATGCATCTGCCTTTGGCTCAGGTCATGATCCCAGAGTCCTGGGATGGAGCCCCGCATTGGGCTTCCTGCTCGGCAAGAAGCCTGCTTCTCCCCCTACCATTCCCTCTGCTTGTGTTCCCTCTCTCGCTGTGTTTCTCGCTGTCAAATAAATAGAATCTTTTTTTTTTTTTAAGATTTTATTTATTTATTTGACAGAGAGATCACAAGTAGGCAGAGAGGTAGGCAGAGAGACAGGCAGAGAGAGAGGGGGAAGCAGGCTCCCCACTGAGCAGCGAGCCCGATTCGGGGCTCAATCCCAGGACCCTGGGATCATGACCTGAGCCAAAGGCAGCGGCTCAACCAACTGAGCCACCCAGGCGCCCCATAAATAGAATCTTTTAAAAAAAATTTACTATATCATTTTAGTGATAATGAAAAGGTGTAAATAACCCAACTGTTCAACAATATATAAATAAAATGGTTGAAAAATATTGAGTACACATATCAAGAAATATTATATACAAAAGATTTGTGTTCACAGGCAAATAGATCTAAGCTTATGTTAAATGAAAAAAAGTGAATTATAAAAGACAGTAGGGGGCACCTGGGTGGCTCAGTGGGTTAAAGCCTCTGCCTTCAGCTCAGGTCATGATCCCAGGGTCCTGGGTTCGAGTCCCAAATTCAGCTCTCTGCTTGGCGGGGAGCCTGCTTCCCCCTCTCTCTCTGCCTGCCTCTCTGCCTACTTGTGATCTCTCTCTCTCTGTGTCAAACAAATAAATAAAATCTTTATAAATAAATAAATAAATAAATAAATAAATCAATCAAAATAAAAGACAGTAGATATGGTAAGATTCCATATTAATTAAAATGCAGAAAGAGATTATAAGTAAGTGTCTACAACTCACTTGGATAGGACTAGTGACTTTTTACTTCATGGATGATTATATAGAAAATATGTTATATTTTATATGTACATATATCTGGAGAAATATATAGCTAACTGTTGCATTGTTTATCTTTGGGGTGACCCGAGAGGAGGGTATGTGGAGCAGTAACTTCCCACACTATGTATTTCTTCAAAGTTTGATTCCTTTTAAAATAAGCATGCATTAATTTTGCATTTCCCATATACCAAAAACAATAAAGATTTTTAAAAATCATACCCCTTCCCGCCCCAAGACTATCAGATTGTTATCACTTGTCCAGTTCTCTCTGATCTTTCCTTTACTATGTTAACTTTGCCTCCAACCTCCTCTCATCCCTGTACAGTATCCAAGAAACTCACATTCCTTTCATTTCAACTTCCCAATTGCCTGTTTCATGTATGCAAATAGTTTTTTAGATCCTTTAAACCAAAAGAATTTAAAAAGTGAGAATATTACTTTTACTTTATCTATTCATACTACTCAAACAGAAAGATTAAGTGCAGTACTGTTTTGTTTTGTATATTTTATTTTATTTTTTGGCACTTGAAAGCACTGCAGTTTTTAATCCATTACTTCTCAAGTTCTGTGTGGATGTGGCACATTCTCCCTCAGTGCAGCCAGCCATGTGAGATCTTTAAAACATGGTTTTTGTTTCAATTTAACCCAAAAAGACAGAAAGGCGTTATACTCTGTAGAGGAAATACCATTGAAAAGTTGAACAGGATTTCCAGGGACGGGATTGGAGTGGGAAAGGCACTCTCGGCTGAAGGAGGGACACTGTGAAAGAGGCTAGGAGAGGGCAATGGGACTTGGACCATGGGCTGTGATTCTGGGATTGTTTAAATTAACTCTGACGGTTGTCTCAGAAACATGAGCTCAATTCATACTACAGGCAATAAGCATGGCCACACGTCAAACATGCAGGAACGAAGGGCTTGTCTGGCATTTAGAAATATTCATAGAGGAAAATGGCGCCCAGCACCAATAAACTGAGTGGGTCCACTCCCACCAACATGTCTGATATGATTCTTATTTACACATAAAACAACGTTGTATTTCCTTAGGCAAAGTCTCAGAGTATTCCACGATCACACACCTAACTCAGTGTTTACTCAGACCCCTGATGTCACTCTCCTCCTTTTTATTTATTTATTCATTTATTTACTTATTTATTTGACAGAGAGAGAGAGAGAGAGAGAATGAGCACAAACAGGGAAAGTAGGAGAGGGAGAAGCAGGCTTCCTGCTGGGCAGGGAGCCCAGTACATCTCGATCCCAGGGTCCTGGGATCATGACCTGAGCCGAAGGCAGAGGCTTAATGACTGAGCCACCCAGGCGCCCCAGAATAAATCAGTTTTAGATCCTTTTCAGCCCCCCTTCTTACCATAGGATCCTTTATGCCCTTTTACAGTTAATCTCCCTTCCCACCTCCAGCTTCTGGCAAACACTAATCTACTTTCTGTTGTGATATATTTGCCTTTTCTGGACATTTTAGATACATGGAATCTAGGTAGGTGGTCTCCTCTGTCTAATTTCTTTAACTTAGCATAATTTTTTAAATTTGTCCATGATAAAACACATGTTAGTAGTTCAGTACTTTCTGTTTTATCACCTGTCAGATCAGAATGATTTCTGCCATGTCTGTGAGAATTCTATTATAGGGCAATATTGATAATACATAGTGGAAGCTAACTGTTATTTCACCTACCATGCTCCAAGCACTAGCTAAGTGTTTTATTTGCATCATTGAACTTAAACTTCACAACAGCCCATGTATGGGCTATCTAGGTAATTCTATTATATACATTTTTGAGTTGAGGACACTTAAGTTTAGAAATGTGAACAGACTTGCCCAAGGTCACAAAACAAGTAAGTGGCAGGGGGAGGCTCAAGTCTAAGTCTGTGTGACTCTAGAGCTAAAGCCAGAGTCACCTTCTAAATTAACAAGGGGTCTTTGTATTCCATAACCTTCCATCGTCACAAAAACAAAACCCAGGAGAGTATTCATAGTGAGTCCACCAAACAGATGGAGAAATGGCCAGTGCTTTGTTGACTGTAAATCCCCACTTGTGTGTAAGGAATATTTACTCCATCATTTTCTCCATACCTGAGGCTGTTCCTGTTCTGGGGACTTCTAACTCCTCTGGGAAAGAGGTGGTGTCATGAAGGACTCCATTGTACTGGATGAAGACTTCTGATGTTTGAGGAAATTCTCCTGGGCACTGTCCTGATGCTGTCCCCAGGTCAGGCAGCCTAAGAAGATAGACCTTTAGATAGATGGACCTTTACCCATCACCCCATCTAACAGGATGGGGAAAAACTCCTTAGGATCTACGCTTTCCACCGTTAACAATGTTTAGGTTGTGACAGTGGGCCACTCCAATATCCCGTCCTGTGGTATCTGAGGGGCTGTTCAGTAGGAAGATTCTCCTGCCACAGGCAGAAACACTCTTCTCTGAAGATTTCTAAAGAGGGGGCACCTGGGTGGCTCAGTCAGTTAAGCGTCTGCCTTCAGCTCTGGTCATGATCCCAGGGTCCTGGGATCCAGCCTGCACCAGGTTCCCTGCTTGCTGGGAAGCCTGCTTCTCTCTCTCCCCCTGCTTGTGTTCCCTCTCTCACTGCCTCTCTCTCTCTCTCTCTCTCTCTTTCTCTCTCAAATAAATAAATAAAATCTTTAAAAAAAAATTCTAAAGAAAACTCCAGTTGTTATTTAAAATCATAGAACCTCTTTGAGGTTTTATGATGAGCCTCAGGCCCCACATTTATGAGGAGCTTCAGACTGGAGACACTCGCCTTCAAACATATGTGGTTATTATTATAAATGAATTAATAATATTGGTTTTAATAATAATAAATACTGCAACAGACTATGCTTCCGGTCTGTCCTAGTATTACAGAATAATATTTAACCACCCTCATTAGTCATAGAAGGAAAGGTCCTCGGAGTGAAAGGTCTTTATTCCACTGCCCAGGAGGTGCCTGGGTGCTCTGGGAAGGGGTGGGGGTGAGAACCCTAGCCTTCAGTCCCTTGAAAAGGTCCAGGAAAAGCAAGTACTCAGACAAAATCCATTCTGGCTCAGTAGCGACTTATATAATGGAGCCTCTTATTACCAGCCCTTCATTGGTGGTGTACAATCTCCACCCAGTATCATCTATCTGTCGAAAGAAAAGAACTATTTGCCCGTGTTAAATGTCAGTTGCTGCTTACACGGGTTTGTTCACTTTGATATTTTGTTCCCTTTATGCACTTTTTGGTGCATAATATTTAAATAGAATTTACCCCCGAAAAAACACGAATAAAGATAAATATTTTAGGGTGAAAGAACCTAGTGGGGTTCCCGTCGCCTAGGAGGTGGCTATCACATATGTGTTTATTGAATAAATGATCTCATTTGATCCTATCGTGTGTGGTAAGAAAACGCACACAGTATTATTACTGTTGTCGCTATGACCCTTCCTTAACAGAAGTTCACGACTCGGCTCCGGTCCCGCACCTGGTTAAGTCTCCAAGCCGGGAGCCCCCGGTCCTCTCCCGGAACCGAGCGGGAGGACGGTGGATCCCTGCCCCATTTCCGTCTGCCCGCTGGCTCTGGCGCAGCCCCGGGGGGCGAGGGGACGGCGGCGACTTTGCCGGCCCGCAGCCCCGTGCGAGCCCCCCGCACGCGGGCAGGGCGGGAGGAGGCCTCGCCACGCCTCCGCCGGGGCTCTCGGGGTCCCCGCGGGGTCCCCGCCGGCTCTGGAGCTCGGGTGTCTGGGGCTTCTGGCTCTCCCCGCCGCGCACCCCGCCCCGCCTGTCTTCCAGGCACCGTCCGTCCGTCTATCCACCGGTGTCTTCGCTGTCTCCGACCGACCTTCACACCCTAGTCCCCTACCCTGAACGACGGTGCCCTCTGAGCCGCCCCGGAGAAAGCACCCCATTTATCATCACTACTGGATAATTCCAGCATGGGATGGTGGCGGGGAGGTAGCACGGAAGTGTAGGAAGGGCACAGCGTTTTCTAACGCGCGCGCCACGAAGAAAGCCTCCAATCTGGGCTCTCCTTTACCTGGACCCAGTGCCCAAGTTCACCTTTGCACATGGCACAGGATAGCCAGGAGAGTCCCAAAGATCCTAGCCTCTGCCCCCCAGCTGTGGTACTTCGAGCAAGTCACTGAGCCTATGTCTCAGTTTCCTCATCTGCAAAATTGAAATAACAACGATGCTCCCCAGGAGAAAATCTCTCTCTCTGCCTGCCCGCGTCCGGGGCACCCTGTAGGACCAGGAGGATACCTCAGTCTCCTTGCTGGTTGTCTCAACCAGACCCCCAGGCCAACACACCGTCCATCACGCCGCATCCCTGGGTTCTCATCTCAGCCCCCAGTGCCTTCATCTATGTACTCGTGTCAGCCCATCTTTCTCTCAGGCACAGACCCCCACGCACACGCTATGGACTGTTAATGCTGCTGAAGCTAAGTACCCCCTTGCTCATGTGAAAGGCCGATTGCTGCCTAGCACCGCAGCCTTCCTGATTCAATAAATGTCTGTTCCCCGCAGTAGGTAGAAAAGGTCTGCTCCACCTCTAGCTTCCCCCTCCCAACCTCTTCTCCCGCCCCTCCCCCCCCTTCCTGCAGCTGGTGGTGCTAAAGACTAAGCCTCCACCCCCTCCCCCCAACTCAGAAGCCATATTCACCCTGGCCGTGGTGACAGGTTGACGACTCCTATAACAGGCCCCTTTCCTCTTCTGGGGGGTTCCTGCCTGCATGGAGTCTGGTGGAGGGGCCACCAGCAGGGCCGGAAACCTGGGGAGAACGTCTCTGGCTGCCACTGATTTCTGTTACTAGAACTGATGTTTTTCTACAATTACAACCTTCCTGCCTTCATTACGTCTCCTGTGTTCCTGAAGTAGTAAATACAGGGGATATGGATTACACTCTGCATAACTTACTTTCAATGATCAGAAAAAGCTTCTTTTTAAGAAGTTTTGTTTTAGGATTTTATTTATTTATTTGACAGAGAGAGATCATAAGTAGGCAGAGAGGCAGGCAGAGAGAGGGGAGAAGCAGGCTCCCTGCTGAGCAGAGAGCCCGATGCAGGGCTCCATCCCAGGACCCTGAAATCATGACCTGAGCTGAAGGCAGAGGCTTTAACCCACTGAGCCACCCAGGCGCCCCTGAAAAAGCTTCTTTTAACAGACCCACTGTCGACAGGGAATCTGGCTCTGAAGCTCAGAGTGAGGTGAGGCTTCTAGAACAGGGTCTATCTGCTGAGCACAGAGATGCCCGCCTCTCCAACTTTTGTCCTCTGGGCCACTGTCTCTACCCAGTGCATTAACAAGAGGCAGCAAAGATTAGTAGTTGAAAATATGGCCCTGGGACCCAATGCCTGGGGTCAATCCTGGTCCAATCCTGGCCCCTTCCTGGTTGGGTGATCTGGGGCAAGCTACCAAACCTGACTGTGCCTCTGTTTCCCCAGCTGTGAGATGGAAGTGATGGTAATAATAGTTCCTAGAGTTGTTA
Organism: Procyon lotor; assembly: GCA_028646535.1. Classification (NCBI taxonomy): domain Eukaryota; kingdom Metazoa; phylum Chordata; class Mammalia; order Carnivora; family Procyonidae; genus Procyon; species Procyon lotor. The sequence goes on from CM053614.1 coordinate 40,657,486, forward strand.
CACAGATTAAATGAGTTATTGTTTCTAAAG
>CM053614.1:40665556-40685490 GCA_028646535.1 Procyon lotor
GAATTATGTCCACTTGCAATTGGCAGGGAGGAAGAGCATTACCAGGACACCTTCTGTATCATCAAGGGTTATACACACACCACATTTTAGTGTATGAATCCCAGGACTTTGTGGAGCCACAATTCGGTGCCTGCAGCAGGAGGCCTGGGGCTCCACTGAAGCTCTCCAGACCCTGATGTGGGGACTGCAGGGGACAGCGATAACTGCAAAGAGTTGCCCTCTGTAGGAGGACCCCACCTTATGCTCAGTCCACAGCTGTCCCAAGTGGCCTCTCCGCTCCTCCTCTCGCCCATCAAGTTGCTTTCCCCACACCTCCCCGTACTTAGATCCTCCCTGATTCTCAAAGGAAGGCCCAGGGAACCCCATTTCTTTGACTTTGTTGTTATCCTCCGCCAAACCTGAAAGTAACCGGAAACAGTGAATGAGATTATTCGAGGCAAATGCATCACAGCCCCTCACCAAGACATTAGCCAGTTCCATCACACACCGAAGTGCATCTCCAAAGGACCATGAGGCTTATGGTCCCTTCTGCCCTCCCCTCTGCATCACTTCGCAGGTGGATGAATCTTGCTCTCCACATGGGGAGACTCGCTTAGGTTTTATTGAATCTAACAGAGCATTGGAGCGGCAGTGGGTGGAAGGTGGGAGGAAGGACTACAACCGGATTAACCAACTTTACTATCAGGGAGTTGAAAAACTGAGACTCCCATCCTGTAGCAAAGGAAACTGGGATCCAAGGGCCTGAAGCATTTGGGATCCCACAGGAGTTCAATGGGCTGATATGTATGCTTGGAACAAAGCTGGCCCCCCCGCTGCCCTGCACTGACAGGCATGACCCTGAAAGCACCGTCCTCCCCACCTGGCTAAGCCAGGCCCAGACCCACGGCTGGACCCCACAGTCCCAGCCAGCCCTGCTCCACTCTGCTCCCAGCTCAGGCCCATGGGGACGTCTGTTCCTCAGGGTGACAAACGAGTGTGCTTGCTCTCAGTGACATCAAATTACTTTGCACTAGCCAAGGGTCCTATGACCTGACATAACCCCACATTAGGTCCTAGAAATGTAAAGAAATATGGCCTTTTTAAAAGTGGGTGAGAGCACGTAATTGGTAGCAGGCTTGAGGGCTTGTCCCAAGTCTGGCTCACGACCTATGCTGGGGCAACTGATACCAGCCTAAATTCCTGGCTTGGGCTCTCCCGTGGAGAGAAGCTCACGCCCACATTTAATGCTGGTCCACAATTGGTTTCTTAAAGCCCAGATTATGTTTGTGCAGTGAAAGAAATCAAATCGCAGGAGGAAGCTCGAAGCCTGAGCGCCCCCTCCTCACCAGAGGTGGCAGGGAGGGGCGGGGATAACCAGGCTTCAGAGAATTGGCTTTCTGAGACAACAGATTTCAGCAGAGCTTTAAAAACACAGGCCTACTCTGAGCTCCAGTAGCTTGACTTTTTGTTGGGAATTGTGGTTTCCTCACTTCTTGTTTTTTGCTCTACCATCTCTTCCTTCCTCTTTGACCCTCAGCTTTTCTGGGGCATTTATCTTCTTTCTCTCTCTTCCTCTGAATCTCCTCACTTCTGCAGTCCCCACCCTGACCCCGACCCAGACCCTAAGTCCCTGAGGAATTTCAGGAGTCCAGGGACCCTCAAATGAGCTGTGGTGCCTGAGGCACCATTAGGATTCGACCTTGCTACTGCCCCACAGTCTGCAGGGAAGGGACTCACGGCCAAGGTCTCTAGGGGCTTCCGCTGAGTGCAGTTGAAGCTATCAGAGAGTTATAGAAAGTCTGTGCACATAATTTCTCCTTTTGTTTAAACTACACATCCCTTATAAGTTTAGACAAATAGCTCTTTTCTAATACAATGAGTGGCTATTTTAGCACATATTATTAGCACCAAAGCATGTGAAGCAGAAGTGTCCCAGATATTTAAGAACTCCTCAAAAAAAAAAAAAAAAAAAAAAGAAAGAAAGAAAGAAAGAAAAGGAAAAAAAAGGAGAGAGAGAGAACTAAAGAACCATAACAATCTAAATGCAAACTAGCCCAACACTCTTGCCACAGAAAGGATGACCAATATTCACTCAGAAGAATGGGGTTAGAATGTAAGTAGCTGCCTGGTCTAGGACTTGTCAAATTCAACAGATTACTATTTTCTACTTTTGAATCTTTGTTTTCTAAAGTCGCCAAGCCTCTTAGATCACCCTTCATAATTTGCTGGGGAGGATTGTGCTCATTGTCAAGTACCACTGAATTAAAACAAAGCAAAACAAACCACAATGTCTTTACTAATTTTTAAAAATCTTTTGCTGCTGAGATTTTAGAAAATACATCAAATTTCTTCCTGAAAACTGTGGTTGCTGAGATGAGCTATCAATCCAGTACAAATATTTCCTTCCTAGCTCAATCATTAGAAATCCCTTTCTGATCTCTATCAGGGAAGGAAATGTGTTGAAATGGGAAATGGTCATTTTTCCAATAAGGAGGGATATAAGTTAACTTGGAACCTAGAAAGGACTGAGGCATGGTTGTCATCTCTCACCCAAATCCTACCCAGCAGTATAAATCTTCCATTAAAGGATAACACACTCATGGAAAAGGGTAACATAAGTCTCCTTCCTGCATATATATTTTTGATAAAGAAGAGATACAAAATTTCAGGCAAGCAAAATGCACTCACACTCCAAACTCCTTTTTGCCCAGATTTCTCTCAGGTGGACCCTCAAGTTCTTTCTAGATTGTAATCAGAACAATTCAGATTCAAACATGCTGACCCCTTTCCCTCAGACATAGGGAGAATTCCTTTCTATTGAGCAATATTGCTCAACCTTGAAATTTATCCTCAAAATCCTGGTGGAGTGAAATGATTCGATGTCTGTGATTTACTTTAAAATTTTCCAGGAAAAAAGAAAAAGAAAAAAGGAGTGGAAGTGGATGATGAAACATGAAAGACAAAATGACAATTGCGGTTGAAACTAGGAATTGGGTATATAGGGGTTCATTATACTTTTGTGTGTGCGGAAAATTCTGTAATAAAAAGATTTCTTAAAATGCTGTGTTAGGCAAAGGTGAAAAAAATTATCCCTGGCAGGGGTTTCGAATAAAAACTCAGCCCGTCGGGTAGCACCTGGAGTTACCCGCTTAATCTTCTTTTTCTACGAACGGAAAACGATCTTACTCCCTTTTCATTCCTCCGGCATCAGCCGGCCGTCCTCAGGCTTTCTTTCCGGCAAGCTCCCTTTTCTCAACCTATAAACTGAGCATCCAAACTCGAGGTTGGGGGCTGATTAATGGAGCTTCCGTACATGGCTCCCCTGACTAGAGTGTAAATACCCATAAAAACTAATATCAAAAGTTTTTATTGAGCTGCTTCGTTTCCCTGAGCGTTGGGCTGAGTGGGGGCTGGAGCAGCGGGACAAAGGAGCGGCGGCTGCGCCACGAGCAGCGTCGGCGCTCCTGATGGGCTCCGCGCGGGTCCCCAGAGCCAGCCAGAGTTTCTGGGGAGAACACCCGAACCAGGTAAATGCCAGTCAGGGCCTCGCCTTCCACTGGGGACAGGTGTATTTACAAAGCCACGGGGGGGAGGGACTGGAAAGAGGGGCCGGAGAAATCAAGCACGGGTAGGGAGACGCCAGCCACCCCAAAGGATGTCGCCAAGCTGGTCCAGCAGGAGGAAATAGTCTTCCTCGGGACTCGGTGTGCGCGTATTTCAGCCCCATGACGTTGGCTGGCCGCGTTCCCCGTGTGCGTGCGCGCATCTGATGTGCGAATGTGGGTGCGTATCAAGGCACACGGGTCGTTATGATGATTACAGCATGTAACGTGCCGTTAAGGTCTGATCACACCTCTGCGTTCTCTGCTCTGTTCCCCAAGCTCGCGGCTGCGCTGGTGAGTTTCCTTCCCTCGCTTGTTCCGTGCGTTACGAATTCGCAACCCGGGTCGGGGACGCGGGAGTCTTCGGGGTTCAGAGCAGAGACCGACTTCCGCGGGCCCAGGCCGCGTGGCCGCCCGACTGCCTGCGCGGGTGTCTCCGCGAGAAAGCCGGGGCCCCGCGGGGCCAGGCTTACGCCCCCAACCCCTGTTTCCTTCGAAAGCTCGAATGTCTTCAGTGCATTTGTTGACATAATGAATCCACAGCCCGGCGCTGGTTTCCTGTTTTGTTGCGGGCGTGAGCACGAGCTAGGATGGGGGTGGAGGCCGGCGGGTGGGACCTCTTTCGGGCAGTGGCAGTGGCAGGGGCAGGCAGCGGCGGGGCCAGAGACCTCTCGCCCTTTTAGCGTCAGCGCGGTCTGGAATTCCTTGGGCAGTCCTGCGCTCTCCCAGCGCCCTGGCCGAGTGACGGGGAGCTCACTCCCTGGATGGCATGGGCCCCACGGTCCAGCGGGCTCCGCACCTCCGCCGCCAGCTGGGGACTGCGAGAAGGCGTTTCCTCCTTCCTTCCGGCTGAGAGATTCTCTGAGCTCTCTCAGCTTCTAACGTGCTACCTCTTTTAAGCGAATGCTGAGTTTCCAGGTCTGGTCAAGAGCAGAGCGTTGGCCCCGTCGGGACAGGCGGTGTCCCCCCACCATCACCACCACCACTGGCGGAATCACCCAGGCCTCGCTGAGCGCGAGGGAAGCCGGTCTCAGAGGCGGCAATGCTTCTTTCGCTCCAAGTTTGCGCCATTCGTGGGGAGTCTGGGCTCAGGCTGGCACCGTGGAGAGGGAATTACTTCTCCAGGGAGGCTGGGACCCGGGACTGGCTGTTCTAAAGGAAGGGGTGGGGGTGGGGGGGGAGGCTTTCCCTGTTCCGGGACTTTCTGGGGGAAACACTGCAGGGCAGCGATACAACTGGGGTCCTCCCTGGGCTTCCGCTTTTGCCAGGCGCTGTGCCCTGGTGGCCTGGAAGGCCTGGGGCTGGGAGGAACCCACCTGAGGCAGGAGAGCTGCTCCTCCAAAAATTTGCCCTCATCAAAGTTTAAGGGGGTGAGGAGATCTTAAAGGCAAGGTGGAGTCTATGTGGGTTTTTCTGGACCTTGCACTTCCTCCAATTTTCACCGTGTTAGCATCTGGTCATCACAGTGCCAGGTAACTTCCCACAGTCCAAAACTACCCCTACAGCCTTGAGTCTTTTGCTGCCTCATTAATGCTGCAAATGCACAAAAATCTGGAGTGAGAGCTTGAGCAAGTGACGCAGTGCGCGCCATTTCTCTGCCTACTCACCAGCTAAGTTTCTTCCTCCTTAAGCTTCTGTCCTGATGGGGAATCCTCAAAGCCCACCACGAACAGAGTTGCCCCACTTGTCTCTTTCCTAAGCAGTCTGGTGAAGCACAGACTCTGAGATGCCATTTGGTTTGGGTGTTTTTCCTTTTCTCTCTTTCTCTTTCTCTCTTAGCCAGCCTCAGTTCCTCAGCCATCCCCCCCCCCCCACCTTTGGATCTTTCTTCCTTTGCCATTATCTCCATGCCCCCCACCCCTCCTGTGGTGGGAGACAGAGGGTTAAGATGTTCTGCAAATGCAGCTCGTAAAGTTGCTTGGATACATTAGAAACACATGAATATCCTGAAATACAAAGTGTCTTTAAAACCAAGGGAGGAATGTTTATCCTAATGCTGGATGGATGCAGAAAAACAGTGCCAGGGAGCAGTGCTGACAGCCTCCTCCAAGTTAAAGTGAGAGCAGGTAAATTTCATTTGCTAGTGAAAATCAAACTCGATTAAAACCTGGTTTCCTTTTGTCCTTTTCTCTTCCAACCCTGAAAGCACAGGGCTCTGTGACCCAGGCTGACAGCCAGTACCACCACCATCACCCCCCTTAAAAAAAAAAAAACAAAACAAAAACACAGCCAAGGTCTCTTTCTTCAGCGGGAGGTTCCAGGGCAGCCAAAGCCCCGCAAGGCACCCTGGCCTGCACTAGGAGGTTAGAAGCCATGCCTGCCAAGGATCTGGCAAGAGAAAGGGTCTGGCAGCTCCCGGAACAAAGGCCAAACCACTAAGCTGCCGCCCTCTGATCTTGCCCATGCTGCCCACTCAGGGCTCCTCTGGAAGAAATCAGGGAGCCCCCAACAGAGCCCACATCTACCCCTGCTGCCTTCTTGCTCAAGGGCCACCGCCGCTGCCCGCCGCAGATCCCAGTGGGTACCCTGACTTCCCCAGCCTAGCCCACAAAGGGTCTGAGGATTAAATTGCCATCTCCAGGATTCAGGTTGATGGCGCCTCCCTGCAATGCTATAGGAATCCCTGAGCCTGACAGACAAAAAAAAAAAAAAAAAAGCAGAGAGATGGTTCAGAGGGTCAGACCCAACTAGCTCCGCCGGCAAGTGAGTTTTGATCTCGCCTTTAGGAAAAGAGGATGAGCATTAGGAAAATCTGTGCTTGCTTCCTAGGGTACACTCCTTCCCCACACACTTCTTCACTGCCCTCCAACATTTCTTTTCCCACAGAAAACCAGTTTGGTGGCTGCCTGGAGGGACTAAGAGGCTAAGAAATAGTATTAGGAACCATGAATGAATCTCATATTTCCCTGGGCAAAGGACAAGAAGGGAGAGAGAGTTTCTTGCCTCAAAGTGAGTAGAAATTCTGGAAACCGAGACCCAAAATTATTCACAGAACTCATTCAAATTCTAGACACTATCCTCACTGGTTGGCGGCTACAACCCAACATCTAACAGGACCTGCAGATTTTAAAACAGTGAAGCACACCAGGACGCCATTGACTTGCTTGGTTAAAAAAAGAAAGCATTACATATATATATATAGAGAGAGAGATCCAAGACAAAAAAGAGAACAAGCAGGCTGCCTCCCTCTAAGTAACCATGTCTTTAAAGTGTTTATAAGTTGATAGAAAGATATGGGGAACTAAGAAAATATCTAAATTACTTGATCACTAAAGATCCACCACAAAGCTCAATAAATAATTCAGGAGCCGCCAAGTTTCGGGAGCAAAACCTAATTCGAGATGCAAACCAAAGTCTTTCCCAGCGCCGACCCTCCCGGACAAACCTGCTTGTGGCTTCTCAGCGGACAAGATGAAATCTTGTCTCACCATTTTTGGTGAGGAGGGACCCAGTCGACTTTGGCAGTCCGTGGAGCTGGGGCCCTTCCTCTGCACGCAGGGCTCGGTCTCCGGTGAAGTGGGGAGAGGGAGGGAGGAATGTGGAGCTGGCCTTGGCCGCTTTGTGCACCAGCAGCTGCGCCATGGCCAGAGGTGAGCTGGCACAGGCGTCGGCTGGTGGGGGCTCCCTGTGCTGTGTTTTCGTTTTTCTGGGTCTGGCTGGAAAACAGAAGAGGCTCAAAGCCCTGGCCAAGAGAGCAGGGTGGAGGCAGAGAAGAAGAGTCTGTAAACACCGCCCCAAAATCTCCACGAAGGCAGGGGGGAAAAAAAAAAAAGCTGGGTAACCAAACAGAGCAAGAAAGAGTAATTCCCAAAGAAAAAGGAATCAGGAGAGAGAGAAGGGAGGTGAGCAGTGGGCCTTTCGTCAGCTGCCTGACTCTCCCCGCTTGCATGGCAGTTCTCACACTGGCTAGACTGCAACTTTCAACTTGACCTTGGCCTCTAGCCGTGTCTGACCCGTATGTAAAACAGCCCTCAAGTCCTCAGGAACTGGGGCCTCGAACCCTATCCTATCTCTTTGTCACGGTGAGTTTTACAATGCCACTTGGAGGAAGGAAGGGGGGCGAACGGGGCCAGAAAGTAACACAAAAATCAAGTCATTACAGAGGCTAGTTCCTTAGTCTGCAAATGGCCATTCAGGGCGGAGGTAAACTGGAGGCAGATCAATATTTACTCGGAGCTACTAAAAAGGCACGAGGGAAAGGGTACGCGGCATATGTGTATGTTGGGAGGGGGTGTCATAGAAGGTTTTATTGGGCAACACTTACATTGGTCCCGGCAAACCCAACAATCAAGGCAGATAAAAGCTGGAGCCCAGCCTCATTGGTCTGGGCTCTGCAGGAAAACCAGGAGCCTTAGAGAACGGATCAGGGCAGGGAATAGGGGGGCTGGGGACATCTGCAACGCTCTGAGCTTCTGGCTGAGTCTGCAAGCTAGGGTAGGAGGGCAAGTCCACACTTCGATGCTCATCAATCCACCTGGGATGAAAGGGAGTCCAGCGCCCTTCCCAAACCTGATATTCCTGTAGAATATACCCACTTTCACTTTGAACTTATGTTCCCCTTCTTGGCATCTGACCAGCTCACAGCCTCCACAATCAGAAATGGAAGTATGTAACCCCAAAGCAAACAGGACCCCCAGAATCCATCACCAAAACATAGTGGCTGCTTGGCTCGTCCAGCACCAATACTCCACCGTGTTCTCAGGAAAGGGTCTACATTTCCCAGATACAGAGGAAAGGCTTCTCTGGCTGGCTCTTGGACAGAGGAGGACTGGGCACCCTCTGCAGGCTGGAGACAATGCTCTCTCCAATCCTACTTGGGGGGAAGGCATGAAATAGTTCCATCAAACCCCCTTCTCCTGTCCCAAAATGGAGTGGAATAGGAAGTGCTGGGGGGCCTGAAGAAGGAGCTCCTGCCCAAGATCTATGAAGCCTCATCAGGCCCTAGAAAGGGAGCTCAAGTCCCAACCTGCACCCGGGGCTGTTCCTTTTAAATTTCCAGGACAGGACAGCCTGGCTGGAGATGAAGGAGCATCAGAGAATCCTGCACACAGATTGCTCAGAAGTCTCTGGAGAAGGAAGAGGTGCTAATCAGGGCAGAGTGTGGAACAGTCTCTATACCTAAGTGTGAGCATCTGGCAGAGTACACTTGAATGTGAGTGCATGTGTCAGTGTGGGTGTGAGGGGGTCGTTCTGACACCCTATGGGCCTAAGTGCAAGTGTACGAAATTGCCCGTCAGCACTGCAGGCGGGAAAGTGGAGAGTGCTCCTAAACACAGTCCAAGCTTTCCAGCGGAAACGTCCTGGGACCCATGAGCCAGGCGCATCCGTAAATGCCCAGCCAGCCACGAGCCCCTGGAAGGAATCAAATCTTGACGCTCTCGAAGCCGAAAGCGCTAGTGTCCACGCTGGGGTCCCACTGCAGAAAGACTAACAGATACCTGGAAAGAAAACAGCTTCAAAGGCCCCAAGAAACATCCAGCCTGGACTACGCCCCATTTTCACTACTATCCCATCCCCAATCGCCCGCAGATTTACCTGACCTACTCCCACTGCTTCAGGTCTCCACGCAACTGCGCGCCTCCGTCCCCTCCCCGCCTAATTCTGCCCTGGGCCCCGCTGGGACAGAGGAAGGGAAGGGGGAGCTGCGAGGAGGCCGCCCGTCTTTCCCTACCCCACCCGCCCGGTCTTCCGCCCCCACTCGCCCGCGTCCCCCGCCTCTCCCGGGGGTGAATGGTTCGCGGCCGCGCGGCGGGCGCTGGCGCTGGCGCTGGGGACGGCGCGGGCGGCGGCGGGGACCGCGGGTGCACCGCGCAGAGCCGGGGTTGGAGCCGCCCGCTTTGCATACGCCGTGGGCGGAGCGGGGTGGGGGCGGGCCAATGGGCGGCCGCCTGGCGCGACCCCGCGGGGCGCGATCCGCCCCCCTCGCTCGGGCCCCGGCCCCGCGCCGCGCGCTCTTCACTTCTTGGGGGCTTTTTAAAACAGCGCCACTGGGGTCTTCTCCATGCGGCTCGGGCTATGACAGCCTCCGTGCTCCTCCACCCCCGCTGGATCGAGCCCACCGTCATGTTTCTCTACGACAACGGCGGTGGCTTGGTGGCCGACGAACTCAACAAGAACATGGAAGGGGCGGCGGCGGCGGCGGCAGCGGCGGCGGCGGCGGCGGCGGCCGGGGCCGGGGGCGGGGGCTTCCCCCACCCGGCGGCCGCGGCCGCGGGGGGCAACTTCTCTGTGGCAGCGGCGGCCGCGGCGGCCGCAGCGGCCGCAGCGAACCAGTGCCGCAACCTGATGGCGCATCCGGCGCCTCTGGCGCCCGGCGCCGCGGCCGCCTACAACAGCGCGCCCGGGGAGGCGCCCCCGTCGGCCGCCGCCGCCGCCGCCGCCGCCGCCGCTGCCGCCGCCGCCGCCGCCGCGGCGTCGTCCTCGGGAGGGCCCGGCCCGGCGGGCCCGGCGGGCGCCGAGGCCGCCAAGCAGTGCAGTCCCTGCTCGGCGGCGGCGCAGAGCTCGTCGGGGCCCGCGGCGCTGCCCTACGGCTATTTCGGCAGCGGCTACTACCCGTGCGCCCGCATGGGCCCGCACCCCAACGCCATCAAGTCGTGCGCGCAGCCCGCCTCGGCCGCCGCGGCTGCCGCTGCCTTCGCGGACAAGTACATGGATACCGCCGGCCCGGCGGCCGAGGAGTTCAGCTCCCGCGCCAAGGAGTTCGCCTTCTACCACCAGGGCTACGCGCCCGGGCCTTACCACCACCATCAGCCCGTGCCTGGCTACCTGGATATGCCGGTGGTGCCCGGCCTGGGGGGCCCCGGCGAGTCGCGCCACGAGCCCCTGGGTCTTCCCATGGAAAGCTACCAGCCCTGGGCGCTGCCCAACGGCTGGAACGGCCAAATGTACTGCCCCAAAGAGCAGGCGCAGCCTCCCCACCTCTGGAAGTCCACTCTGCCGGGTAAATGGCGCCCCCCTCTCAACCCCGGTCCTCCGGCTCTGCTCCAGCTTCTCTGCCGCTCGTTCCCGGGTCGCCCTCCGGTCCCTCCGCTCTCCCCTCCCCCGGCCTGTCATGGGGGCGCTGCACCCCTGGGCGCCCGACCCCGGCTGGCTGGCGCGGCCCGCACTGCCCTTGAGTTGGGCTGGCTCCTGGCTCTCCCTGGGTGAGGGATGGCTGCGAAGAAGCTTGTGGGGACCCTGGCTGGCTCCCTTCTCCCTCTGCGCCCTGCCCTCCCCAGCCCTTGACACCGACTTAAGGATGGGAAATTGACCTGGAAACTGTTTCCCAAATTGCCCGTATTCCTTCTCTCGAAATGGCTTCACCGTAGGAGCATCAAGTTTGGGGGCTTGGGGTGTACAGAGAGGAGTCAGGCGTAGAAGTGTTGTCCCCTGGCGCTAAGGTGTGGGCCGCCGGGCCAGGCGATTAAGCGAGCCCAGCGTGCTGTACGGACAGGATGGCCCGGTTGGGGTGGTCACTGGAGCCCCAGGCGATTTCATTTCAGTGCAGAACTAACCACCCTCCCCACCGACCCTCCAGGTTGTAGCAAGAAGGCTGGATGGTGCGATGCATGGCAAAGGGCAGCTGGGCGCTGCAAGGCGGGTGGCTCAGATTGAGCTGTCGCCTGTGTCCTGGCCTGGGTGTGATCCCTATGTAACTTGCCTTCTTCCCTATCTTCCAGACGTGGTGTCTCATCCCTCAGATGCCAGCTCCTACAGGCGGGGGAGAAAGAAGCGCGTCCCTTACACCAAGGTGCAATTAAAAGAACTCGAACGGGAATATGCTACAAACAAATTCATTACCAAGGACAAACGGAGGCGGATATCAGCCACGACAAATCTCTCTGAGCGGCAGGTTACAATCTGGTTCCAGAACCGGAGGGTCAAAGAGAAAAAAGTCATCAACAAACTGAAGACCACTAGTTAATGGATTAAAAGTGGAGCAAGAGGGCAACTTGAAGAAATGCTTCAGAACTGGTTGCTTTGCCCAGATAATGAACATAATGCTTAATAATAATAATAATAATTGAAGAATGGGAAAGAGAAAGAGAAAGACACTGGCATTTTGCTTTCCTAAGGGGGATCTCTTTCTCCTTGGTGGAATCTACAACTCTTTTAAAACTTTAAGAAAAGGTAAAGACTTCCAGTTCTCCCGCCAGCCCCACCAGACCGTTCAATGACAAACTCTAGCATCAGACGTCAGCCCCCAAATATGCAATTTCAGATAAGTTACGCATTTACTGAAATCTTGTAAGTATTTTTGTGACCATAATTTTTCAAGATACTGTGTTATATGGTAATAATCCAAAGGTTGGTTACAAAAGCAAGAGGCTGTTGTAAACATCTGTCGGTCCTTGGGTCGCCATTGCCATCCCCTTTGCATGTTAAGTGACTGCTCAGGTAAATCTTAGTGAAAGTCCTACCATCATTGTATATTCTGCAAGACATCTTGATGTATAGATTTAGAAGGGGAGAGAGAAGAAGGTACTGAAATAATGATCTTGGGCTATTTACAATGAAAAAAGGGAGAGAAAGCTTTTCCGAGGATCATTTGTCTTGGTAGTAAATACAACCAGCTGAGCCTTTGAGGCTACAAGGAAACCCCAGGTTGGGAATGCCCTTCTGACAATAATTTTAAATTGCTTATAACAAGCATATTTTGTGGCATTTGGATTATATTTTCTGCTTGGTAGAATTTACTTTCCAAAGAATTTAATAACTTTTTAAAAAATATTTAAAGCCTCAGATGTTTCATAGAACTCACTTTATCAGATCCCCTGAGAGGTCCACCCCGACATGGTGAACTTTGGTTTGAAGAGAATTCGTGTTTCATTTAAACTGGCATTTCCAAATATTTACTAAGCGTTTTGCTGGAGAGTAATTTTGCTTTTTTATTTTTTAGAAAACTCAGAACGGAAATCCATTCCCCTGAAACATTTAGATGTTTACATTCTATATTTTGATCTATTAAGAGATTAGTATTTTTTCCTTGTTTATTGTTTTATAAGACTGCATTAGGAAGTTTAGGGATTCATCTTTACAGCACATTTTTAATCAAGCAGTTATTTCAACCACCACATTCATTTTGTTCACATTCACTACAAAATGCTATCTTGTAAATAAAGACATTCAGCACACTGTGAAAATGTATTTGTGCACCTGCTTTTCAAACATTTCTACTAAAAGTAATAATGAAAAAGAACCTTAGACCTGTAGATAGTGATATAGAAGTCTTAATTATGGTAATAAAATAGTCACTGCCATTAAAATCTGAAGGAAATAGTCATTATTTTCCAAGCTAAACGTGCACTGCACAGAAAGAAAAGGAGTGGGGTTCGTCCTATGCAAACCAAGGACCATACTTTTCTATTATTATTCAGCCTTTTTTTTTTCCCACTACAAATTTTTTAAGCGAAGGGAGAAATCCCTCATAACTAAAATCCTAAACATTTGGATAAGTGCTTCAGGAGAGTTAAAGTGTTAAGCATTCTGAAAAGGAGAAAGAAGAAAGGAGGAAAAGATAGTAGAAATTCCCAGGCTCACTGTGGAAAATGAAAACCAGTTGTTTAGTATCAGTGAATCCGTGATGCCCAGGCTGCAGTATTTTAAAATCTGCTGTTGGGTCTGCATGTGTCTGAAAGGGCAGGTTTTGATATTTGTTGAAATGACAGGACTAGGAAAGGCCTTAAACCTTGACCTTGACGAAAAAAGACAATTTGTGACCTTGACTTTTGACAGCTCATGAATTGGCCTCGGCTGGATTAGTAGATCAAGGGCGCCACCTCGCGTTGACAAGCTTCCTTGTAATTCTTCAGCTTCAAGGGACTCAAAAGGTCTTACCTCCTTGACTCCTTGTTTTAGAGATTTAGTGCTCATTTCTTTGGCTCCAGATGGAACAAATTTGAATATATGTAAGTTATACATGTGCCTGTATATATGTGAATATATATTATATATGTGTATACATGTATACATTTGCATATCGGTGCTCGTGTGTGCTTGTATATATATTTGTAGAGTCTGTACAGATATAGTATCACTAATTACTGATGATCCAAGATGTTGTAATTTAAGGCGATTTCTAGAGTTGAGGTACAAAATGTACTTTCCATGATGAAGTTTTGCTCCTTTTCTTGAATGGCCAAGTTTGATTTGTCTTCACAGTGCTTGCTCTGCATCAGATTTCTGCAGATCTGCTTTAAAGCTGTACATTTTTGTTACAGTCTAAAAGGTGTTCTTAAATAACCATTCTTTCCTGGCCCTCACCCTCCAAGGTGGTCTACCATCCTAATTAGAGCTATAGGGGAGTCTATACGGCAAATAAAAAGTTTCAGATGCCTCGCTAACTCTAGAGTTCTAGAGTTACATTTCAGAAATTCGAAGAAACTCACCTCTTAAGAGGTCACTATGGAGAGCTTAAAGATCTCATATCTACAACATGACCGTAATATGGATGCAGGAGAGTTATCCTGGATAGCTCAGAGCCGGGTGCGGCTCCTGGGTGGTGGGTGCAATCTTACACCAGAGCCTGTGAAGCTGCCGTTTGATTTGTGGCAGAAATAGATACATTTAATATTAACAATCACCGTGGAAACCATAATAAATATTATATCTACTACTTACTGGCCCCCAACAACAACATATCAGGTGCTGCGTTTAGAGTCATAAATAATACATATGTATGTTTTATATTTAATATACACATTGGGTGATGTGTTTTTGTCAAATCTGTGCTATTCATATATATATATATGAATATATAATATATATTCATATATATATTCATATATATATATATTCATATATATATATATATTGGTGGAACCATGAGCCTTAGGGTGCAGACATTTTGAGATGAGGTTAATTTTATCTTTATGTTAGAGGAAAGTAATTGTGAGTAAAAAAAAAAACCACCATATTTATCATTTTATGGGAAAAAATATTGGTTGGTTAGAAGCCTGGCTGACGGAAACCTCCCCAACCTGAAGACTTAGAGTTTCTTTATAGGTGGAGAACTATAGAATCTTCTCGAGCTGTCTCAGAAACAGCATGGTCTTGAAAACGTACACATGAAATGGGCTCGTGTTGTGAAGTGCAATCCAGTTTTGCTGTCCTGAAAGTGGATTTTCAGGGCCCACTCCACTTGTGGAAACAAATGAAAATGATTCTTCAGACCAAGCTCCCCACACCGTGTGCCCCAGCACTCCTGTTCTAAATGAGCTGCCATCAAGCCAAAGTAACAACTTTCTCCCCAAATATTGAGAGTGGTGGAAAATCCCCCTCAAAGCTGGACCATACTCTGTGTTTACGGAAAGCTCCAAAGGGGACTCTTCTGTTGACGGGGGATATTTTTCTTTAGATGTAAGAAATATTCTGAGCCTCAGGCCTAGGAAGGAGGCCAACAGCAGCCCTGCAGCCGGAATACCGCCCCTTCCACAACCCATCGCAGGAACTCTGGGTAAAGTAGTAGTTTTCTTTTTTTCTGTCTCTTTGGTTTTTGAAACTAATGACAAAAGATAGGTCCGGGTTTTGTTTTTGTTTTTCCCTGTCTGAGATGGTTGTTAATAATGTTGATCTTACCTACCTCCTCTCTTATTTAAAATTCCCATGGATCTACCAGATAACCTGAAGCAAGCACGGATTATGGTGGCTCTCTAATGCCCAAATAGCAATTAGCCTAAACCTTTAGGGGAAAAAAGACATCCAGGAGGATTCCAGCCACTACATAAGAATAACACCAGACACCAGGATAGTGTTGTTGAACAGCTGCTTCAGAATTTATTTTTTCCTAAAAGGGAAAATTTTTCTGAACAAGACATCGTAAATGTGGAAACAGCTAGACAACGTTTTCATCTATTCGATTTGCAAAGATTTTTCATCCTGTAATGGCCTACAATTTGAAAAATTGTAAACGTGGGACTTAAAAAAAAACCCATGTTTCCCATATGCTCTTAATTCTGTCAAATTTATTAAGGTATTTGAAGTGGATGATTGTAAAATGTCACTTTGCATTTAACTACTATTTATACCTGATGCAGAACTGAAGCCATCCATTTAAATTGTTTTAAAAAGAAAAGAGAGAAGCAATGATTTTTAAAGAAGGGGGGAGAAAATTATTCTTTTTTAAAAAACTCAACCTAATTGAAGTGTTTTGTTTTGTTTTGTTTAATTCACGAGTCAGTGAAATTCAGCTGGGGTGATACATAAGTGTGCGGGTAGTTCATGACACAGATTTCACCGTATAATGTGTGTGCAGATCACACCCTGCTGCGTGTGTTTGGAGGGTTCGGTGAAGATGCGGTGTCTCGCTGCCTCTCTACGAATTCCGGAGTTTCCAAGCGGAGACGAACGCTGTCCCGGACTGCTAAACCCCAGACCTGGTGGGTTCAGAGGCGCCCTTCGGGATTTGCGGACCTCAACGGCAAAGGCGCTCCCTGATTTATGCGCATTCCTTTAAAGTTGATCGAATGCGTGTCAGCAGCCCAAGACCTGGAGAAGCAGAGAAAGGTGCGGCGAGTAGCCCACATCCCATTTTTCCTAAGCAGCGATGTAGCGTTATCCCAGCGGTCTGGGGAGATTTATGCCCGGGTTTTAGGACCCGCACGCAATAATTAAGTTTTCAGCTGCTAGGCCGCCGGGTAAATAACAGCCGGCCTCGTTCTTTATGAGAACACCCACTTTCCGATCGGCTGCTGCAACCGTCGCACATCTACCTAGCGCCGCCGAATGTCTGCTCTTTTTAATTTGGTTTTTGAAGGGAAGGGAAACGACGCTGGCACGGAAAAAATCCCTCCACGGAAGCCGCTAAGGCCTTGTCACGGCTGACTTCACTTCTTCCCGGCTCCGTCGCGCCGCCGAAGGCCGGACCCAGCGGGCAGCAAGCCTTCGGGCGGCCTCTCCGAGACGCTCGAGCCTTTGCGGGCGGCGGCGCGCGGCGCGGGGCTCGCCCCGAGTGCGGGGCCGGGGAGCCGCCGGGGGAGCGCGGCTGCGGACTCCGGGCGCCGCCTCGAGCCGCGCCCCGGGGCAGAGGCGACGCTCAAAGTCCTCCCTGCTTCTAAAGGAACCCTCGACTCAAAATGGAGGCTCAAGCCCTTCCAGAGCCGGCCCGGCTCGGCAGGCCGGCGTGCGCAGAGAGGAGCGCGGCGGGGCGCGGGGCCGAGGTCGAGGCGCCGGACCCCCAGGCCCGCGCCGGGCGGACCCCAGGCACCCGCGCCTGGGAGTCGCCCCGCAGCTGCAGGCTGACGTCACGGTGGCCCGAGAGCCGGCCTTCGCGGGCCTCTCTAGGCGTTATTTGATGAGGACAGGCCGATTCAAACGAATGTTTTGTGCGGGTGCCCGCTTCTCCGCCCCGCCCCGCCCTCCCCGAGAGAATAATCGGGTATTTAATCTCTCCCGCTCTTAATTCTTGGCAGCGTGGAAGGGGGTTAGCACGGGAAATAAAACTTGACAGGAGCATTTTCTCTAAAAGGGGTTCTGAGACGGGCTGAAAAGGAGCCGTGTTTTTCTCTACCAAATACTTCCGCTTTCTAAGCCCCGGCCCGAGGGGTGGGGTGACATCCGAGGGAGCCGAGAGCGAGCTGGGCACGCAGGACCACGCGGTGGACCCGAATCCGGGCGCTCCGGGCAGCCCCGGCTCTCCGCCCGGGCCTGGGCCGGGAAGCAGCCTCGGGCCTCGCTGCGCCCGGCGCCTCTGCGGCTCGGCTCGGCTCGGCCCGGCCACTGGCCCGGCGCCGCCAGCAACCCGCCCGAGACCCGGCTCCCGGGAAGCTGGCACCCGCAAGGGCCCGGTTGGCACCCGAAGTAGTACCCTGACACGGGCTAAGGGCGGCTGGGGTCAAACGAGAGAAGGGGGCGCTGGGGAGGGCCTCGGACCGCTTGGCTTTAGCTCTGAGCCTTTTAGCCAAAGGGAGTTGGGGACCAGAGCTCGCAAAGGAGGTGGTGAGCGCACTTCTGGGGGCTTTGTTTCGGCTGCGGGTCTGCAGATACTGCACAAAATGGAGGGGGGAATGGGGGTGAGCGGCGCAGCATGCGTGGGTTGTTCGGGCTGCTATTGGGTGGGAGAAGCTGAAGACAGCAGGATCCCCCTCCCGGCAGCTCAGAGAGGGCCCTCCCCTCGCGCCACAAAGGTCAAGTCCTCGGCACCATGGCCGCCTCCACGGTCAGGGCCGCGGCAGACGCAGGAAGGCGCAGGACCCACACTTGGCCGGCTGCAAGCAGGTTCTGACAGCCCGGGCTCTCGGACTGGAGGCAGGGGTCCTTTCCTGGCTTCCAACTCCGTCGCTCCGAGGCCGACTGAAAAGGAGTCCCCGAAGCCAGGGTTGGCCCAGGCTATGTCCCCGTCCAGTCCTGGAAGAGCGGGTCCAGGAGACTCCGGAGCCTGCGGAGGCCTAGCGGGGTTGAGAGGCAGCGCCTGCAAGCTCAGGAGAGCGGATGTGGCTGGATCCGAGTTTCTGGGCTCCGGCAGAAACAAGGGACCGGCAGGGCCTGTGGGCCAGCAGGGCCAGGAATAGGAGAGCGGAGCAAGGACCTTGCTGGGAACCTCTCTTAAGGTCCTTGAGTCCAGGTCTGCTCCTTCAAGTGCGAGCTGATGCTTTGTGCACTTTGATGCTCTTCTCCTGCCTAAAATCTGGGCCAAGAAATGAGGTGCACTCTGCTAAAGGTAAAAATCCCTGACTCCAGGCGCGCCCCCCCCCACCAAACCCACTCACTGTGTGCTGGCCGGGTGGGAGCCCCTGCCCTTGCCCATAGCTTGCCTGCAGCAGGTCCCACATTGGGCCCAGTGATAACCAAATAGCTCAAGCGGGGCCTGCCCTGAGCTTATTGCTGCAGGTGAATCAGAGGCCCTGCAAAGGATTTCATCTTTTTTTTTTTTTTCACAGAAGACAGAAAAGCTGGGCTTTATCCCTACAGCTGCACGGGTGGAGCAGGGCCTTGGGGGCACACTAACTGGAGGAATTGACCATGGATAGGTACCATCACAGAACTGTCTGGAAGGGCCTGTAGGGGAGACTCCTAGGGCAGGTTTGGACCTGACTTGGGCTGGCTCTTTTCAAGTCTGGAATGTGAGCGTGGATTGCCGCCCCAGGGTAGAAACGGAGGAGCCTGGGGGACTGCCCTAGGAGGCAGCTGGAGCTTGGGGCATGGAGACTTCCTGTGAGCCACAGCTGAGGGCCAGGGCTGCCTTCTGGTTGGGCCGCCCTCTTTTGTCCTCTTTATTGCAGATACCCTGGGCTGGAGAAACCCGTTTGGGCCGAAGTTTCAGGGAGAATGGAAAGCGGACACTGAGAGCCAGGGCTTTGTCCTTCAAAGTTTCCCCTACTCCATTTGTTCCCATTTGATTGTGGGGGTGGGGGGTGGGGGGGATTTTTTTTCATAATGAGTCTACAATAAAAATAAAAATAGTTCTTCTCAAAGGAAGTAAGTCTCTCCCATCAGTTTGGGACCTACTAAACTAAATATAACCAGATCGCTTGCATGTCTGAAACCCTCAACTGAGCCCTATGCCCCACTCCTCGGTGGCCAAGGGGAGGATGTGGACTTCTTCAGATGTTTAGGAGCCTTGGAGAATTGAATCTGTGAGTCAGATGGGAACGGACCGTAAGGTCAAGTTCAAAGCATTACCTGTTCCTGTACTATAGGTAAGGGTAAAGGAGCTGGTGGGCAGGAGGGTGCCTCGCCAAGCCAAGCAGACAATAAGTTAACCCCTGCCTCCACCTAGTATTAAAGAGAAGGTCTCCTGATGTTTCACTGTAGCCTCCGTGCCACCTCTGGACAGCTCCTGGAAGTGTGATAGATCGGCCATGATCTGCCAATAGACTGTCTCCCGAGAACAGATACTGGGAGATGTCTTAGGCTTTCGCAAATAGCCCATTACCCAGAATCACCACAGAGGACAGACACACCTCCAGACACCGCCCACCTGGCAGGAGCCAGCTCCCAGACAGAAGCCTGGCCTCCAACCCCACGAAAGACTCAGTGGCTGTTTTCACCCTGGGTCACCAGTTGCCTTTTGCACCTGTGTGCAATATGGTCACTGGGGCTGAAAGAGTCTTCTGTGAAGCTTTCTAGAAATATGTGTGACATTTGGGGACTGAGGTAGCTAGGGGCTCAGTCCAACAAGAAAAGGAAAAAAAATGGGGGCCCTACGTGACCCACAGATAAATGACTGTAGATCTTTTGCAAGCGAGTTTTGGTTTATGCAGTGAGCCTGATCCCTCCCAGGCTGGCTGCCGTCCAGGGGCTAGGTCCCGAGAAGAGAAAAAGGGAGTACTGGGGAGAAAGAGAAAAGGACATAGTAGAGCCTTGGAATGGAGTGTTCAGAAGAATGAGGTAGGAGATCTAGTTGAGATCCCTGGTGGTGGCCTAAACGCCAGGGGC
>CM053614.1:40685590-40849008 GCA_028646535.1 Procyon lotor
GATGGGGAGACAGGGGACCAGGAGCTGCAGGGAGATAGGATCAGCGAAGGAAGGAATGTGATGAGCCTGAGCCGGCAGCCTGGTGTTGGCATTCCCACTATTGACTACATGCAGAGTAGTCAAGGGGCTGCAAGGGCGGGCATTGGGGACCTCAGATTCTCAGATTTGGAGGTCAACAGGCCAGTCCCAGTGCCAAGCTGGCACCAAGGAGAAAAGAGGGCAGCCCAGCAGTGGTGCCACTTGGGGCTGGGAACCCCAGAGTCTGGAGTTGCTCCCTGCCCACTGCTCTGTTCTCCCTCGGAGTGAGCAGGTGTTAAGCTGCCTATCAAGTGACAGTCATTTCAGCTCATGCCCCTCGAATGACCAGGCTGGAAACACCGCCCGCCCCCCCCCCCCAGCATGACAACCCCTTGAAAAGGTGAAAAGCCTCACGTTGCCCTGGTGCGCGCTGACCACACCGAGGCTACCCAGCCTGGGCTCTGCCAGCAGGCACCCTTTGGCTACAAGAAGAAGTGGAGGCGGCAGTGCTGGGCAGAGGCACCTGGACACAATTTATTCCAGTATCTTGCCTGGGAAGGTGGGTGGAGCGCAGGACACAGGAATCATCCCCACCAGGGCGCACTCAGCCCCAGCAAGGAGGATCTGGGAGGTACTGCCGAACCCCTCACCCCCCCCCATTTAGGGCCAAATCAAATGGAGCCTTGCAAAGGCTTGGTCTGCTTTGCTGAGCAAATCGCCTCGTTAGCCGTTTCCGCTTGACAAGGCTGGCGCGGGCGCCAGCCTTCTCCTCTCCGGGTGGCCACCTCCAAACGCTGCTTGGGGAGCGAGAGGGCCCGGCCCTGCGAGGGCTGCCTAGACCTTGAAGTTTGGAAAAACAACAAGAAGAGATTGAAAAGGCTCCCTCCCTTCTCCGCAGACACACACGCACCGTCAGGCCGCCGCCACTTCCTGCCTTTGTTTTTCTTCCTCCAAAACATTTTTGGCCTTTTGCATTAGCTGCCGTGGGGTTCTGGGTTGAGGATAAAAGGAAATACACGCTGAAGACTGTTTTCTGGAGATGGCCCCGCGCTGTGGAGCTCCCGAGAAAGAACAGTTCATGGGGAACCAGCCGCTAGCGCCAATGTCACAGCCTTGCCCACTCGATCTCTTCAAGAAATTCAACTCAGACTTGGCTTTCCCCGGGTGGGCTTAGCACCCTTCAGGTCTTCCCCTGAGCCGGGTGGGCTCCCTTCGACTGTTGGGCCTCCTGCAAAGCGGAAGAGTTAGTTAGGCTCAGAGCAAAGTCAAAACTGAGGAGCTGCTGCTCTACCTCCCCGGCTTCCCCGGATTTGGTCTGATCCTCAGATCTGCGACCACCCCCAACTACCTGCCCCCCACCCCATGCAAACATTCACTCTGCCAGTATGTTCTGGGCAAGAGGGGCAGGAGCGAGCAAAGCTAGGAACAGTGCGAAGCCTTAGGGATCGGAGCACCCCCTCCTGTCTCTGCTGGGGAAGTAAAAGCATTCGCCACTCCAAGCATTTTCTCTTCTCCTAGCATCAAAAACCTTTCCCTTCGTCCATCCTCACTGCAGCATCCCCACACACCCTCTTCCAGGCAGCGTGTCCCCCCTGACACCCTGCCCTGGTACAGCCTTCTGAACTGCCCTGCTGACCACATCGAGAGAGCCTTCTGCCACCCTAGCCTTTCCTCGGAAATTTGCCTTTGTCTCCTGCAGACACCCATGGGATCCAGACCCGCTGGCACCCTCTCGGCTTGGCTCTCAAGGACATGGGAGGCATTGATCATGCAGAACAGCATACATCCCCATACTGACCTTGCTGCCGGGACCCCCTCTCCCTGGGACGTAGGGGGAAACCGATCTAATTAGGAGAGTGGCTGCGTGCAGCTGGGAAAGGCGGCCTGGCGTCCCCCGCTGGCGGGCCACCGCAGCCGGTCTGCTCAGCCACAAGCTGAAGTTGACTGCCAAAACTGCTATAAAACCCCAGGTCTGTCTAGAACTGTTTTCGGTTCTCCTAGACGCCCCCGGGTTCAATTATAGTCTTAAAAGCCCTAATACAAGTGCAAGAATTTGTTTGCCTTCACCCAGGGGCGGGGCAAGCCCCGAAATGGTGGCGCCTTTGTTATGGCAAAGTCACTGAAACCCCTCAAGCATTCCTTTTGTTCAAGGGTCTGGGTGGCGGGGAATGGGTGGGCTGCTGAGAGATAGTTTGGGAGAGCCAAAATCAAGCCAGGAACAGCTCAGATACTCCTGTTCGCAAACCTCTCCTTCTCCTTTTTATATGCCGTCTCCAAGAGAGAGATGCTGTGGGGAAATAAATATTTTGCCTTGTTGGTCACTGCTGGAAATCGAAGTTTTTTCACTGCGGGGCAATCCCGTAACTGTGATTCCCAGCTTTAGGAGGTCTCAGGCTGCCCTTCCCCAGCAACCTTCCTTCCCACCAGACCTTCTCACTCACACCGCTGCTGCCCCTGCACAAGCCACAGTGGACAAATATGTCCAGCTGAAGATGCACAAATATTTTCAAGTTCAACTCTCGGGGATTCAAGGGGTATGAAAGTTCTTGCAGCAAATCCTGAATAAAGAGTTCATTAAACCAATGTGCCCCAAGTAGTTTGATTTGTGATAAGCAACCCTTGTAAAGGAAGGGGGTAGGAGCCACATAAACATTAATGCTAATAAATTAGTTTACTCCACTGCAGAGTAATTACTCGATATTATTGATATTTACGGCGGGTATTCAAATGCAATGGTGGGCCATCATTTGGAGAAAATACATAATGAGAATAGTTCTTTTCCAGTGCAATACATGATTAGATTTGTTATTGAGTCAGTTACAGTCGGCTCAGCAATAAATAAATAAATCGATGTTGACACTTAAATACCAAAGATCTTAGAGTTTATACTCTAAATCTCCCCAAGATATATAAATACCTTCGGCTATTTCCTGGATGGGGAAGGGGAAAAAGGTTATCCTTTTTCATTTTTCGACTTTCCTTCAGCGACATCCAGCTCCTTCCAAGAAGATAGGTGTGAGGAGGCTTCTGGGCCCCTCCCAGTCCCCGGTCCTGCCTGGCTGCTCTATGCCCTCTTCTTTCACTTCTCCCAAACGTTGATCATTCAGTCCTCCAGGATGGCAAGCATTTTCACCATCTTACTTTTTTTTCTCTCTCCTTTTCCCAAGAAAGCTAGACTCCTACTAGCAGCTGTGACCCCTGTCCCTGTCTTTGGCTCAAACCTAGCCTTTTCAGGGCGTTCTTGTCACCCTCGGTGGTGCCGGGAGTTTGGGAAACATGGCTCTTTTCTTTAGCATTGTGCTCCTTCTGTGGGATGAGTAGCAGAAAAGGCTCCCAGCCTTCTGAGTTTCTGCTTGCACATCACTGGCTCTCACGCTTTGCAAGGAAGAGGAGGCGTGTTACCCCTTTCTCAGCCACAGCTCCCTGGCCCTAGCCTCCTTCCTCTTCACTGCCCCCACTCTCCTTCGGCTCTGCAACTCGGCTGGCAGCCTGGGGGGGCCCCCCCTCGGAAGGTGCAGCATACCCAGGAAAAGGCTCCTCGGATGTCAGCGCCTCTAAGCAGCCCAAGGCTCGCCTCGACTGCGTGGTTTCCCGAGTCCTCAGCTCCAGAAGACCAGGCAGGAGGGCGGACCCTTGCACAGTGGCGCAGCCCCCACGCCACTGGCTCCGCCGAGTGACTCCGAACCCCCGGCAGGCAGCGAGAAGGAAGGGGTTTCTTCAAGGGCAGGGGGTGAAGTGAGGAGGCCGGCAGGGAGAATGAAGTGGAGGTGGATCCCGGGTAAGACGAAGGCCCTTCCGGGACCTGCAGATGCCTGACAAACCGCGGGGGAAGCCGCCCTGGTTGTTGGCGGTTTAGGGACGGAAGGCACTAAAGCGCTTCGGAAGTGACCATGAATGCGAGCGTGTAATCAAGTCACCGTGCAAATCGGGCAAGCCACGAGGCAGGCACATCCACGGCTGCGAACCTTGGCCCCGAAGGGGTCCGGTCAGAGTCGGAGACAGAGGTGGTTCCCAGAACAAGCTTGTGGGAAGGGGATAGCGAAGGAGGGGCGACCGCGAGCCTCCAGGAGAATAGATTCCAGGATCGCTCACGGGCCACGCAGCGACGAGCTCCCACCCGGCCACCCCAGCCTGGGGCATCCCTCACCCGGGGAGTGATGGGTGGCAGGAGTTGAGCTCTCTCACCGCCCTCGGCGCACTTGAGGGCCAGGACCGTGCAGCTGAGCACAAGCGAGTGGCATGGGGCGCACCTCAGCCTCGCCGCGCGCCGGGAGGCCCCCCCAGCCAACATGAGTTACACCGGCGATTACGTGCTTTCGGTGAGAACACCGAGTGACGATCTGTTGCTTCCCCTGAGGTGGCTACAAAGAAAGGAAGCCGGGGAAGGGGGGTGGGGGGGAAGAAAAGGGAAAAAAAAAAAAAAAAAAAAAAAAAGGCCGGGACCAGCTCGCAGCTTGTCAATTTCAACATCGGGTCACATGACCAGCACCTCCCTGCTAAGGATGGGGATAGATTTCCACGTCAGCTTACGTCTCCAAATTTCTACTTCACGGATCCGCTTCAAAGAGGCAGCTGCAGTGGAGAATCATGTTAAGCTCGGCTACTGCGGAGAGCCCAAGGTAGCCCAATGATGGATTTTGATGAGCGTGGTCCCTGCTCCTCTAACATGTATTTGCCAAGTTGTACTTACTACGTCTCGGGTCCAGATTTCTCCAGCCTCCCTTCTTTTCTGCCCCAGACCCCGTCTTCGCGCCCAATGACATACTCCTACTCTTCCAACCTGCCCCAGGTCCAACCCGTACGCGAAGTGACCTTCAGAGAGTACGCCATTGAGCCCGCCACTAAATGGCACCCCCGCGGCAATCTGGCTCACTGCTACTCCGCGGAGGAGCTCGTGCACAGAGACTGCCTGCAGGCGCCCAGCGCGGCCGGCGTGCCTGGCGACGTGCTGGCCAAGAGCTCCGCCAACGTCTACCACCACCCCACCCCCGCCGTCTCGTCCAATTTCTATAGCACCGTGGGCAGGAACGGCGTCCTGCCCCAGGCTTTCGACCAGTTTTTCGAGACGGCCTACGGCACCCCGGAAAACCTCGCCTCCTCCGACTACCCCGGGGACAAGAGCGCCGAGAAGGGGCCCCCAGCGGCCGCAGCGACCTCCGCGGCGGCGGCGGCGGCAGCGGCAGCGGCAGCGGCCACGGGCACGGGCACCGGCACGCCGGCAACTTCAAGTTCGGACGGCGGCGGCGGCGGCGGCGGCTGCCGGGAGGCGGCGGCGGCGGCGGCGGCGGAGGAGAAGGAGCGGCGACGGCGCCCCGAGAGCAGCAGCAGCCCCGAGTCGTCTTCCGGCCACACTGAGGACAAGGCCGGCGGCTCCAGTACGTATAAAGGCAGCGCCCTGCGCTTTATGAAAGGGGAGTTGGAAATCTAGCGCAGCACCGCTGTTAAATTTTTATATGCTGTTTTATAAGCATATAAGGTTTATGAAGGGCCTTTAGGTTTCCCCCAACAAAACTTTGTTATAAAAGGCGGGATCACGTGGCGAGTGCTGAAATTGGCCGTGAAATACCCACCGGCCAAGGCATGCCTGGAAAAAAAAAAAAAAAAAAAACCCAAGAAAAAAAAAAAAAACCACACACACAACTCCCTTTTTCCCTTTTTTCCCTTTTCCGTCCCAAGCCCAGCAGCTCGACCCCGCTCAGGGCCAGCTCGGGCTGGGGAGCCGGAGGTGGGCGCCTGTAAATTCCCCCTGCAAGGGCTCCGGGAGCCTTTGATAGCGAGGTAATCCGGAGATTTTTATAAAAGCCATGTGTTGCGCCGGGACTCCAGTCCCGGCCGGGATTCAAAGGCATCGCTGTTTAACGATGGCGCTAGGAGCGTGTTTAACAGATAAAATAGCCCGCTTAGCTAGAGCAATATATTAAAAGAAACAAATTAAGCCAAAGTTGGCCTTTTTATCCAAAGGAAGCCATTTTCCTCTGGCGCGGTGGCAATTATGTGGGGCCTTCTGTCCCACGGCATGTTACTCACAATTGTTATTCAATCTGTCAAAAGCGGGCTTTTTTTTTCCCCCTCTCTCTGTCCTGTGAAGTTTTATTGAAAAGGAGAGCAAGTCAAACTTGCCCGCAGCTTTAGGAAAACCCTCTTCCCTCCACACTATCTAAAACAGCACTCCTGCCCTGCCGGGGACCAGGATGGGTGTGTGGCCTTGGTGTTCAGGGAAGGCCCACGGTAGGGGGCTTCCGCTGCCACCTCCTCACCTCGAGGAAGCCAGGAGGCTGGTCAAAGAGGCAGGAGCTGGTGGCCAGGACTCAGGCTGACAAAGACCCGGCAGCGGCTTCAGATGCTAAAGGAGGGCCGAGTCCCCTGCCGCAGCCGGGTGAGACTGGGGCTGGGGTCGACTTTACTGCCTCGGGAACGGGCCGCCCAGGTGCTGGAAGGTGAAATGTCCCCAGGCGGCTGTTTGTTTAGTCTGGCGGGGCTGGAGGCAGCCAGCAACCCCCTCTCGGTGGCTTTGAAAGCCACTTCTGCGGCACCAACCCTCCTGTTGCTGTAAGGAGCCCTTCTTTCTGCTCTGGGGGCCGCGTGAGCAGCTTCCCTGGGGGCCTATCTAGGGAGCTGGCTTTTATCTGGGGCTGAGTCTCCGCCTGCAGCCTGTCCCCAGCTGGCAGTAGGAGCCTGAAGGCAGGGTACTGATGAGACCTTGATGGGGCCGAGAAATGGCCTCGAGTCCCATGGGCCAGCCCTTTTCCTCCACTTGGGGTTCCGGGATGGACTGCAGCCCCCACACCTGGCTCACTCCCTGCTTCTCTCTCCCTCCACAGGTGGCCAACGCACCAGGAAAAAGCGTTGCCCCTACACCAAGTACCAGATCCGGGAGCTGGAGCGGGAGTTCTTCTTCAGTGTCTACATCAACAAAGAGAAGCGCCTGCAGCTGTCCCGTATGCTCAACCTCACCGACCGCCAAGTCAAAATCTGGTTTCAGAACAGGAGAATGAAGGAAAAAAAAATTAACAGAGACCGTTTACAGTACTACTCGGCCAACCCACTCCTCTAAGGCTCCAGCCAGCTGGAATTGGGTGGGGGGCTTCATACACGGGCGATTATAGGCAGATTTTGCCCTTGACAAGGTCAAGGCACGTGGTGACTTTTGAAGAAGAGAGATGTGCAAAAGAGGGGAGGCTGCACGGAGACTAAGGAGGCGGCCCCGGGACTCTCTTGGGCATCTGTGGTTAAGATTCCTAAGAAAATTTGGATTTGGAGAGTTGTGCATCAACTAGAATGAATGGTTTGGGACCCCTGGCGGTTCATTCTTGGAGACTGTGGAGCTTTGGGCTGGGTGTGGTCTCCATCAGGACTGGGCCTCCTGCCAAGCGCCCTGGAGATCGACCTGGGCCCAGGACCCTCCACATGGAGCCTGCCCACCTCCAGGACCCCTGCGTCAAGAAGCTATTCAATCTTGAAACCCAGTTCAGCTTGGGGACAGGAGCAGGAGGAAGGGGGAAGGATTCCTAGATGCCTGGAGTGGGGCTGCTTTCCAAAGCCAATGTGAAAGACGGCTGGACTAAGAGGTGGCTATGAGGTGGGAGAGGGTTGCTGATCCTGGAGGGGAAAAAATCTATTCCAGGTGGCATTAGCGGCTCTCCACCCCTCCTAGCCACTCACCACACTGTCCGAGGCCTGAGCTTCTAGAAGTCGCCTCCTGCAGCCCACCTAGTTTTTCCTACCAGCGAGGGTCTTCTTCCTGGACCGCCACTCCGGCCTACAGCCTGGTCGCAGAACAGACCTTTCCCGAGGTGGAAGACATCAAAAAGCTAAGGGGCTGCCTCCAGGCCGCTGGCCCCAAGATCTCTGCAGGAAATGCCTGTGGAGTGCGGCAGCCTGGCAAAGTCTCCATCACACTTAACCGAAGCTTGGATTTGCTCAGCGGAACAGTGGGCCTGGCCCGCAGTCCCCAGCTATGAGGGTCTTGAGTCCCCCAAACACCCTGTCTGGCGCCGCACTCTGCCCTTTGCGCCCCAGAACTGAGATTGGAAGCTTCTAGCAAGCTTCCAAGAGCTCAAGAGCGTTTGGAATTATTTTAAAAAATAAATATTATATTATATTATATATATTTCCCTGCAGGAACCAAAGCGAATTTTAAAAGATGCAACGTAGAGAGGGAAAAGATGATGAAGAGAATATTTAAAGGCTCTATCTGTTTACAGTGTTCCACGGTTAAACTCACTCACTGCTAAAAAAAAAAAAATATTTGAATGTACGCTTCATACAGGGATGGTGTTCAAAAGACTTGTAAATAAAAGAACCATAACCTATTTTGTTTGAATACTCTTTAAATTTTGCCATTAGTTGATTTCCTTGGGGTGTTGGAGGGGCGGGAAGGGTGTTAGGAATGATCTTTTTAATTTCTTGCAATGTTTGGAAAAGCATTAGGAGGAT
The DNA here is from genome assembly GCA_028646535.1 of Procyon lotor. Taxonomy (NCBI): domain Eukaryota; kingdom Metazoa; phylum Chordata; class Mammalia; order Carnivora; family Procyonidae; genus Procyon; species Procyon lotor. The sequence continues at coordinate 40,694,045 of CM053614.1, forward strand.
GCTCTGAAGTAGTTTGGCCCTCCAGCGGCTGGAGACCTCAGCTGAGAAAGCCAGGCACCCTCCCTTTGCATCTCCTCTGCCTCCCTGTTTTAAGAAGCGTCTGGTGGCTCTGTTTGTAACGGGAGTGTTGGCCTGTCCTCTGCCCTCACCCACCACGTATGTCGCAGCATGTATTAGGCGACAGGGCACAAGGAAAATAAAGACTGGAAACTTGAGTACTGGGTTCTGGTGTGACATTCCTCTTCCTGTTTGCCTTTTACTGCCAAATGTCTGCCCCCCACCACGACCCCCCCCAAAGGGGCAAGTTACCAGGCCCCTAAGGGGGTGAGGAGATAACTTAGGGTTTTAACTCCACTAGAAGCCAAGTTTGGAGAGACAAGGTGACTGGCAGGTCCTTTGGGGAAGTGGGGGTCCCATGAATGGGGTATCTCAGGACCTGGAATTGGGGGTTTCATCCTTTCAGACTGGAGCGAGGCCTGGGAGAAAGCCCTGGGGCTTGAGGTGATCAATGAGCTTGATCCCAGGCTGGGCTTGCTCACTTCAGGATTAGGAGGCCTAAAGTGGAACCACTCTAGGGTGCCCTGGGGATCCCCTTAGGAAGACAGAGACCAGTCTGGGTACAAAGAGCAGACTCTCAGGAGCCTCTATGGACAGTTTGTCCCAAGCTCCCAGCTGAGGCTGCCTTTTCCCTTTGGGGAAAGAAAGATGCTGGTTTACTCTTTGTTTCCTGCCTTTGAACTTCTGCCTTAAATTTGGACATCACCCATAACCTTGAGGGGCAGGGCGGAAAGGCCAGAGCCTTTTGTTGCCCACCCCCCACCTCTACCCCCACCCTCTCCCTAGCCACCCAGGCAGGGCCAGGGCTGCAGAGATCAAATTTGGAGAGAGGCCCCAGACCCCAGACCCTGCTTTATTTGTTTGTGTGTTTGTCTAACTGGCGCGACTGGGGAAATCGAACTCAAAGGGGAATGAGACAGACCCCCTAGATGAATGTCTAGGTTGATGAACAGACACACGGAGGTGAACAACGACTCTCCTGGGGGGCAGGGAGGGGTGGGCAGGGAAGCCCGGGGTTTAAGGAAAGACTTCCTTTGGGACGGTTAAAGATTAACCAAAGTCTTGCAAGTTGCTGGAGAGAGTCTAGCCAGGAGGACTGTTCGCTGGCGGGCGGCGAGCGGGCGCGGGTTTGATTTCTGAGCCCCATAAAAGCCCATCCTCCGATGGCTGTGACAATGTGGTCGTAAACCCGTCCGGGGCCGGCCAATTTGCATATTTGGAATGCGCCGCTATAAACCCGGCTGGGGTTTTGCAGCAATTTCTTAGATGTAAAAATGAGATCTCTTTAGCAGCGGGCTGGGCACATTCTTTCCCTCTGTCTATGCCTAGAGCCTGCTTCCCTCTCCCGGCTCCGGGCTGAAGTTCGGGCCGGGCCAAGTCGCTCAGTGGCCACGAGATGGCGCACGTCCGATCAATGTCAAAGCCGCCGGGGAGCCGGGAACCCCTGCGCGATTCTTGGCCTTTGTTCGTTTCTGATACTAAGAGCAGCACGTTACATTATTTCACTTGTCCTGCTCCGCTCAGTATCAAAATGGGGGGGGGGCCCACCTTCAAGAAATAATTGGTGTTGCAATTTAAAGCAACGCGCCTTCTCTAGGCCTCGCAGGCGTCGCGCCGCGGAGAAGCCCGCGGTCCCTTGGCAGTGATTTCGGAAATGTGTCAAGGTAAGAGGCCACAAGTTTAGCAATTTCAATCTGGCTGAATCGGGAGTGGGGAGGTGGCCGATGTCAGAGCAGGACTGGGAAAAGTGGCTGGGTCTGTGCGCTTCGGGTGACGCTATAGGCGCTCAGCCCACCCCCACCCCCTTCTCCCATCGCTCTCTAAGGTTGGAAAGCAGGGGGAGGCCTAAGTGGAAAAGTTGACGATTTTAGCTCCTTGCGCCAGCAATTCACCCAAGGCGATTTTTCAACCTTGTTGAAATATTCAGAATGGGATGAGTCAGGGATGGGGGCATCCAAGCGAAAGGGTTCTGGCTGTGCTAGGATGAAGGTTGTGGTGGCAACGAAAAGAGAGCGAGAAGGGGAGAGAGTGTGAGTGAGATGGCGCGACTGGAGAAAACAAAGTTTCTACTCTAAACAATGAGGTGGTCAGCAACCTCGGCTGCTGAGGCTAGCATATTCCCTGGGGCAGATACCCGGGAGGTCTCTGGTTTTCTACTAGGTGCGGTCTCTAGGTCTGCCCAGCAGCCTGGGGGAAACCTTTGTTAAAAAGGCCAATTCAAAAAAGTCGCATATGATTTTTGAGGCTTCCAGACAAAATGTACGTGCTTATTTGGAATGTACGGCTATAAACCTGGCTAGGGTTTTGCAGTGATTTTTTAGATGTAAATATGAGATATTTTGCAAATATGCCAAAACTGTATTGGTATATACCTATACATTTTCAAAAGCTAGCACTGAGGATAAACTCTGATCACAGTCTCTCCATCAGGATTGTCACAAAACAAGTTTTAAATATTCATTTCACTTAACATTTCAGAGGTCAGATTCAAATTTCCTCTTTGCTTATATTTAAGTTTTTATTCCAATATGTTTTCATTAGTTTTTTGAAATTGCTGTTTTCACAAATATATAGTCCAGGTGACTGGGGGGAGGGAATCTCAGAGAAAATGGGTGCTGCCTGTGTGTGTGTGTGTGTGTAAATCTTACTATCGAAAGTCACTAGTCTTTGTTGAGCATGGGCTCCCAAACTCTGTCAAAACAAGACAACCACAGGAACCCCACCAAGTGGGCACTCGCAACCACATTTTCTGCAGCCTGAGCCTTCACTAAAATCCCAGAACCTCCTCTAGTTTTAAGGCCAGAGGCAGTTAATTATAGACAAAATTAAGGATCTTGTAATTTAAGGAGTGTGTGAAAAGGCCCCAACACTCCCCCATCAGGAGAAAAGGGCCAGTTTAGTGGTTGGATTTAGAGAAAAATTTAAAGCGGGTTGTTTAGGCATAGATTGCACCTGATTAATTCAAAACAGACACATCAAATTCCCCTGGAAATGTTGACATTCTTAAAGATGAACAAGAAAAGAATGTCATGGCTTACAAAAAAATTTCTAACCATACAGTAAATGTGAGAATCAGAGAAGTCCAGAATTTTTGTTAAAGTGGATATGTGCAAGTAGCGTTTATTTTTCTTCTGTGGGGCCGCAGCCCAACTCTACAACCGGTCAGAGAATTCTGAGCCTGGAAAGCACGAGAAGGACTTCCAGATACGAACTGTTTACTGGCTATCCCCATCTCAGCACCTAGTATTTTTTTTTTTTTAAAGGTGGGGGTTTGGGGTAATAACAGTTCGTTATTTTGCCTGGTTTGCAAGGGCCTACTCAGAAGGAGGAATCTGCTCTACGGTGAAATGAAAGGGCTCATTCCACTGGCCTGGCGTTTACTTCGGCTCATAGCCTCGGGGAGGGGGAGCGTTATTAACCCAGGTAGAAATTGACGATGTTTATTCCTAAATAAAACGTGGGCCTTGGGGGCCGCACATAACCGCTACAAAGGCCTGGTTGAAGGAAGAAGGCACCTAGAGAGTTTTAGGTCAAAGGCATCCTGAGGGGGACAGAGAAATTCAGCAGCTGGGAGGGAGGGTGAAAGGGAGAGAGGGAAAGAAGGCAAATGGGCTGGAGGGAAGACAGTATCCAAGAGCCGACCCATGTTGCAACTGAATCGCTTTTCTTAATCTCTGGGGATGGGGAACCTCGGGAAAGCCCTGGCGATCGATAAACAGAATATTCTACTGAGGAAGTTAACACCTCGGTGTTACAGTCTGAGGAGTACGGGGTCTTGGGGGGCGGTTGGGGATGCTGGGAGCTCCAAGACCGGTTGAAAGGGCAGCAGCATCTAACTTGAGCTTCTGCTGAGTGGATATCTTCTCCTCCGAACCAGCGGCAGCAGGCCGGTCTGCTCCCAGGCGCATCCACAGATCGCTCGCTGCGAGGCCAGGCCCTGTGGGGGTGGGGCGGCGGTCCCAGGCCAGATAGGAGCTCTCACATGGGCTTACACACTCTTTGTCATCCTCATCCTTTTTTTTTTTTTTTAAAGCAAGAAACAACACAAACTCACCATCCCCTTTGGTTTATTACAAGGGGAGAAAAGAGGTTGGAGAAAAACATTCGGCTTTCCCAAAGTTCAGTGAAGACCCAAGTGCCAATGCCATGGTCTGAGAGGCGGCAGTGGGCCTTCCACATCCTCTAAGTCCGAAGCCAAGGGGGCCTTCTTAGAGCAGATGCAGTACCAAGCTGGCATTTGTCACCTTGGTTGGCACCTGCATGCTTTGGGATCCCATCCTGCCTAGAAGCCCATGTGGTCACCCTACGGAGCCCTGACCCAGCTGAGCCTGAGCTGCCTCGCCGAGCACCTGGCTTGTCTTACCAGACAAACTGGCAGGGTTGCTGAATTCCTGAGGGTCCCGAACATTCTGCAGGGCCCAAGGAGAAGGCTGTGAGGGGTCTGGGAACTCCTTGAAAATGATGGGTCAAATTGTGCAAATGCCCAGATGTGCATTTTTCACAGGATAAGAATCAGAGCTTGGCCTTTGGTTTTCCGAGGGGGCCTTAACTTTCAAAAAAGAAAGATAGGTTGAGATCATTGACTTTCATTTTATTTTCTTAGCCTCTGTCATCTCAAGCATTCTCTCCTATGGCCACTGGCCCTTCTTTTCCCAACCTCCAGCCTTGGGAAGCTGTTTCTGCTTTTAGTGTGGAGAGAAACCAAATCCTGGCTCAGAAGGCCTGCCAGGACTCATTCTTCTCAAGGACCCCTCTCCTGTTCTTGGACTTACTTTATACTCTGCAGAGCTTTCATGATTGGCCCGGACAAGTGCTTGGAGGCAAAGCCCCCTTCTCGGGCAATCCTCAGATCTGTGGCATTTCTCAGTAGCACTGCTGAGTGCGGGAGTCTCAACGCCATCAATCCTTTCGGAGAGCTGGACAAGGATCAAGTCCATCCAGACAGGGGTCCTAGGTCCTGTTCTGAAGCTTTTGCCTATTCAAGTTTGTTGGCCTCTAGGCCTAGCCAGGTTAGAATTTGCCTTGGCCTTGTTCGCTAGAAGGAGGTGGGGAGTGAAGGGCAGTTCCTTATCTCCCCGCACAGACTTGATTGAGCTGCCCGCTGCTTCTGCGGCTTCAAGATCTTGCTGGATTGGAGAGAATAGGTTCTCAGACTCTCTGCTCTTCTCTCCCCCTTTCTTTTCTCTCCCTCGGCCCTTCTCTCCTTCTCTCTCCATCTCCCTCCTCTCTACCCCGGATGCCTGTCCGCGAAGCCTGTCGTCTTGAGACACAAGCCAGTTGTGTGGAAGTGGGGGGAGCGCAGCGCAAGAGGTGGCCCGCCAGTCCGCGCCGCGCGCCGAGCAGCCACAGCAGGCAGAGACCGCAACCGCTTGCATCTTAGGGAGCCAGCGTCAAGGCTCTTCCGCCAGCTCTCTCGTGTACTCTCTCTGGGTCTTCTCAGGCTCGCCTTCCTCTTCGGACTGGGTTCACCATGGGAGGAACAAGGCCAAGTGCTCGGCAAATCACCGGGGATGCAAGGGTCTTTCCCCGCTATACGCGGAGGCCTGAGCGGTCTGCTTCCTGGGATCCCGGCGTTCAGCAGCCCCAGTCAAGGCCTCGGCAGGGGCTGGAGGTGGTGCGGCGGACAGGCCCAGGGCATCCTGGAGAGCCCAGCCCAGCCCACAGGCCTGGGGCAAGGCAGCGACCTCCTGGGCTCCCCTGGATCCGGCCGGAAAAGGTCGCGTTTCCTGAGATAGGTCTGAGGCCCACACGGGGGCTAGCGCCCTGGGCCAGCAGTTTCCAGTTGACTAAGAGCGCGTCCGCACGGCCAGGGAAGAAGGAGGCCCTGGTGTCTTGCTGAGTAAAGGGCCTGGCCTCCGAACGCTGCTATAACTGGGCCACGAGCCCAGCCCGGCCTTGCCCGGAACGGATTTCCTCACCGCGGGCCTCGTTAAAATGCGCACACCGCGGGAGAGAGGGCTGCCCCAGCCACGGGTTTGGGGGGGAGGGGGGAGGAGGGGAGGGGACGAAGAGGCAGGAGTGTGGTGACACCGGTTCTTGTCATAACCTCCGAGTGCGTGCGAATGCCAAGGCTAAAGGGAGAGCTTGAGGCAGAGGTGTCCATCCGCGGTCCCGTCCTCCAAGTTTCCCCCCTCCAGGTCTTCAGGTCTCGGGTCAAACCAAAGACCCTGAAAAGCAATGTTTCTTTCACTTTCCTGAAACGGCATATGAGCTTGGAAGCTACCAGGGTGATGGGGCTGTGGGGTGCCTGGATCCGGCTCTGACCTCCGAAGAGGGCAGGGGGGGTCTTTCAGCCGAGATCACCAGTTGCTTACACACACACACACACACACACACACACACACACCAACTCGTTTCAGCTCACCAGGGTCCACCCACAGGAGCTGCAGAGAAAGCAAACCAGGTAAGCACACCAGAAGCCAAGATCCTAACTGGATCAACGACTGGCGGAGGAGAGTGTAGAAGGCTGAGAAGCCAGGGCATTACATTTTGGGGGAAATTCTGTGTGGAGTGCAAGAAATAAGTGGCAATAGCCAGCTTCCACTGCGCGCTGGATCTCAGACACTCTAAAAGGTCTTGGTGGCCTTAGGGCTAAGTCCGCCACTTTTGGGAGACAGTTCCAGGTCCCGAGCTGAAAGGGAAGAGCCAGAGGCCCCAACAGGTCCCCTTAGTGGTTAGAGGGCTAGTGGCTGATTCTGAAACAAGAATGGGGAGCACCCAAGGCGGGCCGGGGTGCACACCATAAACACCCCACTTGTTAACTGCTCGGGGGCCCAAGGGTCCTTCAAACAGACCCCGCGGGAGAGCTCACGTCCGAGCGTGGGCGGGGCTAGCCCAGGGGCCAGGCCCCCCACTAGCCACGTTGGGGTAGCCCCCACAGCTCCTGGCCTTTGGGCTGAGGTATCGGGTGTGCGTCTCCCGGCCCATCAATACAGATTACATATTTATATCAATCGTGGGCTCAGAGGGCGCCCTCGGAGAGCGGCCCCGCGCCTACGAAACCAAACTGGGAGTGGTCGCGCGGAAACTCTGGCTCAGGATTGGCTGCGGGCACCCGCCGCGGTGCGGGGGGATTGCTAATCGTATTCAGCATGTTTTGCACAAGAAATGTCAGCCAGAAAGGGCTATCTGCTCCCTTCGCCAAATTATCCCACAACAATGTCATGCTCGGAGAGCCCCGCCGCGAACTCTTTTTTGGTCGACTCGCTCATCAGCTCGGGCAGAGGCGAGGCTGGCGGTGGTGGCAGCGGCGCGGGGGGCGGTGGCGGCGGCGGCTACTACGCCCACGGCGGGGTCTACCTGCCGCCGGCCACCGACCTGCCCTACGGGCTGCAGAGCTGCGGGCTCTTCCCGGCTCTGGGAGGCAAGCGCAATGAGGCGGCGTCGCCGGGCGGCGGCGGCGGCAGCGGGGGCCTGGGTCCCGGGGCGCACGGCTACGCTCCGGCGCCTATAGACCTGTGGCTGGACGCGCCCCGGTCGTGCCGGATGGAGCCACCCGAGGGGCCGCCGCCGCCGCCACCTCCCCAGCAGCAGCCACCGCCCCCGCCGCAACCACCCCAACCCCCGCCGCAGGCCACCTCGTGCTCTTTCGCGCAGAACATCAAAGAGGAGAGCTCCTACTGCCTCTACGACTCGGCGGACAAATGCCCCAAAGGCTCCACCGCCACAGCCGAGCTGGCCCCCTTCCCGCGGGGCCCGCCGCCCGACGGCTGCGCCCTGAGCACTTCCAGCGGGGTGCCAGTGCCCGGCTACTTCCGCCTCTCCCAGGCCTATGGCACGGCCAAGGGTTATGGCAGCGGCGGCGGCGCGCAACAGCTCGGCGCCGGCCCGTTCCCCGCTCAGCCCCCCGGGCGCGGCTTCGACCCGCCACCCGCGCTCGCCTCCGGCTCAGCGGATGCAGCCCGGAAAGAGCGAGCCCTCGATTCACCGCCGCCTCCTACGCTGACTTGCGGTGGCGGCGGCGGGGGCTCACAGGGCGACGAGGAGGCGCACGCGTCGTCCTCGGCCGCAGAAGAGCTCTCCCCAGCCCCTTCCGAGAGCAGCAAAGCCTCGCCCGAGAAGGACTCCCTGGGTAAGCAGGGCGCGCCGAAGGGCCGCAGTCAGGCGGGCAGACAGGCAGACCCAGAGAAGGGAAAGAGCAGAGAGCCAGGAGTCCGCGCAGCAGCCGGCCGGCCTTGGCCCAAGCTGCAGGCAGGCTGACCTTGTGAACTTGCTTTTTAATATTTGGGCGTGGGGACGCAGTAAAAATTCATGTCCGGCTTAGCGCCCCACACCAAGACGTCCGCTGCGCTGGCCTCAGCTCACCCCCACTGGGGGCGAGGGCATGGACGAGCAGCCCCCCTCTTGTGCTTGCCCTTCTCCGTGGCCCAGAGCACCCTAAGCCGTGGTCTGGGCCCAGCCTGCGAGGCGCGGCCCACGCGGGGGGAGGGGGAGGGAGGAAAGTGGCTCGCCGGCAGATAGCGCGGATGTTTGTAAGGCATCCAAAATAAGCAGCCGCCAGCACCAATAAATAAGCCCATTAACCGGCGAAGTTCGAGTTTACGATCCCCCATGCTTTTTCAAAGTTGCTGGAGGGGCGGGAATCCTCCTTGCGGGGAGAAGAAAAGGCAAATCCCGCCCGGTCGCCCGGGCCCTGAGCTTAGAGTCAGAGAGGGGCCATTTCCCTTCCCCTGGAACTCCGAATCGCCCAGACTGCACGCCCCTGACTCCTGGAAAGAAGTGAGGGACGGCCCTTGACCCCGAATCAGTTTTTCGTGGCTTCCTCTTGTCCCAACTCCGTCCTTGTTCCTCTCTCCATTGGGCCTCAGGCAGTCAGGGTACGGGAATGGGACAGCAGCACGCTGCCCGCCTCCCTTCCAAGCAAGCACCCACGCCCCCAGCCTGGGGGCTGCAGGAAATGCTTGTCTGCCTTGGGGGCGAGAAGCAAAGAAAGGCGTTAAGTTCAAGATATACAGCCTGCCCTCCCAGGCCGTTCAGTCTGCGAGCATCCAACGGCTTTGTGCTAAGACAGGTGTTTGGGAAAAAGTGGAAGAAAATGTAAATTGGGAGGGTAGGTGCAGATTGGAGGCCCTCTCCTTTTTGCACATGCCTTTTGGAGGCACTGCTCTTCCCCAGCAAGCTAAAAGGGTGTGTGTGTATGTGTGTGTGTGTGTGTGCAAAACTCTGTGTGTGACTTAGGGCATCCCTCTTATCACAGAGAAGTCCCGAATCCACCCCTGCGCCCAGCCTAGCGTGGCCGCGATTTAACCTTCCCTTCTTTATTCTTTTAAATGCTAGGCAATTCCAAAGGCGAAAACGCAGCCAACTGGCTCACTGCAAAGAGCGGCAGGAAGAAGCGCTGCCCCTACACCAAGCACCAGACGCTGGAGCTGGAGAAGGAGTTTCTCTTCAACATGTACCTAACTCGAGAGCGGCGCCTAGAGATCAGCCGCAGCGTCCACCTCACGGACAGACAAGTTAAAATCTGGTTTCAGAATCGCAGGATGAAACTGAAGAAAATGAACCGAGAAAACCGGATCCGGGAGCTCACAGCCAATTTTAATTTCTCCTGATGAAGCTCCAGGCAACGCCGTTTTTTCCCCGCTGCCGGAGAGCCGTTCTCCTCCCTCTGTCTTCGGCCTCTGCCCAGGACCTCGCACCTGTGCCGGAGCCCCATTCCTCCCTCCCACACTCGCCATCCCGCTGGCCGTTACATCTGTGCAGGGCTGGTTTGTTCTGACTTTTTGTTTCTTTGTTTGCTTGGTGCTGGTTTACTTGTTTTCTGGGGGAAAAAGCCATATCGTCCTGAATTTCTATATAGAGAAATATTATCCTCAAGGGTTGAGTGGTGCCTGGGCTGCTTTGCCTTCTCGGGGTTCCTCCGCTGGAAATGGCTCCTGTCGTCCCGGTGGAGCTGGTTTCCCGCGGGGGCGGGCAAACCCAGCCGGAAGGCCGAGGTCCCATTGTAGGCGCTGAGGTGTCTGGCCTGAGGTCAATGGTACAAGGAGCCGCCACCGGGCTCGCCTGCCTGGAGTGCTGGGCTGTGTTTAATCAGGGGACACAGGCCCCTGGGTTTCTTTTTTCTTTCTTTCTTTCTTCCTTGGCAAAGAGAAGGGCTTACAAGCATGGACACGCAGGCTGGCAAAAGGGCTTGGCTTTGGCTGATTAGAAAATTGAGAATCAGAAAGATCAAGCTTTCCTTCCTCTGTAAGATATCTCAGCTTTAAAAGAAAAAAAAGAAAAAAGAAAAAAAATGACCAGGAGAAGGAAACTTCTCTTCCAGTTTGTGTAAGGTCTTGCATTGTGGGACTAAATTATTTCACTTACCTCTGAATTTCCATATCCTTCTGGCTGTAGATAAATAATCTAACATAGTTTTGTTTAGGCGTGCGGATTTAGTGGGTGTTTTTTTTTTTCATTAAATAATTGTTACCACTGGTAACACGACAAGCACACCACAATTCTCCCTATCTTGTGGAGAGTTTTCTTTCTCATTTTCTTTTTTCTTCTTCCTCTTTTATTTCTTCCTTCCTAAAATTCACAGAATCGTTGGAGGGCTGGGCAAGCAGAATAGACTAGAGAAGGGAGACATTGTTTGGGTTTCCTTTATACTGTGAAGTTACATGCATAAAAGGGTCAAACCTGTAGGTGCAGAAAAAGAAAAATTATAAATACAAATCTGTATAAATGTCTATTATTATGAAAAATTGCCAATCTTGTTTTATGCAAATGCATTCTATCGTTATTATAAATGTTAGTTCTAGCTCTATTTACTTCTAATCTTAAATCAGAATAAATTAATATTGTAATGCTGCTGTGCGTGGAAAAAAAGACGATGTTTATGTTCTTATAGAAGAATAAAAGCTGTGGAATGAAGCTTTTTAATTTTACCTCTTTTTTTGACTTCTTATCTTCACCTTCCACTTTATCCCGTTCACCACTTTTACAACAAGAGGACTAGCCCGCGCCCCCTGCAATTACTTTAGGCATCTATTTAAATATTACCTAGACGGTCGTAATTTGTCTGGGCCCTATAGCCCTGGTGCCGTAAGGTTTGTCGGCTTTTGTTCAGTTTTATGACTTGCTAGTATATCTGGATTGTGGCTGTCTTGGACCAGTGGTTTCAGTTGAGAGGGGAGCAGCATAGACAGAGGAAGCCAAACAGGATTTCTTTCGGGAGCCCCAGGGAGGCTCGCAGACGCCGGTTGTTTTGTGGGTCCCCTGGTCTTAGATGACCCCCAGCCCAGGAATCCGGGGAGCAGGCTGGGCCCAGAGCGCGTCACTAGCGTCGGCGGCAGCAGTTAGGTAGACTGCGGCGGCTGCAAGGCCCCCTCCCCCAGCACGGCCTCCCCCACCTGGTCGCCCTCCGCCCGGCCACGCGTTTCCTGTTCGCGGGAGGTGTGGGGGGGTAGCCGACGGCAGGGGGAGGGGGCGCGGGAGCGCGCGCCCCGGCTGGCTGGCTGGCTGGGAGGGAGAGAGGGGGAGCGCGAGCCGCGGGGAGCGAGCGCCGGAGGCCGAGACCAGACAGGGAGCCCGGCTCGGTGCGGTCCCTGGCGCTTTCGAGTCGCCCAGGGCTGCCGCCGCTTGGCGCCGGCTCGCAGAGAAGCAAGATTTGGGAAACCAGCACGCACACTGCTCGCTCTCCTTTCTTCTCGCTTTTCCCTCTCCTTCCATTTTCCTCTCTCTCCTTTCCTTCCTTTCCTCTCTCTCCTAGGTTTACCTTACCGGGGCCGGTGGCTTCTCCCTCCGTGATGCCTTAGCGGCAGCGCGGGACACACAGTGGCAGCGCGGGCGCAGGTTGGCAAGGGGCTGGGGCGGGCGCGATCGCAGGGTTCTCCCTTGGCTGCGGCGGTGGCGGCGGCGGCGGCGGCGGCGGCGGCGGCCGGCGAGGCAGCCCCGCGCGGGCAGCACCAGAACTGGTCGGTGATTTAGGTAGTTTCCTGTTGTTGGGATCCACCTTTCTCTCGACAGCACGACACTGCCTTCATTACTTCAGTTGAAATCGTCTCCAGGTACCTGTGCGCGCGGGGGCTGGGCCGGGCGGGGCATCTGGGCCCTGGTCGTGCCAGGCCTGCGGTGGCAACCTCGGCCTTTCCCGCGCAGGAGCCTCGTCCCTGCCTCCTTGTCAGCGGTTTGCCAAGCTGTTGGCCGCAATCCCCATCCCCACCTGGTCCCGAGCAGGTATGATCAGGTTAGCAGCTCCTCGGCGGACGCCGGGGGCGTGGTAGGAATTCTGGGCCTGGAGCCATTCAAGGTCAGGGGCACACGCTTCCATCCCGGGCCTCCCCAGACTCCCGGCCATTCTCCTGCAAGGCTGGGACACAACCAGCCCCAATCCAGGGTAGGAGATCAGGAAAGATCCCTTTGAGAGAGACTCAGGCCAGACTAGGACGGACAGGGTGGAAAGGGGCTGAGATCCTGGCCTTGTCACTTACCCTTCTCTTTGTAAGCCTCCCTCTGCTCCCAGGAGTCGCCTTTGACTCTTTTCTTCCTTCTTTTCTTCCTCTTTTTTCTTTTCCTTTATCCTTTCCTTACTTCTTCTTTCTTTCCTTCCCTTCGTTTGTCTTTCATCTTCGGTCTCTCTGTGCCCAGTGTTCTGTCTCCTGTCCTCCCATCTCCTCCTCCGGCAGGACTGGCTTGGGGATTGGCTTGGGGAGAGACTGGGGAGTGGGTCTACTTTTTTCCTGCGTGCTCAAGTTGTGGTCTGAATCTGCCAAGGAAGGGCTCTCGGCTCGCGCGGGACAGCTGTCGGGGACTGTAGATCTGGGCCTAGTGTGCCGCTGCACAGACAAGGCCTCGGTTATGATCACGACCGGATGGCGGCGGCCTTGCGTTCTTTCGCCGCCGGTTGGCCACCACAGCCTACCATATCCGATTAGGGGGGCATTCGCGGCGTTTTTGTGTGCCCACACCGAGGGCAAGGAGGCCTTTGCTGGCCTCACTGGGCACCTGAGGCTGGGGCCTGGGCTGAGGCCCGCAGAGCCTGGCCACGCAGGGAACCCCGCCTGGAAGCTTCCTCCGCTTTCCCCGGCCTGGGCGTCCCAACTCTGGCTTTAACTGCGCGGCAAGGGAGCCTCGCTAGGGCAAAGATTGGTTGCTTGTTTGCCCATAGCTTCTATCAGGTTCAAAGTCTGTTGCACGGATGGGTACTGGAGAAAGGGACCCTTCCGGTTCCAGTCTGTTCCAAATAATAGGGGAAAGGAATCTTAAATTCCACAACCATTGTATTACAAACTTGAGCCCTGGTTCCAAGTTGTAGTCCACCATTTGAAGCCAATAGAACCATTCTTGCTACCAAACTGAAAACAATTTTCATTTTCATCCCTGTCTGCCTCCCCTCACCCACAGACACACACAGACACACACAGACACACACACACACACACACACACACACACACACACACACAGAGAGGCAGAGCCTTCAGACTCATGCCCACTGAGCTGGGCTTCCTTTCCCAGCTCTGGTTGCGGGCCCTGGAACTGTTTCCATCGCTCTGCCTGCAGTCCTGTTATCTGAAAGGCCAGCACACCATTCTCCCCTCAACTCCTCTGTGCCATTTCCGGGACCAGAGTATTGGATTTGTTTTGGAGGCCAAGGTTTTTAGAACTCTCAGGCGAAAAGAGGCGGTTTGTAATTACATCCATTTATTATTTTTTTAAAAAAACACACACGCAGTCCCTTTCATTTCCAAAATAAAAACTGACTCAAAAGCCTGAATGTTTTCTCCCCAAATCTTTGGGCAGAAGAGGGATCCTATTACGTTTTTCTGATTTTTCTCCCCTCTTGGGCACCAGTAAGACCTTCTTAACACTCAGCGCCTGCTAATTATGTGGTGACTGTCCTATTCTGGGGGCTAAGGCTATTTAAATAGTCTTTTCATTAAAAAAAATACTAATACTAATTCAAGGCTTCTCTGGGCAAAAAAGTCAAAACGCAAATAGGCCAGTCCAGACTGTTTGCAGACAATTACAATTAGGAGCGAGGTCTCCTCCAGAGTTAATACTTCTTAATGAAAATCTCAGAGGCACCGCGAACTGCCCAATATTTGGGACACACCGGGGTGCGTTGGGGGTGGGGATAAGGCAGAGGAATTTACTGGGAAAGGAAAATATTATGGGGGAGGAGGCTAAGGGGAGCAGGACCAGCCACATCGGGAGTTCACTGTGTCGGCCACTTCCCTCTTCCGGCGAGAGCGGATAAAGGGGCACTGGTCTCCTCCAGGCTTCGCAGCCTCGCTCTGGGGGAGAGCCCGGCATTTGAGGGTCCCCGTCCGGGATAGGGATGTATCAGGGTTTGGGGAGAATTACTGGAACTGTTGGGGCGATGAAGACAGAAAAGGAGATGGAAGCGCCCCCGCCGCCCGCCCTCGCCGCCAGGGAAGTGGGCTAATGAGAAACACACTCTTGCAAGCACAGTGTTCACACGTGAATTTAATTACCCCGTTTTTAGGAGTCGCTGCTTTCCGTTCGGATTTGGGGTTTTTCTCTTCTAACTAACAGAGGCCGTGAGGCCTTTCAATTTAACCCTGAAAGACTCGAAAGGGGTGAGAAATGCCCTCCTCAATGTAACCAAGCCAAGGAATGGGATTGAAGTCAATGCCCCTTGCCCCGTGCCCCTCCTCGTTTTAATTTCTAGCCCTGGACTTGAGCGGTGGTCGCCTAGCTTTGGGCCTTGTAACCTTGTCGAGCGGTCGGCCTGGTGAAAACCGAGGCGGGGCGCAGGGCGGTGGCTGGAAAGAAAGGAAGGAAGGAGCCCTGAAGAACTCATTCTGCGCCCCGAGGCCAGCGGCTCCGGTGCGGGCCTCCCAGCGCGGTTTCTTCCGCTGGACTGCAGTCTCGAAAGCCGATCTCGTCTTCCACTGAGGCTGCCTCGTGTTTTTTTCGCAGCACGGGTTTGGGGAGTGCGACAAAGCTTGCAGTGTTGGGGGGCCTGCTGCATTCGCCTGGGTGTCGCGATTCCTGGCTGAGGACTGTAGGGCGCGGGGGCCGCGTGTGCGCGGGGTCGGGACCGAACCCGCGGCACAATCAGGCCTTCAAACCCTTCGACTCAGGGACCGCCGGCCGCTCCTCGGTCGGACGCTCGCTGGAGGTGCAGCGACGAAGCTGGGAGCGAGCTGCCCCGGCGCCCTGGGATCCAATGGGGCAGATTTCAGGGCCCCACAATAGGCGGTGCCCTCTCGGAGGCCTGTCCCTGCCCAGCGCGCTCGGGCAGGGGCGGGTGGTGGCTCAGTTTGGGACGGATACTGCGTTGAATTTGACTTTTTGCGGCCGGCCGGGGGTGAACTCTCATCTCCGGGGACTGCAGGAGTTATTTACAGGGAGCTCGCCAACCAAACACAACAGTCTAATTTAACCTTTCCAAGTCCTCATAAATTTTTACAGCTGGGAACCACGGCGAAGCAAACGAATCTGTTGGTCGTTCCCAACTTCCCACCAGCCTGTGTGGCTTCTGAAACAATAACTCCTTATGAAATATCATAAATATAGATTTAAATACAGTAGAGCGAGAATGCGATTTGGCTGCTTTTTTATGGCTTCAATTATTGTCTAATTTTATGTGAGGGGCTCCACTGGCCGCACTTGCACGCGGGACCCGCGCCTTGCTGATGGCGTGATTAATTGTGATATAAAATAGTCCGCTTAAGAAGTGTGTGTCTGGTGGCGGCGGTGGGAGGGGAGGGAGTACAGAGGCAAGGCCAGATTTGATCTTTTAATCTTCGTTGGCCACAATTAAAACAAACCCGATCGTGGAGCGCCGCGATCCCTTTGCATAAAAACATATGGCTTTTGCTATAAAAATTATGACTGCAAAACACCGGGCCATTAATAGCGTGCGGAGTGATTTACGCGTTATTGTTCTGCTGGGCGGGCACGTGACGCGCGCGGCCAATGGGGGCGCGGGCGCCGGCAACTTATTAGGTGACTGTACTTCCCCCCCCTGGTGCCACCAAGTTGTTACATGAAATCTGCAGTTTCATAATTTCCGCGGGTCGGGCCGACCGGCCAGGCACGGGCACAGCGATGGCCACCACCGGGGCCCTGGGCAACTACTACGTGGACTCGTTCCTGCTGGGCGCCGAGGCTGCAGACGAGCTGGGCGCGGGCCGCTACGCGCCCGGGGCCCTGGGTCAGCCTCCCCGGCAGGCCGCCGCGCTGGCGGAACACCCCGACTTCAGCCCGTGCAGCTTCCAGTCCAAGGCGGCGGTGTTCGGCGCCTCGTGGAACCCGGTGCACGCGGCGGGCGCCAATGCGGTGCCCGCCGCAGTGTATCACCACCACCACCACCCTTACGTGCACCCCCAGGCGCCCGTGGCGGCGGCGGCCCCGGACGGCAGGTACATGCGCTCCTGGCTGGAGCCCACGCCCGGCGCGCTCTCCTTCGCGGGCTTGCCCTCCAGCCGGCCTTACGGCATTAAACCTGAACCACTGTCCGCCAGAAGGGGTGACTGTCCCACGCTTGACACTCACACTTTGTCCCTGACTGACTATGCTTGTGGTTCTCCTCCAGTTGATAGAGAAAAACAGCCCAGTGAAGGCGCCTTCTCCGAAAACAATGCTGAGAATGAGAGCGGCGGAGACAAGCCCCCCATCGATCCCAGTAAGTGTCTCCTCCCGTCAGACCGGCCGCCGCCTCCACGCCGGCCACCAGGATCTGCCAGCCCTTCAGCTTTCTCTTGAGCCTGCTTCGCCTGCGCTGGGAGCCTCTTGAGCAGGGGCCGGGAACCAGAAGTTGCTGTTTAGGATGCGTCGGATGGGGCCCCAATTCCAGAGAGCAGTGACAAGCTGGCTGCCGGGTTCGGGGGGAGGGGAGGCGGCTGCTGCCGAGAGAGAGGGGGCGGGGCGGGCGCTGCCGGCTGAGCGAAGACCAGCCGCCCCTCTCCCTGGCTCTCCGGTACCAGGACAGCAATACTTTGGGCCGTTCTTCGAAAGCAGCTCGGCAGAGAGAATCTTTTGTGCGGCTAGATTGTCCTGGAGCGGCGGCTGCAACTGCAGCCTAGACATTGAAGAAGACGGCCGATTCCCTCCACTGCTTGCCTTCAGCCAGTGGCGGCGTAAATCCTGCCCAAGATGAGGCTGTAGGCGACCGGGCCGCGGGGGTCCCCATGCCAGATGATTCATATAAACTGGAGAAGTGATCAACGCCCTTGGGGCGCCTAGGGGCGCCATGCCGGCTGCCCGGCTCCCACGGCCTTCCAGGGAGGTCAAAGAAGGAGTGGGGAAAGTAGAAGGAAAGGTGGGGAAGGGAGGATGGGGGGGGTGGGTGTTTGTTAGTGAGAGGGGGAAGAAGATATTAACGTTACAGAACACAGGGCAGCGTGCTTTCTCCCTGCCTGGCAAGAAGAGGATCTATTTCCAAATTTCACTCCTTGCACAGTGTACAGAGGGTGGAAGGAAGGAGAGGAAAAGGACGGGAGGACAGAGGAGGATCTGCTAGGGGAGGGGGAAGCCGAGGTTTTACTGCGTGCAATTGTAAGTGACCGTTCCTCCCGTCTGTCTGCCAGATTCCATTGTGTGCGGTTCCGCAGTCCTTCCTAACCCATTCAGCAGCTCCTGCGCTTGGGCGGAGGACCCCAGGAGGCTCCCTGGTCCCCAGTGGAGGGGGGAGGTAGGTGCCTCTCCTCTCTCTAAATCCTCTGTCTCCGTCGCAGGCAACCCAGCAGCCAACTGGCTCCACGCGCGCTCCACGAGAAAGAAGCGCTGCCCCTACACAAAACACCAAACCCTGGAGCTGGAGAAGGAGTTTCTGTTCAACATGTACCTCACCAGGGACCGTAGGTACGAGGTGGCCCGACTGCTCAACCTCACCGAGAGGCAGGTCAAGATCTGGTTCCAGAACCGCAGGATGAAAATGAAGAAAATCAACAAGGACAGAGCAAAAGACGAGTGATTCAACTGAGTTCGTTTAGAGAAGAGAGCGAGCTAGAGAGAAAGAGAAAAAGAAAGACTGCCCAATCCCTCTCCCACCCCTGTTCCACCCCAGTGTCCACCACCCCGACCATCCCGCACAAAGCGGCTCTAAACTCCGGGCCTCATCTTCCCCCCCCTCCCCTGCAAGCCCGGCTCAGGCTAGCTCCCCCCAGCCTGCCGCTTTGATGGAGGAGGTATTGTAAGCTTTCCATTTTCTATAAGACGGAAAAAAAAAAAAAAAGGTGGGGGGACATTTTCGCTGATGGCTGTGTTAGCTTGTATATGTTTTTTTTTTTTTAAATCTACCTGTTCCTGACTTCAAACAAACAAAAAAACTACCTTTTTATAATGTACAACTGTTGACGGCGGGCTGTATAGTTTTTAGTCTGTGTAGTTAATTTAATTTGCTCTTCGTGCGGCAGAGCGATCTGCCCGGATACTTGAACACTGTGTTTTATTGTGGTAATTATGTTTTGTGACTCAAACTTCTGTGCTGGGTGACGCACCCGTTGTGATTGTGAGAGCTTAGAATTCAATTTCAACTCAGGTTGTTGATAGGGGAGAAAAAACAGTTGCATAGAGTATAGCTCTGTAGTGGAATATGTCTTCTGTATGACTAGGGCTGTTCACCTTTGATTGTAAACTAGATGTAAGGATTTCCCAGTGAAATAAAATTTTAAAAGAAAGAAAGTGTTCTCCAGGATGCATAGATTCATGGTCTTCTCCTCTTTTGAAATGTGGGCATTTTCGTCTTCTCTAGATGCTCTACAGACCTATCTTGTTCATTGTATCTATAATCCATTTATTAAAGAAAAAAATAATCAGACAAGCTTGAATATTGTTTTTGCACCAGATGAACATTGAGGAAATTCGGAGCTATACATATGTGCAGAAGGTTACTACCTATGGTTTACATTTAATTTTAATCGGGGGAAAAATGAATGCTTATTGTAATGGAGTTAATTTTATTGATAATAAATTATACACTATGAAACCGCCATTGGGCT
Organism: Procyon lotor; assembly: GCA_028646535.1. Lineage (NCBI taxonomy): Eukaryota > Metazoa > Chordata > Mammalia > Carnivora > Procyonidae > Procyon > Procyon lotor. Next base: position 40,712,997 of record CM053614.1, read on the forward strand.
ACTGTAGATTTGTATCCTTGATGAATCTGGGGTTTCCATCGGGCTGGACATACACTGTATATTTTGCAATAGTTACCTCAAGGCCTACTGACCAAATTGTTGTGTTGAGAAGATATTTAACTTTTTGCCAAATAAAATATATTGATTCTTTTCTATTTATTGTGGGTCAGCTCTTTGCACCTTTTTCTTTGGGATAGGGGAGCGTGGGTAGAGTCTCTGGGTGGGGGCCCGGCCTGGCCGGGTGAATCTCAATACTCCATTGAAATGAGGACAGAATCTCAATTTCTCCATTTCACCCCTGCCGGGCTTTCGGGCTTTGGGAGCGAGGACCTGCCGCAGCCAGCCGTGCTCCCACTCCCGCTGGCTGCCGGGCGGCTCAAGCAACCGAGGAAGGCTGGGCAACCAGGGGCGGCGAGGCCTAGCTCCCGGGTTTGACCTGTCCCGTTTGCAGGGAGGCCGAGAGGCTTCCGAGGAACAAGGCTGGGCCCTCGGGTCCCGTTGGCCAGTAGCAACGAAAGGCCACCCTTTTATCTTGGCGCCCCGAAAAAATTTTCCTAAGCGGGGCCCACTAGACTCCCGAGGCCTTCCCCTGGCATGGGGCGGGGAGTGTGAGGAGTCTCCCGAGGGGTCTCCAAGGAGGGAGACTCCAAGGAAGAGGCCGCCAGGAAGGACATTTGGGGACTCTCGGGGGACCGAAGTCTTGCGCCCACGCACCTCAGCGTCCTGTCAGGCTGGCCCAGGGGATTCTGGGTTCTGTACCGCACTCCCCTCCCGAGCACAAGTCCTGGCAGAGGCAGGGCCTAGGCAGCCGGCGAACTGGAAGCGCCATAAAAGCAAATGAGGGTTGTTGCCGTTTATGGGGTGTAAAGGGCTGCAGGGGGAACGGCCGCAACTTCGGAGGCCCAAGCGCCTTATAGATGTGGCCAGAGGGTTCAACCTAATCTCCCTCCTTTTCTTTTCTCACTCTCCACGCCCTCCCCCCACCACCCCGAGACTGCTAGAAAGTTATCTGAGTTCCGACGCCTAAAGGGGGAACCAGGACGCCTGGGGATGGGTCTTCCCCTCACACCCCCACCCCCACCCCGCCGCCAGGTTGGGACGCCCTCTGTTGTTGCAGACAGAAGGAACTTCAAAGAATGGGCAGTAAGGGTGTGCCATAAAGGCCGGGTCTGCGAACTGTCTGGAATTCGGCCCTTAATGAGTTTACAACTGTCCAGCCCCAATTAAGATTTTCCACCGAAACCCTTTCATTTGTTTGCTCTGTCTGCACCGATAAAGCGGCTGCGGAAACAACTCTTTTATGGGCACTGCGCTCTGGCAGCGTAGATTCCGGGCTCCATGCACACCCCCCAGGGACTGGGCCTTCGTCCAGCTTTGGGAATGGGGCGCCGGGCCCGCCTGGGCGGCTGACGAAGTTCAGGCCGGGCAGCCGGGGCTGCAGTGCAGAGATTCGGCCAGCAGATGGCAGTATGGCTCCACGCAAGAGGCGCCCGCGCCGCCATCTCCCGCCGCCGCAACCCTGGGAAGTTCCTAAGATGTCGACTTGACGCTAGCCTTTCTCGAATGGGAGCCCCAGATTTGAATGAACTGCGGTCGTATATTTTCTTTGCTGCTCAGGCCGGGCCGGAAACCTCGCTGGGAAACAAGCAAGCGGTGGGGCTCGCCCGACCTGCACCTCTCCCGCCCCCTATCCTCTCCTGGATTCCGGAGGCCTAGTGCTGCGTGGCTGCGGCTGTCCCGCGGCTGCGAGGCTGTAGCTCCAGGCGCGGGGGTGGCTCTAGGGTCACCGTCCCCAAGCCGGGACAAGTCTTGGGGCAGCGCGACGCTCGGAAAACTCGGCTGACCGGCGGACAAACAAGGACTGAGGCCTGCAGCCCCGGGACTTGGTGACCCCCTGGAGGGTGTGCAGCGGGCTCCTACCTTGGTCAAGGGTCCTGCGGCAGCCGGGGAGTCTCCCTAACGCTGCGCCCCGGTGCGAGGCCGGGTGAGGCAGCACACGCAGGAGAGCCAGGACCCCAGGACCCGGCCGCCTCGAATAAGCGGCAATAAAATGAGGCGGCTGAAAATCGGGGGGAAGAGGCATTCTTGGTGACTCTCTAGTGTGGGCTTGGCGGCTGAATTGCCCGGGATGGGGAAATCCCTGGGAGCTCACCAGGGGCTGCTTTGATTGTTCTAAAGTAAATGCGATGTTTAAAATAATTATGATAACAACCTAGGTCCAGGACAGGAGTCCACGTCGTGAAAGCTGCTCTTGCTTTCTCTCGCCACCGAATTTCCTTGGCGGTGGGGCTGCTCAGGCTGCTCTGCTTTCCCGTGTTCAGGAGGCGAGGAGGAGGGAGGGGACCCCAATCTAGGCCCAGCCTATCCTGGACCCTGGGCTGGGAACACGCCCCCGAACCTTCCAGGAGGTGGCCACCAGTGCCGGAGCGAGGATCAGCCCCTGGTGCAGAAAGGTTTCAGAGGGGAAACGCAAAGCAAACAGAACTCTTCGAAGCACCCCGGAGCCCTGTGAACACGCCATGCGGTGTATTTATTTGAGTTGTAATAGTTTCTGCCAAGCCCACAAAATGTTTACAACCTGCGCCTCCGCGCTGTGCGCGCTGTAAAACTGGGGACTAGATTTTGGCTGACAGATCTCCTGAGTGTTTCTCTCTTCCTCTCTCTCTCTCTCTCTTCCTCCCTCCCTCCCTTTCCTTCTCTCTCCTCCTTCTTTCTCCCTTTATATACACATGTTGGTATTGCAGTCACACGTCTCCATTATATTTCCCTATATAACACAATATTTCACAGCATCTGATTGTAAGAAGGGTTTTATAGCTTCTCCGAGAGCCGCCCGTGGTCATGCATCCAAGCTGCAGATAGAAAGCTCAATTTATGTAACTACAAATAAATGGCGAAGGAGCAGATCGGTGACGACTGCTTCTCTCCACCGATTTCGGAGGCTCCAGGTAGGTGCCGGCGGATTTGGATCTCAGAGGCCTCATGGACTGGCACGCCCGGCCTCCCTTGCCCTTGGCCAGCCGATGGCTGGGAGGCGGCTTTCCTGGCTGAGCTGCCTGGGAAGCGCTTCCCCGTTAGCTGCGCAGACAAAACCCCCCCGCATCAGCCCCAGCTCCTTTGCACTCCTCCGGCTGTGATGTGTCCCCGCGCCGCGACCGGCCACCGCCCAGTGACTGAAGAACCCGTGCGCGGCCCCTGCGAAGGGGCGCCAGTGGAAATATTCGGAGAAGCAAATCGCCAGCCTCCAGACTGGAGGCAGGCTCCCTTCGCTTTCCCAGAGCTGGGCTTTTATTCTTAGTTGGGTTTAAATATTGAGCACTCTTTGGTAACAAGAAGCAAGGGAAACACATTCTGCTTGGTAGGTAGGAATCCAGCTCCAGGAGAGCAGTGAGAAAAATGTCTTTATGCAAAGACGGCTCGGCTGGGCTGGAGCGGCTGGTTAGAAACCCGCCTGCACGTGCCTGCTTCAGGCTGATGGTCAACGAGTATTTCTATGAATGTTATCACATATAACCCAGGGCATTTGTGTCTTTTCAGCCAAATAAGTAGGAAACCAGTGGCTCGAGAACACGCGATTTAGGAGGCCTTACTGAGAGCCTGGCTCTGTCTGGCCTTTTCGTTGTAAAACCCCGCCACCGAAGGCAAGAGGAAAGAGAGAAGCCCAGAAACGAAAGAAAGGATTTGGCACCCGCGGGACTCGGCCCAGTTGGCTGACCTGGGCCCAGAAAGGCTGAGGCCTTGCGGGCAGTATCTGGACTCTACTTGGCCCAAGCGGAGGGGGCGGCGCGCCCTGCCAGGACCTTTTGGACCTGCGCCGGACAAAACCCAAGCGGGGGCGAACCTGTGGTCTGGGCTCCCAGCCGCGTTCCTTGAGGCGCTCCCCGAACCCTGTCCCCCACTTGGTCTGGGTCCTCTCACTTCGGGGCAGGTTTTACTTGAAAAGCCATCGCCGTCGGCCGCTTCAGCCGCCGGAGTCTAGACAGACGGCGGCGGCGGGGCCGGGTCTTTCTCTTTGCATCTTGCTCTGTGTCACCCGGGGAACAATTTATTGGTCTAAAGCTATCTAATTCCGCCTCTTTGATCTCCTAGCTTTCTTGCTTGCTTCGTCTTCCTTTAACTTTTTAAGGTTTTTATTTCCTGCCAGAAAGCGATGCTATTTGGAATATTTAGTTTTTCTTCCCTTCCCATGTTACTGCCTCCATTCCCCAACCGGGACAGGCTATCGTCCCGATCCTCCATAAAGAGCATCCCCGGATATTGCCCGCCCCCCACCCCCTGTGCCCCAGGGGAAATTAGCGGCACCCACCTGCCTGGACAGCCCTCGCCTCTCCACCCACGCCCCTGGGAAGTCTACTAGGCAGGAACTGGGGCTCCGTTGCATCCGGGTTTGAACCCTCTTGCTGCCTTTTGTGCTCCTGGGACCCCCTGAGAAGGTGCAGTGAACGGGGGCGGCCTGGACTCCCTGAAAGTGATGGGAAGCGCTTTGTACACAAGGAACCAAACTCTATAATTTAGAGGAGAATTTCCGGGGCAATTCCATTGTGAGGTCGGGTTTATGGTGTGCAATCGAGCTGAGCAGTAAAAGGCATACTGACCTGGCGGCTGGGATTCCAGCAAGGCCTGAGCAGTTTATGAGGCGTTTAGGGGAAGGGTTCGCCCCACCACACTCCACCGGAGCGGTGGGCGGCCTGGGCTCGGCTGGTCCAACCCTGCGCAGGGTTGGAGACTTGGAAAGGTAAGCTCCTCTCGTTGGGAGTCTGGATGGGAAGGAGGGGGACTGTTGTGTGTTCTGCTCTCTGTGAGCCAGTCTTGGAAATGTGAAGCCGCCAGAACTGGGTGGTCTTTCTAGAGGGGTCCCCCTATTTGTTTTGGGGGTCTCCAAAAGAAATGGAGATCCATAGTGGGCTGAAGCCCCCAGACACCTGGGCCCCCTTCTCTCCTCTCAAACTGGCTCTAACATATGCATTGCTTGCTCCCAGCCCCTCAAGTCCATGAGGAGCTGGTGGAGGCCCATGGGTGGCCCTGGCGAAGGCTTCCAGAAAAATCCCAGCACTAGGGTTACCTGCAAGGGTGTTGGACCTGAGGTTCCTCCAACCTTGGAGGAAAGTGACTTAGTTCTCTTTGAGCCAGGAGGAACCAGAGGTTGCAGGGAGGACAAAAGAGTGTCCAGCTACTTCTTAGGCTGCCAGAGGCAGGCCAGGTGCCCAGGAGCGAATGCACGGAGCCTGCCAGGACAGCGGTGTCCAGGAGGAGGGAGGGGAGCCCCGCGTTAATAAATCTGTTGGCAAATGAGGCTCATTAATAGATAAATATTTCACTGCTTCCTTTAAGGCGGATAAACAGTGTGCCGCCGATTAAGGAAAGGAAGCTGGGAGACGTTGACTTTATTCGAACCACATGGTTCCAGTTTGCGGTGGTGGCATTCTCGCTGCAGCTGGAAGTGACGCCGCGCCGGCCCCATCTGGATCATAGTCGAAGTGGGCCTATCGCCCAGTGGATCTGGCGGGTGGGGGTGGTGGCGGGGGCCAAGGGGGTAAAGCACCAATTTGCCCGGAGCTGAGACTTGCCCATGGACTGCCGTGAGTCGGGCGGGTGCGCAGAGTGTAGAGACCCTCTCTAAGCTGGGTCAGTAGACAGGACAGGGGTCGGGAGGGCCTGCGGGCTTGGTCCAGAGTTCGGTTATGGGCTAAAGGAGGCTGTGCCCGGCCGCCCCGCGCAGCCTCTGCAGGCCAGGCGTCCGCGCTGCGGTGAGCTGAGCGCTCGCGCGGAGCCTCGGGGTCCTTTTCCCGCGGGACGCGCCAGGCCAGCCGGGCGCGGGCAGATTCGTTGGCCACATATTTGAGCCTCTTCCCCTTCCATTCTAGGCTGCCGCGGGCCCCGCGGAGCAAGACCACCTGTGAGGGCTGCTGAGATTGGCGGAGGCGGTCATGTGGGCGGTCACGTGCTGCGGCGAGCTCCGTCCAAAAGAAAATGGGGTTTGGTGTAAATCTGGGGGTGTAATGTTATCATATATCACGCTACCTCGTAAAACCGACACTGAAAGCTGCCGGACAACAAATCACAGGTCAAAATTATGAGTTCTTCGTATTATGTGAATGCGCTTTTTAGCAAATATACGGCGGGGGCTTCTCTGTTCCAAAATGCCGAGCCGACTTCTTGCTCCTTTGCGCCCAACTCGCAGAGAAGCGGCTACGGGGCGGGCGCCGGCGCCTTCGCTTCCACAGTACCGGGCTTGTACAATGTCAACAGCCCCCTCTATCAGAGCCCCTTCGCGTCCGGGTACGGCCTGGGCGCCGACGCCTACGGCAACCTGCCCTGCGCCTCCTACGACCAAAACATCCCCGGGCTCTGCAGTGACCTCGCCAAAGGCGCTTGCGACAAGGCGGACGAAGGCGCGCTGCACGGCCCGGCCGAGGCCAATTTCCGCATCTACCCCTGGATGCGGTCTTCAGGTAGGCGAAGCAGCTAGGCTGGCCGGGTGGGTGGGCGAGCGGGCGGACAGGCAGCGGGGAGCGCCGGGCTGGGGAGCGCGGAGCGCGGAGAGAGGCGACTGCGAGCCGGCGGCCCGGTGACTCCTGGCGGCGCTGCCTTTCTGGTTTTAATTAGAGTCAAGGCGCCATAGCGTGGAGAGCCCGTAGCATTGTATGTAAATGAGGCTCATAAAACTTTTTATGACCCAATTAATGGGTTCGATCCTCGTAAATTTATTTAACTCCATTTGCCTTGGAATTTTAACATTTTGTTCGCTATTCTCTCTTTCTCCCTCTTTCTCTCTCCCTTTCTCCTCTCCCTCCCTCCTCCTTTTCCTTAAGGCCTGGCTTTTCTTTTTCAAAAGCAAGAAGAGCCAAACCCTTCATCAGGGCCCCTCTTAAGCCCCTGTGCCAGGAGCCAGCGAAAGGAGGGGTGGGGAACGAGAGCGGCCACAGTGGGTCGGAGTGCCCAGGGAAGGTCCGGCGATGGGGGCGCGGTCTTCTAGGGAGGAAAGGCGCCCCTGGAGTGCGGACCGCCCGAGGGTCACCTACTTGCCTAGCAAGGGGCGGGGGAAGCGGCCCAGCTCGCCTTTGAATGGCAAAAGCGCAGCGTCTCCCACTTGCCCACACTCTATATTTACAATTTCCCTTTGTCAGGGGGAAGCAGGACATTGTGGAAGCCTAGCCGGCTGGAAAGGACGGTTGTAAAGTTGGGATTCTGCGCCTTTCCTGCTCACAGGGCTGCCTGCGCGTCTGGCACCGCAGTTGGGGTCTTCCGCTAACACTCCCGCTCCTCCCCCAGCTCAGTTCGGGGGGCGCGGGCGGAAGGGGGACGCGCGCCCGGGTCAGCGCTGGGAGAAAGGTGCGGGCTCTGGGACGGCGGCCTGGCTAATGCACTGTCCTCTCTGTGTCTCTGTTGGTTTATCTGTCCATGTGTCCATGTGTCCGCCTGTCTGCTCCAGGGCCCGACAGGAAGCGGGGTCGCCAGACCTACACGCGCTACCAGACGCTGGAGCTCGAGAAGGAGTTCCACTTCAACCGCTACCTGACGCGGCGCCGCCGCATCGAGATCGCCCACGCGCTCTGCCTCACCGAGCGCCAGATCAAGATCTGGTTCCAGAACCGCCGCATGAAGTGGAAGAAAGAGCATAAGGATGAGGGTCCGGCCGCCGCAGCCCCCGAGGGCGCCGTGCCCGCCGCCGCCGCCACCGCCGCCGCCGCCGCCGCCGCCTCCACCGACAAGGCCGACGATGAGGACGAAGACGAAGAAGATGACGATGAAGAGGAGGAGGAATGAGGGGCCAAGTCGGGGCCCTGGCTGCACCAGACAGTCGGGAAAAGCGTCTTTAGAGACTCATTGATTTTATTTACAAAAGTGGAAAAAATAAAAATAAAACGTAAAAAAGAAAAAAAAAAAAACAGTCCCCAACCTGCACCCATCTGCCCCATGACCCACTCCAGCTCCCATCTTTTCTGGACCGAGCAGCCGCCTAGTCTGGGTCCCCTTGGGGGATCTCTCTGCCCCCAAGGACCCCCAGAAGACACCCTCCCTAACCCCTCCGACCAGCTCTGCGCTGGCACGGCTAAAATACTACCTAGCACAGGCCTCGGCCAGAGGCACCCCAAACTACCTATGGGCCCAGCCCCAGTAGGCCTCCGCTCCCAGGAAGCCCAGACGTGTCCCAACACTGGCAGACACCCAGCACCTCCCCCATACCGGCAAGGACCTGATTTTCTCAGTACTACCTACTCCTCCCAAACTACCTATTTTATGCTCACTGGCTCGCCTGCTACCTAGTGCTGGCCCCTTCCCCCGCCAGGCCCCTCTTGCTTCTGCCTGGCAGCCTTTGGGGTCCCTGAGGCTGCATGGAGAAGGTGCTGGGGTCCGGGGACCAGGGTATTGGCTTCTATTTAAATTGAAAAATAATATATTTATTCCAAAGCATTCTAAGTGCTGCAACCTAGAATCCCCTCTTCTCTGGCCTGGGCACTCCAAGTTCAGGCCCATTACCCCCACTTCTGGAGGGGAGCATTCCCAAGCTAGCTGCAGATCTCTGGGTTAGCTTCTGCTTAGTAGGACTACAGAGATGCTCCCAGCCCTCCTGCAACTCCCCCGGTCCCTGTGTCCTACTGGCCAGATATGTTGAATATGTACACCCTGACTTTTCCTACAATAGCAAATATTGTATATTTGAACAAGAATTTTTTTTTGTTGTCATTTATATAGTCTTGGAGCTCATTTGTAAGGCAATGTGTTGACTTGGGAAGGATGTGTTCATGGGGTGACTTTGTAGCATGGTGTGTTGTCTTGAGCTAACTTTATAGCTGGTGGGGAGGACCGATGCCCTTCCCAATGCCCTTCATCTCTTGTGTTGTCCGGCGTCCCCCTTGTCCCTGTAGGCTCTAGCTTGGGGTTCCAAGAATGGGAAGGCACACTTCCTGTCTTGCCCAGCTAACCGTGTTTTATGTAACAGAAAAATAAAGATGCTTGGTGACAAAAAAAAAAAAAAAGTGAAATGCTTTATACAGGGGCGGGGGGCCTGGGAAAGAGAGGTAAACTTGGCTGGGGTTAGCCTAGCCAGGGTTTGCTATGTGTGGAAGCCCACAGGGGTTTTGGGGAAGCAGAAGTGGAAGGACAAATAGGGTCCAAGTGTTGAGTGTTCATGTATTGGTGTATATGTGTGTCAAGTTCCTATTTGTGTGGATTCTAAGGTGTGGATTTGTATAGGTATGTGTGTACCTCTTTTTTTATATGTGTATTTTATGTATGCGTGTATTACTACACAAGTCAGTAATTTTATGTAATTCTGTGTCCAAAATTGAGTGCACGTGTTTCTGGTGTAAATAGATGCATGTATTTGTGCCCATAATTGAGTGTGTGCATTTCTGCGTGTCCATAATTGTATATGTGCATTTCTCCGGAGATCTTCCTCTTGGTTTTGTGTGTGTGCACAAACATCTTCCAGATCTCTTTAAAACGGAATCTTCAATGGATACATTATATTCTATGAATCTCCCTTTAAAAAAAAAAACCCTCCACAAATTCCGTGAATGAATCCAAAATCCACCCTTTCCTCTAAGGCTGTGGGGTGGGCTTGGAAAGGGGTATTACCCTTGCCAATGATCCTGAATGTTCCATGAGTCCTGAAACCGGCCCCATGCTAGGAGGTGGGATTCAGGGCCTCTGACGCAGCCCCCCTCCCACCCCTCATTCAGGCAAAGCAAGGGCTCCCGGGCGCAGCACTGCAACTGGGGTACGGGAGGGGGCAGGGGCCCGCAGACCCGGGCTGCGGAGCCTTGGCGGGGGTGTCCGGGTGCAGGGAAGGTGGAGGGTTTGGGTAGGGGTGAGGGGGGACGGGGACAGCACAGAATAGTATGAGCTCGGCAGGCAAAGACCTCGACTCCCGTCTCCTGCCTAGGTTGGGCCCGCTTCTTATTGCTCTTTTAATAATAAAACCCGGCCCAAATGGGTTTGTAAAACCTACGGCCCCAAGTCGGGGCGGCCTCCGTGGTAAGATGGCGCCGGTGTAAGAGCTGCCTCCTCTTAGTGATGGGGAAAGGGTCATAAATCCGTTGTTGTTTATGAAAATTTACAACTTTGCAATACAACTTTATGAGTTGTTCGGCCCTTCCATTGGCCGCTGTCGGTCATGTGGATGGGAACCGTGAACATGAACTTTTTTATAATTTCCCTTGCGAGAATAGAGCCGCATTCTTTTGCTCCGCTCCGTCCTGCCTGCTTCGGAGCTCTGCCTTCCAGCCGGGCTTGGCTGCGCTTTGTCCGGCGATGGCGAGCGAGATGAGGCCCTGGCCCGGCCCGGCCCGGCCGCTCCCGCTGGAGGTGGGGCGCGTCCAGTTCCCGGCGCCGCGGCGGCCGCTTTGCAACTCGCAACCTGGCTAATTTCCTGCGTCCTCTGGCACCAGGAAGGAGGACGATCCGTCTCCCCGGCTGCCCAAGCGACAGCTGTCAGAGGGGTAGGAGCTTCTGGGAGCCGCCATCTGAAGGTGAGACATGTGGGGAGACAGAAGCAAAGGTGGTGAGATGGCACCCGGCGCCGGTGGCGGTGGGAGAGGGCACCTAGGGCGGCTTTGAAGACAGGCATACTCACCCTCGCCCACATTCACTGTTCACAGTTGCCCCCCCATCACGCGGGCGTGCGCACGCACACACACACACACACACACACACACACACACTCCCTTTCTCTCTCTTCTCCCTGGCTCACCATGGCAGTAAATGCCAGCCTTCCTTCCGTGGCACGGCGTCCTGGTATGGGGCGGGAGCACTGTGGTCTCTCTCTCCTCTTCCCGAGCGACCTTGCCTAGCCACCAAAAGAAGTGGCCCTGCACTCGGCGTTCCCTACCAGCCTCTCGGGTTTGGATTTTTTTTTTTTCCCCATTCATGACCCAATTGGCTCGACTGAATTCCCCAACAACTGGAGACAGCTCCCGACCTGGGGAGGTGGGAAGAGGTGAAGGCAAAGTGAATTAATTGACATGCGTTTTACTGGTATCAACACCGCACCTTCTGTTCCGAGGGAATTGGTTTCTGGAGAGAAAGAATGAGGAAAAAAAGCAAACAAAAACTTACTAATCCAGCCAGGTTCCTCTGCCGATTGCCTGCTTGTCTTCATGCGATTTTCCGATGACAGGGGTGTCTGAGGCGCGGGGAGAGGGACTAGGTGCGTGGTTGGAACTCTGTGTTGGAGGAGAGGATGGGGTTAATCGGATGGGTGTTGCTTGGCGGGAAGTTTCGGAGCAGAGAACCTAGTGGTGTTATTGAGTGTGGTAGGGGCCGCTGCTAAGGTTGAAGGAAGGACGCAAACCGAGTCTGGGCGATAGGGGGACCCCCCACCCACCTCGGCGCGGCCGGCTGGCGACCGCACGCCCCACTTTCCGCGAGCGCGGAGAGGACTGTGGAGCCGCCCGGGAGGAGGCACGGAGGGTGCCGAGGGCATTGGCTTTCGGTGGCGCGGTGGCACGGACCGCGGCTTGGCCTGGGTGCCTCGGCCAGATTTGCCCCAGGAGCTTCCCGGGACTGCGACCAGAAACGATCCTGAGCTCTCTGGGCTCGAGTTCTTTTTGTTTGTTTTGTGACTTCGATTGTTGCTTTCCCACCTTAAGAGAATACCTTGGTACGCACTAGAAAATTCAGAAGGGGCTGTGGATGTTTGGGACGGCCGCGCGCGCTGTGGGTGCGCTCAGGGCGGATAAAGCTGCGCGTTTGCGTCGCAGGGCCGCGGGCGGCCTGACTGCGGCTGCCGCGGGCGGATTATTTATTGCGACCGCGCCGGGCGCTCGCTGCTGCCACGCTGTGGCCGTCGCCGGGACCGACGCCAGCCGCAGCCCCGCGTCGTGCAGCCTGGCGCGACTGCTGCGCGGGCCCCTCGGAGATTCCCTAGCAGGCCGAGGAGAGGGGGGCGAGGGAGGACCTGAGGGGCGGCCTCCCGGGGCCTGTCGGGAGCCTCCCCCGCCTTGGGCTCCCTGACAAGAGCCGGACGCCCGACTAGACTCGGGTCCTCCCCCCCCACCCCCAGCGCCGTGGAGACTGGTTGCACAGGCGGCCTGGCACGTCACGGCTGCTTCTGTCCAAACTGCGCGTCCCAGGGCGCCCCCGGGGCGCACGCTGGTGCGGGGAAGGCGCCCGCTTCGGGATTTTGAAATCGGAGAGACCACTCCTGGTCCCGAGGCCTGCAGGCCTGGCTGGCCCTGAGGAGGACTGACTATGGCAAGAAAGGCGGGCTTTGGCGTCAGGCGAGGGCCTGTGACAGGCAGAGGCCGCACCTGTACGCTATGGGCTCTGGCCTGGGCTACAGATCCAGGCGGCCCGGGGGGACCCTCAAGGTCCCCCCCACACACACCGGCAGGCCGCCCTCCAGGCTGGCGGAGGTCGAGTGGGCCACCCAGGGAAAGGGCGGACTGTGGGGCCCTGCACGCCGTCCAGTCCCCTTTGAAGAGCAGCTGAAAGGTAAGTGGACTTTCTCTGTGGCTTTGACCTAAAAGAGAGAGTCCTGGTAGCCATTCTCAATATCCCAGGAGAGGCTCCCTCCAGCGTCTGGGGCTCCTATTCTTGCCTGAGTGTGTGTGTGTATCTCTCGCTCTGTTTCTCTCTCTCTCTCCCCATATATATATATAGGCACCTAATGCTGGTTGGAGAAATAAATTGGGCCATTGCCAACATAAGATGTACCAGCCTTGGCGAACACGAAGAGATTTCAATTTATTTTTTTCTTAGTGCCTGTCGAAGCTGGAAATACAATGTTTTTTTGGCTCTTAGCTGAGAAATCAAATTCTGTCATTGTGTGGGGGTAATTATTAGATCAAAAATCCAAGTCAAACCGTAACAAATAATAACAACAGTAGTATATGGAGGAAACTGCCATCAGTCCCAATACTGTCTGAGACCTGGAGGTGTGACACAGATATTATAAATGTAAGCATTTATCAACATCTCTGAACAGTTGTTTTTGTCTTACATAACAGTGATTTGTTTGAAATCACTGTCATCTGATGGTCTTGTTTAAGAAACAATAACTCAAACATGATTTTCTTTGGACATAGCATTTAAAAAATAGTTCCCTTTAGGATTTTTAACTCGAGTTTTCATTTTCACCTAACGTGTCCATTCTCTGAGGAAATTCCAGGGAAATATTACATTCTGTCCTCTCCTGCCAGGCCCTAATATGCAAAGGGGAAACTTTCCCAGTTTGGATTGGTTGGGGGCACAGGCAGAAGGCTTCTGGGTGCAGCCCCCATCGGGTGGGCAGAAGCCATTTTCAGGGGTGCTCTCTAGGTTCTGTGGAAGCCACCCATAGCCCAGTCCTTTCCCAGATTTCTCCCTTTGAGGGAAGTGAGGGCAGGGGAAAAAAATCAAAAAGCGAGGAAGAGATTAAGGAAGTTGTTAGCAGATTCCTAGGAAGGCATTGCTACCCCCCCCAGTCCTGAACCCCACGAGCCTGCATTCACTAGAGTTTTGCAGATATTACAAACATCCTCTAGAAATTCAACCAAATTGTATAAATAGTCTTTCTTCAGCCTCCACAGAATTGAGGATTTTAAAGCTAATTCAAGGGTTTTACAAGCTCAACAAATACAGTTGTAAAAATGCCATTGGAAAGATATCACATTTTACAAAATGAGATTGATCCATGTGCTGTAAAAGTCAACTGTCTCGAAGGCACACCTATCAAGCAAGGGAAAGCAACCCAGGACATGCTTTTCACGTCCTGCCCGGGGAAGGCCAGGCCTGGGACCACGGTTAAAAGCAATGCAGACGGTTCCTGGAGCGGTTGAAGTAGCTATTCCCGGTATTAGAGCAACTGCAGGCGGTAGGCCCCCAACCATCCCAGGGAAGCATGGAAAAGGGTATACCCCAGGAAAGTGTGGGCTGTGGGGTGCCCTGCAAACCAAGCACATCAATGATCTCACAACCTTGGGACATTCCAGCTGCCCTCTATGCCTGACTGGGCAGGGACCTTGGGTCGCTGTGCCTCTGAAATGAGGACAGAGATTCCACATCTGGATCTGTCTCAGCTCTGAGCAGTCTGGGCGTCCAGAGGGCGAGTCCCAAGTGCTGGGTGAGGGGAGCTGGTCCCACGGCTGGCTTCAGAGCTCAGTCTCAAGGTCACTCCTCTGTAGGTCCCTTTCTTGTTGAAACCAGTGGTTTCTGGCCTCCCAGTTCCTGGGTTCAAAGGTGGGACGGGGGACGCAGAGCTTGTGGGGTGCTTTGAGGCCACGGGATCGCCGGCCATTGGAGGGGAGCCGGTCGGGACTCAAAGGAGAGGTGTTGTCTGTGGGAGGATGGGGCAGGCGGGGGAGGACGTTTGGCCGCATCCTGGTCAGAGGTGAGCCTTCCGCACCAGCGGCGGCGAGGCCCAGGCCCTTGGTGGGTGTGGGGAAGGAGAGCAAGAAGGGATGCACCGATTCTTAAGGTGCAGGAGTGAGGAGCAGGGAGTGAAGGCCTGGATTCTCAGACCGCCTTGTCCAACTCCGGAACCCGCACCCACGGGTAGGGGGGTGCAGAGGGAGGGGCAAAGTCTGGGCCCTGCCGCGAGGGCAGGCCGACGGGGAGTAAAGCCTTCGTTGTCGCCGCCCCTCCGGGCGCGGGGCTGTCAGGTTTCCTGTTTGGAAAGAAAAACCAGCAAAATCCGACCAGACAAGAAGGGGAGGAGGAAGGAGCGGGCCTGGCGGGGGCCTATGCGGCGGGCCGGGACTCTGGTGCCCCGACCCCGGCCTGATTCGCAAGCCCCTGCCCGGGCCGTGCCCGCCGCTGGCGTTCGGGAGGAGAGCCGGGCCGGCTGGCTGTGCGCGCCCATTAATCTGCCGGGCGGGCGGCGGGCGGGCGGGCTGGGGGCTGTTTGTAACTTTGCTGCCTCGGTCGCCGCGGTCCCCGGGGAGCGGGCTCCAGCGCTCGCTCCCATTGGCCGCCGCCGCGTCAGCTGGTGCGATTTGCTGCTGTCGCTTTTGGCGTTCGGCCATCCAGAAACAAACCAGTTCGATGACTACTAATAGTTATAGCCAGATGTACTAATACACAACAAATCACAGTCCTGCAGAGGGGCGCGCAAATGAGTTCCTATTTTGTGAATCCCACTTTCCCCGGGAGCCTGCCCAGCGGCCAGGACTCCTTCTTGGGCCAGCTGCCCCTCTACCCGGCCGGCTATGACGCGCTGAGGCCCTTCCCGGCCTCGTACGGGGCGTCGAGCCTTCCGGACAAGACGTACACCTCACCTTGTTTCTACCAACAGTCCAACTCGGTCCTGGCCTGCAACCGGGCGTCCTACGAGTACGGGGCCTCGTGTTTCTATTCTGATAAGGACCTCAGTGGCGCCTCGCCCTCGGGCAGTGGCAAGCAGAGGGGCCCCGGGGACTACCTGCACTTTTCTCCCGAGCAGCAGTACAAACCCGACAGCAGCAGCGTGCCGGGCAAAGCCCTCCATGACGAAGGCACCGACCGGAAGTACACGAGCCCCGTTTACCCCTGGATGCAGCGGATGAACTCCTGCGCGGGTAAGGCATTTCCCTGCAGCCCCCCCAAGAGAGTGGAGGGAGAGGGGGAAAGGGGCAGGGAAAGGAGGCAGGAAGGAGGAGACAGGGAGAGTAGAAAGAGGAAATAGAAAGAAAGGAGGAAAGAATGAACAAAGTTTCTTTGGCTTTTTAAAAGCGAATATAAAAACAACAACAACAAAAAACCAACCCATTCCCAGTGAGGCGATCAAGCTGTGGCAGAGTGAAGGCATGGCACTAGTATCCATGTAAGGTGACATCTTAGGGGATCCAGAGGGGTCACTGCCACCCTATGTGAGACTCTGTGACAGGGGCAACCTGAACAGAGAGGTAGGCTGGATGGGAGGGAGTGCCTGGCCACACTTGCCCCTGTAGTCCCCTGCTCAGGTCCCCAAGCAGAGATGGCCTTCTGCACTCATCACTAATAACCCCCCTTCACTCCCCAACCCTTCTCCTTTCTGCCTTTCAGAAACCCATATAGATAGAGGCTCTCGCTTGGCTTCTTCTAGTATCTCCCTAATGCCTTGGAGGGCCACATCCCCAGCCTCAGGATTTTTTCTTTCTCCTCCCTCCCCTCCTCCCCCTTCCACTCAACTGCTCCCTCTTAGCCAACTTCTGCCTCCTTTTGAGGGCCTGCCTGAGTCTCATACACCCAGCTTGGGGGGAGCCCCCCACCCCTGGGCTCCTTTGGCATCAGAACAGATAGCCCATCACAGTCCTACATTTCCAGAAGCCCCAGATGGCCCATAGCTCCATCCCTTTGCCTCTGGTTTCCAAAAATTCAACAAAGAATCCTTGGACCAGGGCAGACCCTAATGCAGATTTTTAAACAATTGTGTTTTGTTTTAAGATCCACTTGTTCTTGTGTTGTCGGGTTTTTTTGTTTTTGTTTTTGTTTTGTTTTCCAAGGGAGCTCTGCATTTCTCAGAAAGGCCATACAATTTGGGGGGAGTTTGCGAAGATTTGAGAGGCCTGACCATTTTTCATCTTAAAAAAAAAAATATTGAGTCCTGACATGTCTGGCCACAATAACACCTTCACAGAGATCGGTGTGTGAATTCCAAGTGTCCTTCCTACTCACTCCACGCCCATCATTACCAGACACACACCCTACACTCCCACAAAAACACGACTCAGGTACCCTGAATTAAGATTGCTCATTCTATCCTTCTGCTTGTAATGGTTTTCTTACAGAGCAGATTTTCCCAAAAACAACTCCTCACTCCAAGCTGTTTTAGGTGGAAAACACGTCGCTTGGTATGAAATAATCTCCCATCCTGCCGGCTTTTGGCCTTAGACATAGCAAGAAAGAGGCTGGAGTGGAGGCGGGTGGTTTCCAGTTTAGAGGCTGGGGGGCGCCGGGCGCGGGTCTGCCTGGTTCGACTGCCGGGATCCTGGCTCACCGGGGCCCGGCCGTTTCTGCCCGCAGGTGCTGTGTATGGGAGCCACGGGCGCCGAGGCCGCCAGACCTACACGCGCTACCAGACGCTGGAGCTGGAGAAGGAGTTCCACTTCAACCGCTACCTGACGCGGCGCCGCCGCATCGAGATCGCCAACGCGCTCTGCCTCACCGAGCGCCAGATCAAGATCTGGTTCCAGAACCGCCGCATGAAGTGGAAAAAGGAAAATAAACTCATCAATTCCACACAGCCCAGCGGGGAGGACGCTGAGGCAAAGGCGGGCGAGTAGACGCCTGGGCAGGGACCAGGCCAGCGCCGCAACCTCCCTCGGTTTTGCCCCCTCGCCTTCGCCTGCTCCCCAACTATTCTCCCCTGCCTGCTCCCATCCGGGGGGCTTCTGCAGCTTCAGGGGAGCGGGAGCTTTGCAAACGCCTGAGCATTTATTTCTTACAAAAAGAAAAAAAAAAAATCCTACACACAGCCAATCCCAGCGGTGGAGCGGGGCGCACTGCACACACAGTCCCGCTTTTCAAGGCTGCCCTAGCCGGCTCCGGATCCCAGGGCGCGCCCCTAATTCGTCCCCAGCCCTTGTGCTATAGCGCCTTTGAGTGCCCCTGAGCTTGGGACGCGGGGTTGCTGGAGAGGAAAGAACCTGGGCCGAGCCCCTTTGGTGTCCCGGCGTTTCCGCCTCGGTCCCTCGGCACCAAGTCCCGGAGGTCACCACCTAATCGACTCAGGCACTGGAAAGAGGGGGCCTAAAGTCTGGGGCCCCAGCACTGCGGTGGCATCCCAGGCCGCTCCTAGACAGGAAGAAGCGTGAGGAACAAAGAGGGCCCTGAGACAGCCTAGTCTCCCAGCCCCGCGCGCAACCGTCCGTGGAAGAGAAGCAACCACAGCCGAGCCGACCCAACCTGGGCACGGGTGGAACTTTGCAGCCCCCACTCACTGGGCTCCCGAAGGCTCCAGCTCCGGATCCCGGATCCCCGCCTCCGATAGTGCCTGCGCTGCTACCAGAGTGGCTTTCGGGACCTAAGGAGGGGGCTCAGGGCCATGGGAACGGCAAGAGTCCTGGTTTCCAAATGTGCCAGGGGTGCCTGCGACGCTCAGCCTCCAGCGGGAAGTACTCCCTGTACCTTTCGGCTATGTTTGTGATTTACTTTCGGCTTTCAGGACCCAGGAAAATAACTACGAAGATACCAGGCACTGCCACGAAATGCTTCCATTAGCACGCTCATCTTACTCCTGGAGGTCTAAGCAAGACCCTAATAATTCGGCCCAAGGATCCCTAGCCTCGAAGCAGCTCCTGTGGCTGAGGGGAGTCTGGGCCCACTCGCTGGGTTCACAGAGAACCCTCCGACTTGGGGCCGTGCTGCCTCGAGGAAAGGGACCTGGTGGGGAAGATTCTCCAGATTGGATACTTAAAGCAAATCAAATAGCGAACTAATGACACAAAAACCGTATTTACACGAAAGAAAAATCGACTCCGGTTATAAAAGTGTATGGAATTTGACCTCGCCTCGGAGAAACACTACACAAAAGCTATCTTTAATAGACGCCTGTCATTTAAGAGCGGCAGGGACACTGTCCCTCATGCACTCACAGAAAAACAGAGCCGTAATTGTAGCTGCTGCTGCGGGCAGGATTTATTTCTCCAATTGGCTAAATGGCCTCCCCCCTTCCCCGAAGGTGATATCTGTATTTTCAAATTTCAGAGCTGCCGGCACGACGGGCAGAACCGACCCCAACCTCGACACAAAAAATAAGAGGGGCTGCACAGCGGGGAAATAAAGTTGTTGTAAATAAAATCCAAGTCACCATCTCCCCCCAATCCTCTGCATCCTCGCCGGGCGCGCGATCGGCAGCTGACGGCCTCACAATTGGTACATCCTAATGGAACTGCGAGGGAAATGCAATAATTTTGCCATAATGGGCTGTAACCTCAATTCGACCCCGGCCCTTGCAGCCCTGGGTCGGAAGCGGAGCGATGCTCCCTGCCTC
This sequence comes from Procyon lotor, assembly GCA_028646535.1. Taxonomy (NCBI): domain Eukaryota; kingdom Metazoa; phylum Chordata; class Mammalia; order Carnivora; family Procyonidae; genus Procyon; species Procyon lotor. The sequence goes on from CM053614.1 coordinate 40,731,871, forward strand.
CAGCGGGTGGCGCTCGAGTCCGACTGAACGGCGGCGGCGGGTGGCGGGCACGCGCCTGGGGCGCGCGCGCCACCCCTCTCGCCTCCACCCAACTCCCCCATTAGTGCACGAGTTTACCTCTAGAGGTCATCAGGCAGGATTTACGACTGGACAACAAAAGCACGTGATTCGAAGTCGTACCCCATATTTGGGTGCCTACGTAGGAGGGAACCAAGTACATGTCCCAGTCATTTCCATAATTCATCATAAATTGTGCAAGGGTGCTATAGACGCACAAACGACCGCGAGCCACAAATCAAGCACACATATCAAAAAACAAATGAGCTCTTATTTTGTAAACTCATTTTGCGGTCGCTATCCAAATGGCCCGGACTACCAGTTGCATAATTATGGAGATCATAGTTCCGTGAGCGAGCAATTCAGGGACTCGGCGAGCATGCACTCCGGCAGGTACGGCTACGGCTACAATGGCATGGATCTCAGCGTCGGCCGCTCAGGCTCCGGCCACTTTGGCTCCGGGGAGCGCGCCCGCAGCTACGCGGCCGGCGCCAGCGCGGCGCCAGCCGAGCCCAGGTACAGCCAGCCGGCCACGTCCACGCACTCGCCTCCGCCCGACCCGCTGCCCTGCTCCGCCGTGGCCCCCTCGCCCGGCAGCGACAGCCACCACGGCGGGAAAAACTCCCTGGGCAACTCCAGCGGCGCCTCGGCCAACGCCGGCAGCACCCACATCAGCAGCAGAGAGGGGGTTGGCACGGCGTCCGGAGCCGAGGAGGACGCCCCCGCCAGCAGCGAGCAGGCGAGCGCGCAGAGCGAGCCGAGCCCGGCGCCGCCCGCCCAACCCCAGATCTACCCCTGGATGCGCAAGCTGCACATAAGTCATGGTAAAGCCAGCCTTTTTCTAAATCCACGCGGCCGCGGGGGCGCGGCTTTCGGTCCCCCTTCTCTCCTTTACCGCCCTCTCTCCCGGTCTCTCTTCTGGTCTTGCCTCTCCCAGCCCTGTGGAGTCTCTCCCCGCCGTTCTCCTTCCCCTGCCTTCCTCCTTTCACCTTCTCTTCTCTGCAGTGCCCAGCGCTCGCAAGTCGGGGGCGGGGGGGAGGAGAAGGGCCGCTGGCCAGGCAAGTTTAGATGTGGAAACCGGGGGGAAAAGGAAAAATCCCATATCGAACCCCAGCGCCTCGGAACGCGCTCCCGGGTCAGGCCAGCCGAGCAGGGCGCAGAGAGGTAGAGGATGGCAGTAGGGGCCGTGAATCGGGCTTGTCAGGGCGGATAATTTATGAGGAGGGCTACGCTGGGGAAACAGCGTTACTAATTAGAGTCCCCGAAAAGGGGCTTGGGGGGGGCAATAATCGAGGCGAGAGCCGGCGGGATTCTGAAGTTTGGGAGCAGAAGGGACAGCAGGAAAGGGGAAGAAAAAGAAAGCAGGCGCCCCAAGCGTGCAGGCTGGAACAGAAGGCGGCTCGCGGGGCTGGAACTTTAAGGGAGGGTGACCTGGAGGCCACTTGAGCGCTCAGGAAAGGGCCTTGCTTCCTTGGGTTTCTGAGAGGTGGGCTGCCTGGGAGGGCTGTGCCCCACCTCGGGACTCCAGGGGCAGGGCCAGAGGGCAGGAGAGGGGTGAAGGAAAGCCGGGCAATCCTCCGGGACGGGGCTCCAGCCTCAGATGGGCCGATCGTTCCCAGAGTCCAAATTGTATTGTTTTCTCTCTAGAAAGGAAGAGGGAAGGAAATTCGGGAGGGGTGGGCGGGCGAGGAGAGAGGACTTGTTGAGCTTTTCCCCCCTGTTCCCTGCTCAGGACCCTAGCTCGACTTGGGTAACCAGGGGCTGAGGAGTTGGTGGCTAAATCGCTGACTTCTCTGTTGCAGACAACATAGGCGGCCCGGAAGGCAAAAGGGCCCGGACGGCCTACACGCGCTACCAGACCCTGGAGCTGGAGAAGGAGTTCCACTTCAACCGCTACCTGACCCGCCGAAGAAGGATTGAAATAGCACATGCTCTTTGCCTCTCCGAGAGACAAATTAAAATCTGGTTCCAAAACCGGAGAATGAAGTGGAAAAAAGATAATAAGCTGAAAAGCATGAGCATGGCGGCGGCGGGAGGGGCCTTCCGCCCCTGAGTATTTGAGCGTTTAAAGTACTGAGCAGTATTAGCGGATCCCGCGTAGTGTCAGTACTAAGGTGACTTTCTGAAACTCCCTTGTGTTCCTTCTGTGAAGAAGCCCTGTTCTCGTTGCCCTAATTCATCTTTTAATCATGAGCCTGTTTATTGCCATTATAGCGCTTGTATAAGTAGATCTGCTTTCTGTTCATCTCTTTGTCCTGAATGGCTTTGTCTTGAAAAAAAAAATAGATGTTTTAACTTATTTATATGAAGCAAGCTGTGTTACTTGAAGTAACTATAACAAAAAAGAGAAAAAAAAACACACAAAAAAGTCCCCCTTCAACCTCGTTTAGTGCCAATGTTGTGTGTTGCACTCCAGTTGTTTAACTGTGCATGTGAGTGGAAGTGTTCCTGTCTCAATAGCTCCAAGCTGTTAAAGATATTTTTATTCAAACTACCTATATTCCTTGTGTAATTAATGCTGTCTTAGAGGTGACTTGATGAGACACAACTTAACTTGTTTGACGTGTAGTGACTAGTGGCTCTGTGACGAAAACTGTGACTCCGAGCGGTGTGTCCCTGCGTGCCTTTGTAGGACCCTTTGCACGAACTCTGGAAGTGGCTCTCATAAGCGCAGCTTCAGTGATGTATGTTTTTGTGAACAAAGTTACAAATATTGTCCGAGTCTGGCTGTTTAAGCAAACTGTGATCAGCTTTTTTTTTTTTTTGTATTTGTTTTTAAGGAAAAAAAAATACTGACTGGAAACAAAAAAAAATAAACTTTCTATTGTAAGTTCTCTTGGTCTGGTTTGTGCCCAAACAGCAAGCGGCTCTTTCTGCTCTTCTGTCTGTCCAGTGCTGGAAGGCAGTGAGTCTGAGGGTACCTGAGCAGCCTGCCTGTGCAAGGAAACCTCAGACCAACACCCTGACCCGCGACTTGCCTAACTCTGACCCATCAGAGTTCAGGGCAGAAGGTGGAAAAGCTGTAGGTGGTTCCACAGCCTGAGTCCAACCTGCCCATCTCTTGAGGAAACCAAGCTAACTTGCTGGGTACAAAAAAAAAAAAAAAAAAAAAAAGAGGAAGAGAGAGAAAGGAGCAAAAGCACAGGGCTTTGTTAGCCGCCCTCAGGGCCCACACAGAGGCTGCCTCTTTCCTAAGGTCATCCTAGGCCTCCACTTGCTGAAGAGGCTGCTGCACCAGGTTGTGGCTCCCAGACCCTCTGCCCCTAACCCACCCAGTTACCCCTTCCCCTTCCTCACCCTGAGCCCAGTTGGCTTCTTTTGCTACAATTAATTTGCTACAAATGGAAGGTACTTACCCCATCCTAGCTCGATTGGGAAACTCCTCAGAGCAGCTAAAGCGCAACTAGAGATTTGCACATTTACCGACTGCTTACACTGATGCCGTCTTTCCTTTTAAAAGTTATAAAACAGTAAACTTTATAAGCCCCAGTTCCGGCTATATGACATTTGGGTGCCAAATGAATAGGGTTTTGTCTATGAATTAGATCGTAAAATCATCCATAGCACAGACAGATCGGCTCACTGGCTATAAAACGTCACGTGGGGCCATTAAAGTAAGTTTTATGGTTTTGGGGAGTTGACATCCAACATTATATACCACATAACATATAATCTCACTGACGCTGGACTCCATTTGACTCTTTTGCAGGCTACGTGTGCCGCCTGGTCATTCAAATTGTCAATTTTAGGTCCAGAAGTGTCCAAACCACAAGTTCTCAAAACTCTCTGAAAAATGGCTCCCTCCGAGTTAAGGTAAGCTCGCCTCCTGAGCGCTTTCAAGTTTATTTGTACTCTGGAAACTTTCTTCCTCGATCTTTCTCTCTCCCCTCTCTCTCTCTCTGGTTCAGTAACTCTGTGGTTGCCTCTGAATTCAAAAGGGCAGAGCCAACCTCCCCTCTGCCCACAGGAGCAGCGCCGGGAGCCAGCCCCGCGGAGGCACCCCGGTGAAAAGCGCCTGTGGCCGCCGCGTCCCCAGGCCTAACTTTAATTGCTGCACAACCGCGAATGTTAATGACTTCCGCTGCTCTCGCCGGCGTGCAAAAGATGATTTTTGTGTGCGAATGGGCCCGTGTGCGCAGACCTGGCGAGGCCAAGCCCCCCACTCCGGGGCTGGCGGGGCTGGCTCGTCGGGGGGCAGCGGAGCCCTAGGGTGGGGGCTGGGAGACAGTGGGGCGCCGGCCGCGGGCGCCGAGGGCCGCGCTGCGCTGAGGAGTGCTTGGAGTTTGAAAGAAAGGCCCGGGCAGGGCCGAGGCGGACTCTGGCGGGATTCCTTACGGGGCTGTGGCAATATGTCTTCGCGGGCCGAGGTCATTTGGCAGCCCTGAATTGAGGCGGCTGCCTTCGGGGCCGAGTTTCAGGCTCGCTCTTGAGAGGGCGGGAGGGTGGCAGAGGCCGGCGAGGCGAGGGCCGCACCTCCAGGCTGGGCCCCTGGGTGGTCAGGCCGAGCCCAGGACTGTGGGGACTGCGGGTCCCCACCTGGGGGGGGAGGGGGAGGGCTCCCCACCCCCTCCCCACCCCACCCCCCCGCACCCGGGACCAGGCCCTGAACCTTGTTTGCCTGCACGTTCTTTTTATTTCGGTGGGACTGTTCTCACCCGCCTGTGAGTCTGAAGCAATAAACTTTATGGCCGGATTTAACTTTAGTCTTTGAATCCCCAGGCTAAATGAAAGGAGTTGAAGTGCTTTCTTTTCTTCCGCCTTCCCTTTCTTCTCCCTCTCTTCTTTCCTTTTCCTCTCCTCCTCTGTAGAATTAAGACCTGTGGGCACAGGCGCTCAAAAGGCAACTTAGGGGTCCCCCTAGGTAACACTAAAGATGAGAGAAATTTACTCCCCCTCAACATACAAATTCTGTCTTCCAAACTGCGCCCTAAAGTTTGGAGGGAAGTCGAGGTGTCTTCAGTGCCCAACTTAAAAGTCTCCAGAGCCATTAAGTTGTTTTTCCTGACACGTCATAAAGGATAGTTTAGGGAAGAAATTGGTCGTTTGTCAGTAGGAGATTTCCGCCTTTCTTTTGTTAGCTGCTCTTTCTGTTTGATCCCAGGAAATTTACATAATCTATGATTTCCAAAACAGTACCCAATATTTCACCAAGAGTGAAGTAAGGTGAAATAAATTTTTCCTGGGTACAATTCCAACTTGGCCTCAGCCACCACCCCCTCTGGCCCCAAACCCTCACATTATTCGGTGGCAGTGGCAAAGTAACTGGGGATGCTGTGGCCTGTCCAGGGGTCTTTCTCTGGATAGGTACCCACAAGAGACCTAGCACATTTCCCTCATTCGGTCTGAAGAATTAAGCCAAATTCCCCAGCTCAGAAATGAAATTAAAAAATTAAAACTTCTGTCTCCAAATGCTTTTCTCCTTCGGAGCTGGATAGTTTTCTGCAAGGGCTAATTGGTAAAGATATTTACTAAGTGCTTAAAGTGAAAAAAAAAAATTAAAGTATTGTTTGGGAATTTCAACAAACTTTATTGTGTGGAGGCCACTTAAAGTCACCATAGGTCCAACAGTTGTCCCCAAAGTCAGAGGTCCAAAAAACAAAGCTGGGAAGTTTTCTGAAAAATCAAAACCCTCCCACAAGTCCCACTTGTCTGAAATAGTGGCAAGGCAAATCCCTGAAGTCATCCTTCGTGACCTGTTAAAGTACCAGTATTTCAGCACTCAGGGACATGCCTCCGCATCTTTGTGGGAACCAGAATATAAACTCTCTTTGGGTTCTCTTTTGTCATTTTCTGTGTCTGTGAGAATTCTGAAGTTTTTGTTTTGCTGCTCTGACTTTTGAGTTCTTGACTGGAAAATATTGGGTTAAGGTTTTATTTTAGTTACTCATTTGGTGATCTTGCTTGAGTGATTTCTTGGTGACTAAAATTAGTAGTAGGAAAAAAAAAGAGCGATAGGGCTTCTGGCAGGTTCATTTGAGTAACTTGCCCGGAGGAAGCATCCACACCACCTCCGTGGCCACATCCCACCCTGGGTGTGGGAATGGGCAGAAAGGCTGTTGGACCGAGATCCAGCATTACCCACTGTAGAGAATCTTTCCCATGAATTAAAAAAAAAAAAAATCACAGGCTATATATATTGTCAACTTGCTTATTTCTGTCTGTTGTAATCTTCATAAGAGTTCAGAGTTCTTAAGAGAGCAGATTAAGTCACAAGGAGTTAAGTGACTTTTTAAAAATACAGCATCCAGTCAAACCTATGTGAGCATTATTGGAGACATTTTTTTCTTCCTATTTTCATAGGAAGCATAATAGAGAGGACGGCTGCTTATCTGCTCATTTTGTAGATAAGTTATTTCTTCTTGTGCCTTCTTTGGTGTTGTTTTTGCAGAGGAACTTACTTAGAAAAAAAAATCTCTGTCATTAAGGGCTTTATGAAGACATCTAGCCTCAGCCGGTGGCAGAAGTGTCTGTGCTCCTCGTCTTGTAAAAGGAGAAGGTGTCCTGTATGTGCAGGGCCTCGTTTGTTTCTACAAGCTGAAGAGACAATATTTCCTGAACTATAAATATATTAGGAAGCTTCTGGTCACACTTACTTAGGGGTTTGTTAGGGTTTCCATGGTCTAATTTCACAACATTATGCCGAGATTCCTTTCCTCCAGCTCTTTCCCCTGCTTCATTGTTGGCAGCTTTGGGAGAGCGGGACAGAATTTTCTACCAGAAATAGAGTCATGTTCATTTGTTGAGATGTGAAGAGTATTACATCCAAACAATTAGTGAGGGGGGGAGCAAATTACATCCTGAAAGATGGGGTATGAAAGAAGGAAACAATCCTTTTGGCTTAAAAGATGCCCTACGAAGCCTCTCTCCTGCCTTAGCTCGGGAGTCTGTCTAGTCTGTCTGAGGTTTGCCCACCATGGAGAGTGTAGAACGTTGTGGGCTCCATCCCTTTGGCTTCTGAGATAGAATTTCTTTCTAGTCAATGACAAAACCATAAACGGGGCTTCCAGACAAGGCTGAGGGGGTCAGCCGAGGTTCCCACCCACATAGGAGAGGGAACCACAGTCCTGGCCATTCTAAACCCCACAACTGGAAGATCTGCCTACGTCTGTTTTGTTTGGTGTTTTTCACAAAGAGAGCTGTCCTTCTTCCACCAGGTCCCCTCCCCACAAACCGGTCTTTTCAATAATAATATTTGTTATGAAGGTTATTGGGTAATTATTGCGATTTTGTGAAGCAGCCCTTGCTGGAGGTGAAGTCTGTCATCGCCTAACAAATGACGCCCGTGCAGTTCACTGCCGGGTTAAGTAAATGCAGAGAAGATAAATCTGCACACCCTAGGAATCGCCAGCAGAGCACGCTTTAGTACAAGTTCACAGTCAACTCGCCTGCCTGGGCCAGCTCTCCCAACAATTAGGGCTGCATCTTTATTTTTAAATAAAGAAAAAAAATGTCTCCAACTCCCACTGCCTGCTTTCTCCCTGTTTTCTTTTTTCTTTCCCTTTTTTTTTGAGGTTCCACCCTCCTATTTCAAATTTTCCCTGCAAATGTGATAATGAGTGATTTTAAAAATAATCTCCCTCCTATTTAAGTGCTGACAAAAAGAGGTAGGAGGCTGATCTGACAGGAAGCACAGTCACAAACACCCCAAAATATCCAATTCACTCTCTTGCTCCAAAAGGCAGTGGCAGAGGCAGGGTGTCCCTGAGATCCCTGGGAGGGGGGGCTTCCCCCTGAAAGGAGAGGCACAGCTTTGTGTATCTTTGTGGCTAGTGCGTTGCAACTGCGGGTCAAAAAGTTGAGGGTCAAAAGTTTATGTTGTGCAGCACTCTTAGTCATCTGCCCAGACAGAGTTTGATGTCAATGTTAGAGCTGCGATCTTGACTATCAGCACAAAAGATAAAATGGCTCGGAGTGACGCGTGTATCATGGTATGGACTCCAGGTGAACCCTAGTGGTTGAATGACCTCAATTACGGAGGAAAGGATAGAAAATTCCTCTTTTCAGGAGTAATACATGCTGTATTTCATCTTGAATTATCGCTCCCATTCTGAGGGAATAGCAGCAGGTAAATAGGCATAGATTGCTGAAACACCAACACCTTGGATGTTGGAGAACCAGGAGTCTGTTTGTGAGATTGGCACAAAATTAAAAGCCTCAAAACAAAACTCATCAGTGGACCTTTAAGAAGTAATGTAGCAAGTTTTCAAGGTTTCATCGTATCTTCAGAGGCAAGAGAACCCGGCAGGATGGTTCCTTTATTTGAAAATTGTTATTTTGATTGGACAGTTTCTTTTTCTTTTTCATACGTATAATGATCCTTCAAGCGGGTGAGAACAAGGGCAGGCGCAGGCACTTCTTGTAAAATGTATTCTTTGCAATTTTCAAACACAGAATGATTTTTCTGAAACCTCCACCCACTAAATGCAAAGAGTTCTCAGAGCTGGGAAGGGAAGGAAGGAAGTGGAAATGCTTCCGAAAGGCAGGATTCTTCCACCCTCCACCAGGGAGAAAATGCTTATGGGTACCATGAAAATGTTCCTATTGTTGGAAATTTTTCATTATGTTTGTTGTTAACCCTAAGCTGGAATGTAAGAGAAATGCTACAATCTGTAAGTGGAAAACTAAACTGAAAAGAATATGCCATTTGAACAGGAAAATGGAATCCATAAATGCCAGACCACTTTGTCAAGACCACCGTGAGGGACCTCTCTTCTTCCGAAAATATTATTTAAAAATACATTTGGAATAAAGCTAAGGAGAGGGAAGCAAGTTCAGGAGAAAGGGTGGGAGAGTAGAAAAGAAAGGAATAGTGTATTAAGGAAGCCAACTGGAACCATGCCTCATGTGTGAATTGCAACTGGAGAACTAAACAATATTTTATTTTTCATGCACCTATATTAGCTGTAAATGTTGGTGCCCTTAGAATCTGTTTTCTGGGGGGACATAGTGTCCTTTTCTATGTATTGATCCTCAAGTAATCAGAGTAGGAAAACAGAAGAGAAAATGAATTTTTTTCCTACATTTTCCCTTTTAACTTTAGAGATGAGTTAATTCAACTACTCAGAATGTGGACTCTTGCAGGGATATTTAAGATGATCCCAATATATTCTGGTCAATTGGATTTGCTGGTGCCAGGTATGTTTAATGGTAAAGTAAATACTTCCTAAGCACCGCCTTCATGGAAGCAATCAGATTGCTTCCACTGTGCAATGTGTAAAGTTTTCACTCTGGCCAAGAGCTTGAAGCCAGATGGGGGTGTGCCAGATGAAAATAGAAAAAAAAAAAGGAAACAACCGTGGTGATTGCTGTTATAGCAGTGAACACTTCACCACATCTGGGCTAGCGAAATGAAGAAAACTGAAACCCCCTCTATTACTCACCAAGGCAATTATGTGTCTCTTCAAGAAGACCTAGCTATTGTATTATTGGTTAGAAGTGTGCCACACCTTAGAAACATGTCAACTTCAATAAGCATAAACACTCCTTCAACGGTTTTAAAGTTAAAAAAAAAAAAAAAAGTACCTGCAGAAGTTATTGCTTTTGGAATACCTACTTTTTTTTTTTTTTTTTTTTTTTTTTAATCTGGAGGATTTTTATCTTTAGGCCCCTCACACGATTCAGGTTAAAATTCATGTCTAATCCGGATACATATTTCAATCCGTATGTGTGGGTTGAGCACATTTAGAATGTGCACTATTCTAAACTCCTACAAGGAAACTGCCCCTTGGTCGAATGACTGATAGAGTATTGCTTCTCTAAAATTATATGCCTAGTGTAGGTCTCAGGAAGTCCTCAAATGCCACCATCAGGCATTTTGAAATTCAGCTATTACTGTGTGCGCTCCAGAGACTTGCTTCAGTCAGAGAACAGTCTGGAGAACTCTCGCTCTAAAGAACAAAGGACAAATACAGTCAATACATTCCATAACGTTTACATTTCCTTTGCTTTTCCCCTTGGTTTTCCCTGAGAAGGAGTGACCTGGGCAAAGCACCCTGCTCTCTAAAAGACACTGTATAGACCTTTTAGAAGCGCAAAGTCCAAGGCCGAGGTGAACTTCAGGTCAGCGCGTCTAACAAATATGAAAATGTCGGCTAGTGAAGGGCGCGCCTTGTGATTTAACAAAGACTGTCAATGTGTAAGATTAATAAGAAACAAAATGCGCACGGTGTCACTGTTCGGTCACTTTGAAACTTGGGACAGGGTTGCATTCAAGAGGGAAGGCTGTTCCAAATATATTCAAAATGATTCAAATCAAATTCAAACGAGGCTGCAAACACTGCCTCCCTCTCGCCCTCCCTCTCCCTTAGACTCCCTTCGCTCTCCTTTTCCATCTGGGATTCGAGGACATGATGAAAAGTTATTTCACTTAATGGGATTTTAAGAAAGCTTTTGTTGGAAATATATGTTATCTCCGCACGTGGAAATGAGCAAATGCGCTCACCAGTTTCCCAAGAAAAGGATAACGCTTTCACCCTGCTAGGGGCTGGGGCCAGTTGGTGTGCGAAGATTAGCACGCTCCCTCTCTGCTCGATTTCAGGGCATCCCATCTTTTCTCGGGTGAGACGCTGCTGGTAAACTTCAGTTTATTTATTAATCGAGTTAGTCTCTTCCTGGCTTTACTTTGGTGTGTTGGATTTTGTATAAAGGCAAGAGGTTTTGGGGTTTTTTTTAAAAGCGTTTTTCAAAAGAGTATTTGATTCAATGGAATGATGCTATGGCTTGCAAAGAGAGATTGTGGAAGGATCAGAAAAGGTACTGAGATTGTTTATTACAGCCATAAATCTTGCAGTAAAATGTCAAAATGTCCGTGCGTGAGATAACACTTGGTGGTCCTGGCTCCGTTTGTGTTTATGATAGGAACCACAAAGACAAGTTACAGGCCTTGGGGGATTCTGTGTAAGCCCATCTTCGAAAAGTAATAGAGCCACATGAAACACAGGCACAGTTAACTCGTTTAGGTTAACCATATACAAAGCAGTGCCTGTGTCTCGTTAATACTTTAAAATAGAAACTCGGTAGAGGGTTCTGAGGCTAAACAACATGAATTTTGTGTTTTAGTGTCTGTAAATAATATTAAACAGATGTAGTTAAGACCCTAGTACTCAAAGCTGATGACGTGAGGAGGGCAGAATTTCCTTGTCATGTTTTTTTTCTTCCCCTGAAGCTTAGGAAGCCACGTTTTGTAAATTGCATGCTGTATGTATATATTGTTCATATAAAATATGCATATATTATTTTTTTCTTGCTGTAGAGAAATACTGGTTTAGTTAGCTGTATCGTAGGCTAGATTTCCCTCCAACTCTAGAGAGGATGTCTAAAGATTACACTCAGCGTTGATTTCAGTCTGTGGCTCAGATTTCATTTAAAAAAATTTCAGGGTGCCCCTTGTCGATGGACAGCACTCTTCAGAGACACACATCCAATGTGGAAACCTCTTTGTACCACTTCAGGGTGATCCCTGTTGGAAAGCTAACATGATCCCTTTTTTAACCTCTTTTCCTAAATTAGTTTAAAGATTAGTCCCATATAATAGGCTTTATGTGGCTAAGCATTAAATGACTATCCATCAAATGGATATATTCCAGCATTTAGTAACTCATATGAGTAAGCGATATAAATGAAGATAGAATTGACATTCCTTTTGAAGTGTCTCCAGGCTTAGGCTATAACTTTCCTTGTCTGCAATCCAGACTCAGTTGTGAGAAGGGTGTTTATACTGCTCTTTGAAAATTCAACTAAGGTGCATCAGCTGAAAAATCCTTGCTTTGCATGCCAATATGAAATTATTTTTAGCATGGTGACTATGCTAGTTTGCACTGCTTTCATCTAGGCTGACAAGTAGAAGATCCAGGTGTGTCTGTTACTCAGAAAGTGAAAGGGAAAGTACACACTACCAGTAAGGCATCAGTATTTACTTCAAGGATCAACATTAGGTGGAATTAATATGTAATTTATTTGTTAATAATGGCGTAATTAGTTTACCCATCAAATTTCAATTACGAAATGGCAGGCAACAGTCTTCTTTCCCCTCTTTCCAGAGCTGCTGATATCGTTAATATGCTAATTTTCAGCAATTCAGAAATTATAGACTATCCTGTAAATAGAACTTTAGCCTCAAACACAGCCTGAAAAAAGCAGCATCCAGAAGACAAAATATAGAATTCTTAGCGGGAAAAGACCCGTCAGCGATCAGACTGGGCACAGCGCCTATTCCGTCCTTAGCTTGTTTTGTTCGGGGATTGTTCTGAAATAGGAAGTTGTTGGTTTCAAAGCTTGATTTTGTGGAGGCGTCGCCGCTACCTATTCCCACCCTTGGGCTACTTTTTCTCTCACAGTCGCACCTAGTAAATGCAAGCGTGTTTAACTCTCACATCGACACCTCCATCAAATGAGATGCTATTAGAAAGGTTTGGATTTTTCTCGATAAAAAAAAATCAAATAGACTCTGTCTCTAAAAGAAAGAAAAAGTGAAAAGTGCCCATCCGGTTATATTGGAACGGCGTTGCTTTACATCCTTGGGTCGATTTTTCTCAGCTATTCACCCAACCACCCTTTGCGGCTCCTGCCGGGCTTCTCAAAGCAGGGGATCTCTGGCGCACGATGTGGGGAAGAGGTTCAGCTGGTGAAAGAAATGGGTCTGTTGGCCTTATTCGTTTTATTCCGGGACCAGGATTAAAACCAGGATACCTCCAAGGTCTCGACGCCATTTCCTTCCCCCGCCGGCCTCGAACCCTGGAAGACGCCAGGCCAAGCTAGGCTGGGCCCGAGGTCAGCGCTGGGCCGCTGTCACCCGGCTGCCCCGAGGCCTACGCTAGGAGTACGGCACGGAAAGGGCCCTGCCTGGGTGTCCAAGAGGACCAGAAGCACTGGCGGTCCCCGAATTCCCATCAGGACTCAAAGTTGGGGGGTTGAGGGGGGGAATCCAACGCTGCAGCTCCCTCCCTCCGCCGGAGGCCGGACAGTGGCATCCATCACCCACCCGCGCGCTTCCTGATCCGGGTCCGCGCGCGCGGCGCGCCCATTGGCGGGGGCTGGTCACGTGGTGGGTAGGGCGGGGGCGCGCGCGGGACCGAGACGAGCGCGCGCGAGTGGGGGCGGGGGGGAGGAGCGGCGCGAACTTTGGTGGCGTTTGCGGCGGCGGGAGGGGGGGAGGGGTAGGAGCTTGACAGCGGGGGAGGGGAAGGGAGCAGAGGAAAGGGGGGGATGGGAAGCGAGGCAGGAGGGGGAGGGGCCTCGGCGAGCCCAGAAAAACGACAACGCGAGAAAAATTAGTATTTTTGCACTTCACAAATTAATGACCATGAGCTCGTTTTTGATAAACTCCAACTACATCGAGCCCAAGTTCCCTCCCTTTGAGGAGTACGCGCAGCACAGCGGCCCGGGCGGCGGAGACGGCGGCCCAGGCGGGGGCCCCAGCTACCAGCAGCCCCCAGCGCCCGCGGCCCAGCACCTGCCGGCGCAGCAGCCCCAGCTCCCCCACGCGGGCAACAGCCGCGAGCCCCCCGCCTCCTACTACGCGCCACGGGCCGCCCGCGAGCCCTCCTACCCTGCGGCCGCGCTCTACCCCGCGCACGGTGCCGCCGACGCCGCCTACCCCTATGGCTACCGCGGTGGCGCCAGCCCGGGGCGGCAGCCACAGCCCGAGCAGCCCCCGGCGCGAGCCAAGGGTCCTGCGCACGGCCTGCACGCGAGCCACGTCCTGCCGCCCGGGCGGCAGCCCCCGCAGCCGCCTCCCCCGCAGCATCGCGCGGCGCCCCCTGCACCCCCGCGGCGTTGCGAGGCGGCTCCAGCCACCCCGGGCGTCCCGGCAGGGGGCAGCGCCCCCGCGTGCCCGCTGCTCCTGGCCGACAAGAGCCCGCCGGGCCTGAAGGGCAAAGAGCCTGTGGTGTACCCCTGGATGAAGAAGATCCATGTCAGCGCCGGTACGTGGCGCCGCTGGGGAGGCGCGGGAGGGTGGGCTGGGGCCGGGCCGGGGTTCGGGGGTCGGGGCGAGGGTCAGAAGAGGAGGCTGAGGGGAAGGGGGCCTCTGGAGGGGAGCCCCCATCAGGCCCGAGCTACAGTGGGATGTGGGTGTGTGCGCGCCAGCCAGCCGCCTGATCCGAACGTGAGAACCCTTTTGTACCCGGGGTCCCTTTATCGAGAGATTTACGAGACGCCAAACTGTTAGGGCAGTAATTATAGCCCCCATAAATTTAATTGCCCTGGCAGAGGCTTCAGGCCATGTGTCTTTGAAGCTTTTCTTCAGCCCCAATGCCCAGCACCATTCTTTATGGCTCTCGGGTGTTTCCCGTTGTCAATAGCCTGTGAAACATTTTCTTTGCCGTTTTATGTATCTTGCGTGAACTTGGTGTCAGGTTATTATATAATGATGATGTCCAATTGCTCTTCCCCACCCCACCTTCTCTCTCCTCCTCCTTTCCCTCTCTTCCACTCCCTCCTCCTTGGCCTTCTCCTTCGGGGTTATGGGCGTTCAGTCAACCCCAGTTATAACGGAGGGGAGCCCAAGCGCTCTCGAACCGCATACACCCGACAGCAGGTCTTGGAGCTGGAGAAGGAGTTCCACTTTAACCGCTACCTGACCCGGCGGCGCCGCATCGAGATCGCCCACACGCTCTGCTTGTCCGAGCGCCAGGTCAAGATCTGGTTTCAGAACCGGAGGATGAAGTGGAAGAAAGATCACAAATTGCCCAACACTAAGATGCGATCCTCCAACTCAGCCTCGGCCTCAGCAGGCCCGCCAGGGAAAGCACAGACTCAGAGCTCGCACCTGCATCCCCACTCCCACCAGGGTGCCTCCACACCCATTCCCTCCTCCATATAATCTTCTAGAGATCTAGACCAGTTTCATTCCCCCATCTGCTTTTCCCTCCTCTTCTGCCCTTTTCCCCATACTCCTGCCTGTCTGGACCATAACAGACCCCAAAACAAAACCCAACTTGGCAAAAAGGATAATAAAAAAGACATTATCCCGGTAAGACTAAGTACTGGTTGCCACCTAAGAGAGGACAATAGCCAGGGTGCTGGCTGATGGAACGACCTGCTGGCCTGAATAGGGCTGGCCAGGTTTAGGTACCTGAGAAGGTCCACTTGGCAACAAATACTTTTGAGACAGGGCTCAAGTCAGCTGGACAGCCCATGCTGACTAGGGACACATATATGTATATTTGTTGCAAGCAGAAGAAAACAGACCCTTTTCCCACCTTCCCTACCTCCCCCTTCCACATTAAGGCAGCTCATACAAGCTTGTATTGAACTGAATAAATGAGTAGACATTGTGGACCTCACAAGATTATTTAATTCTCAAAATGTATAGACCTTGATGGTAGATGTGACACATGTTAGTCTCCTTTCCTTGCATTTATTTAAAATATTGTTGTAGAGTTGTTGTTGTCTTACTCTGAGGCACAATCTTGGGGGAGCGGGGAGTGCATTTAGACCCATGTGCAACTGTACAAATTGTGGTGTGGCCGTATAAAGAAGCCATGTGCTGAGAATAAACTCTGTTTAAAAAACCATTAAAGTTCTAAGACACATTTGTGTGTTTCCTACTTTTAATTAAAAAACAAAAGTTCTCTGGATTGAGACGTTTGACCTTGCATGTAAAAATCCTATAGATGGCTCGAGCTATGTTCACTTGGATTCTGACTGCTCACATAATTTGTGTGAGTGTGTTCAACTTGAGCTGAACTCTTGTCAAGTTTGACCCACTGTGGGAAAAGTTCCAAAGAGCAGGGAGGCTCTTGAGCTCTGAGAGGGCTCCTCTTCTTCCCAAACTTGGCCAGGCTTTCAGGCTTCGAGTCTGTGTAAGGCATAGAAACGTGTCCTTCCCTGCAATGAAAGGTGAAACCGCGCAATGCTGAGGGCCCAGGGGTTTCTGCAGCTGTTCTACACGCTGAACTCTGAGCACACTTGGAAAGAAGTGGTCCCTTTGGTATTTATTGCACCTTCACACTTAATCTGCCTGTTTCCCTGGAGATAAAAAAATAGTTTGTGTGGACAGATGAGATTGCTTTTTGTTTCTTGGCTATTTGTAAGGTTCTCTTCGCTAACTACAGCTTGGGGATTTTTGTTTCTCTCTCTTTCTCTCTCTCTCTCTCTATTTTTCAGAAGCAAAAGCTTTCAAAGTAAACTGAATATTTATGGTAAACCCTCCAAAGCTTCTCTGAGGAAAGAAAAAGCATAATGACACTCCCAAAATGTGCCCCAAGCAAGGTAGACCCAAGAGTAGACAGTGCTGGAAAAAAGCCAAACTCTGAGCCAGGGTCACTTTCCCCAAATGCTCCTGGATCTTTCTGCCCAACTGAAAGAACTAGATTCAAAGGTTGAAAATCAAAACCCACATCTCAATCTCTGTACCTCTAGTATTTATTTACTGATTTACAAATCAGTAAAGAGGATTTAGACTTGGTTGTCACTGAAGGGAGGATTCTGCAACACGATGTAGAAAACCAACACAGCAGCCCCAGAATGTACCTGTCACCTGGCCAAGTGAGTGGATGCAGTATAATTCATGTGTTTAATTCATGTTATCATTTTAGCAGAGATGGGAGGGGGCGCTCACCTACCTTTGCTATACCAGAGGAATTTTAAACACATTTTCCCATCGGTGGCAAACCCTTAGCCATCGGTCAGTGCTGTTCCTCCTTTTGCCGCTGTTGCCCTGTATGTGATACAGGAAAGGATGATATCAGTTCCCTACCTATGAACAAACCAGATCTAGGAGGAGGGTGGTGGACACCAGTCTCTGAGGGGCCTCCAGCTCTCCCCCAGAAAATTCAGGGGCAAACAAATACACGCCTTCCCAAGTCAGGTCAAAACTGGCATAAAGTGCATTTTATCCAGTGTGAACGGGTGCCAAGGATTTCTGGAGGCACTGAGACTGCTGCTGAAACTTATTAACCCTCCCCCTACAACACGCACTTGTAAAACGAAATTAAATCACGCTGAAAATAGCAATTTTCCCAGGAATCATTAATCACCTCATACAATAAATACTTCTTTGTGATTCAACAGCAATTCTGAAAGGCATTCTCTGGGAAAAGTCTGTGGAGAAGCGAGGGATCTTCTTGCAAATAATATGGTCTCGGGCAAAGACACAGCATCTTGGCTGTCTGCTCAAAAAATGCCTAGACTCTTGGTGGAAATTGAGTGTCAAGCTGCAAAACCTCAAATGGCAGATTATCATCATTTAAGGTAAATTCTTATATTTCTCCTTTGTAGGGAAGGAGGGGTATGGGGCATTCATTAGCTTCATACTGGAGGCAGTCGTATGGGGATGAAAGGGATAACTTTCTTTCACTTACTCTTATAGCCTACCCAAGAAAGGGTCGAAAGATGGTTTTTCTAATATACCAGGACAAAAATGCCATTTTTGTCCAAAGTGTCTTGATTACTAAGGTATTGGTAAGTTTTGCAAAGCCAAAATTATCCAAGATGACCCAGACAGTCGTGCCATTTCCTTACAGTGTTTTGCCTGTTTTAGATTTGCTCTTTAAGGGAGCTTGTTATAACAGCTTAGAAAATCCCATTTTGGGCTTTAAAATCATGCATTGTCTTCCCTTTGCTAGGGCAACCATAAGAGTTCACCCAGAGGACAAATTTTCTATCTCATTAATTGTTTTTTTTTTTTTTTTTAAAGCGAACCCTTGTGGCCCCTCAAACCCTTGACCTTTAAAGACAGTATTTTGTGTAAGCTCTATAATTCTCCTACCAACATGACCCTTACACATGTGCTTCTCTTCTTTTTCTCTTTCTCCCTCCTTCCCTCTAACACATACTCCTTTGCTTTAGTCACAGAGCCAAGCTGTGCATGACTCTGGAGATAAAAGTTTTGTCAACATCTGAAATCAACCTAAATCGGATAGGAGACACTTTAATGGTCACAGTTTGAATTAAGTACTTAACACTCTCCCCCCTGAAGAAAAATGGCATTTTGCAGGCTCTCTTTCCTAGTTTTGCTGAAATCTACGATATACCCGGTGTTTTATTACAGCGGGAATTCAACTGTGACAGGCATAGTAGAGTACTTAATACCCAGGATGGAGCTCATGGGAAGATTACCTAGATATATGGGGAGTGGGCCCTCTGCACAGCATCTCTGACTCTATACCTAGCTATCCCAGGGTGCCCACATTCCCCCCACCTCTCAGCTTCCTCCCCATGGGGTGGGGATCACCATCTCTACTCTGTTTCACTGCTCTCCAAACTGTGCTGCTCTTCTCACCACAGACTTCCCTCCAGCAGTTTCAACATAGAAACTGATCAGGGACTCTTTAGAATGAAAGGAAAGAAAGACCCCAAAGAATCAATGTAGCAAACAGAAACCTGGGGCTTCCCACCTGAATGGGTGGGACTTCTGAGCAAGCAGTGGGACTGTTCTTTTCACTCCCTCGATCTTCGTCCCTAGCCTGGATTGTGTATTGAGGAACATAGGCTCACCCTCCCCAAGGGCTGCTCTGGTTGCCCCTTCTCTATATTGTACACCTTCTCTATATTGTACTCTATATTGGCCCAAGAACAACTCTGCTTCCTCTCTCAAAGGACTATGCGCTGGGAAAAACAAGAGGAGAGGATATGGGTTCTAATTTCTTGATAGCATCAGGGAGGCTGCTGGGGCTGTTATGGAACATTCTAGTCTGAACCTTCTGTCTTGGAATTCTGGCTTCTCTTCTTCTTGAGGCCCCAAACTCATGGAGTAACTCCCCCCACCCCTTCAGGCCAGCTCCCTCTCTCTGGATTTGATTGCTGGGGCTAAAAGAGATCCCTGTTTGAAAGAATGTCTGATGTGAAAGAGATCTGGAGACCATTTTGGTCCAGTCTTCTCAGTTTACCCATGGGGAAACTAAGGCAGCTCAAAGTCCCCCCATGTGCATGTCAGTGAACGTGTAGGTTGGAGAGAGACTGGGTCTCACCTTGGAGACTGGTAAGTGTACAAGCCATCTTTCCTCTGAGGAAGCCTGTTCTGCCTGGAATGGACTTGGGCGCCTGGGCTTACACTTGACATGGGTGGCCACAGGTGTGCTGCAGCCCTGGGAAGAAGGCTGGGTTCTTGCCTCACCGGAGGTCAAAGTGCCCCAGGAGATTATGTAACCAAAGCGCCTTAGCCAAGGCGCTGAAACAAGTGGGCTCTCCTCTGGGCTCAGGAGGGAACAGACACCAGGGTGCCTGGGAGAGGGGTGGGCACCCCACCGTCCACAATGCTTACAGTTCCAGAATGACTAATTCTACTATGCTGGCCCCAGGATTTTCATGGCAGTTGCTGGTCCCAGAGTGCAACAAGGAGCAAGGGTGTCAGCTTCTGGAGGCCTGGGAACTAAAAGAGCCAGACAAGGACGGTGGTTGCTGCAGATAAAGGTGTAGCGCCAGTTCGAGGGAGATATTGAAATTGTAATCTTTTGAGGTCACGTGACTCATTAAATAATTAATGCGGATCGTCAGGAATGGATAGGAGTCGTCAGGGCCTCACTAGGAACGAATCTCTCAGAAGTGAGACCCCAACTTCCTATTTGATTTTTTAAAAAACACACACCTTCAGATTTATCTCCAAAGGCTTTTTAACTCCTCAGGAGGGCCGAAGAGAGCCCTTCGGCGGGGAGGACCGGAGCTGGCGGGCCCACGGTGGGTCTTGGGGCTTTTTCTCCAGGGTTTCTGCAAGTCCGGGGAGCGCGCCTTGTCCGGGGAAACGTGAGTTTGGGCTGGGTTTTCTGCGGTCACACCCTGGCGTTAGTGATGAAGTGGGACGGATGCGCAGACAGTTGGTAATGTTCTGATTCACACTGGGGAAGGCTGCAGAGATACCACAGGACCGGCGCGCGGCTTTGTTCAATTTTCCCGGTGTTCATAAATCACCCGCGCCGGGCGAGCGAGGGAGCAAGCGAGCGCCAAAAACGCCGAGAGAGAGGCCACGCGGCGGCGGCGGCAATGGTGGCCATTGCGGAGGGAGAGACCTGGGCAGCATCTCTTTGTGACTCATTAGTCTGAACGATTTATGGGGAACAGCAGCCATGAATATTTGACTTGGGGATAAGGAAATAGCAACAACAATAATAACCATAATAATTACAATACTCCTAAGCGTCGTTGGCGGGGGGGAGGGGTGGCGGATGGTGGCATAGCGATCTTTCAGGAGCGAAGTTGAATGGCACTGAGAAGGGTAGCTAAGCCCCACTTAGCTCAGTCACTCCAGGAGCTCCAAGGCCGGGGCACTTCCTTTGGGGATACAGAGGGCGAGTTTGAACCAGAGAAAGGGGCCCAGCGTGGACTCAGAGTCCCAAGTGCCTGATGGAGGGTGGGGGCTGCAGATGGAGGTGGTGGCAGAGGGCGACTAGTTGCTCGTTTGTGGCCACTTGTTCAGTGTGCTGGGGGGCCCTGAAGCCTGAGGTTCAGGGGGCTTGGCAGCTATTTGGTAGCCTCTGAGGCTCTCAGCAGGATTGCAGGGGCTGGAGACAGGCTGGTTTGGGGCAGGCTGGAGTATGGGGAGGCTTCCCGGGCCTGGGTAAAATGGTAGTGGGGGATATGGTTGTGGCAGCAACCCGCCCAGCAGAGTCTCAGGCAGCGGAGAACTTCTCCGACCCTTCTCCAAGCTGGGGATCAGCCTCCAGGATGCTTCTTTTCTCCCTTCCCCAGCGTCTTCTCCATCCGGGGAAAGTCGACTGACCGTGTGCTAGTTAGAAAGCAAGAGAGGGTTGCAAATATCTTGAGGGATGAGTTGGCAGCAGAAATAGGGCATCGATTGGCTTGTTGCTGCTGCATAAGGCCGGGCTGGATAGGTCCCCCAGACGGGCTACTGTCGGATGTCTGCGTCCTTGCCATTCCCCCCCTATTTCCAACAGCCACGGTTGGCCTGCTCTGAGGGACTGGGCGCTGCCCTAGTCCCGCCAGCCCCCTGGGACCGAGAAGTGAGCACCCAGGGCCTGAATGAACCAGAAGACAAAACCTCTCACGACTGCCCCCCGGCCCAAGGACTGAGCCAGCCGGGGTCTAATTTCGCGCCAAACAGAAATGAACACTATTAGTGAGGTTTCAAGAGAGTCCGTGATTGAATGCTCCCAGACAGGGCTTCCCTTTGTTAGCGAAAGAAAATAAAGCGTGCGTTCGCACTCCCCAAGTCGAGGTGCGTGAGGAGCTCTCGGAACAGGGCTGGCACCCACCGCAAAGCTTCTTCCACCTTCCCGTCTTCCTCCGCCAGTCTGTTTTCTTCCCCCTACCCCCCCCCCTCCCCCCCCCCCCCCCCGGTAAAAAGAAAGAAAGAGGAGAATGTGGGTGCGGAGATGGAGTATGTATTTATTTTACAAAAATAAATCACCATCTTCAGGCCATTCTTAGACTAGACCCTTACGAGCGACGAGTGCGCCTCATGGACGAGTGCCCTGGCGACTCCTCCGTGTCCGCGTCACCCGGGGGGCCACCCTGGCGCCCGCGCCGGCCGCACTTCCAACTCCGGTTCTCCAACTCCCTTCCTTCGCAGCCACCGTTTACCCTCTGCTGTTTATTTGTCCGCAGAGCGCCAGGACACCGGAAAAGGCGATTCCCGGAGTGCCAGGGGTTGGAGACAATCACTGGATCAGTCTTAAACATCTTTCGAGGTAAGCGCTGCACTAACTCTTCACTCCGCCGGGCTTTGCGCGGGCCTTTCGAAGGGCTTTACTGTTCCAGGGAGCGGCAGCCCTCTGAAAGAGCTTCTGGTCAATATTTAACTTCGGAGGCATTTTGGAGCTGGGTTCCCTTCAGCGGCACTCCCCGCTGAATGCGGGGCTTCAGGCAGACAAAGAGTCTACCCCGAAAGCCGACAGGCGTCGTGCAGGAGGGGCGGTTGCGGAGACCAAAGATGTGTGTGCGCGTGGGGGTGGGGGGTGTCAACGGGGTGTGTTTCTTTCTTCGGGTAAGCTCCAAACAAACCGCTACACGGAGCAGCAGGGCAAAAGCAAGTAGAGGCCACGGGCGCGGCGGCCGCTGCGTGGGCCGCCCTCCTGGTAGACTGTTTGCGGCTCCTGGGGAGACTGTGAGTTCGGGCATGGTCGTCAGACACAGACCTGCGTGGAGGAAACTTGTCTCGCCGCCTTGCAGTTTGTCTTATCCTTCGGCGGCCTTTCCTTGGCGACAGGGAAGTTACTGCCTTTCATCTGTGTAGACCGTCGCAGGCAACGGGGGTCTTCCCTGTTCCTTTCGCCGAGCTGATCCTCTGTTCTTCCAACGGGAAAAGCACGGGTCTTCCAGGTCTCTGCGTTTTCTTTTCCTACTGGAAACAAGAGAAAACTCTTTAAAATTCTTTTCAAGTTCTGGCTTAATTTGTTCTCTTAGTTTGGGAATGCAGGGAGGTAATTACTGTGGTTTATTACCTTGTAAAAGATCCATAAATTTCGTGCCTATTTGGGGGAGGGGCTGCTGGAATAGCTTTTGGAAGCTTGGTATGAAGGAATGGGTTTGCTTTGTTCTTTCAGGAGTTATTTATTTTCAAAAGTTTTCTGAGTTCTTGTTTTCTATCCCCCTAGGCCTCTGTCTTCCCTAAAATTTGGTCCCTAAATGGATAGCAGGTTGTTAATTAATTGCAATATGCTATTCAGCAGTTCTCTAAGGCTTATATGGTGTTCTGGATACAATTATTATTTTGTCAGATGCAAAGTAAACAGGGTAATAGTAAAGCTGGGTTACTTTCTCAGCTACTGTATATGACCATTTATCTCAAGTATAGGTGGAGTATTTCAGAGATTTGCAACTCAGGGTGTACATATGATTTGCATCTCTGTACACAACAGAACCATTGAATGTATACCTAGTTGCAGGAGTTTTACACCATGTGTATAAAAGGATATGCACATCCATATGTATCCAGAGAATTTGGAGCCCATTTGTACTGCAGCTGCACCCACAGGAAATATCTCATGCTAAATAATGATCTATAACCTCCACCAAAAAAGGGGGGGGGCTAAGCGGGACTTACCTGATGCTAAGTAACAAACCCACCTCCAGTTAAGTAAAGGGGAAAAAATGTGAAGTGTGTTTTTGACAGAGAAATCAGATTGCAGTGTTTGAATACAGATACATCTAATCTGCCAACAGCCTTGCAAATATTGACCAAAGCCCTGTATCCTTGCTCACCTGCTCCTTCCAAGGCAACTTTCCACCTATTTTGGCTCTTGTGAAACGGATCCAGGGTGTGTGTCTCCAGCCCTGGTCAGGTTGGGGCCTGGAGGAGTAAGTGGAAAGGAAGGACCTGGCAAGCTCATTTCCTCAGCCTGGCCCTACATCCTTGAGCGTCTCTATTCTTGTTCTCTGGAAGGGAACTTTACAAGGCCATAGCCTCACTCGAGGAGAGTGGATTTCAGAGTGGTGAGGGAATACTCTCAGCTGCCGCTTCCCTGGTGGCCTGCCCAGACCAAGGGCTCTCTGAGGGAAGCCGTTTTCACCTCAAAAGTTACATTTCCTCTGACTTCCTTGGATTTTTCCCTTCACATCCCACCAAATCACCCCATTCCAACCCAAGTCGTTAACGTTAATTGTTAAGCAGCAGTTGGAGCATTAACTGGGCTGTTAATAGCGGCGTGGAGGCTCCGGGCTAGAGCTGAGATGCCGCCGCTGGGTCTTGCTGGCGTTAAGGCATTTCTCTGAAGCAGGACCAAATACTTCTCCCATTGATTTATGGCCTCAGAGTTTCGATTTGCTCCAGACCGTTCGGAGAGTTCTGAAAGCGGCCCCTTCTCATTTTTGAGTTGAAGTCTCTGCAGAAACTTTGGTCGAGGGAGGGGGTAGTTAGGCAGCAATTCGGCAATACTTCCAGGTCCTTTCTAGGTTATCAGGAGAGTTCAGTGTGAAATATTTGGCCCTGGTGGGGTGGGAAGGGGTGCATAAGGGGAGCAGAGGACAATGTATTGGCGGTCTGAATCCTTGGGGACTGGAGAGCGCTTTTTGGGTACCAGCCTTTGGTCTTATCCCCTACCCCCATACCTAAGAGAAGCGGGTTTTCACTTTGGGTTCTCACTTTCCAGCTTGTGGCTTAGGTCAGATTTGGGACAGTTCACAGAGAGCTTCTCTCCCAGCTCTACCACAGACAGAACTTTGTTGGAATACTGCCACCAGCATAGGCCAGGGCTCACTTCCAAGGGATTAGGTCTCCTCCTCTTTTATTGCCCTTCTGATTTGGACACCCCCATGACCAGGCCCCCTTACTGAGGGCCTTACATTCTCATCAGGTCCCTGCAGGGGAGGAGGGGAGGGGCGGAATCATGCACAGCCTCCTGCAGTTACTATAAGTGAGTCCTCACACTTAGAGAGGCCTAGGCAGCTAAAGATCCACTCTAAAGAAAGAAAAGGATAAGGCATGAGGATCTCACCACTTCCAAGAGCACTCCCAAAGTTTGGAAACTAAGACCAGAAAAGAGGAACTTTTTAGAGGGTGAAGTGTTAAAATCAGTGGACAGTGTCACCAAGCAGAAGTCAGGAGTAGAATAAGGGGGTTGTTTGTTTCAGTAGTTTCATCCAGAGCAGAGTTGGTCCAGTTCGTTTTCTGCTGGTGAACAGACTTGTCTTAGGGGAGGGTGGACAGACCCATGTGCAAAGAAGGTCCCAGGTTATCTTGTAGGTTAATCCAAGGGATGCCAATAAAGTGTGTGTGTGTGTGTGTGTGTGTGTGTGTGTGTCTGTGTGCGTATTTATCTTGCAGAGTCAATTAGATAATCCCCCACCTTACATTTTCCATTGTAAGATGCCCACAGTTACATGTATCACTCCTGCTATGCTCTGAGGAAATGTCTAAAGGGTAGGTTTAGTCAGAGTACTGAGTCCCTCCATATTTTGTGAAACTCTGGCCCACCACTCTCCAGCTAAGCACCTCTTTCCTAGAGGGCTCCCACTAAACAAAATCAACTGGACTTGGAGGAGGTGCTTTAGCCTTTTGTCAGGTAATTTGGGGCCTTTTGGGTTTCTCCAGTGGTGTGGTGTATGGCGTGGGTGTTAGCAAACTCCATACAATGGCAGGCCATGAAGGTGTCCACCAACTAAGCCAGTCATTACTGGGTTTTCTTCTGGAAACAAGGCCTGGGCTTTGCCTGTTGATGCACTGGCTAGTGGGCCAGAGGGGACTTGATTGCTTGGGTGTGCAGGCTTCGGCTTGTCCGTGAGTAGAAGAGTACAGAAAGTTACATGGACTTGAAGAATGAGGACAGCATTGCCTTCCTGTTCCCTTCTGTTTGGATCATTTGTAAAGAACTGTAAGTGGAGATAAGTGGCCTAATGTGGCACATGTTGAGGGGGGGATGCCCCCATTGTCCTACTGCCCTAGACAACTCTTCCCCACTGCTGGCGAAGTTTCCCCACTTCCCCTCCCCCAAAGCTGAAGGTTCTGCATGGAAACCTAGTCCCTTCAGTGATTCCCTATTTCAAATAAAAGGATTTAAGTTGACGTATGACCACGTGAGCACATAATACAGCGCATTATTGTGGCATTTGGAGCGGAGACCCGGGCGGGCTTCGCCTGTGATTACGTTTTCTAGATTCTCTACAGAGCGAGAGCTTTTTCCCCCCACCCCCACGCACCCACCTCCTCCTTCTCCTTCCCCTTCTCCGGAGAGCGCTCTCCTAGCGGGTTGCAGTTTTCAGCGCTCATGGAGCGGTTCTGGGCGAGCTAGCCGATGGGACTCGAGGCCACACCAGGAGGATGGAATTTATTTTAAGGTATTTCCGCTGATTGTTCATATCTAGAGTGAGTTATGGCTGTGAGAGACAAAGGTCAGGCGAGGAGACCCTGGTTCACCAACAGGACCCTCAGCCCCTCTCTTCCTTTGTTTCTCTTGTAGAACCGAAACTGCTTGAAAGATCCCCAGTAGCGTCTCAGACTGAGTTTAATTCCCTGCAAAGTGTTGAGGGGTATAAAGGAAAGGGCACTTGGCGGCTACTAGGTAAGCCCGGTGGCTTCCAGCACTTAGGCGGCTTTGTCTACTGCAGCGGGCTGGAGTCCCAGGAGCTGAGCCCCAGGCGGAGGGAGGGTCCCAAAGCACCGGCTCGGGCGGAGGTGGCCCGCGCCGGGCTCGCAAAGACTGCCTGGAGGTGGTGGGGGCTGGGTGGATGGGAAGGGGAATCGCTCCCGGATCGGTCGCGATTGCGGGCGGCTGGGGATGGAGCGGTAAGGCTGACTTGGGCAGCCGGAGCAGCTGGGAGAGGGAAATCAATGAGTGTGCAGATGCGCTGCCATTTTATTGATGATGCTTCGGGCCACTTTGTTCAGTGCTGGGTTGTAGGACGCGCTTTCCCACACGCAGGATCAAATGTGCCAGACCCCGGAGGACGCGCCATTGTTTCCCCAGCACGCTGTCTACCCGGGTAGGGGTGAAAAAGAACAGCTCAGACCTAGGAGACGCTTAAGGTGGGGGGTAAGCGTGCCGAAAGCCCGAAAGCTCTGTTGGGCTGAATTTTGGAGAGAAGGAGGGAGCTAGATCTGGGTTTGGGCTTCATATTGTGCATGGCCTGGACACCCCATTTTAAGACACCCACCCGGCTTGCAGAGTTTTAAGGACTGGCTTGTGCGCCCTGGGCTAGGGAGAATTCCGGAGGCAGAGTCCACAGAAAGCAGAGGCAGACATGTCTCAGGCTTCAGACCCCAGAACAGAGTGCTCTAGCCAGGACAGAGGCAGATGAGAGTTAAACTGTGCTTCCAAATTACTGGGAACTCCGCGGTCATTGCACTTTGGAGACCCAGCGCTCCTGGGAAGGATGAAAACTCCCTGAAAAGGTGAAGGAAACTTCGCTTCCCTCTGCACTTGGAGAGCTTGGAGTGGAGGAAAGGGGTGTCTACAAGGAGTCAGGAATCAGATTTGCCCGTGACTTAAAAAAATATATTCTTTCTTTCTGTACTTGGAAAAAAAAAATCAAATCAAGCTTCTGCTACTTGAGTGGGATTTACATCCCCAGAACGGAAGGGCTGCTTCTACCCTCCCCCGCTGCCGGCCTCTGCCGCTAACCGTGTTTAACTGAGGCCGTTTCAAGTGCTCTAAAACACCCCTTGGAAATAAAATGTAAGCTTTAATTGCTGTTCAATTACTTGTCAGCATTTCATATGATTTATGACCCAGTTCTGGCGCATTTTTGACCCAGTTAAAGACTCATAAATAATATAGTTTCGCTAGAAAGAATGAGAGAGGGAATAGAGGTTTGTTAAAAGCATCTTTTTATTGTCACTTCAGTGCCAGCAAGCGGAATAAATATCTAGGGATGGACTCTCAAATTGGTTCTGTATAAAAGTGTGCACAGTGAGAAGAAACCAACAGTCCAGTTTACAGAGCATCAGTTGGTTTTTCCTTCATGGAAAGAGCTAAAGCACTTTGTTATAGCTAAACTATAGCTATAAAAAACAAGCTAGTCCCCTTTTACCTTCAAAATGCCAGCCGCACCCTCACAGGCAAGTGTATTTCCTCATGAATTTTCCTCCCTATTCCCGGATTCCGATGCCTCTTTTTGCCTCACCTTTCTCCGGGGCTGCACAGACAGCCTTGAATCCAGCCGAGGCCCTCCCAGACATGTTCTCAAGGAGGCCCCTGTAAAGGGTAGAGAGGCACAAACACACCTTTGCTATTCCAGATATTTTTTTAGGGCTGAGAAAATGTTTTCTTCTGGTCCCCATGGGTAAGACATCAGGGAGCAGAGGGACTGGAGGGGGTTGGTTGGGGGAGCCCAGGGGTCCTCTCCACAAAGAAAACCTCAGTGGTTTTGGCCGAGCAGGGTGAATGGCTGCGGGATCTGCCTAGAAAGGCACCACAGAGGCAGCAGTGGGTAATTTCTGGCAGTGGATATCGACAGGCGGTATTTTTCTCTTAAAAAAACATTAACAAATAAAAAACCCTCAGCAATCGTAAATTATTATTTTTAATCACCTTGCCTGCCATGCTCCGAAAGTCCGTCCTGTGGATTTCAGCAAAGGCCCAAACCCCGGAGGTCTCCTTGCCAGGGCGGCAGACCCTAGACTTGAGGTCAGAGCCCCATTTCTGCCTGCGGCAGCCATCCACCCAGAAGCCTCCTAGTCTGGGACCAGGAGGGACCCTGTCCCAACCTCCCGCCTCAGCTTTCCATCGGCTTCCTTGGTTCCTCGGGTCCAGTCCCAGCATTTTGCCCAGCACGGTCTTGGCGCCACTGAAAAGGTATGCGCCCCGGACGCCCCAGCCCTCACCTTGGTGCCCTCGGCCCTCCTGGCCCAGGAGGTCCCCTCCCCTGGCAGGTTCTCACGGAAAGCTGGCCTTCCCTGCAGCTGGCTTAGCTGAGAAGGCGGTGAGAGTCGTGTCAGCAGTTTGGAGGAGAAAGTGCGGGTTGATTATTGACCCACGCCTTCTTTCTTCAAATGCCACATCCGACCCGGCCGGTTTGAAGAGAAAATGCAGCCGAGCGGATTTTTGCGGCGGCTCTCACCTCCTACGCCGCCCGGCTCCCCCTTTCAAGTTGCGCTGCCGCAATATGCCATAAGGAGCAAGTGTTTGCTGTTTTGTGCTCTGTTTACAGCTTTGGGGCGCCGAGTCATAAATCTTGCCCAGCCATAAATGACAAAAACCATTGGTATGCATGAGGCCACCCTGGCCAGGAGTGCTTTTTGATTTCTCCCTTTTCCCTTGGCTTTGTTTTTGCTCTAAGGTGACACTTTGGCTCCCTGACAGTTTAAACATACTACTTATATTTTTAACACCTTCCTTTAAGAAGGACTGGCCGTTGACACCTTGGAATTGCACGAAAGCTCCATTTCTCTTTTTGCCACACACATACCCTTGCAGAGTTCACTTCTGAACCTGGAGAGTTGAGGGAGGCATTAGATGGCAGGAAGCCCATCCTCCTCAAAGTTGTGGCAATACTGCCGGGCTCACTCGGGCCTTTCTTCTGCTTAGGGTCCCTGGATACCACTAATTAAGGGGGAACATCATAGACATCGTTGGCTTTGGGGTGAGAGTTTGATCTGTCTTTCCCTGTGAGTGAGCTGCCTGTCTCTACTGGGCAGTGGGTACTGAAAAGCTGGAGACCCAGGTTCCTAGGCACTCTAGTGTGTACCTGAGCCCAGAGCATCCCATTTTACTGCCTGGACTTAGGTGCATTTCCCCCAGGCTACTTCCCTTCTGGCTTCTGGCTGCCAGGATTTTAAAGGTTTCTGCCTAAAAATAAAACCAAGACAGCCCAGTTGGCTCTTGGGGAGGTCTTTTGAAAAAGGAAGCCCTACCCCTGCCCCCCAAAGATGGTCCTTTGAGGTTCTCAGATTGGGGGTGACAGATGTGGTAAAGTGCCCAAAGTCTGGGGAACTCCCCTCCTGGTTCTCTTTCCCCTTGCACCCCAACTGGAAGTGTCCAGGGCAGGGGTTATGTGGTTTCTCAAATGGATTCCTAAGAAATAGAGCCCGGCTAGAGAGCCCCTTTGTGAGAGCCGTTTGTCCTCATTAGCATAATTTTCCTGGACTTTAGTGACGCCTAGAAGCGAGGAGAGGGAGGGTGTTGGGGGGGTTGGGGGGAAGGCTGCCCTCCTCCCGCCGCTGCCGCCGCCGAGTTCCCCCTCTCGCTCCTGTCCCTCCCCTCGCCTCAGCCCCATCCCCCACGCCGCCCCGCGCTTCCCCAGCCGCCTCGGCCTCCCCTCCCGCCCGCCCCCAGCACCCCCCACCGCACCCCCCGACCAGACGCTGCTCCGCGTGTAATATTCATAAGAAACATACCCAAGTCGGTGCCACTAGCCCAGGCAGAGCCCTGCGCCGCGCTAGCGCTTATCTCCGGGCCGCGGCTGCTGCCCTCGGGAAGGGCAGGGGGCGGGGGTGTGGGGGAGGGGTGGGTGGGTGGGGTGGGTGGGAGGGGGGGGTCCAAGCCGCCCCAGTCCGCCCTGGGCGAGCCGTGCCGGAGCAGCGAAGCCGCCACGCTCTGCGCTTCGGCGTCCGGGCCTTGGGGTCTCCCTCCCGCCTGCGGTCTCGGCTGATGCTGAGGGTCGGTGCCCATCCCGCGCCTAGGGGACCCGGCCGGGCAGCCAAGCCGGGCCGGGGGCCGGAGCCCGAGCCCGAGCCCGAGCCCGAGCCTGCGCTCGCGGCGCTCGTCAGAAGTTAAGGTAAGCAGGGCCACAACCGGCCGCTCTCAGCGCTGAATGGCGGAGTTTACGTCTCGGTGATTTATGGCTGCAGACTTAAATCTCGGTTCAAGAAGAGTTCACAAGCCGGAGCTTCCTTCCCGGCAGTGACTGATACCCTTACACTTCGAGTTCAGGCCGCTTTCCCATCCCCGCCCCCACCTCTTCTCTCTCCCCCTAGCCCAGCCCCAACTTTTCTGGGTTAGGGAGGGAGGGAGGGGTGGGCAAGGGGACACGGGGGGCTCTTACCCGATATTTCCGCTTAAACTCGGGGTGAGGGCAGGCTGAGGAAGGGGCAGGAGTGGAAAGAGGGAGCGTTGTCTGAAGGAAGGAGGTTGAATTTGGGCAGATCTTCCAGAAGGACAATAGGGCTTGCTTTCTGCACTCAATTTAGCCTCCTCAACTCTCAGTTCTTGCACCTGGGGGTTACTGTCCAGAAAAAGATCTTTTCGCAGGAATCTCCTCCCATCCCCAACCCTTGCTTGGGGTGGGGGTGGGGGGGTGAGTGCAAAGCAAGTTTCCAGACTGGCAGATCTCCAACTTCTTTACTAGGTTTCAAACTTTGGGGGCTGGGATGAGGACAGGAGGGGGGAAATGTATGGGCCCCACGGTGGTTGTCTGCTGACCTGAAACAATAGGAAGGACTTTGGTGGGATCGCTGAGGTGAATTCATATTATGGGGGCTGTTGTGTGCTTTTTGGTTTTTCATGGTACTTTTGTTATTTACAAGACAATGCACAACTTGATGAAAAGACTTAAGTAAGCAGCAGGCCAATATAGCTTGTGATAATGGATTAGCAGGTCACTTGAAATGTTATACGTTCAAAATCACCTTAATTTTGTTTTATCTAATATCTTGCTGCTCAAGTGTCTGGAGTAATTTTCTTAACCTGACATTTTATTTTACACAAGCCTAGTATCTTAAGAATTTATAATGGCAGACATTAACATTGCCAAATGTAATAGGAACTGTTTTCAGTGAAAGAACAGGACACTGAGACATTCGAATGCTATTCAGTTTTAAATTTTATTTTATCCTTTATGTACTTTTGATCATGGTATCTGTAGCTTCCTATCTATTCCCAAAATAGAAACAATACTCCAGGGCTTAAGATCATGCACAGTAAGTTCGGATAAGGGAAGCTGTAATTTTTAATTGAGGTTCTGGAAAATTAATTGTGCTTGTTTTCCAGATGTTGGTCAGATTGTTGGTTTAATAATGAAATCCAAAGAAGCCCATTATTAAAAACAAAATTATAATCATCCGTTGGTGGATGGTGTTTTCTAGTTAACAAAGTGTATGCTATTTCTAGAGAACTTGAATGACTCCAGGACTGAAACATACATAGTTCGGGCACGAACTAAACCATTTTCTTCATGAATTTGTCATTGTGTTTTTTCTTAAATAGTCAGAGAGACTATCATCCTGTGTGTGTGTGTGTGTGTGTGTATGAACTCACATGGAACTTCTCTCAGCTGAGAACCTGAGAGTGACCATGCAAAGGCTGAAAACAAAAATAAAACATAGATTTCACTTCTGCAAACTACTTTCTACATTATAAATTTTAAAAAAGGGTTGAGAAGGCTTTCAGTTGCTTTTAAGATTTCCAGGGTTGACCTTTGCTTGGTGTTTCCGAAGCAGGTAAATAGGCCAAATAACAAATATCAACAACAACAGCACACAAAGATCAGGGAACTCTGGCAGGATTTTATGGCTTGTGCTTCCATCCCTCGTCCAGAGCCAAATGACCCCCATACATCAAATTACATAGCAGTTTCTAAGACAGAACCTATTATCGTTAAGTTGGAGGGAGAGTTCAAGCCGTGGTCATGGAGATGAACGCTGGTTTTTCAGGTTCCTGGTGGGTTGGTTTTTTCTCTAATCCATCATGTTTTAACAGGTAGAATTTGATAGTTGCACCTCAGAAAGCCCAAGGCAGGCGGGTCTGGGGACCTTCTGTAACAGGGGGAAAGAGGTGGGAGTGGCTTGCTGGGTCATGCCTGAGAAATAAGGAGAGGAAAGGAGTAAAGAACTGTCCAGGATTTGAGTTTGATTTGCTGGAGCAAGTGTTGTTATTGGTCCCTTCCCACACAGGATGTTCCTTCTAAAGTTTTTTCTCTCCCCTTCTTGGCCACAAGGGGCTCATTTGGAAGAGGTAGGTCATATCTCTGCACAGGGGTAGATTAGCTGCTTAACAAACCCAGCTTCTGAAAGCCATCGGGGTAGAGTAGAGCAATTGCCTCAAAGTTTTTTGTGCATAATCTGTTGGGTGCTGGAAGATCCAAGAAGGGGCTGAATGGGAAGTCTCCCCGCGTCAGGGCTCTTTTGGCAAATATTAGTCCTAAAGCAAGGACTGGAGAACAAATTGGCAACCTACCCTCCCCTTTGCCCCCTTGCCCCTTCCCCAAGATTCTGAGAGGCAAGGAGTCGCGGGTCTCGCTGGATGAGGCCGAAGAGCGGAGATGAAGGGACACCCCAAGTTGCTCCTTCTCTGGAAAGGAAGGATCTCAGCCCTGTTTCTTTCTAGCCCCTCAGCCTTCTTCTTCAGGACTCCAGCTCTGGAGACCCGGCTTCCAGCTCTCGCTTACTCTCCTCCTCTCTCCCCGGAAAACCCCCCAACTCCAGACGCAAGTTAAGCAAATATTTGTAGCTGCCAGTAAATTCCAGCGGCTTTTTATAGCGCGGCTCTCTGCGCCCGGGGCCAAGTCGTGCTGCTAAATATTGCTGACCACTTTTTCTTTTATGGCTTTCATGTCACTTAGCTATTGAGAGTAAGATGGATTTGCGCGGAGCCCTCACCGCGCTGCGATTCTCGCCCCCCAGGTCTGCGCGGGGCGGCCATTGGCGGCGGAGCGTCACGTGACCGCGGGGGCGTGCCAATGTGCGCCCTCACGGGTGTCAAGCCCCTGTCAGAGTGTGCGATCAAGATTGTGAAACAACGCGATGCAAAAAGCGACCTACTACGACAGCTCCGCGATCTACGGTGGCTACCCCTACCAGGCAGCCAACGGGTTCGCTTATAATGCCAGTCAGCAGCCGTACCCGGCGTCCGCGGCACTGGGCGCTGATGGCGAGTACCACCGACCCGCCTGTTCACTCCAGTCGCCCGCCAGCGCCGGGGGCCACCCCAAGGCGCACGAGCTGAGCGAGGCGTGTCTGCGCACCCTGAGCGGCCCGCCCAGCCAACCCCCAGGCCTGGGCGAGCCACCCCTGGCCCCGCCGCCGCCCCAGGCCGCACCCCCAGCTCCACAGCAGCCTCAACCCCCGCCGCAGCCCCCAGCACCCGCTCCTGCCGCTCCCCCTCCCCCCTCTTCAGTTTCCCCACCTCAGAATGCCAGCAGCAACCCCACCCCGGCCAGCGCAGCCAAGAGCCCCCTACTCAACTCACCCACCGTGGCCAAACAAATCTTCCCCTGGATGAAAGAGTCTCGGCAAAACACAAAGCAGAAAACCAGCGGCTCCAGCTCAGGTAAAGCGGTGCCTTCTGGAGGAGGGTCCTCTGGCCTGGCTCCCGCTCCCCCACCCCTTCCGCCCCCCCCACCCCCAGCCATCTCCAGCCACAGCCAGCACGGTCTAGGAGCATTGGAACATATTCAAGAATTAACTGCTCTTTCTCCTTCAACTGGGGCGGGTGGGGGGGGGGGTTGTTACAGGACTCTGTGTGACCAGGAAACCCCAGAGAGAGACCTGATGGGAGTCTCTCTTGACTTCTCCAAGAGCAAGTGGGGCCTAGTGAGTTTGGAATCCCTTCGTATTGCACTCCTGGAGTTAGGACCTTTGGGCACAACAAACCTGAGCTCCTCTCTCTCTTTTTAGCACAAGTCCTCATTTCTAATGAAACAGTGACATCCACTCCACACTGAAATGTGGCAGGATAAAAGCACGCCTAGTCAACATCCAAGTGAGAATTAAAGCTGTGGTTATAAACAGAGCCTATTTTTAATTTCTGCTCCAGTAGATGGAGTGGCTGCCTTACCTCTGGGAAGGCCCTACTCAGACTTAGTACAATGAAGGCAGCCAGAGATCTCCTGGGGGAGGGGATTTGGACTTGTCATGCTAATAGGAACCACAAGGGCCTCCCGGAACTAGACTGGAGGACAGGCCCTGGGTCTTGGGCTTCCCAGCATCTTGGTTACCTTTTCCCTTGCCTTTTCCAGTTGCCAGTACTCTGCTCTGGGCCACAGCATCTGGGACACCCCAGAGTCAAGATTTGAGGGAGGCGGGAGGATAGGAGGACACAGGATTAGTGGGTGAAAATGGGGAGGCTGCTTGATGACACCAAGAACCCTAATTAATAGGACCCAGCATCAGGGGCCTGTATCACCCCACCAGATATTGGTACTTTCAATGGGATCTCTTCCTTTGCACACAGGAAGGCCTTCCAGATTAGGGCTTCCACTCCACCCGTCTCCAGTAGGTAGAATAAATAAGTGGCCAGTTGAGGCAGCTGTCCAATCCTTCAGTCAGACAGTGAATTAGGGAAAGCTTTATCCAGTGTATATTAGGTGCCCCACATTCCGGTCACTGTGAAGGGAATGAAGGTGGGAGCCCTGCCCACAGGGGGCCTGTAGTCTGATAGGCCTGAAGGATCAGTAAATGAGGCAGAAAGTGAATCATTCCAGGACAGCAATACAGATGAGGAAGGCAAACTGAGGGTTCTGCTTTTCTGTCCTTACCTCTCCTCCCTTAGGGAAGCTTATGACTTGCAGCTTGATTGAATGAGGGGCTAGCTACCCAGCTACTGGCACTGTTTGCCCACCAGGACAGAGGACAGGACCTAGTTCCTCATCCCCTTTTTTGGGTCCAGACTGAGGGATCTTGGAGCCTGGAGCAAGGAGGGGCCTGGAGGGGTCCGGGGCTAGGCGGGGCTTGGCGGGCTTGGAGCAGCCCCTGATGGCTCTCTTCCTCTCTCCTTGCTCTCTCCTCTGTCCTCGCAGGGGAGAGCTGCGCTGGCGACAAGAGCCCTCCTGGGCAGGCGTCGTCCAAACGGGCGCGCACCGCATACACGAGCGCGCAGCTAGTGGAGCTGGAGAAGGAATTCCACTTCAACCGCTACCTGTGCCGGCCGCGCCGGGTGGAGATGGCCAACCTGCTGAACCTCACTGAGCGCCAGATCAAGATCTGGTTCCAGAATCGCCGCATGAAGTACAAGAAGGATCAGAAGGGCAAGGGCATGCTGACGTCATCAGGGGGCCAGTCCCCAAGTCGCAGCCCCGTGCCCCCTGGCGCAGGCGGCTATCTGAACTCTATGCATTCGCTGGTCAACAGCGTCCCATATGAGCCCCAGTCGCCGCCGCCTTTCTCCAAGCCTCCCCAGGGCGCCTATGGGCTGCCCCCCGCCTCCTACCCCGCACCCCTGCCAAGCTGCGCGCCCCCACCGCCCCCACAGAAGCGCTACACCGCGGCGGGGGCGGGGGCTACACCCGACTTTGACCCGCACGCGCATGGCCTGCAGGGCAACGGCAGCTATGGGACCCCACACTTACAGGGAAGCCCCGTCTTCGTGGGGGGCAGCTATGTGGAGCCCATGAGCAACTCTGGGCCTGCCCTCTTTGGCCTAACTCACCTCCCCCACGCCGCCTCAGCAGCCATGGACTACGGGGGTGCTGGGCCGCTGGGCAGCGGCCACCATCACGGGCCCGGGCCAGGGGAGCCGCACCCCACCTACACGGACCTTACCGCCCACCATCCTTCTCAGGGAAGAATTCAGGAAGCCCCCAAGCTCACCCACCTGTGATGGTGGGCTCGGGGCTGCGCGCCAGGAGAGTCCCCCTGCCCCCACCTTTCTTCTACGTTTACTTTTTTTGGGTTTGGTTTATAAGGTTCTTCCTGCCCTCCCTTTTTTCTCCTCCGCCCCCTCTACCTTCCCCCCCCACCCCATTTTGTTTTCTTTGGTAACGCGTTTTTATAGTTTATGTGACGTAGCAATCTTGGTTGCTGGAATGGCTGTCAGTATCAGTAGCGATGTTTATCTCCTCCCGCCCCTCGCTCGGCCACGGGCCCTGCACCCTTTACCTTCTCTACTCTTTGATCAGAAACAGGGTATATGAACAAATTTTCTAGCCGAGTTTTTCAATGTGAATTTGTTCGTACATTATGGCTCCCGAGGGGAAGCAATTACTTTTTTTTTTTTTTAATTTTTAGGTTTTCTTTTTTTTTTTAAATTGCACTTCTTGTAAAGAGGGAGAAAAAAAATCAAAGGCGCTTTGAAACAGGGGCTCCCTGTGCAAGGATGACTAAGTGTACGTCTTTCCGTGTGTGTATGCTGGTGAACAGTCAGATTTATTTATATTTTTTTTGCAAGCATTGAATAATCTAAGTTTTAAATATTATTTATCCCCATCCGTTCGTATTTATATTAAAGAAATTCTGTACCCTGATTGTTCAGAAGGTTTCTTGGGCCTTTTGTTCAATAGTGTATTGGCGTACATAGAAAAAATTTTTTTTTATTTGAAAGGGAAATATAATTCCTTTATAAAAACGGTAATGATGCAATAATACCAGAGAGGATCCAGCTTTTGAAAACAGTGATTTAGGATTGTAACATCCGGCGAAACTGAAAAAAAAAAAAATCTGTAAACGTGAAAAATGCTAGATTTGTTTTGAGAGTTCTACATTCCTTGCTGCTCACATTCTGAGAAACGAAACAAAAAAATAAATAAATAAAGTTTTTATTCTGAATAATATCCGTGTTCAGAAGGGGTTCTTTGGCCGAAGATGGGGGTCTGCGTGGAATCGAGGCGGAGGCGAAGTAGCTGAGCAGGCCGCGGCAAGCCTTCCGGCTTTGGAGTGAGGCCTGGCCAGGCGGCTCGCCTGCGAGCACCGCGCATTCGTGGGAAGGCTGCAGGAGCTCCCGGAGCCTTGCAGCTCTGAAACGCCCGAGCGCCAGCCCGCTGGGCTGCCTGATTCCCAGCTGCCACGGAGGGCCCTGCGCCGTGGCCGCGGGGGCTGCCGACTGCCGAGTGCGGGAGAAACAAAAGGCAGCCGGCTCCAAGCTTGGCGGGGACGCACAGGTGCCCGAGAGGCCCTGCTGGGAAGTAAGGCAGGGCTGTCTTCTCCCAGATCTTCCTCCAGGTCAAAGCAGACCGCCAGTGCTTTAACCCTGGGAATCATCAGCCGCGTGGAGGATGCCCAGCATTTTCTGGAGCAACCGGACTCTGTGGATGGTCTTCGGTCCCTTATCGCTCCAGGAGGAGAGAATGACTCCTAAAATCGCCACTGGGAGCTGAGTGGCTCGAAGGAGACAGAGCTTCACTCAGGTCTCCAGAGGAAGAAAGGCTGAACTCCCAGGAGCCTCCTGGAGCCCTTCCCTGGACTGCTGGAGTCCCAGCTTCGTCTGCATCCCGGAATTTAGGATTTGGCATCCCCTGGATTTATTTCCTCTCCTTCATCCCTCCTCACTCTCCTTTTATGGCCCCAGGGGGAGGAGGAGAGAGAAAGGAGATTGGTATCTTTCTAATAAAAATGCAATTTTATAAGTACTTCTTTCATTTGATGCTGCAGGAGCTAAACACTGCATTTCTGCTCCTGGATTTAAGATAGGGCTGCCAGCTGACTGGCTGGCAGAAGCACAAGCAGGCACAGGGAAGGGAAATATTTTTATTTTCATATTAAAGAATTGCTTGGAGAAAGAACCAAATTCAGAAAGTGAAAACCTCAGAACTGTATCCCCATCAACATCCCCTTTCTAAATTGGAAGTGAAAAACCACCTGCGTCTCAGGATCAGAAGCATCTGATGTGAGAAATAAATCCTCCTTCTCCCTGGATTGTATCTTTCAGAGACGGAGGTGAAAAATGTCGCCATTTTGTTTGCAATCCAAAATATCCATCATCATGGCCTCTATCTTTCCGCCCCGAGAAACTGCCTCAGATGATCTTTAGAAATAGGCACTGGAGCCATTTTGGGATATCTCCTGGGTCCACAGGAGCTGCTTTTAGGGAAGCTTCTTACATTTTAAGGGGGAAAAAAAGGCTCGGAAGATGCAAAGCCAGGCAGCTGTAGAGATCTGGGTGTTTATCTCATAGCCAGAGTTGCTTCTCCCACATCTGTCTGGGGCTCTTGAGACACACATATATTTTTTTATTTTAAAGAATTTAGGCTATGGAAGGAGTAGATTTGCTCCCCACCCCACCCCAACTTCCCTGCCAAAATATGGCCGCACCTCAGAAATGCAAAGGCTGGAAATCCAGTCTTTGTGAGGACTGGGGCTTCCGCTCTCTTGGTTGTTCAGATCTAAACCGAACAGGCTAAGCAACCACAGAAGTCTTCCTATGAGTAATAATTTTACAGAAGTGTATAAAATTACCTGGTAAAATGAGGGACAGTGGAGAGAGACTGCAAGGGAGAGAGCGAGAGAAAGAGAGGAAGAGAGCCGAGCCAGCGAACACTCTCCATTCACGAAGGAAAATCTTTCCGTGATACCACTATCTGAACCCATTTCTAAAATCTACTGGTTAGCTGAGAGGGGACTGGTTTGGAGGCATCCTCCTTCCCTCAGGGCACAGATTTTAAAATGAGATTCCAGTATGATTTCCCATATCTTAGCAGTCAAAACATTCATTTTAGGTTGCAAAGAAAAAATATTGATCTCACCTTCAGCTTCAGAGATATTAAAAATAAGTCCTTATTGAAATATTCCTGAGTTAAAGTAATAGATTTGGGGAAGATTTCAATGCTGAATGGTCAAAGAAAAGGGTTTGCTCCCAGATGGTATTTGAATTAAGGCTGCTGAGGAGAGCAGAAAGCTCTCACCCACGCAGCCCCTGACAAAGCCTCAGCGATATGGGGGCAGCGCTGTTCCCTTTCCATAACTCCCCTTTCCCTTAACCCCTCAATATTATTTCTGGTAAGAACAAATGCCAAAAGCCACTATCCCAGAATGTGCAAAAGCACCTTTCCTAAAAGCAGCCTTATAACTCTTCCTGCTGCCAAAAAGATATCTTTAAAAAGACTAGTTTTCCTTGTTTACTTGCGTTTCCTGCTCTCCTCTTTGCTCGGCCACATTTGATCTTGGAAAGAGCTCGAAGCTGAAATGTGTTCTTAAGGGCCAGAAGCTGTCAAGGCTTTTGGTGAGCAAGATTGATCGCGCCCAGACTTCCTTCAGAGCTTTGTTTGGAATAAAAGCAAGAAAACTGAAAAACCTCACATTTTCCAAAATAGCATCTCTATCTGTAAGGCGATGCTCTGGGCTAGTCAATGATGGAGGCCACTTTATATCTAATTTCCACCCAAACCCTCTTTGATGCTGGCCTCAGAAATGGAGTCCTAGCCTTGTGCCGTGGTCGGCCTTTCTTGTTTTCTTCGTAGATTTCTCTCCCCCACCAACCTCTCTCTCTCCTGGCCATCAGAATGATTTATTTTCCTGCCACGGATGCCTGCCGGCCTGGGGGAGTCTGCTCACTTGGTCCATTTCAAAGGAAGCAAAAGCGAATCATCATCCTCAGGGTTTGAGGGAAAAGAGATACCTTCAGATTTCTCTCTCAGCCTCCTCCCCTCTCTTTGGCTCGGTGGATTTTTTAAAAGTTATTGTTTGGTACCTAAAGGTGTTATCTTTTGAACCCTCCAGCACAATCCAAGATGCCCTCAGTCTCAAGTCTCCGAATTGGAAAAAAAAAAGAAAGCGTGAACAGAGAAAAGAGAACCTTTATAATTCCTCCTGAGGTTGCCCTCTCTCACCTGCGGTGCTGTTTCCCACAGCAGAACCTGAGTGCAAACATCCCAGGTAGCCAAGGAGCAGAAAGGTGCGGGAGTCAGTTTGGGCTGTCAGGGAGCACGGTTTGCATCTGAACCCAGAAGCCCACAATCAGAGCGACAAGGACCAGGAGAAGAAGGATAGGAAAAGAAAAAGGAAAAAGAGAGAGAGAGAAGGAGAGAAAGAGAGGGAGAGAGAGAGAGAGAGAGAGAAAGGAACAAGCGCCTTCTCCCTCCCTGCTGCTAACTTCCAACAGACTTCCTGGAAATCAGAAATACTCACCGCTCCCGAGCCCTACGGGTATGAAACCCAGAATGCCAGGAGCCGCAGGAGCCTGCTCCGGGTGGCATTGCTTTGGGTGGCCGCCGCCCTGGCTACAGGGATTTGGACACATGGACCTGGGGTTGTCGTCTTGCTTGGCACATGCATCTATCTTCCTCGAGCCACTCTTGAAAAGTTGATGGCACAGGAAGGTTGGGAAGATTCGAGAGCCGCCTCCCGTCTTCCGCTTCCCTCTGGAGCCAGATGCATAGCTGCCTTGGAAAAGCCGGCTAACAATGGGCTGGGGTCCGGGTCCGGGGCGGCCGACTCCGGGCTGGGCTTTGGGAGGGGGAGAGGGCCTGCGGGAGGGGTTTGGGGTAGGAGAGGTGCATCGGAGTGAGAGGGAAGGGGAGAGGGGAGAAGAGGGGAAAAGAAGAAAAGAGGGAAAGACAGAGAGGAAGGAAAACAGATCACTTCTGAGATCCAGGAACTGGTTTTAGAAAAGGCGGAGGAGGAAAAGGGAAATAAAAGAGGGGAGACCCCAAAATGAATCCTCTCTTTTCTGTGACTCCTCTCTCTCCTTCTCTCTCTCTCTCTCTCTCTCTCCTCTCCCTCTCTCCCTCCCTCCCTCCCTCCCTCCTTCCCTCTCTCTTTCTTTTCCCGGTCCCATCTCCCCTCTCCCTCTGTCCCTTTCTCCTGCCTTAGCAGAACTTATGTGGCTGGGATGCGGGGCTCTCGGGTGTCAAAACTTTGAAGATTAATGGATTACTTTGTTAATGACTGCAGGCGTCAGACTGAGGTGCTTAAATGATTTGTGAGGTGCGAGGCGTCTTCCCGACAGTCCCAAACAATGCGCGGAGTGTGCGGGGGAGGCAGAGGGCAGCCGCCGGCGGGCCCGGCAGCAGGGCTCACACTCGCACACACTCACACTCCACACACTCCCAGGCGCACACACCAGATCTGTGCCGGTCAGGAGGCAGGCAGGCACCCTCGCCCCCACGCACTCCCGGGCATCCCCACCCACACCCACATATATGTATTTTTGCCCTGAAAAAAGTGTAAATAAAGCCTTGCTGGCCCCCAATGAGGCGTTCCTTCCCGACTTTTTTGGATCAATCAAACAGACAGTGGCTTCTTTTGATTAAAGCCCAAATTGTCATTGGGCAGAAGCAATCATGTGACAGCCAATTCGGTCCAATTTCAACCTTGTCTCCATGAATTCAATAGTTTAATAGTAGCGCGGTCCCCATACGGCTGTAATCAGTGAATTAGAAAAAAAACACCCCAGCAGCGATCTTCTATGATAGATTTTTTTTTCCTCTGCTCTCGCCTTTTTCCTGGGCCTTGCCCCCCCAAAACCCCTCCAGAAGAGGGAACTTTTTCTCCGAGGGGGCTCCAAGGAGAAGGCCATGAATTACGAATTTGAGCGAGAGATTGGTTTTATCAATAGCCAGCCGTCGCTCGCTGAGTGCCTGACATCTTTTCCCCCTGTCGCTGATACATTTCAAAGTTCATCAATCAAGACCTCGACGCTTTCACACTCGACACTGATTCCTCCTCCTTTTGAGCAGACCATTCCCAGCCTGAACCCGGGCAGTCACCCTCGCCACGGCGCTGGCGGCCGCCCCAAGCCGAGCCCCGCGGGCAGCCGCGGCAGCCCAGTGCCCGCCGGCGCCCTGCAGCCGCCCGAGTACCCCTGGATGAAGGAGAAGAAGGCGGCCAAGAAAACCGCGCTGCCGCCCGCCTCTGCCGCCGCCGCCGCCGCCGCCGCCGCCGCCACCGGCCCTGCCTGCCTCAGCCACAAAGGTCAGTCCAGAGACTTGGCCCCAGGTCCCGGGACCCCTTTCCCCTCCGGGGCGGCCCGGGAGCGGCTATGGGGGAGGGGAGCGTGGGCCGGGAGAGAAGGGGGAGAGAGAGAGAGAGATGCTTGGCTGCCTTCCCTTTCCCTGTTGGCTCAGGAGTGGGTTTGATGGAGAGAAAAGGGATCCTGCGCTGCACAATGAAACATATATATATTTTTAAGAAGGGGGGGGGGAAACTTTCCCTAACTTGTGTAATGTGGGATGATTTATTTGAGTTGGAACTGACCTCCTCTTGTCTAGTTGTCCTAGAGTTTGGCTTTTTGACAGTAATGAAGAGTGATAGATCGCTCTTGCTCAGCTAAGCAGCTGATGCATTAATTATAAATTGTGGTGTGGCTAATATAAAGTTTGCTCCCGGATGGAGAGGTTGGGGGGAGCCACGGGCGGGAATCTGATGGAGGTGGAAGAGATGGGGTCTCCCCGGGCTGGGCTCCCAGGAAAGGCAGCACAATAGCTCTACTGCATCCAGGGGCGGCCATTTTGTTGCAGTTGATCTTTTCTGCTATATTTATTCTCCAGTGGAATAACCCCACTCGGACCCCTCCACCTCCAACTGTGCGTGTGTCTCTTGTTGGTTTCCCTTTCCGCAGAATCCCTGGAAATCGCCGATGGCAGCGGCGGGGGCTCGCGGCGCCTGAGAACTGCTTACACCAACACGCAGCTTTTAGAGCTGGAGAAAGAATTTCATTTCAACAAGTACCTTTGCAGACCCCGAAGGGTGGAAATTGCAGCGCTGCTGGATTTGACTGAGAGACAAGTGAAAGTGTGGTTTCAGAACAGGAGGATGAAGCACAAGAGGCAGACCCAGTGCAAGGAGAACCAAAACAGCGAGGGGAAATTTAAAAGCCTCGAAGACTCTGAGAAAGTGGAGGAGGACGAGGAAGAGAAGTCGCTCTTTGAGCAAGCCCTGAGCGTCTCCGGGGCCCTTCTGGAGAGGGAAGGTTACACTTTTCAGCAAAATGCTCTCTCTCAGCAGCAGGCTCCCAATGGACACAATGGCGACTCCCAAAGTTTCCCAGTTTCGCCTTTAACCAGCAATGAGAAAAATCTGAAACATTTTCAGCACCAGTCACCCACTGTTTCTAACTGCTTGTCAACAATGGGCCAGAACTGTGGCTCTGGCCTAAACAATGACAGTCCCGAGGCCCTCGAGGTCCCCTCTTTGCAGGACTTTAACGTTTTTTCCACAGATTCCTGCCTGCAGCTTTCAGATGCTGTCTCACCCAGTTTGCCAGGTTCCCTGGACAGTCCCGTAGATATTTCAGCTGACAGCTTTGACTTTTTTACAGACACACTCACCACAATCGACTTGCAGCATCTGACTTACTAAAAACATGAAAGCAAAACAAAGCATCACAAAACAAAAACCCCTTTGACTAGGTGATTTGGCCTTATTTTATTCCGAGAGTTGAATTTTCTTTTCTTTTCTTCTTGACCTACCCTGTCTCTCCTCTAAATGTGGAAGATTTTCTGCTTAGTGAGTCCCCTGATCCAGTTTCAGAGCCATCTTTTACAGATTTTTTTTGGAG
Source organism: Procyon lotor (assembly GCA_028646535.1). Lineage (NCBI taxonomy): Eukaryota > Metazoa > Chordata > Mammalia > Carnivora > Procyonidae > Procyon > Procyon lotor. The sequence goes on from CM053614.1 coordinate 40,775,337, forward strand.
TTTTAGTTGTTCTAAATCGAATCTAACGACTCTATGTGATTTCCCGAAAGCAATATGAGGCCTGCAAGAAAGTGATCAAATAATTGTATCTTCACTTTCTTTTTATTTTTGTATTACATTAGGATGCATTGTCATGAGTATTTTTGGTAGAATAAATTCTCCTTTGCTATAAGTAGCTTTCTTATTTTTTTCTCCCCCCCCATCTTTCTCAAGGCTCATAACGGTTTCTTTTTCCTCCTTTAGTCTAACTTGGTAAATAAAATTCTGGTCACAATTCATCTTCTTTTTCAATTTTAATATATTTATTAAGGGGGCATGTTCATAGTCTTCAACAGACACTAATGAAAAGAAAGCCAGAAAATGGTTAGAACTTCTGAGAAGTGGTTTTTTTTTCTCCTTTCTTTCTTTCTTTTTTAAAGGGAATGGATTTGGTTTTTCAGTGTAAAGATTCAAGCCATAGATTTAAATTGGTGATAGAAACGGGATTGGGCAGCCTCAGAGTTAGGCCAAGCCCAAGCTTTTGAAAGTGGAGAAATAAAGTGCCTACAGAAACCCCCAACTCCAGGAAGGAGGAACCTGGAGTTTCTTTAACGAGCTACCAGTCTTCAGGTCAATAACTAAGTTATCAACAATTCATTTATTTATACACATTTGTTTCAAACATCTACATTCCAACCCCTCCCCCACAATCCCCGGAAACATTTTCAGTGTGGTTGATTAGTCTCCCAGCTGTTGATGGGTCCAGGCAATCAGACCTAAAAGGTAGAGAAAAACAAAAACAAAACAAAACGATGGTTACTAGCTGGAAAATGCACTTTAGAAAGGGTTCTCTCAATCCTCTGGTTCAGTCAGTCTAGGATTCTTTTTTCAGGGATAGAAAAATCAATATTCCATTCTTAAATCTGTTTACATGGCAAATAATGGATCATTAAAGCTGTGAAGTTAGGTTACCAAGTTGAGATTTAAAATGGAGAGTTTGTGCGCCCCTAGGTAATAAATTAACCCAGTTTCTAGAGAGAGAAAGAAAAAAAGCACTTTAAATGAAATATCAATAAAATGTGATCTAGGGCACGTTACTGGGTTGTTCTGGTTTTTCCCCCCTTCTTACATCTCCCCAAGCTGATTTTTCCCTTCCTGAGCTCTGCTGTGATGTCTACTTACCGTGAGAAAAAGCAGCGTGTAAGCAACATGTGTGGGGGGCGGGTTGATTTAGGAACCCGGCTCTTAACAGCTAAGGCTTGGAAGTTACCATGATATCGCGATCTTTCTCCATGGGTTTGCACCCTACGTTCCCCCAGCCTTTCGCCCCCTAAATCTTGGCAGCGGTGGAGGCGTGCGAGGACCCCGGCGGGTCTCCAGCCCCAGGCGCGGAGCTGAGCAGGGCGGCCCGGCGGTAGCCAGGGCTGCGCCGCTGCTGTTTGCGATTCGTCCTACGCTCATAAATCAAACGCTTTCTATGAATGAGAATGTCATCAAAGAGATCAATTGCAGGAACACATGCACAAATAAAAATCCTCTTACGTATTTGCCGGGGATCCCCGTCCGAAAGCATTAAGTTAGAAGGCGTTTAGTCATAATTCATTTTTATTGCTCTTTTAAAACAACAGCTTGGCTGAGCCGCGGATGCCATGAACAGCTAGCTCCGGGCCTCGGCGGCGTTTTGTCTCCTCCTGAATCCTTCCCTTTCTAGTAGAAGAGTCCTGAAAGGAGCGCTTTGAGCCCAGCAAGCCGCTTGCAGGCCATCCTTTAAATAGTGACCAAGCTCTCCTGTCGCCCACTCTCCCAGGGCATTTAAAGAGACTTTAGCTTGAGTCGTGGGGCGCTGGCCTACATGCTCAGAAAACCAGGGTCTTCTACAAGGCGGTATGAGCTCCAGGGTTTCGTGGGGGTGGGGAAAGCACGGAGCTACGGAAGCCTTACGGGCTCGAGGACAGAGGAGACTGCCTTTGTAAGCAACACCGAGAGAGCAGCGCTCTGGGCGGGCAGCCCCGGCGGAGCAGGCTCGGCTGCGAGAGTCCCGCCTGCCGGGAGCCGGGAGCCGGGAGCAGTGCGCGGAGGTGGGTCGGTCGCCGGCCCGAGTGCTTGCGGGCTTAAGTGCAAGTGCAAAAAAGCCTATGGTCCCAAGAAAAACATCCCCACCCATGCTGGCGCTGGAATGAGGCCCGGAGGGAGGAAGAGAAGTGGAAGTGTAGCGCCGAGGCGGAGAACTAGCAGAGGAAGGAGAGCAGTTGCGGTCCCGGGGCGGCTTTGTGGCTCAAGCCCTGCGGGCCAAGGGGGCTGGGCGAACCCGGGCTGAAGAAACCAACAAAGGGACAGGACTGAGGCCAGGGGAAAGAAAGTCCCTCGGTTCGGTTCGGAAAGCAGATCGTCCGCAATGCCTGCACTGACCCTCTCACGTCCTACCTCCTCCCCGACAGGAGTTCCTTCTCACCCCATCGGTGGAAGCCTGGAGCTCCCAAGGAAGCCGCCTCCAGGAAGGCCGCCTTTCCTTTAACCTTCTCGAAGATGAACGTCCCCAGGTGCTGAAATTGGGGCAGGAGTGACCATTCCTGTCCGTGCTCTCTCTTAACCGTGGTTGGGGATGGGTTAAAGGTCACAGAAAAATACCATTTCAAAAGAAAATGTTTGGGGGGGAAATGTTTCTTTGCTACTGAGGGAATCCATAGTCAAATGTCTGCAAGAGTTCCGCTCACGGGTGGGGGCAGTTTGGGGGAGGGAGACTTCTGTATGTGGAGAACAGAATGCAGAAAGGTTGACTAACATATTTGAAATGTGCCTGCCTCAAGCAAAACTTCCTTCTTCTAACTGAGGAGGGAAAGCTAGAGGAGAGTGGGAACCTCAGATAAATTTTATCTGTCCGATTCCGATGTGGTAAACAGTGTCAGGGAAAAATCTATACTGCATCGGCTGCAAAGCTTCTTGGATGATCTCTGGATTTCTTTTACCTAAGAATGCATCAATTCTCGGTCTCAGTTCGGCATTTTCTCTCTACAAGCCAAGGGTTGACACGAAACCTAATAGTAAACAGCAATTAACGACCCCGTCAGCATCAGGGTAGGATGAAGGTGATGGAGAACAGGACCCCTGGCCTGGGATGACGCTCAGATTTGCACGCGTCTCTCTAGGGAAAGACTTGAAGGTTCGCACAAGGAACTACACAGTTACAAAGGGGAGGAGGTGTTGTTGGGGAAGAAGAAAATACCCCGTCCACCATCAGCCATCTGTCTGCCGCCCCTCCCACCTGCCAGCCCCAACCCACTTCAGACGTGCAGTAGAATGGGGGGGGGGGGCTAGTGGATAAAGGAAACCCTACCACTCCTAACATTCCCCCTCCAGAAAACGAGCACCATTGCGGGGGGGAGTTCAGCGTATTTTGTTGGGGCTGTGGTCTCGCCCTTTGAGGCCCCAGCCGGAGCGCGCAGACTCCTGGGTCCCGGGGAGCCGGCAGATGGCCTGCAGCGCACCGCCCGGCCCCCACGCTGGCCACGTCCGCTAGCGTCATCTTTCTCCCCCGCCTCCAACCCTTCAAAATCCAGCGGCCGTGCAGCTCCGGATCCCGTAGGGCTCCCGGAGCAAAGCTTAGTGGGGAGGAGAAAGGGGCGGAGAGCGAGGAGAGAGGGAGGGCGAAGAGGCCGGCCACCCCCGGCTTTTTCCGGCAAGCTTAACTCTACCAATCATCCGCTCCCGGGTGTCGAATTACAGAAGCTCCTCATTGCTTTGCTAATTATCAGTTGGGGTGGAGGGAGTAGGCTTCTGAGACCCTCCTTGGAGAAGGAAGTTTTTTTCTTCCCCTTGTTCTGTCCCCTGCACGCCCACCCGGGGTCCTCCAGGCCAATCCTCTGCGCACTTCCTTCTCCCTAAGGAGCTTGGAGAGCTGGTGGCCTGGCCTCGTCCTACGCCACTGTCCTCTGCGCTCCTCACTGCCCCCATACCACCGCAGGGACCGTGTAGTGAAAGCGCCCGGGGAGCTACCCTTCCTGCTCCGCGCACTGCGGGCTCGGCCCCTGAGCTAGAGGCAGGCCAGCGAGCTCTGGCCCACTGATTCCCGACCCAAGAGAGACGGAGACCTCTTCCCTTCTCACCTCTTGCCAGTTCATCTTTCTGTGAGCGGTGGGGAGGGGGCGGAGACGGGGATGCGTCCCAGCCCCCACCTCCCGGAGGAGGGGAGAGCGGAGTCGGCGCGCGCAGAAGGTGGCTTCTGCTCCCCTTCGGCCCAGCGCTCCGAAATCTGCCCTTGCAGCCGCCGCAGATGCTGCCGCCGCCTGGGCTGCCTGGGGGGGCGACTGCACGTCACCTAGACTGAGGAGCGCCGGGGATTTAAATGCCACTGAAACGGTGATCCATCACCGCGGGAGCCAGCAAACTTTCGCAGGAGGCTCCGCCATTGGCTGACGTAGTCACGTGCCCCTCCCCCTGCGCCCTCCGCCCTCGCGCCCCCCCTCTTGCGCACTGTACATTCATATCATTTTTCTTCTCCGGCCCCATGGAGGAAGTGAGAAAGTTGGCACGGTCACCCAGGGCTTCGCAGGACCCGGTCCCTCAGTGACAGATGGACAATGCAAGAATGAGCTCCTTCCTGGAATACCCCATCCTCAGCGGTGGCGACTCAGGGACCTGCTCAGCGCGAGCCTACCCTTCCGACCATGGAATTACAACTTTCCAGTCGTGCGCGGTCAGTGCTAACAGCTGTGGCGGCGACGACCGCTTCCTAGTGGGCAGGGGGGTGCAGATCAGCCCGCCCCACCACCACCACCACCACCACCATCACCACCCCCAACCGGCCACCTACCAGACTCCAGGGAACCTGGGGGTGTCCTACTCCCATTCGAGTTGTGGTCCAAGTTACGGCGCGCAGAACTTCGGCGCGCCTTACAGCCCTTACGCGTTAAATCAGGAAGCAGAAGTAAGTGGTGGGTACCCCTCGTGCGCTCCCGCAGTTTACTCTGGAAATCTCTCATCTCCCATGGTCCAGCATCACCACCACCACCAGGGTTATGCTGGGGGCGCGGTGGGCTCGCCTCAGTACATGCACCACTCATATGGACAAGAGCACCAGAGCCTGGCCCTGGCCACGTATAATAACTCCTTGTCCCCTCTTCACGCCAGCCACCAAGAAGCCTGTCGCTCCCCTACATCAGAGACGTCTTCTCCAGCGCAGACCTTTGACTGGATGAAAGTCAAAAGAAACCCTCCCAAAACAGGTCAGTCTTGCCATTCCTTGCATATTCCTTGATGGTTCTGGAAGGAGCTTGTTTGCTTAGTTGCCAAAGAAAATTAATATTTAGAAAACAAACAAACAAACAAACAAGAAACTTCTTGCTTCCCACTGGTGTTGTTCTGTGTAGATAGATTGCCCAGGTGTGTGTGGGGCAGAGGAGCATCTGGGATTGTTGTGTTTCCCAAAGGGCTGAGTTTTAGAGGTTCTGGAATAGGAAGTGGATAGGTGTGTGTGTGTGTGTGTGTGTGTGTGTGTGTGTGTGTGTGGTGATGGGGGGGGGGTTCTGTTAATATCTCCAGGCTCCATTAATCACGGGCTGACCACGCTAATGGTTGACTTCGGATTAACACTTTACACCTCATCAGTCACCTTCCCCAGCCCGGTTTCTGTGGTGAAATTCTCGATCTCCCCTTTACCTGAATGTTACTCTGGAGCGTGTAGGGGATCTCATATGGACTGTACACATTTTTACCTTTCTCTCTCATCGCTCCCCACCATGCCCCCAGGGAAAGTTGGAGAGTATGGCTTCGTGGGTCAACCCAATGCAGTGCGCACCAACTTCACCACCAAGCAGCTCACTGAGCTGGAAAAGGAGTTCCACTTCAATAAGTACCTGACGCGCGCCCGCAGGGTGGAGATTGCCGCATCCCTGCAGCTCAATGAGACCCAGGTGAAGATCTGGTTCCAGAACCGCCGGATGAAGCAGAAGAAACGAGAGAAGGAGGGCCTCTTGCCCATCTCTCCTGCCACCCCGCCAGGAAGTGAGGAGAAAGCTGAGGAATCTTCAGACAAGTCCAGCTCTTCGCCCTGCATTCCTTCCCCGGGATCTTCTACCTCAGACACTCTGACTACCTCCCACTGAGGCCCACCCAGCCCCAGACTCCGCAGCCCAGGCTACTCTGAGGCTGGGGACTTCCAACCCAAAGCACATTCTTAGCTTATCTTCCTTTCCATTTACAGTCTCTCTCTTCCTTTCTGATCCTATCTGGGGAGCTCCTGGCCAGGATAATGTGTTTCCAGAGAATTCTAGATTAGAGGCTTGATTGGGGTGTGTGTGCTAACTCCCTGATGCAGATTAGGTGCCATAATCAATTTTTTGACGGCCCCCAATACCCCTCCCTACTTTTAGGAGATTTCCACAGAATCCGTTCCTTTCAGATGTCCTTTGGAATATAGTCTCCTTTGCCAGCAGAAACATGTCAGAAGAAGGCCTTTCACCTATCTGTATATTTACAGTTCTCCCCTACTTTGCCCTTAAAGTAGGAGAGAGAGAAAGGAGAGTCCAGGAGCTCATAAAGAAGAGATGCACTATGAGCATGTTTACACAATTAATTCATCCCTTTATTTAATTCAATTTCATGTGTGTGTTTGCTGGTTGTAAATACTTTGTCCTGAGAGATTTATCTTTATACAGATTTTCTAGAAATGTTTAAGTGACTAAAACAGGGTGGGTAACTCAAAGCTGGTACAATTTTATATGTGATTATAGGTTAAAGAATAAAATCGCTCACTTAAACTCAGTCAGATGCCTCAGAGGGTAGCCTGCATTTGTTCTTTCAGTGAGTTAAGAAGGCCTACAGAACACAAGGTTCAAAAACCTTGCTTCCTGTGCTAAGTCTCTCCCCATCCCCACCCGTTTATTGTTTCTCTGGCCACACTCTATTTAAAATTTGTGCTGGATTATTCAGAACCTAGAGGTGTTACTCAAACCAGCTTCTTCCTTCCACAGTTATCTTAGCTGGATATGATGTATTTTCAGCTCAATTGTTAATGTGATGGATGGCACAATGAATGTATATTTTGTGTGATTCGTGAATAGTCTTTTGCATGTCGCACAATGTTTTGATGTCCCTGAAGTCCCACACTGAGTTATATCAGTTATTCTTTGTGAGCCTATGATATTCCCCCTTTCCTGTACAATCATGAACAGCTCTGAGATCCCGGAGTAATGTGATCCAGAGCAGAGTTTACGGGTCTTAAGATGTCTGTAATAAATATATTCAAGTTTCACGTATGCTTAGGCATCCCTGTATTTGGCTTGGCTACAATTTGTTGGTTCCAACAATGGTGGCTCATTTCACGTGGGTAGAGGGGGAAGGGTGGTGTGTACTTTCAGAGGTGGGCCTTTCCTTGAAAAAAAGCAAATGCTTTCCATTATGAGGCTGAAATTTCCCCTATGAGTGTCATAGCACCTAGCTAATGCCTATTTAATAGGTCGATTTTCTTTAAAATAACAATAGTTCCTTTATTATAATCCAGGTTCATAATAGAAAAATAATGAATGAAGAAATTTATGAAGCGGATCTATTTTTGAAACAAACATGGATACTTCCTGGGTCAAGTGCTAACCTTTTCACCTCCAACTGGATGTTGACGTATATATAAACAGAACCCCCTTCAAAAGCCCAAACTCTTCAGTCCGTCTTTCCTCACATCAGTGAACCAAGAGCTAAGAGATTCACATTTAATGAGCTCCAGTATAAAGCTGTTTGAGGAGGCCTCCACCTCACCCCTTTTCTTTTTCAGCGTGTCAGGCAGTGTTCCAGTATATTCTACCCTTTAAACTGAGTATGGTCTATTTTCAGTAAACCTGCTGCATCTCTCCCCCCATCCCTCCTGTCAATGTCCATCCCTTCCTGCCACTCTCTACAAGTTCTCCCTCCTGACCACCCCCTCTGGGTTTCACATCTCATTCCCATCAGATTAAGCTTTGATATTATAGCTGGCATGGCTTAATGGATCTGCCTCTAACCCATAAGCCAGTTCTAATTCCCTAACCCAGAAAAAAAGTTTTTTTCTTCTTCTCCGGGCTCAACAGATTCCTCCAGGTGAACTTTTGAAAGCTGCCCTGAAGTCTTTCGATATTCAAGGTTCGAGTGTCTGCTCTCGGACAGAGGAAGCCAGCAAATCGAAGTGTTCAAAATGGCTCTCCTCCCAGACCTCTTACCACTTTTTCTTTACCATCACACATTTTCAGAGGCTTTAATTTAGTCCCAAGGGTAAAGGAGAAATACAGCATCACAAATACAGGCATATGACTTCCTTCCTCTCTCAAGCGGGCTTTACAAAGTGTGGGCTGGCAGTGGGAGGAGAAATCCTACAAAAACTTGGAATTTGCAGCCCTCCTAGAGCACCCAGGAGATTTCCTGTACTTCCCAGTCAAAAAGGGCAAGCCTGGACTTTGCAGGCGCAGTTGCTGCGGCCATATCAAGGGCACCCGCTGCCCTCCCCTTGGCTCTGGGATCCTGGGCTCTGGGGTTGCCTCTAAAAGACTCAAGTGGTTGGAGGAGAACTTCAAAGTCGGCCAACTCTTTCTTTCATTTCCCACCCTGGCCTTATACAGTATCTTTTGTTTATTAGTGTAAGGCCACACAGCAAAACAGATGGCTGGTTTCCAAATTCTTTAATGTGTTAAAGTGTCATTTGCATGCCAGTGCCGTAATTTCAATATCTAAAAGCAGGGTCGGACCCGCTGGAATCCTCGAGATTCCAGTCTTCAAGGTGCTGGTTTTAATGTAGCTGAGGGAGAGAGGAGAACAATAAATTATGGCTAAACATCCAAAGTCTTCTCTAGGTCGTGGAATAAATCAGTTAACAAGCAATGCATTTAGGAAATATTAATATACCTTTCAACAAGGAAAACATTTGTATCTTTTTAGTTGTCCCAATCGATTAAATCAGAGGCCCTTATCACATCCTGTTTCTAGGTCTCTCTTTTTCTGTTTTGGTCTCTGAGGAACATGGTTAGCTCCCTGAAAAATGACAGCAATGCTGACTGAAACAACAAATGGTGAAAAACAGAAAATAGCATTTATTGATAAATTAAAAAAAGACAAGAGTGTCAATTAGGGACTTGGGATAATTACAATACAAAATTCCAGTTTTCAAACATTTTCTCCTCACTTCCCTCACACTCATTCAGAGAACTCCCCAAATTCAGGGTGTCCCCAACCTAAGGCTGAGTTGAGATCTTGCTCTGAAGTCTGCTCTTGGCTTCACCTTTGAAAGTTTACTTTTGGAGGCTATTCAGATGCCATGGTGTTTTCCTCTGGGGCAATCAGATTCAAACCGATCAATATTTACTCAGTCTGAAAGGGTTGTTGAAAAGGCTGCTAACAACAAACTGCTTAGCTGCTCACCCCTGTTTAATCTCAGGTTCACTGAAAGTTCAAGAAGAGATGAATGCAGTGATGGGTCACTTTAGAATGAGTCCCAGCGGTTTATCTGAGCTCTCTGCTAAAGGCAACAATTATAGTTCCATCCCTCTTTGGGAAAGGGGCAACTTTCCTATTATTCTTTTGCTAAACAGTGTTTACTAGAAACTTAAAACACTTTCCTCTCCCTTCCTGGCTTTTTTTTTTTTTTTTTTTTTTGTGGTGGGGAGAGGAGCTTCAGCTGCCCTTAGCCTCTCTCCTTCTCTGGTTTTCTGCCAATCCGCTAGGTTTCATTTGACTTGAAATAAATTACATTGAATATTTTTAAAATGTTAAATTAGCCTGACAGAAGAGATCCGATTTATTTCAGATGCCAAGAGCTATGAAATAGGCTCTTTGGGCCGTTAGAGCTTATCTTCCTTGCAAGGCAAGATTGAATTGAAATCCATTTGCATTTGAGTAATATTGACAATCAGAGCCCCAATTTCCATCTGAGATGACTTTTTAGACAGGAGGTGAGAGGAGGAAGGGGTAATTCACTTGTGCAAAAGCGAGTACCTCAGGTAGAAAGTCAACTTGAAAATTTTATACTCTCCTAATGCGTAGACTATTGAGACGAGAAAAGAAGACCCAAGGAAGCCAGTTGGGAATGGTAGGAGAAGATGCTGGCCACTGAAGCTAATTGCTACAGCTCTTCAGAGGTCAAAGTTCATGTAATCACTGAATAAATGCATACTAAATAGGGATTTATTAAGCTTTTCCGATGGCTGAGCACGTCTGTGGGAAAAAAAAAAAAACACAAAACAACAACAAATAAAACAGAAACGGTCACTGCTGTTTGTGCTTCTTCCCGAAGAATAATCATTCTAGCAGTAGAAACTTTAGGAGTCTGGGTCTTTAATTTACTGTTTTGAATGACAGGATACCCTTCTGTTTTAAAATTCTGAAATCAATGCATGGACAACATTTTTATTTTGGATGGGACTGTAAAATAACTCTCTCCCTCCTAGAAATGCTATGATTTTTTTCAAGACACACAAGAATACAAGTTAGCTCGTCCTTATCAGAGAGGCTACTCACTAGATGGCTAACTTTGGTGACCTTCTGCTATAGATAAGCATACTTTTGCCTGCATTTCTGAGAGCACACCAAAGTTCTGCTTTAGGACTTCTTGTTCCTAGACGACCAAAACAGAGAGACTCATTTATCCAACCTTTTATTTTCTGAATCAGAAAGATAAGGCACCCAGAGGTAGTTTGATTTGACTTAGTATTATTACCCTTACTTCCTTAATAAAAACCAAGGTAGTTTAGAATCTGAGGCCAGTGCACTTCTTGATCCGAAATTCCCAATTTGATTTTGCCCCCTCCCATTTATTCTGGGTGATTTGTTTCAGGCCGGTTATGGTCCACATAACCGGTTTTCCACTTCTGCTTTACTAGCCATCCATTAAGTCCTTGATTTGGAAGCCACCAAGATTACTTGAATCTTTGAAACAACTTTCCAGTTGAATGTGTCTGCCATCTTGTTTGAAGAATAAAATATTAGGCTACTTGCTGTTAAAGACATTGCTTCTTAAAATATAAAAATAGAAAAGGTAAAATTTAACACATATATTTGTTGTCATTTTTGAATCTAGATTAGGGAAGGATAAAGGACAGAAGAGTTGCCTGTGCCCAAGTTCAAGCTCCATTAAATTGTCAGCAATCAGCTAGAAAGGGCTTAGAGATCAGTCAGAAAGGGCTTAGAGATGGAAGGAACGTTCCAGGAGGTGTCCTATCCCTGAATCTTTTTCTGTGTTTGTTTCTGTTTGATTTATGAAATAGCACAGCGTTCGGAGCTGTTCTGGTCCATATTTCTTAGTTTTCTTCACGATTCACTCATGTACCGAATACACATACAATTTAACATAAAATTTCCTTGCAACACAACTTTCCACATTTTCCTTTCTTGGTGGGGTCCTACTGATCTCAGCAGAACCTGCTGCCCAAAAGGACACCTCTGGCTGTCAATGGAATCCCCAGCGTTTTAGAGCCTTCAAATACAGCTAAACTTCGATTGCAGAACAGCAAAGCAAATATCAATCAAGCAATTCTGCCGGTAGAGCCTAGCCTATGAACCTCCCCCCACCCAATCTCAAACCCCAATTACGTCCTGTAAAATAGTCTGGAAAGATCGCATTTGAGGTTTATTGGAAACAAATAAAAAGACTGACGTTTCTTTTTCTCAACATTTCCAGACACAACTAAAATATGTGTCTCCATTTTCTTAAACAGCCCATTAAATTTTTTTTTCCTGTTAAAAAATGTGGTGGAAAACGTCCAATCACAAGCCTAATTTATAGAAATCAGATTGTTCTGCGTTTTCATGTTAGGCTTGGGTGTTTACGGGGAAAATACACGACGGCTTGCAACCGAAAATAAAACAAAAATTTATTGGAAAAAAATTTTCTTTTCTTTTTAAACTGGGGCACTCTTTAGCCGCCCTGGACACTTTAGCCTTCCTCCTTTTAAAAGAAAACTCGCCACAGAATCACAGCGAGAAGGCAGAAGGCCACGACTTAAACTTGTAGGGAGCCCTCCACTCTCCCCGCCAAATATCAGCAAGACGGTTCGGGGGAATCTGCCCATTGTGAGGAACAAATGAGGTTCTCCCTTCGGGACGCGCCGGGGCAGCTGCCGGAGGCTCGGCTCGGGCGGTCGCTGGCGGGGCAGCGCGGCGTTCTCCCGGCCGCCCGCCGGGGCTCCTGCCGCGAGGAGAGGCCGCCGGGTGTTCGGCGCCCCGCGGCGGTGGAGCGGAGCCCCGCCACCAAGGTGAAGACGGCTTGCTTTCCTTAGCTTCCCCGCCTTCCGTCTCCGAATTCTTCGGCGAACGCGGCCGTTCCCCTGCCGTCGCGCGCGGGCCCCACGCAGAGCGGAGCGGAAGCAGCATCCGGGCCCTTCGCGGGTGTGCGCGCGGCGCGGCCGGGCCGCCCTGGGGCCTGCGCGCTTCCCGGCAGCGACCGGGGCGGGCGCGCTGCGAACCGAACGTGGGTCGGGGCACCTCCCCGGAGGCTGCGGAGAGCCCCCCCTTTGTCTCAGGGGGCCACGAGGCCCCCGTTCCCTCCTTCTTTCCCCGCCGGCTTCGCCTTGCTTCCAGGTGCTGCGGGACGCGGCCGGAGCAGCGAGGTGCGGCCTCAACTGCCTCGGGCGGCGGCCTGCCTCCTCCGGGTGGGGGGCTCGGGGCTTCCATTCCCTGAACCCTGGATGAGGGACCGAACCTGACTTCCCCGGGGAGGAGAAACCCAGGTCGGAAGCCTAGTCCCCTAGGTCATCTTTTAAGATGTGAAAGGGGGAGGGAGATTTTACTCCCAGCTCGCTTGCTCCTCCCAGCTATTTCCGAAATATATCAGAGTAACAGACGCGTTCTCCTGGTTCAACTTAGATGTTTTGGAGAGTCGAGGTGGGGATTGCTGGAAGTTTCTAAACATCCGATGTTCCTAGAGAGACTAGTGTTTCTCTAGTCAAGGGAACTCCTTGCTTCTCAAATGTCCTCTCATTTCAGTTGCAGTCCAAGGTGCCTTGCCTCAAGTCTCACTTCTTTGTAGGTTTCCTTGTACTACTTCCCACCCTTTCGGCTGAACCCCTCGTTAAAACCCCACCTTTTACACAGGAATCTTTGTTCCACAGCACCTAACTGAGATTGTGAACTAGACTATCCATTTGTGTTAGTCTTGGCTCCGCAAAGGGATCTTAAGCGTCCTGAGGGCAGGGACCTAGACTTCCAGTAACCTGAAGAGAAGGCCCCTTTAGAAAGAGCTCTGGACGGGAATTCAGGCCACCTGTGTTCAGTCTTTTCTCATTCGCAGTATGGGCTTGGGCAGAACTCTTAACCTTTCTATATTTTCAGATCCTTAAGTTATAAAATAAGGTGGTTTTTCTTACTGGCTTTTAAGTAATTCTCTAAAATTTATATGATTTTTCAACATCCTGAAAATCTGGTATTTATTCAGGATTACTCTGAGCCAAACCCTATGTCAAATACTATACATACACTAACTCATTTAATTCTTACTCAGCCCGAAGAAGGAGATATTTTTATTATTTTGATTTTACAGCTAAGGACATGGAGGGGTCCAAGTCGTTAGGTAATTTGTCTATTGAATGCAGAGCCCAGACTCATCCACTGAACTGTAGTGCTTCTCCACAGGGCCAAACACATAAATCCTCTACAGAGAGTAATCAGGCTATGTCTCTTTGACACAGATGCTATAGTGGGTAATTGCTCATTGGTAAAGAATTAGAGAATTTTAATATCAGGCATGTATGCAAACTGTAGCTACACATTCTTGGGAAAATAAGCAAATGACAAATAGTTGAGTGAAAACAAAGCTAAAGAGAGAGATCAAATTTAACAATAAAGTCAATGAGAGGACTAATTTAACAATAAAAGACTTTTTTTAATATCTGACACTAATTGATTAAGAGAATAATTTGCAGGGAGAAGAAAGATACTCTTTATGTTCACAAGTTATGTCTGTGACATGCCTAACGTGGACAAAAAAGGAAATATTCAATATGAAATACAGATGTTTTGGCTCTATGTAAGCTAGCTAGCATCCACAGGATCGGAAACATTTGAATGCATGGTATTCCATCTCTCAGTTTTCATGTGGTCATTTTATATACTGTAAATGCAATCCTAATTCACATTTGAAGAAAAAGAATTTACCTGCGCTCAAAAGCTCTAGTCTTCATAGTTTACAACTTAGCACCTCTTGGGGCGCCTAGCTGGCTCAGATGGAAAAGCATGTGACTCTTGATCTTGGGGTGGTAAGTTCAAGCCCCATGTGGGGTGTAGAAATTATTTAAATAAATAAAACTTAAAAAAATCCCAACAACTTAGCATTTCTTGACTGAGAATGACTTGAGGAACCAGGTTCAATAAGAACTTGAAGGAATATATTATGAGGTCTAAAGAGGGCCAGTTGTTAAAAGCCAATTATTTCCAGTACTCAATTACAGGAAGTCAGGTTGAGTTGTATGGAGAAGAATGTAATTTGCTCCTTCCTAATTTTCTAACTTTCATAAGTGAACAAGGACTTGGCATTATTACAAACAGTATAATGTTACTGATATTATTTAGTTATAGTATCACAGATAATCTAATCTGGTCTTTCTATTTCATAGGTGAAGAAACTGAGGCCCAGAGAGGTGCTGGCAGCAATAGTGGTAAGAAAAAATATTTGCTTATATCTTTAATGTGTACTTAAGTGGATATTAAAAATGGCAGGCAGAATTAATCTCAGGATAGATATATTAATAACATCAATATTTAATTACTATATTAAATATAGTAATTATAGTAATTAATTACACCAATAATTAAATACTGAGGATCTAAATTATATTAAGAATAAGCAGATTTGAATAACTAGATATATGGCCAGAGGGTTTCTTCCTTCCTACTTACCTACATGAATCCTACAGAAAGGGTGGCTGTGCACATACATCCCTTTTATCCCGTGGGTAAAGAGAAACCGGATGATCCATTTTATTTCTTCCATTTCAGAAATTCTTTGTGTGGTTTGACAGATGAGACAGAGACAAAATCAAGAAGAAAACCAGGCTTCTTAATTGACCTGCCAAGCTACTCACATAGCAGGTTAGCTCCTTGGTGGCCGCCTGATTCAGGCACCCTGAAACTTGAGGACATTCTGGCTACACTGATATGTTCCCTATGGACCATAAGGACTTAATTTGCAGTTCATTAGGTATATAAAAAATAATATCTCTATTAGAGAGATCCAGACTTTAGCAAGTTGTGACAACTTCTTTTTTATGTTAACTTTTATTGATGGCTTTCTTTGTATCAGATGTTGAGTTAGAAGTCTTAGTGTATTATCTCTGTTTTCTTCATGGCAGCCTTATGTTATAGGTTTTATTATCCCCATTTACACTAAGGAGATGGAGAAACTGAGGCTTAGGGGAGTTCTATAAGTTTCTCACCATCACATAATGAGTGGTTAGTAAAGTTAAATTTGCAGCCTGTTAGAGTTAATCCTCACGTGTTGAAGCCTCATATCTTACAAATGTGAGATAAAATATTTTTTCCATCTCAAGGTAAAAAATAAAATGTGAGAGTAATGAAATTCAACCTAACCTTAAATTTAACTTCAGTGTTAAAATGTTTGTGCTGGGGTGCCTGGGTGGCTCAGTCGTTAAGCATCTGCCTTTGGCTCAGGTCATCATCCTGGAGTCCTGGGACTGAGCCCGGCATCGGGTTCCCTGCTCAGTGGGAAGCCTGCTTCTCTCTCTCCAACTCCCCCTGCTTGTGTTCCCACTCTTGATGTCACTCTCTCTCTCTCTGTTAAATAAATAAAATCTTTAAAAAAAATAAAATGTTTGTATGTTAGGTGTTAGGGAATTTCTCACTGTGAGTCAAAGAAGGCCATGTCATTGCTTTCTTGGAAGCCCCATCTGTTTTAGCATCACCCTAGTGAAGGTGCTGGAGATGGCAGGAGCCATGTCCTAGTGCTTTGGCAGTGTAGGTGGCAACATAGGGTTCAGGGAGAGGCAACTGTCTCACCAGACATGCTAAGCTTTCCATTTCTTTAGCCTGACTTTCAGTCTTCCTAGCAATTTTCTTAGCTACCTGTATGTTCCTTTTCCAGTTAAATCATCAATAGTCAGTTTTGTTGCTTACAACTAAGAATCCTGATTCATGTACAATGCGATATACCAGATGCTGGTGCTTTGAAATTTATTTTTTTAAAACACTTGAAGTAGTATCCACATCTAGTGTGGAGCTCAAACTCACAGCCCTGAGATCAAGAGTCACATACCTACCAACTGAGGCAGCCAGATACCCCACGGGCTCTTTTTTTTAAAAAGTTTTATTTTTTTAAGTCATGTCTACACCCAGTGTGGGGCTTGAATTCACGACCTCAAGATCAGAGGTCACATATTCCTCTGGCTAAGCCAGCCAGGCACCTCTGGGGTCTTTTAATGCACATACTTTTTGCTTTGTTTAACCTAAACAAATATACTGGGGCACGTGGGTGGCTCAGTTGGCTAAGCTCCCAACTCTTGATTTTGGCTCAGGTCATGATCTCAGAATATGAGCTTGAGCCCCACATCTGGCTCCTGACTCAGCGATCTATAGGGAGTCTGCTTGAGATTCTCTCTCTGCACTTCCCACTTTAAAATAGGTAAATGATTCTTTAAAAAAAGAAAAACCCTGAACAAATGTATTTAAAAAGCTAAAGATGGCCCTATGCCCAATAAGAAAATGCAAATTTATCTAATGAGTTGTGGAACACAGCTTATTTTGTTTTATTTTGCAGCTTTCCTATCTTATCATCTTGAGCTTCTTCTGAGCTGACCCTTTATATATCACAGTGACTGACACTTGTTGAAAGCATACATCATGCAAGGCACTATGCTAAGTACTTTACGTGGATTGGCTCCTTTCAACCCTCCACACTATGAGGTATAGGCAAGTCCTATTATAATCCCTATTTTAAAGAAGAGGAAACTAAGAAGAGAGGTCACTCAGGTAGAAAATGGCAGAGCTCACTCTTAAACCTAGTAGTCTGGCTTCTGAGTATTCATTCTTCAAAACGTTGTATATACTTTTCCCCTGAAGTTGTTTGACTGATCCAACTTTTTCTTTTTTAAGATTTTATTTATTTATTTGACAGAGAGAGGGAGGGAGGAGAAAGCACACTAGCAAGGGGAGTGGCGGGCAGAGGGAGAGGGAGAAGCAGACTCCCTGCTGGGTAGGGTGCCCAGTGTGGGGTTCGATCCCAGGCTTGGGGATCATGACCTGAGCCAAAGGCAGACGCTTAACGACTGAGCCACCCAGGCGCGCCCCCCCCCCCCCCCGCTGCCCAGTTTTTTCTTTCTTATTTGAGAATGACTTGAAAGCATCCAGTCCAGTCCCTAATTGAGCATCTTTAACTGTGTGAGGTGACTGGTTCCATATCTATCAGCAGCAGGTGCACTTGAGAGACATCTATAGGTTTATTCTTCTGGCCCTATGAATTCCTTCTGGCTTCACCTTTTCCTGACCTCCACTATCCCTCTTCCCGCTCCCTGCCATGTGAAACTTCTGTTCTCATCTCCTCATTCCAGTTTTTCTTGCTGCTTTATTATTTGAATCCTGCCTCATGACTTTGCTCCTTTACTAAGACATTTATTCAGGGATGATGTAAAATTTTATTGAGAGAAGGTACTACCCCTTTTCAAGGAGTTTATAAAGCAATATGAAGCATGTAACCTGTTACCTAATTTATGTTATACTACATTATGTATATTTTTATTAGAATTTAGTTAGGTATTTAAGATTTTATTATGAAAGTGCTATAGAACGGGGGCACCTGGCTGGCTCAGTCGGAAGAGCATGTGACTCTGGATCTCGGGGTAGTGAGTTTGAGTCCCACATTAGGTGGAGAGATTACTTAAAATAAAAAAATAAACAATTAAAAAAAAAGTCCTGGAGCGCCTGGGTAGGTCAGTTGGTTAAAGCCTCTGCCTTCAGCTCAGGTCATGATCTCAGGGTCCTGGGATCGAGCCCTGCATTGGGCTCTCTGCTCAGCGGGGAGCCTGCTTCCCCCTTTCTCTGCCTGCCTCTCTGCCTACTTGTGATCTCTCTGTCAAATAAATAAATGAAATCTTAAAAAAAAAAAAACACACAAACGTCCTATAGAACAATTGGAGGGGACATTCCTTTCTCTCCAAAATGTGTAACTTGAGAATAAGCCTTTAGTTCTGGTTGGGGCAGTGATCAACATGTGATTTGAGTCGAATGGTAAGGTTTTACAATGACATTTGTGGGAGAAGACAAGGTGTCTGGCAAATGTTAACATAAACTACATGCCCCCAGTTTGACTGTGAAAGGCAAGGGAATGGAAAGAGAAGAGAATAAGAATTAAAGAGACTTGGGGCTTTTCAAGTATTTGTGAGTCAGAAAGGCTGAAAAAGAAGGATAAGATAGATGGAAATGACCCTGGGGAGACTGTATATTCAGGATAAAGGGCATTTTTGCCCAAATTTTGGGCAAATTCTGTAGATGGACTCTAAGGATGCTACCAAGTCAGACAGAGTTCTTAGGGTTTCAAGGTGATCAGTTTTTCTAGATCTAGGGCTGGAACATGTGAGAGGTGAAGAAATTAAAAAACAAAACAAAACAGGCAAACAGACAAACAAAAGCCCCAACTGTGGTTTAGTTTTAGAAAGGAAAACAGAGTTAGGAACAACTGTAAAAGCAAAGATAACTTACCCATAATTTAGTACATCTGTGCAATGGTACATGTATTTGCGAATATGTCTCTTTAGGAAGAGCCTTTCCTCCTGATGCCACACCACTCACACTGTTCACCTGCCTTCTTGAATTCAAAGAACAATACTCTTTCTTCCCCAGGGAGTTTACAACCTAAGATGAATACCCCCTTTACATTTTTTTCCTAAGCCCTTGAGGCCTTAGCTAAATGATGCTTCCTCCAGAGAAGCCTTAACTTAGTATCTTCTTTGTTTTCTTTACCCACTTATCACAGTTTGCAAATGCAGTTTTATATTTTTTTATCTCTCCTTCTAGACCTATATCCTGAGAGCTCTTCTGTTTATTCAGCACTTTTTGTTCCCCCCACCCCTTACAGTTCCTGTTAGTAACTGCTAAATAGACATTGAATGAATGTTTATATTAACAAGGGTCTGTCTAGACAGACATCTAACAAAGAAATCTAAAAATACAGTGGATTAGGGGTGCCTGGGTGACTCAGTCACTTAAGGAAGCAACTCTTGATTTTGGTTCAGGTCATGATCTCAGGGTAGTGAGATCTATCTGAGGCTCCACGCTGGGCACAGAACCTGCTTAAGAGTCTCTCTCTCCCTCCTCCCCTTAAAAAAATAATAAAATAAAATAAATACAATGATTTAAATATGGCTGAGTTTAATTCTCTTGTATGTAAAATTTCAGAAGAAGGTGAGAGCCCAGACTGGTGGGGTACCTTAGCACCATGAGGTCATTCAAAATCTGAGTTTCTTCTACCGTCCTGCTCTAGTATTCCTTAGGTCTTGTCTACATGGGCAAAGCTGGGCCACCTCCACATTCCCATTCCCTTTGTAGGAAGACTATAGAATGGAAGTGGAGGGCAAGCAATTTCCTATAAAGCAAGTGACTTGTAAGTAGCATACCTCACTTCCATTCACATTTTGTTGTGATAAATGTAATCATATGGACACACCTACTTGTAAAGAATACAAGCAAATGCAGTCTCTGGGTGGGTAGCCATGAGCTATCTAAAATGGAAGGAGAGAATGAGAATTGGGGATTAACTAACCATCTGCTCTATTGTTGGGTCCATGCTTGTTGAAAGAATGAATATTCATTCTTATATTATCAGAGGTTGGAATAATACAGGGGTTTGAGGGCTCTGTTCCAGAACTCCAGAAACTAAGAATGTGATTAAAATATTAGACACTGACTAAGATAGCATCAAATATGCTCAATGATACAACCTGTTCACCTGCAAGTTTGGGGCAAGGAAGGGTTAAGGATCAAGAAATTGAGCAAAGCAGGTGCTAGGCAGCTCTGGGTATTGTGACTACACACGTGGCCTTGTTAGAATTTGGGTATAAAATCTCTGCCTTCAGCAAGCTTCCAGAAACCAGCCCTTAGCTAATAAGACTAGCTTCCCTCCAATCCTTTCCTGGCAGAGAGGAGGCTATTTTGAGTCGAAGACATTACTTGACTACTGACCTTTTCTCTTTATTATCCTAAATTTGACGCTAACAAAGGACTTTGAAACTTTAGGCCCAAAACAGGGTAGTTAAAATAGTAGCTATTTTTTTTAAAGATTTTATTTATTTATTTGACAGAGGGAGAAAGGTCACAACAAGTAGGCAGAGAGGCAGGCAGAGAGAGGGGGAAGCGGGCTCCCCGCTGAGCAGAGAGCCCCATGCGGGGCTCGATCCCAGGACCCTGAGATCATGACCTGAGCTGAAGGCAGAGGCTTGAACCCACTGAGCCACCTGGGTGCCCCCAAAATACCATTTTAATGAGTGTAGGCTGCGCATGGAGTTGTATGACAATGCTTGCCCCGCAGTTCCCTCCGAGGAGCTGAGGGCATCTTGGCAAGGCTTATCTATCATCAGCTGGCCTGACCACATCAATGCAGCTGACAGAAGGTGGCCCAGCTGCTGCCACAGCTCGAGTTGTCCTCATGTCTGTGGCCGCAAGAGACTCTGGGCTAGGCATGAACCCTCCTTCCTTAAATTCTCACAGCACTAGGAAGCTAACCATTCCCCTCCCATATCCTCTTATATTTGGCCAAAAGATGAGAAAACCCATTTTGCCCCTCTCTGTGCCTTTTACCCTCTTAAACTCCGCGAGCTGAGCTCATGGGTCTGTCCTCTGTGAAACCTGCCACAAGGAGAGTGAATGAATCCCAGCTCTGCTGTTCTCCCATAGCATTTTCTACTTGTCAGAGCACTTGTCACTTTTGGAACTGAAATTCTTCTGTTGGTGCCTCTTTGTAAACTTCTCCAGGATGGACACCACATCTTATTAATCATTGATTCTCTCTGCCTTGTACAATACCTGGCACATGGTAGGCAGTTGATAAATGTTTGCTGAATGCATGAGTGAGTGAGTGAGTGAGGGAACAATTCTTTGGGTTCTTTCTGTAGTTTCTCAGCTATCCTGATATGCTCATGAATCCCAAGGCCTAGGAACACAAAGTGTGATTCCAAATTCTTTCAAAATGTTGCGGAGTGGGGGGAGGGGTTTGTTTTTTGTTTTACTTACTGATGTTAAAGTTCAAAATTCTTTAATGGAGAATTGACTTTTCCTTATGGAATGAGGAGTAAAATGGTTTAAATGTAAATGTTGTTTGAATTATCATACTGACTAAAGCTCAGTGAAACTAAAGGGTAACCAAGCAGTCATTCAAAAAGTGTAAATAACTGATACTTAGAGTCTTTTTTGTTTTGAGAGGCGGGTGGAGGTCAGAGAAGAGTTAGCACTTGGGTCTTAGTGGGGGTGGAAGAGGATGGTAGGTCAAAGGGTCATGGAGGTAGAAACAGAGAATAGAAAGGGGAACTAGGGGCCACTGATTTAGCACTTCCTCGATGTCTCCATTTTAGGGAGAAGTATGGCGCAATGTGCTGATGTTTGCAATTTTGTGAGAATGGTGTTGAGAACTGTATGACACACAAACACTACTACACAGGATTCATTATGATTTGGTGTCATGCATGTGTGCACTTAAAAACCCTTGACTCTGTTGCAGAGGAACTACATTTTCAGAAGAGTTAATTAAGGGTTCTATAACCTACATCGTACCCTAAAATATCTCTGCTGGTAGTCGAACAATTTGAGTACATTGCTTGACAGACTAGGTGACACTGGAGATGGGCCTGGACAGGAAAGGTTAGAAGTTATGCCAAGATTTGATTTTGAGTTGGAGCCTGGAATGGGGACTGCCTGAATCTATGTTTCATGTTATTAGAGGATCTGGGATACCTCAGATTTTACAGATAGAGCTGCTTAAATAGCTCAAGGCACTTTGCAAACTTCCAGTTAGTTCTTTCAGTACCTTTGGAAATGAAGAGCAAATATGTGCAAACAGAGGTCCAGTGCTACACAATTAGTTTAAAATTTGCTGCTGATGCAATGCCAGATTATCAGTCTGACTCTTCTTTTTTTTTTTTAATCTTCTTTGATCTGGAGTTGAGCTAGAGTGCTAGAATATTGGTTTGTGAGTCAGACGTCCTAGGTTTGTTTCTGGCTCCACCCTGAGTAGCTATGGAACATATCACAGATCACTTCTCTGTGGGTGGAGGTGAGACTCTATGAACTTTAGGATTCATTCTAGACCAAAGGCATTCTGCATTAGTACCGCATTGCAACAATTAGAGCATTTGGCATAGCAAACCAGTAGCAGAGTTTGGACTGGAACACATGTCTTAAAACCTAACATTTAACCTCTATTTTTGTTTTGTTTTACTTTTTAAACTTTTTTATTGAAATATAGCATGTACATGGTAAGTGCCTAAAGTGCGCTAATCTTAAGCATACAGATTGCTGAGTACTTTTAAAGTAGGTATTAAGTTGTAATTGAGATATCACAAGATTCAGCCTTTTAAAAGGTATAGTTTGATGAGTGTTAGTAACTGTATAGTCATGTAACACCACCAAAATCAAGATATAGATGATTTCTATCATCCCTAAAATTCCACAATGGCTCTTTGTAGTCAGTCCCTTCCTACCCCAAGCTCCTGGCAACCACTAATCTGTTTTCTCTCCCTATAGTTTTGCCTTTTCCAAAGTGCCATGTAAATGAAATTGTACCGTATGTAGACTTTTATGTCTGACTTTTCTCCCATAATCTTTTAAAGATTCATTACATACCCATATAATTGCCACCTAGATCAAGATATATAGTACTTTTCGGGCCCCTAAAATGTTCTTTCCTGTCCTTTTCCAGTCAATAAGCTCCTCCTATTCGCCTGATTTCTACCATTGTATTGGTCTTATCTATTTTGTGTTTCAGATAAATAGAATCATATAGTAGGTGCTATATGGCTCTTTTCCCTTTCATGTAATATCTAAGATTCCTTCATGTAATAGCTAGGAATAAAAGTTTGTTCTTTTAAAAAAATCACTGTGTGACATTCCCTTGTATGGATATACCACATTTCATTTATCTATTCTACTGATAGAATTTGGGTTGTTCCTAATATTTGACTATTTTGAATAAAGCTGTTATAAACATTTTTGTTGATATCTTTTGACAATATGCTTTTAAGAATATGCATTCATATCTCTTGGATATATTCCTAAGAGTGGAATTGCTGGATCATAGGCAAGACATCTGTTTAGCTTTAGTACATGTTGCCAAATGGTTTTTTGAAGTGGTTGTACCAATTTATCCTCTCACCACCAATGTATGAGAGTTCTAGTTACCCCACAGCCTTGTCAATACTCAATATTGCCAGTATCATTTAACCTTTATGGACAGTTGTAGAGTTACCACTATTTTTTCCCACTTTTTTTTATTGTGCCAAAATACACATACATAAAATTTATTATCATAACCGCTTATAAGTGTACAGCTCAGTGGTATTACATACATTCATAATGTTGTTCAACCATCACCACCATTCATCTCTAGAACTCTTCATCTTTTAAACTGAAATTCTATACCTATTAAACAATAAGTCTCCTTTCCCCTCTTTTTTTCCAGCCACTGGCAACCATCATCCTACTTTCTGTCTCTATGTATTTGACTATCCTAAGTACTTCATACAGGGGCACCTGAGTGACTCAGTCATTGGGTGTCTGCCTTCGGCTTAGGTTATGATCCCAGGGTCCTGGGATCAAGCCCCGCATCAGGCTCCCTGCTCGGCGGGAAGCCTGCTTCTCCCGCTACCATTCCCTCTGCTTGTGTTCCCTCTCTCACTGTGTTTCTGTCTGTCAAATAAATAAAATTAAAAAAAAAAAAAGCAAAAAAACTAAGTACCTCATATAAGTGGAATCATATGGTAGTTGTCTTTTTGTGATTGGCTTATTTCACTTAGCATAATGTTCTCAAGGTTCATCCATGTTGTAGCCTGGTGGCAGATTTTCCTTTCTTTTTTTTTTTTTTAAAGATTTTATTTATTTGACAGAGAGAAACACAGCAAGAGAGGGAACACAAGCAGAAGGAATGGTAGTGGGAGAAGCAGGCTTCCTGCCAAGCAGGGAGCCCGATGCGGGGCTCGATCCCAGGACCCTGGGATCATGACCTGGGCTGAAGGCAGACGCCCAATGACTGAGCCACCTAGGCCTCCCTTTCCTTCCTTTTTAAGGCTAAATAATATTCACATCTTGCTTATCTACTCATTCAATAGTAGACACTTGGGTTCCTTCTGTGTTTTAACTCTTATGAATAATGTTATGAACATGGGTATATGACTATCTCTTTGAGACCCTGTTTTCACTTCTTTTGGGTATATACTCAGAAATGGGTTTGCTGGGTCATATGGCATTTCTATTTTTAATTTTTTGAGGAACCACCATACTGTTTTCCACGATGGCTGTACCATTTTATATTTCTACCAATAACACAAAAAGATTCCAGTTTCTCCATATCCTGCCAACATTTGTTATTTTCTGGTTTGTTTGTTTGTTTGTTTTTGATAGTAGCCATCCTAATGGGTATGAAGTGGTATCCCATTGTAGTTCCGATTTGCATTTCCCTGGTGATTAGTGATATTGAGCATCTTTTCATGTGTTTATTGGCCATTTGTTTATCTTTTTTAGAGAAATGTCTATTCAAGTCCTTTGCCTATTTTTAAACTGGGCTATTTGGTTTTGTTGTTGTTTTTGACTATTAGGAGTTCTTTATATATTCTGGATATTAATAAACATTACTTTCAACTAGAGTAAAATTGCATGTGCAACACCAATAGTGCAATTCAGAGGTGTGGAGAATCAGGAGTAATTAGTGACAAGACAACCAACAGGGGCAAGCAATGATAGGGCCACCTTTTGTTACCCCAAAGACCCAAGTTTAAAAAAGATGTATTATATCTGTATCACAAAGAAATAGTGGTGGTGGTGGTGGGGAGCCTTCCCTCTCTGATTCAATCACCCCACTTCCCCTTTAATATTTATTTAATTCCAGTTTCCCTGGAAGGAAATATCCAGGGGGTTGGTTGGGGAGGAACCCCCACTTTGGCCTTATCAAAAGAAATAGGTGAGTTTATTCATCTTTGTTAGAGATGGTCTTTGGAAACCAGTATCAAACCTCCACTGAAATCTGGATAATAAATATTCAAGAATGGCAAGGTAGTTGCAGAGAATCCACGAATAGGATGTGGGTCTGTATGTGTGTGTGTGTCTGGAGCAAGAATATGCTTCATATTTGCAAAGATAGTAGTTTCCAGGAAACACAGTGAGGCTAAAGGATTCATTTAGGATTCAGCTGTTATTCTTGATGTTGATAGCATCAGGCAGGTTTGAGATGGTGGGCTATGGGTGGGCCTTGCAATGGGGTTGTTCATCTGATAACATGCCTATGAAAGTACAGCTAAAACTGTCAGATATTTTTGTACTCTATACCTAATGTAGACTGTATAATGGAGTTTTATATGTACCTACGAATCACTATGCATTTTAGAATATTTCTGGCCACTCTACAAATACATGAATCAGATTAAAGAATAGTCAGTCAGACTTGAATTAAATATATATTCCCATAATGGTGATTATCTTTTTTTCTTGGCTTGACATTATTATAGCAAGCTAAAATAATAGGAGATAAGTAGCTATTATAAATGAACCATTAAAAGCAACAGTGAGCCAAAGTTATCATTGATCTCTCCCTGTCTCTTACTTTATAAAAACTAATGTAGTGAATTGCCTTGGAGTTACCTACTTTAATAATAAATCTGTTGTGTCAGGGCAGTGACCTGATGTTTTCTTTTACTCATAATTTATAGTCTATTGATTTAATCCTCTGAATATCTCACCCTATTTGTATAGCATAAAACCATTTCTTAATTGAAAGACAAAGGAAGCTTGGATGAAACCACATGGCAGAATATTTTTATTGAAGATTTTTACCTGATCAATAGCCAAATAAATATGAACTTATTTTCAGTGACAGTTTCAAGTTTAAAAGACAAAAAAAGGAGATGCTTTGATTCTATGTGGGTAATCGATTTATAGATGTATTTAGAAATTTAGATTTTTTTCCCATGGGCAGGAGAGGGAGGCTTCTGGAAACATTTTAAGGAAATACTAGCTTCTTTTTTTAGTGAGTCATAAACAAGAATGTAGAAAATGAACTCAAGTAGCAGACAGTTTAATGTGACTACATAAAACATTGATGTTGTGCTGCTAAAGCTCTTCCCTCAACTTGTGGAAAAGAAAGCCAACACTTTATGCTCATCTAGCCAATAACTGGCACCTTTCCATTTGATTCCACATGTCGGGACCACACCACCCGTGGTACCACAGGTAGCACACCACCACTCTCTCCCTTGAATGGAACTAGCTGCCGACTTCCTCTTACTGCCAGTTTTAGATTGCTGGCAAAGAATATTACCATAGCCCTGCCATATCCCCGTCCATCTGCACAGATCTTGAGCTTATTGTCCTGTTCCTGAGCTTTTTTTTCACTTGTCTCAAGCAAAAGTGTAATGAGTACCATCAAATATCACTGAGAAAAGATGAAGAAATAGCAAATGTAATAGAGATGGAACACATTAATTTGGCAGAAGGCTTTTCTCTATTTTCACCCACTTGCCTAGTTATTTATTTATTTTTCTTTAGATGTCATAGATCTTACCCAGGTAAGCTTTAAAAAAAAATGACCATGCATCATTGTCATGTCACCAGCATAACTCAGCTTAGAAAGAAGCAATTTGAGGATGGCTATCCTATTACCATGCTTTATTTTTTCTTCACCTAATGCAGATAGCTGTAGAGAATATGGAAGAGTACCTTAACACTCACCCCTTAAAGAGAAAGCAGTGATTTTTTACGGTGCTTGTAATTCATGCCATCAATTTTATCTGTGGTAGGTCCATGTCAAAATCAGAGTAATTAAATGGAATGGCAGTCCTGTTAAATGTGTTCATGCCATTGCATTGGCAATAAACCATGTGCAAATTTACAATTAAGGCTTGTCTTTCTCCTTAGCCATAGAGAATTGTGACAAACATTAAGTTGCACAGGCATAGGAATCCAAAAGGGTATTCATCAAAATAAAAACACCAGGTGGATAGTCTCAAGATTATAATATCTTCTTAAGCAATTACTCTTTTTCACTGTATATTTTTTGACTGAATAATAATTACTTTTGCACTGATAAAAGGCAAGATCAGCTAGTTTCAACTTGTTTTATTATAATCCCCCTTTTTAAAATTTGCAAGGCAGCATAGAGCCATAACTGTTTATTCAGATAAACGTATATTTGTTCCAGGTTTTAGCTTTCAAAGGGTGACAGACTCTTTCAAATTCAACACACTGAGCTTTTAATACAGTCACTTTGGTGCTACAAAACACACCATTAAGATGCATATGGATGGTGTGGTTAATTTCCTAACCTATCACTAGGAATCATCAATATAACAGAGATAAAGGAGTTTTGAAACCTAGACCAAGCAGTGAATTGACAGCCATCTTTAACCACCATGACCTAAGAATGACCCTGAGCTCCGCTGGGTGCAGGAGTTAGATATGTTGCAGAGCACAGGAGTCAGATATCTAACAGGCCTAGGGGCCCCCACTGTGTGGCAACTGCAGAATCACTTGCAAGGTCTGATACACAGATAGGTGACAAACACTGATGCCAACTCCATGCTCTTTCCTCAAAATAGAATTATGCATGTTTAATGTTTATTACAGCTGCTCCCAGCTTTAACAGCTGACTTGTTAAGATTCATAAAAGAATAATTATCAGGTTTTTATATTATTTAAATATTCTAATTTGTGTGTCTGCACATATTGGTACTATTTGTATACACATTTTGCACATACACTCATTGAGAATTGGTTTTATAGCAATGGAACAAAATATTCCAAAGTGCTTAAAATTACCTATGGCATTTTATGATGAAATGTACCCTTTGTTTTGCTTATATTTTAAATTTCTTGCTTAAATCTTTATAACTTGGTCAGTAATGATAGTTTTGGGGAAAACACACATAGAGAGCTGCAGAATATAGATTTAGGCTCGATTGCCATGGTCAATGATCTCAGGGTCCTGAGGCCCAGGTCATGATCTCAGGGTCCTGGAATCGAGCCCTGCATCGGGCTCTCTGCTCAGCGGGGAGCCTGCTTCCCTCTCTCTCTGCCTGCCTCTCTGCCTACTTGTGACCTCTTTCTCTCAAATAAATAAATAAAATCTTTTAAAAAAAGGGGGGGAATTAAATTTTTTTTAAAAAAAGATTTATTTATTTATTTGACAGAGAGAAAGAGAGATCACAAGTAGACAGAGAGGCCGGCACAGAGAGAGGGGGAAGCAGGCTCCCTGCTGAGCAGAGAGCCTGATGCGGGGCTCGATCCCAGGACCCTGAGATGATGACCCGAGCCAAAAGCAGAGGCTTCAACCCACTGAGCCACCCAGGCGCCCCAAATTATTTGTATTATTAGCATATGCATAATGACTAAAGTGTTTACCTGTCAATCAGGGAAAATGCAGCTGGGATGATATCTATACAATTTCCTCCACCTGTAAAATGTATTTAAAAATTATTCACAAATGATAAATAATCATCATAACCATATGTTTCTCTGAACTCTTCCCAATTTTCAGTTCTTCAAAGACCACTGCAGCTTGCAAGTAAATCTGGCATTTAGAATTTGCTAGAATCATTTTGAGAGTTCCACAGGCAGCATGGCAGCAGCTGTACTCTCAGGTCTTTGTGGGGTCCATGACCCTGAGGAAGTGCCAAACATAAGAGCAGAGCTGGAGCTGCTCTCCTGACTCCATTGCTTGGGAGCGGGGTCGGGGTGGGGAGCCCTTGCCTCCTAATTGCAGTGCTGAAAAATAGTAGAAGTTTTGAATCAAACCTTCACAAGTACCAAATTTTAGCTGAATCCCTCCCCTCCAGGGTTGTTACAGGATGCCAAATTCAACTGCTGCATTTACTCTCAAGCCCATGCTTTTCCCAGGATGGCATTTCATGGTTATTAGTTCTTGCTGTGCTTTTAATGAGAGAAACAGGTAATGATGTGTCTACTCTAATTGGTAGTTCGTTCTTTCTTCCTTTCTTTCTTTCTTTCTTTCTTTCTTTCTTTCTTTCTTTCTTTCTTTCTTTCTTTCTTTCTTTCTTTCTTTCTTTCTTTCTTTCCTTCCTTCCTTCCTTCCTTCCTTCCTTCCTTCCTTCCTTCCTTCCTTCCTTCTTTCTTTCTTTTAAAAAAGATTTTATTTATTTATTTGACAGAGAGAGTCATAGCAAGAGAGGGAATATAAGCAGGGGGAGTGGGAGAGGGAGAAGTAGGCTTCTGGCCGAGCAGGGAGCCCGATGTGGGGCTCGATCCCAGGACCCTGGGATCATGACTTGAGCTGAAGGCAGACACCCAACGACTGAGCCACCCAGGTGGCCCTGGTAGTGCTTTCTAATAATAATATAATCTGAGTTTATATAATAGTTCTGTGAAAAGTGTGGAGGGATCTGTGGCTCAGGGAAGAGTATTACTTCCCTGGCTCTGTGACAAATGAGGATTTTAATCTGATTCATAACCTTTTACAAACAGCTCCATCTTGACCAGAGCACTGTATTTGGTGACCTATTCAATTTATTAATGTTTCACATTGGGTCTAAGTGCCTACAATGGGGGAAATGACAAGTGAGTACCGGTGACCTCATTAACTTGGCTAATACCACTAAACGGATGGCTTGGCATTATGGAAGTTTGCCCCATGGAATCCCTTCTACCTGAGGACAAAGATCATCAGACACCATCTTGCTATTGGCTGCTGCAGAGATTTATATGTTTCAGCCTCTCTGCTCATTTGCATACACCCCAGGGCTGTTTATTTTGTAAGGACTATCTTTTGTGCCCAGATGACACCTCTCTGTAAATGGGATTCATCTTTAGCTTGACTTGTGTATCATCACAAATCTGTAATGCTTTAGGAAGTAGAATGTTTCCTGGTTAGTTTTAGGAAGCAGACACCATTCTAGCTCTTTTAAGAAGATATTTAAATATAGAGAATTTTGTCCTTATACAGTTGGAGTTGTGAACTCAATGTTGGACCTACAGAAGGGACTCCCAGAACTGTACTGTTGAACTAGCCTGAAATTTTAGCTCCTACTTAATCAGGAAGGTGGGGAATCAGGAGACTGTCATGGAACAGTAGAATTCAAAAGCTCACCACAATAGCCCCATAAAACTAGTGACTGGACACTGCAACTTCACTGCAGAAAAATCTAATACCTCCCCTCCCCAGCCCTACTTGCCAGAAACAAGAGAAAAAACAGCAAGGTGATTGCTCCTACCTCCTTTCCACCTCGCAGATCTCATGTGATTGCATCTACTTGGTGGGTTCTGATTCCAGAACACTTGTTGCAAGGGAATGAAGGAATTTTTTTTTTCCTTTTTAGCTTTCTAGTCTCTGCAGTACCGGAAGGCATACTCAGGAAGGTTCAGTGGATGTTGATTGTTGGTTTACCATTTCCATCTCATAGCCTAAACAAGCAAAAACGTGTAATAGGATAGGAATCCATGGGTTCTCTTTCTCTTTCTGATGCCCTTTGATTTTCATTTAGACAAGTGAATTTTTTCCACAAAAGTAACAAAAATAATGATGATTCTACTGTACTTTTTTTACGGTTTGTCTGAAATAGCTTGGTAACTTCATAACCCTTTTCCAGATATTGATTGAATATGTAGTAATCTGGGTCTCAGAGATTCTGTCTTCTATCTTGTGTTCTAACCAGTTGCTCATGATCTCTGTGTTGGTGCCCATTTGTTTTTATCTCAGTCTGTGCCCATTTCCCTCACATTATTGCTTTGGTGGGATGGGTTTTTTGGCCTCAACTTTCTTTCTGGAAGCTGTTATTGGGATCTTCCTTGTTCTAGGCTCAGGGGCCAGAGGAGGCCTTAAGCAAATACCCATTTCTGTTCTTCTAACCCCAGCTTGGGTGTGTCATTTGGACCCCCAATCTTCCAGGAGGGAATTGGGTCAGCAACAATCACGTACTGAAATGCTCTTAATTTTTTTTGGGGGGAGTTATAAAAATCTAAAAGAGAGCTAAATATGTTACTGAGTAAATAGAAACATTAGGGACTGCATTTATTTCCTATTGCTGAGCTACCCTGACCTTGCTGGAATTGGCACCTAGTATAGTGATAGAGTATGCAATATTAGTTGAATTAATCATAGAATTTGATGGCCATGATGTCACATTTTTAGAACTCATTTGTGTATTTTGGTAAGTAAGAATTACGCTTTAAGTTTACGCATCTTCCTTTGGAGTGTAGAGTTTACAAGGGGCCATGCTCTCATTCCATCTGATTATACAGTGTGGTTTAATTACAAAAGGGAGCAATTATGCTATGTGTTAGTCAGAGCTCTTCAGGTTACTTCTTGACTCACAATTGAAAGACCAGGGCAGCTGGTCAGAGCTCACATGGTGTCATTAGAACTGTCTTCCTTTCTTCTTCTTCTTTTGTTAATTTTTAAAACACTTTTATTATTTTATTTTATTTTTTAAAATAGTCTTTTTTTTAAGATTTTATTTATTTATTTGACAGAGCGAGATCACAAGTAGGCAGAGAGGCAGTCAGAGAGAGGGGGAAGCAGGGTCCCCACTGAGCAGAGAGCCCGATGTGGGGCTCAATCTCAAGACCCTGAGATCATGACCTGTCCTGATGGCAGAGGCTTAATCCACTGAGCCACGTAAGTGTCCCAATTATTAAAACATTTTTAGAATTTTATCCATTTATTTGAGAGAGAGAGAGAGCACGCATGCACAAGCAGGGTCAGTGTTAGGCAGAGGGTGAGGGAGAAGCAGACTCCTCCCTGAGCAGGGAGCCCCATGCAGGACTCAGTCCCAGGACCCTGGGATCTGAGCTGAAGGCAGATGTTTAACCAACTGAGCCACCCAGGCACCCTGAACCTGTCTTCCTTTTACCTCCAGTGGATATATGGCTACCTTCTGCTGTATTCAATTCATTGTCAAGCTGTATAAGATGGCTTCAAACAACTACAAGAACACATCAACCCAATTTCAAATCCAGTGGCAAAAAGAGTTCACTTTTCCAAAACACAAACAGAAATCTAAGACCTGAACCTCCTTAGCCAGGATTGGCCTGACTTAGGTCATGTGCCTTTTAAGAACCAATCAGTAGCTGGGGGAATGGGATGATCCCGTGGATTTAGTCTTGGGCTTAAACTCTATCCTCAAATCAGAGATAGAATCTGCTTCTTCAGAATGGGGCTGGAGTGGTTCCCTACATGAGAATGGAGGAGTTGTTATTACAGGAAGCAGAGTCGATGTCTAAGTAGACAGCAGAAAGCAACACTTGTCCACCACAAGCAGAAAGCAAGTTACCTGTACCAGGAAGATACTATGTTTCCAGAAGCTTAAGAGATATGAAACCAAGAGCCATCCTGAAATTTTTGGCTTTTTGTCAGTTTTCTGGGACACAAGTCCATTTGATAATCTAAAAGCATTTTTTTTTTCATAAAACAAATGAAATGAAAACTGAGAGTTAGCTTTAAGGACATGAGTCTAGAGTAGAACTGAGAAGGATGGGCCCATGAGGGATGGGCCACCCTGTAGTTCTCAAGAATGATTCAGGACTCTGGCAACTATTTGTCTGGATTTCTGTTTTTAATTTGAAATTGTTTTTGCAATATTGTAACACTTAAAAAGAAAAAAAAAAAAACAAACCTCAAGCAGGGGCACCTGGGTGGCT
Organism: Procyon lotor; assembly: GCA_028646535.1. Taxonomy (NCBI): domain Eukaryota; kingdom Metazoa; phylum Chordata; class Mammalia; order Carnivora; family Procyonidae; genus Procyon; species Procyon lotor. The sequence goes on from CM053614.1 coordinate 40,808,112, forward strand.
CAGTGGGTTAAAGACTCTGCCTTCGGCTCAGGTCATGATCTCAGGGTCCCAGGATCGAGTCCCACATCGGGCTCTCTTTTCAGCAGAGAGCCTGCTTCTCCCTTTCTCTCTCTGCCTGCCTCTCTGCCTACTTGTGATCTCTCTCTCTCTCTCTGTCAAATATAATAAGTAAAATCTTAAAAAAAAAAAACAACCCTCAAGCATACACAAATGTAGACAGAGGATAAAATGAACCCCCATCTACTCAGTACCCAAAATAAATTGCTAGATAGATTTTGTCATTTTCTTTGTCTATTATCTTTTCCCTCCTTTGCTGAAATGTTCTAAAGCATATCTCAGATACCATGCCATGTTACCTGTACATTTCTCAGTATGAAATGTTTTTTAAAAAATAGCCTCTATTTACTATAACTGGGAATGATTCGGGCAGAAACCCAAATATTCTGGGGCATTTTGAGCTTAAACTCAAAAACCATAGATGCCAAATACACCGCTGACTTAGTATGAGGCCCACTGAGTATTCACAATACTGCAAAGATTGCAGCATTCCAGACAATATGAAAGCAATTAAAAAGGTGGGTGTGTTCTATGCCTACGTGGACAGAACTTTGGCTGGTTTCTTGTTGCAACAGTTCAGACCTTTGTGAGGTACCACTGCTGCCAGGTGGGTGGGTCTGATCATCTTTAATAGCTATTCTTTTATTTGGGACATAATCTTTTCTTCTTCAAGGTTTCAACATGATTGTTTTCTTTTCTTGAAATTGATCTCTCTAGAAAACTACTTATAAGAAAATTTATAACCTAGTTTTATAGGAATGGGAAGCTCAGTGTTTATTTTAATGTTATTAACACTATCTTGGGTTTCAATGCAGGCACCCTAACCCGGCTAGCTTGAGATATTTTCTCTCTCTCTCTCTTTTTTTTTTAAGATTTTATTTATTTATTTGACAGAAAGAGAGAGTACAAGCAAGGGGGAGTGGCAGACAGAGGCAGAGGGAGAAGCAGGCTCCCCGCTGAGCAGAGAGTCTAACCCGGGGTTTGATCCCAGGACCCTGGGATTATGACCTGACCTGAAGGCAGACACTTAACCAACTGAGCCACCCAGGTGCTTATATAAGAAAATAAAGTTTGATATGCAGGGATAGCTGAGTTCTAAAAGAAACTTGTGGTTAGGATTTTTACATTAAAAAACTTGATTGGGATTGTTGTCAGGGAGATTATAAATCAAAGTTTAGATATGTGGTTTAGCAGTATCTCTTTAAGTAAAATATCTGGTGTAGTTTTTACAAAGTTTCCAGTGAACCTTGTTCCCTGAACCTTAATCCAGAAGGTCTCCTGAGCCTTTGCTCTCTGATAGCATTGCCATTGCTATTGATCTAGGTGAAACAAGGCAGGGGTGGAAAGAGCAGCTAGAAATAGCGGTTGATTTATTTAGTTGATACATATTTATGGAGTTTCTGTTATGTGCTGGGTACTGTGCTAGGTACTATGGATAAATTAAAGAAGAAATGACAAGGACCTTGGTTACAAGGTGTTTATAGTCTACTGGAGGTAAGACCTTTACACAAAGTAGGATGTGAAGTATCATAAAATGAATATGGGAGTTCTGAAGAGGAAAAGATTTGTTCCTTTTAAATTCTGGGATCTGAGACAGTTGCATGGAGAGATGGCAGATGAAATGAGCTGGAGAGTATATTTTGAATTTGGACATGTAGACATGGTGAGGAAAGAAAATAAAGGCTCTTCAGACTATTCCAAATCATTGTATCTTGTATAGAAGAGCCTTAGAGGCTGCTGCTTTGTCTTTCTTAAGTGCAGACAAACAAGCACTATTGCTGTTTGTCAATATATGTCTTATGTATTACCTATGTATTGTGTACACGTTATTTATTACTAATTGTAAAAGGGACAAAAGAAATTACTTGTCCAATATTCGAATGCTACACCTTATCAGTATTCTGTGAATCTGTTGTCGCTTTGCTTCTGTAACCCCTCCAAGATTTGGGAATGAATACGGAGCAAGCTGTTGCTTCTATCAGTCTTTAATGTGAAATAGCTTTAATTCATAAACCTTGAACCCCATCCCCATATGTCAAATGCTCAAAAAGCGTAAATAAGATATAGTAAATAGCAATGATTATGTTGTTTTATCTCCTTAAGTCTTTCTTTCTTTCTTTCTTTTTTTTTTTTAAAGATTTTATTTATTTATTTTGACAGAGAGGAGAGAGATCACAAGTAGGCAGAGAGGCAGGCAGAGAAAGGGGGGAAGCAGGCTCCCCGCCGAGCAGAGAGCCCGATGCGGGGCTTGATGTGGGGCTCGATATGGGGCTCGATGTGGGGTTCGATCCCAGGACCCTGAGATCATGACCTGAGCCAAAGGCAGAGGCTTTAACCCACTGAGCCATCCAGGCGCCCCTCCTTAAGTCTTTCTTGAATCTGTTTTTCCTCATGTTCTCTATCCAATTCCAGGTTGATAGTTCTCACTTAGGACTCCCTGCCTTTAGCTTTGTTCTCTTCCATTCTAGTCTCCATCCTGCAGAATGAAATCTCCACAGCTCCAATGTGATAACATTTCTTCTTGCTTAGGAACTTTTCAATGACACTGCATTGCTTCTGGGATAAAATTTTGATTCCAGTGCATCAACCAAGGCCTTCCATCATCATTTGATCAGGATTGAGGGTGTGAGATCCAAGAGTATCTAAATGTAATATAAGCAACTGAAAAAAAAATAGTTGAATGTTATGTTACAGAGTAGTAAACAGTAATACATATCACATATCTATTTACTCCTATATTTGCTCTTGAATATATCTTGTTTGATATTTTTCTTATCCTGTTTCTTACCTGAGCCATTTAGCTGAACCTTACTTTATGGAATAGATTCTTTTCTCTATGAAATTTATTTCTGAATTTTAAGTCTTTCCCACACTAAATTTCTTTTTTCCCCCCCAAAGATTTTATTTATTTATTTGACAGAGAGAGAGAGAGAGATCACAAGTAGGCAGAGAGGCAGGCAGAGGGAGAGGGAGAAGCAGGCTCCCTGCTGAGCAGAGAACCTGTTGTGGGGTTTGAGCCCAGGACCCTGAGATCAAGACCTGAGCTGATGGCAGAGGCTTAACCCACTGAGCCACCCAGGTGCCCCTCCCACACTAAATTTCTTTCTTTCTTTCTTTTTTTTTTTTTTTTTTAAAGATTTTATTTATTTGACAGAGAGAAACACAGCGAGAGAGGGAACACAAGCAGAGGGAATGGTAGCGGGAGAAGCAGGCTTCCTGCTGAGCAGGGAGCCTGATGCGGGGCTCCATCCCAGGACTCTGGGATCATGACCTGAGCCAAAGGCAGACGCTTAACGACTGAGCCACCCAGGTGCCCCCGACACTAAATTTCTTTACAGAATTAGAAATTGATCCTTCCATAAGGTCTATTGACCTTAAAATAAAAAAAAATTTAAACTTCCAAACATCTTATGTTGAAAGGAAATGAAACTAACTTAAGTTTTAATATTTAACTTTATGTATATTTAACATATTATATAATAAATATGTTATATGTTCTATAAAAATTTTAAAGATTAGGGGCAGACAGCCCGATGCAGGTCTCGATCCCAGGACCCTGAGATCATGACCTGAACCAGAGGTAGAGGCTTTAACCCACTGAACCACCCAGGCGCCCCAGGTTTTTCTAGTCTTAAGACAATGGAATAAAGGTCATTCTAGAAAGATGCCAATGACTTGATTGAATATAATATAACAGAACGAGTAATCATAATTTATCAATCCCAAATCTCAATAAGCTACAATAAGGTCATGTGTGATTTTCACATTCTGTTTCTTGGTACCTTTAAAAATTGTTGGCATTAGGAAACATGGGTCGATCTGGACAAAAGAAGGAGTAAATTATAGAAAAAAAGCCAGTGCAATGATTTAAAGTCAACAATGGTGGTGCCTGGGTGGCTCAACTGGTTAGGCGTCTGCCTTTGGCTCAGGTCATGATCCCAGGGTCTTGGGATTGAGCCCTGCATGGCGGTGAGCCTGCTTCTCCCTCTGCCCCTGCTGTCTCTCGATCTCTTTCTCTCTCTCTAATTAAGAAAATCTTACCAAAAAATAAAATCAAATCAATAGTGCCTTTAAAAATGGGACAGTGCAGGGGCTCCTAGGTGGCCCAGTTTGTTCAATGTCTGACTCTTGGTATCGGCTTGGGTTGTGATCTTGGTGTCATGAAATGGAGCCCCACATCAGGCTCCACGCTCACTTGGAATGAGGTCTGCTTGGGATTCTCTCTCCCTCACTCTTTGTCCTTCCACACCACTCTCTCTCTTTCTAAAAAAATAAACAAATCTTTAAAAAAATGGGAGAGTGCATTTATTGACACTTACTCAAAGGGAAATTAAGTGGTAAGAAAGAAACATCAAAAAGATGTTACTAAAACATAAGACAAGGGATCCTGAACTTTTGAACTGTCTGCTGAGGTGATGCATTCATTCATCCATTCATTCAAATGCTTATTCTATATTCATTCAAAAATATGAGGCCCACTAAGTAAGCCCTGTAGTGGCAAAGATGTAGTGGCAAAGAAGTCAAAGTTCTGACTCCCTTAGAATTTTAAATCTAGTGTGAAGGTGTGGGGAATGGTTGGGTGGAAACAGACAATAAGTACATAATAAATAAGAAAGTTAACTTTTGGGGCACCTGGGTGGCTCAGTTGAGCTTTTGACTCTTGATTTCAGCTCAGGTCAGCTCAGGTAATGATCTCAGCGTTGTGGGATTGAGCCCCAGGTTGGGCTCTGTGCTTAGCACAGAGTCTGCTTGTCCCTCTCCCTCTGTTTCTCCCCCTGCTCACACACACTCTCTCTCTCAAGTAAATAAATAAATAAAATCTGAAAAAAATAAAAATAAATTTAAAAAATTAACTATTGATAGAGGCAAATTTCATGAAGGAAATAAGACAATAGGAGGTGATAAAAATTGTAGAGGGAGGTGTCACTTTATATAGGATGGTTAGGAAAGCATTTCTAAGAAGAAGGAATAGAAGGGCTCCTGGGTGGCCTAGTCAGTTAAGCGTCTGCCTTCAGCTCAGGTCATGATCCTGGGGTCCTGGGATGGAGCCCTGCATGGGGCTCCCTGCTCAGTGGGGAGCCTGCTTCTCCCACTCTCTCTCCCCTTACCACCTCCAACGCCATGCTGTCATGCTCTCTTTCTCTCAAATATATAGATTAAAAATATTAAAAAAACAAAACAAAACACAGAGAATAGATTTCTATGATTCCAGAGGCATAAAGGACTGGGAGAAGAGTGTATCTAGTGGAGGGCACGGTTTATATAAGTAAGTAAATGTAAAGGCCTGTAGATAGTAATAAACCTTAGCATGTTTGCACGGAACTCAAGAGCAAGAGGAAATGCTGAGGTAGACAGGCAGGGAAAAGATCATACCAGGCTATTGAAGCCATGGTAAGGAGTTTGGGTTTTAATGTAAATAAAATTATTGAAAAGTTGGTTTGCCAAATGCTGTCTTCAAGGAGTTCACAGTCTAGTAGAGTAAGGCACGGTCTATACTCTCAAGTTCTACTCTAGTAGAGGAGAAAACATATAAGAAAAATAGTGACAAGTCCACAAGAAATAGTTGATTTCCATTTCCTGTCAGTGGTTCTCAGATCTGGTTGCAAAGTGGAGAAAGTTAAGAACTCCATATGCCTGGGTGCCATCCCCCAAATTTCCGATTTTAATTGAACTGGGCTGAGATTGGACCTCCGTATGTTTAAGAAGTTGAGTAAGAAGGTGATTCTAATGCCATCAAGGTTCTGAACTACGGTGAGAACAAAGGCTTCATTCTAAAGGACAGATGTTGGTCGTTTCCAGGCAGGTTCACTCAAGAAACCACAAGTACAGCACTGGAAAGTTTCCTTGAAGATCAAGGCTGGAATCAAATAGCTTATATCATGTCCAGAAGTTCGTATTGTAAAGAAATGTGTTCAAGGGATAATCACAAAGCCCAGAGCAGGTAGCTTGATGAGTCTTGTATAAAGAAAAAAAAAGGGCAGCTTTTTAGTAGAAAAATGATACAAGAAGAAAGTCAGAGGTAACATACATATTTTAGAAGAGAAATAAAAATGAAGCTATCAATTTGACACTCAAATTACTGAGTCCTGATGGTTAGCCACTATTTGATGTTCTAAACCGTGCGAGACATCTGCCCTACAGCAAGGGAGGAACAAAGGGAGCTGTAGAAATGCTGGCTTTTAAAAATGCTTGGCAGATGCTGTCTTCTGCAATCCAGTGATTCATTCCATGATTTGTGGAACTGTTCTTGGTACACACACAAAATATATTACAAGGTTTATTGTTCTTTACTTTTTCTCTTATTGTATACTCTGAGAAAGCCAGCATAGTGACAAATTATATTCAGGTCAGTGTCACAATCCAGAATTAAAACTGGGATACTACTGGGGCGCCTGGGTGGCTCAAGTTGTTAAGCGTCTGCCTTCGGCCCAGGTCATGATCCCAGGGTTCTGGGATCAAGCCCCGCATCGGGCTCCCTGCTGGGCAGGAAGCCTGCCTCTCCCGCTACCATTCCCTCTGCTTGTGTTCCCTCTCTCACTGTGTTTCTCTCTGTCAAATAAATAAAATCTTTAAAAACAAAACAAAACTGGGATACTACTAACTCTGTTTACAAATATGTTAAATAAATAATAATACATCTTAGTGACTTGGAAAAATTACAGGCAACACTTCAAAATATACTCTCTTCCTTAAGTTTTGTGAAAAATCAAGTTGAACAGGATGTGCATAATGTGTTATTGATTCTGATATCTCAGTCTAGTGCACATACACCAACCTCATTGTTGCTGATGTAGGGGTATGTGTGCGTGTGTGCGTGTGTGTGTGTGTGTGTGTGTGTGTGTGTGTTTGTGTTTGGAAATAGTCTGGACCATTTTAGCATAAATTCTGCTCGTTCTGTTTGTATTTATAGTTTCTGATGAAATTACTCTGTGTAATAGTTTCTCTTTTTTATGTATTTTAATTTTTTACATTTTACTAAATTACTTTTGATAAAGTCTATCAAGGAGATGTCAACAACTAATGAGCCTCTAATCTGTCACCATTAAACTGCTTCAATCCTACCATTCTATTACTTAGACACCATTCAATTGCCTATGGAATTAAACATATACTTTTCTCTAGATGACTTCTTTTTTTTTTTTTTTTAAAGATTTTATTTATTTATTTGACAGAGGGAGAGAGACAGTGAGAGAGGGAACGCAAGCAGGGGGAGTGGGAGAGGGAGAAGCAGGCTTTCTGCTGAGCAGGAAGCCTGATGCGAGGCTTGATCACAGGACTCTGGGATCATGACCTGAGCCGAAGGCAGAAGCTTAACCCACTGAGCCACCCAGGCGCCCCTAAAGTTCTATTTTAAATGCTGATTGTTTAGAGGTGATAATTACTTCTCCACATTTCTTTATAATAATCGTCACCATACTTAGCACAGTGCTAAATATGTAAGTGGTGCCCAGGAAATATATATTTTTTCCATGAAATATTTTACTTTTTTGAAAGATTTTATTTTTAAGTAATCTCTACACCCCATGTAGGCACACTCACAACCCCAAGATCAAGAGTCACAGGCTCCATCGACTAAGCCAGCCAGGCAACCCCATGAAATATTTTAAAACTGATATTCTGGTTGTTTTATTTGTTTTTAAGTTAAAAGAAAAAGATTTAATTTTTAGGTAATCTCTTCATCCAATGTGGGGCTTGAGCTCACAACCTCAAGATTAAGAGTCTCATGCTCTACCAATTGAGCCAGACAGGTGCCCCATTCTGGTTGCTGTGGACTCATGTGTTATTTGGCACAGCAGTAGCTGCTCGGTAAAGGTTTGTTGAAGGAATGAGTGAGTACACAAATGAATGTTCTTTGTTAGTATTTCCAGAGTTCAGACAGTGATTTGCATCATTTTGAGCAGGTAGGTATGATCACCAAACCTGATGCATGGATTCTTCTCTACATCTGTCAATGTGCTGCTATGAGTAAAACAGTCATACTCAGTGGAAATTACATTTTGATTACAAATGGTTATATTTCTTTTTTTTTTTTTTTAAAGATTTTATTTATTTGACAGAGAGAAACACAGTGAGAGAGGGAACACAAGCAGAGGGAATGGTAGTGGGGAGAAGCAGGCTTCCTGCGGAGCAAGGAGCCCGATGCGGGGCTCGATCCCAGGACTCTGGGATCATGACCTGAGCCGAAGGCAGATGCTTAACGACTGAGCCACCCAGGCGCCCCACAAATGGTTATATTTCTGGTATTGATTAATTAGTTCATTTTAAGTAGGTAATTTTACTAAATACTTAACATGTTCCCAATTTAGTTTTTATGCTTTTTTAAAAATATTTATTTATTTATTTTAGAGAGAGAATGGAGGGAGGGGCAGAGGGAGAGAATCTTTAAGCAGACTCTCCACTGAGCGCAGAGCCTAACCCAGGACTCTCAGGACCCGTGAAATGATGACCTGAGACGAAACCGACATTTGGGTGCTCAACTGACTGAGCTACAAAGGCACCTGTAATTTTTGTTCTTTTTTTTTTTTTAATTTTTATTTATTTATTTGACACAGAGAGAGAGATCACAAGTAGGCAGAGAGGCAGGCAGAGAGTGGGGGGGAGCAGAGAGCCTGATGTGGGGCTCGATCCCAGGACCCCGAGATCATGACCTGAGCTGAAGGCAGAGGCTTTAACCCACTGAGCCACCCAGGCGCCCCATGAATAAAAATAACTTTGTAAGCAGTTTTGATATCTTTCATTTATTCCATTCTATCCCCAAAGTACAATAATCTTTTCTTTAACTGACTGACATATAGACATTGAAAAGTTGATGTGAAAGTTCAGGTAACTTCTTAGGGAAATGATACATGTGTTTAAATGTTTTTCAATCCTGCTTTGATCAGCAGCCTGCATGCTTCTATTGACTGTTGAATTGGATACAAGTGACTTGGCTCGTTACTCTTTCACTGAAAGTTGTAGCAATTAGGTTCAAGAAACCACAAATGGTCCAGGTCCCGCCACAAAAAAAAAAAAAGGTTGTAAAAGTAATATTAGCTCACTGAAGATATTAAAATTATACAGAAGTATTTAAAGTAAAAAAAGTTCCCTCCTGACTATTCCCACTCCCTACTTCTAAGAAAACTCTTGTTAACAATGCAGTATTTTATTCTGATACACACCCACATACATACATAATTTTCCATAATTACATATTTTTTAAAATTATGGTAAAAAGCATAAAACTTACCATTTTAACTACTTTTAAGTGTACAGTTCAGTAGTATTAACTATATTCACCTTGTTGTGCAACACAGCCCCAGACCTTTTCACCTTGCAGAACAGAAACTCTGTATACTCATTAACTAACTTGTCCCTCCCCTCTGCTCCTAGTAACTACCATTCTGCTTTTTGTTTCTATGAATTTTACTACTTCATATACTTAAAAAAAAGGATCAATCTACATGTACTTTTTAAGTAACGTGCTATTAATAATTTTACCTTGTATTAAGAATTTTCTTCCAAGTCCCCGTTTTTTAAAAAAGTAAATTTATTTGCTTTCAGTTCCTAACCCATTAATTTGTTATGATTGTAAAAATGCCACATTCTCTGGGAGCCTGGGTGGCTCAGTTGGTTGAGCATCTGACTTCAGCTCAGGTCATGACCTCAGGGTCCTGGGATTGAGCCCTGCTTCGGGCTCTGTGATCAGTGGGGAGTCTGCTTGTCCCTCTCCTTCTCTCTCTGCCCCTCTCCCTGTTTGTGCTTTCTCTCTCAAATAAGTAAATAAAATCTTAAAAAATATTTGTATGCATAATTTTTAATAGCTTTAAAGTACTTCCTTCTTTCTATTACCATAATTTGCTTTAAGCATTCCCTTTTTTGGGCTTTTAGATTGTTTCCAGAATTTTGCTGTTATAAACAATTCTGGCACATCTTTGGGGACAGTCAACATTTTGCATTACTTCCTAAGGATGGACTCCTAGAGGTATTATTATGGTGTCAAAGGGTGAGATGATTTATATAAGCAAATTGATTTCCAGAAAGGACCAATTTATTGCCCCAAATGAAGTGAACATAAATGTCCATTTCATTGTACTCTGACCAGTATTGGGATGAAAACAAATAACGGTACTTTCCTATTTGATTTTGGAGATGGAAGTTGATCATTTTGGAGATGGTAGTTCATGATTTCCAATATTTTAAAATATAGAGGTTATTCTCTTCTTACTTGTTTTTAAAACATTTTATGTTTTATCAAATTCTCTACATAGAATCTAGTACATATGGGAAGAAAGCTAACAAATTTAGGATCTATCATTCTTGAATGTAAATCATTCAAAACTTGAATTAAGGGGCGCCTGGGTGGCTCAGTCGTTAAGCATCTGCCTTCGGCTCAGGTCATGATCCCAGGGTCCTGGAATCAAGCCCCGCATCGGACTCCCTGCTCCGCGGGAAGCCTGCTTCTCCCGCTGCCATTCCCTCTGCTTGTGTTCCCTCTCTCGCTGTGTTTCTCGCTGTCAAATAAATAAAATCTTTAAAACAAACAAACAAACAAACAACTTGAATTAAGTAGCTAATAGTGCTATATTAGGAGTAATAATGTTTGTAGCTGGAATAGGGTCCTCATGTATCCTCATGATTGCAGACATTGTTAAATAATGTTAATACCTCTTTGCCACTATCTCTATAGAAAAGAAATCTGAAATGGTACTACCAGGAAAATTCTGCATAAATTCCTACAATAAAGAAGCTAGCAAAAGCAAGTTTTATTGTGAAGTAAACAGGAGTTTTATTTAAATGAGTGAAACATTTCCATTTAATTTTAATGTCTTTAAATGATACATTTCCCACTGTTAATAGCAGTAATCCCCACGGAGAGTAACATTCTTGTTAAAGTCATAATAGATCTCTGTTCACTCATTTAACAGCTTGAAGGTACACTTTTTAGATAGTAGAATGGTAATTAATCTTTGCTGCAGTATTTCTTCAATGGCATGTGAAAAAGCAGGATTTTTGTTAGAATATCATTACAATTGATGAACCTGTGGAATTATTATTATACATTTTAATAGAACTTTAAGATTTTTAGGGATTACCATTTACAAGTTGACGGTCATATTTACAAAATAACAATTTTTTTCTTTACAATTATAAATCCTAATTTGTGGCTACAGAAAGAATTACGTGCCTTTACATGTCCACATTATGTTTCTCATTGAAAAATGTAGGTCAAAATGTTGTTTGATATTTAGCAAAGTGTTTTAATAGACTAATAGTCTAATTTATAGTCCATGACCAATAATCTTAGTTATAATCCAATAATACATTTCTATTCAATTAGAATTTCACATAGTATATTAGAAAAGTAGACTCGCTGAACTGAGTCTTTACAATATTTTAGTTTACATTCATTTTTCATTTTTCACTAAAAGCTCTTAATATATTTTATAGTTATTTTCCTAATTCAGCAATTATTGTTATTTGTTTTGAAAGAGAAACCAAGGTGATAGATGTTAAGTGGCTTTCCAGGGTCATAGAGCTAAGAGGAAGATACTAAGATTGCTGACTCAGTCCTTAGCCATTAGACCAAACTGTTAGTATATAATGATGTATAACAGTTGTTAACCTTTTGGGGCCTCTGGAAAACACACATGTGCATATGAAAGGGGGCGTGTTCTAAATCAATACACAGCTAAACCAAGATTTGATTAAGGAATAACTCATTAAAAAGGAAGCATTGATAACTACAGTAGTTTTCATTGACTTAGCATACTTGGAAAGCATCATGATAAATAAATACTGCAATTTCCTTTTCCGTATCAAAATGCAAGAATGGATATATTTTTAAAAAGAAAACACTCCATAATTACATCACTCTAACATTACGTTACCCTCACTTGCTAATTAAGTGCATTGCTGTTTGTGGATTGTTTTTCAGGCTTTGCTTACATCCATGATTTATTTTTAAAAATTTTATTTATTTATTTGACAGTGAGACAGTGAGAGAGGGAATACAAGCAGGCGAAGTTGGAGAAGGAGAAGCAAGCTTCCTGCCCAGCAGGGAGCCTGATGTGGGGCTCGATCCCAGGACCCTGGGATCATGACCTGAGCTGAAGCCAGATGCTTAATGACTGAGACACCTGGGTGCCCCACATCCATGACTTTTTAAAACATAATTGTGATAATATACATACACATTTTACTATTTTTTAAATTTTATTTTACTTTGAAGTTTAGGTAATTTCCTAAGGACCCATATGAATTGAAAATTCATAAACTCACAAACAAATCTAGGCATTCTAATAATCTGTTGCATATTGAAACTATTTTGCAATACAGACTGTTTTGTTAAACATGTTTGACTTCATAGTGATAACCTGCTCTAATCATGTAATTAATTCTTTAGGTATAGTTGTGAAAGGAGAACAGCAATACAGAAATTCTTAAAGATGTTTATATATAATGTATATATATATAATATATATAAAGAGGAGTACAGCAATACAGAAATTCTTAAAGATGTTTATATATATTTTACATGTTTTTTATTTTATATATATATAAATTTAAATTTTTATATAAATATATACGTGTGTGTGTATACACATATATATAATTTTTAAGAGAAGTAGAGGGGGGAAGGAGGGACAGAGACAGGGAAGAGAAAGAATCCTAAGCTCCATGCTGGGCATGGAGCCTAATGTGGGGCTTGATTTCACAGCCCTGAGATCATGACCTGAGTCGAAATCAGACACTTAACCAACTGAGTCACTCAGGTGCCCCTCAATGATGTGTCAGAATAGAACCAGCCACTGGGGGCAGAAATGGCAGGGTGAGAGGGAATAAGACTGATCATAATGAAGTTTTTAAAATAGTCATTATTGTAAGACTCTGAGTGTGTCTAGAGAGAAAGTCCAGGCTGGTGAGCACTCCATGGCAAATGAAGTTGAAGACATTCCAGTAAAATTATGTGTATCTTGAAAATCCCATGTAGGGCTATTATTCTTCAACAGCCATGCAAAGCCTAGGTACAGAGAATCCAGGAGCTTGTGGTATTTGAAAATTGGTGTGGTCAGTTTGGTATGACAAAACCCTTGCCTCAGGTTTAGGATCTGCTGCAAGATCCTCTTCCTTGAGAGGGGCTTGGCAAGAGCCTGGCAGGGTTACAACCCCCAGGAACTGATATACCAACTCAGATTCAGAGATTAGGACCATCAAGGATCCACTTACCACCAATGGAGGTCTGGATAGACACTGACCTATGAAATAAGATCAAAGTGCACTTGACGAAAGTGGGCCAGTTGGACCAGTCATAAGGGGTAAATTGAACTTGGTTCTATGGTATTGAGTTAAAACTCATTAAATCATTATTGTCTAAGGTTAGGATTGATCATAGAGACAAGGGTCAGAATTGAGTGCAAGGATGGGAGAGTAGGGAAAGGGGATGAGGACGAGAGTGGAATGAAGTCAGTTCAAGCTCTCTGGAAGGGGGAGAGAGGATGGGGAACCTCTCAGGGGTGGATTGAGTGGATGCAGCTGAAGCACACTGGATGTTTTCAATATTCTTTACAACTCAAAATGGGAAGTCAGACACTTATTTCTTAGTTTTGGATATACCTGGGGTAAAAATTACCTGAGATTTTTCCATAAAGATGCACAAGAATTTAGGTAAAATAATATAATTATTATACCAGCTATGTGAAAGCTGCAGTTGCCATTTTTAATGGCTTGTCTCTATACCCAATGTGGGGCTCAAATTCACGACCCTGAGACCAAAAGTCTCACATTCTTCCGACTGAGCCATCCAGCCACCCCTTTTAATGGCTTGTCTTAATGATTAAATCAGCTTTTTATTTTTCTTGAGATAATCTTTCTTTCTAGAAAAGTACCTGAAGTCCCTTTTATTTAGTGAGTATTAGAATGATGGCCATGATTTGACTTTCCCCTTTTTATCTTCCATTCATTTTTTAAAATTGAGATATAATTGATGTATAATATTACATTAGTTCAGGTATACAACATAATGTATATGTGCTGCCGAAGCGAGCACAGGTATACAACATAATGATTTGATATTTGTATGTATTGTGAGATGATCACCACAATAACTCTATAGTTAACTTCCATCCCAAAAAAATGGTTAAAATTCTTTTTTGGTTGTGATGAGAACTTTTAAGATTTACTCTCTTAGCAACTTTCAAATATACAATACAGTATTATTAATTATGGTCCCCATGCTATACATTACATCCCCAGGACTTATTATATAACTGGAAGTTTGTACCTTTTAACCCCCTTCGCACATTTCCCCTGTCTCACATCCCCCACCTCTGGCGACCACCAATTTGTTTTCTGTATTGATGAGTTTTTTTTGTAAGTGAAATAATAGGGTATTTGTCTTTTTCTGTTTGTCTTATTTTGTTTAGCATAATGCCTTTAAGGTCCATCCATGTTGCCACAAATGGCAAGGTTTTCTTCCTTATGGCTGAGTAATATTCCATTATATAGAGATATATATAACAACATATATGGATTTATATATCTTTTTAAAACTAACATCTTTTTTAATGTTATTTAAAATCAATAAATGAACACCTCTTATATTATTAGTTTCAGAGGTAGTTCAGCGATTCATCAGTTGCATATAACATCCAGTGCTCATCACATCAGATGCCCTCCTTAATGTTCATCACCCAGTTACCCTATCCCCCTACCCACATCTCCTCCAGCAACCCTCAGTTTTTTCCTTATAGTTAAGAGTCTCTTTGGTTTGTCTCCTCTGATTTCATCTTATTTTATTTTTTTCCCTCCCTTCTCTTATGCTCAACTGTTTTTGTATCACATTTTCTTTATCTATATGTCTATCAGTGGACACTTGGGCTGCTTCCATAATTTTCCTATTATAAATAATGCTGCTATAAACATAGGGGTGCATGTATCCTTTTGAATTTGTATTTTTGTATATTTGGGGTAAATATCCAGTAGCACAATTACTAATTGTGCTAATTAGTAATTAGCATAATTACAATTGTAATTGTATACATCAGTTGTAATTGATGATTATTATACATCAATTACTACAACCCTAATGGTAGGGTGTTCTATTTTTAATTTTTTGTAGGGTGTTCTATTTTTAATTTTTTGAGAAACCTCCATACTGTTTTCCACAGTGGCTGCACCAATTTGCATTCTCATCAACAGTTCATAAAGGTACCTTTTTCTCCACATCCTCACCAGCACTTGTTTCTTGTGTTTTTGCTTTTAGCCATTCTGATAGGTGTGAGGTGATATCTCATTTGGTTTGCATTTCCCTGATGATGAGTGATGTTGAGTGTTTTTAATTTTTTGAGGAAGCCTCATACTTATTTCCCATATTGATTGCATCAATTTATATCCCCACCAATAGTGCACAAGGGTTCCCTTTTCCTTCCACGTCCTCACCAACTCTTTGTTATTTCTTATCTTTTTTATTAACTAGCCTTTCTAACAAGTGTGAGGTGATACTTCACTGTGGTTTTGATTTGCATTTCTCTCATGATTAATGATGCTGAGCACTTTTCATGTACCTATCAGCCATTAGGGCATCTTCTTTGGAAAAATGTCTATTTAGATCCTCTGTCCATTTATAATTGGATTGTTTGTTTTAATGCGACTGAATTGTATGAGTTCCTTATATATTTTGGATATTAACTCCTTATTGGATATGTGGTTGGTAATTCATTAGGTTGCCTTTTCATTTTGCTGATGGTTTCCTTTGCTGTGTGGAAGTAATTTCGTTGGATGTAGTTCCACTTATTTTTCCTATTGTGGCTTTGCTTTTTGGTGTCATACCCCAAAAATCATCGCCAAGACCAATGTTAAGGAGCTTTCCACCTATGTTATCTTATAGGAGTTTTATGGTTTCAGGTCTTACATTCAAATCTTTAATCCATTTTGAAGTAATTTTTGTGTGTGGTGTTGACTTCCATTTTTGTCTGGTTGACCTAAACCTTAACTGTTGAGATCATTACTGCTTTTACCAGGAAGAGGAATTTCTTAAGAATTATAAGTGTATAATTTCTTATTCAAATTGGGATATTTGTGAGAGTGAAAGGGCGTGCTATTGATTATTAAACTTGGACAACAGATAATAGCTTGGGCTGTCCCAAGCAAACCAAGATATATAGTCACCTTAGTGTGAGAACATGATTCTCCTTGGGTTCTCTGAAGTTCTGCATATCTTATGAACGTTGCTATTGCCAGCCTTTTGTTCAGGAGTACTTTTTCAAGAATGTTGGTACAGCAACAGCCTTATAAGAGGGCATCTCTCTCTGGCATAGAAAGAAAAGATTGAAGTTTTCTAGATTTAGAGTTCCTCTTGTTGAACACGACCTCCTTTGTGTGCAGGTGTCTCCTGGCTCTTCTTGTGTCACCCTGTGGGAGTTGGGACTTGAAGAGCTGGCACAAGAAAATGATCTTTTCACTAGTGCTTTTTCTGTGTGTAATAAGCTGTCCTTTGTCTCTAATTCAGGAGTCTTGTGTCTTCTGCTAACCTCTGTGAAATTGTGGTATGCTGACTTGTTTGTTTGCAAGTAGGGTAAGTCTCAAACCCTTCACATTTATTGCCATCTGATAAAAATATAAATAACTATACAAATGTGTCACTACTAAAAAAACCAAACCAAACCAAAACCAAACATGTCACTACTATTACTACTACTGCTGCTGTGAGTTCAGTTGAAATTTCATTTGTGCGTTTGAGAATTTCTCTCCCAAATATTCTAGGATTAAAATCAGCAAAAACAAAGGTAGGCATTACTGGATCTGGTCTCACTGATTTCAAGATAGACTTTTTCAATCAATCAAATTAAATATGTAATTACTATAATTAAATTATTAAAAATAAATTATAATTTTATCTCAATGCACCATTTAATTGTTTAGTTTTATTGTAAATTGATTTCTTTTTTTAAATTTTTTAAGATTTTATTTATTTATTTGAGAGAGAGAGAGAGAACATGAGAGGGCAGAAAGTCAGAGGGAGAAGCAGACTCCCCATGGAGCTGGGAGCCCGATGTGGGGCTTGATCCCAGGACCCTGAGATCATGACCTGAGCTGAAAGCAGAGGCTTTAATCCACTAAGCCACCCAGGTGCCCCTGTAAATTGATTTCTTAAAACTATATAGTCTATTTTGAACTCAAAATGTGTGTGGATAGAATTATTTTTTCTAGCATAATGATCCACACTTTCAGGGAATATATGTTTTTTTTTCTGGAGTGAACATAACGTTAGATTTATTATTATTTTTATAATAGCTGTATTGAGATTTAATTACATACCATGCAATTCACCTACTTAAAATGTAAAGTTCAGTAGTATTTAGTCTAAGAAGCATGTAACTTGGTGTAATAAGAAGAATGTAATAAGATGTGCCAAATTCTCAATTTCCCTTTCTTCTACCCTAACTTAGCCCATGTGCTTTTTTTTTTTTAACCTCTTGAACTTTCCTTAGCCTTTTTAAAGTATTTCAGGAGTGAGACACTCTTACAAGCCATAGAATTTTAAGGTGGCAGATAATTGCAAAGAGATATACAGTGCACCCTAATGACAACATTTAGCACTTAGGGAAGGCTTTAAGAACATTAACCAATTGATTTGCACAGTACCCCCTGTGAAGCAGTAACTACCATTTTCTCTACTTTCACTGTGAGAAAATGTACAGACAGAAGCTAGTTGACTTTCCTGAGCTATTAAAGCTAGTGAGATCTTTTTTTTGTTTAAGATTTTTTTTTTTTTTATTTGACGGAGAGAAACAGAGCGAGAGAGGGAACACAAGCAGAGGGAATGGCAGTGGGAGAAGCAGGCTTCCTGCCGAGCAAGGAGCCCGATGTGGGGCTTGATCCCAGGACCCCAGAATCATGACATGAGCCAAAGGCAGATGCTCAACGACTGAGCCACCCAGGCGCCCCAAGCTAGTGAGATCTTAATATGAATTAATCTCTCCTGTATTCAAATTTCTGAAACTGGCCCATTCATGATAGTTTATTTGAGGGTCCTTGGAAAAGGTTTATGTTTTAGGCTGTGTGTCTCACGTGCGTTCATATTATATATTTGTTTTGCAAAGTATATTACTTTTATTTATTTATTTATTTATTTATTTATTCCCTTATCTAAAAGATAAGGTCCTTTTATTAGGCAAATGCTTTGAATTAAATAATCTTTCGTAGCAATCACAAGATTATTGTCATAAGAAGTAGACCTGTGTGACAAACTATTTTGATTATAATAAAATGAGTTGGGGTCAAATATTAGTTTGTATTAGTTTAAGGATAAGTAGTTAATGTTACTATTTTACTCTTTTCTTTTTTTAAGTAAGCGCCATATGGAGTCCAGTGCAGGGCTTGGACTCATGATCCTGGAATCAAGAGTTGGACGCTTAATCTACTCAGGCACCCAGGTACCCCTATTTACTTACAGCTAAATTTAATATGCTGAAATATTGGAACTTTCTGTATCAAAATGATGCAAAGCTCATTTACTATCAGTTTGATTTCTAAATAAACAATTTCTGAATTGTCTGTTTTGGAGTGGTAATGAATTGTGCTCAACTATTTCTCTCTTTGTCGGATTCTCCTTGCATCCATGAGAGAGATATCTTATTGGAATAAGATATGAAATTGTGACTCGAATAAGGCCAAAAGACTTTTTTGAAGTGTGCCCTTGGTCTCAAGTCCTTATACAAATAAACTGAACTAATTAGCTCCAGTGCTGTTGCACTGGTACAACTTGGCAGTTGCTTCTCAATAAGTCAATTATGTTATTGTGTCACTGTTTTAATGTTTATTGAGCATTTATTATATGCAGGCAATGTGTTAGATACTGAAAATAGTAAGTGAAAGAAACACATTTCATGTTCTTGAAAGAAGTAGATGATTATCTATAGATAGCAAGTAATTTCAAAATTCCTTAGTTGTGAATCAAAATATAAGACTTCATCCACTAACCATATTTTTGTGTAAAAGGTTTCGGTGCATATCCATGGACAAAATAGCCAGTGTTCTCTAGGAATGAGAGCCCATTCTGTTTCTCCTATTGTCAGCTCATTACTGTTTCTCCTATTAGTGCACTGGAACATGTATTTGCCTAAGAAGTGGTGAGTTTTGACAGAAAGGAGCTGGTCTAGCTTCATGGCATTTTGTTTCTTTTTTTTTTTTTCTTAAGATTTTATTTATTTATTTATTTATTTATTTATTTATTTATTTAATTTATTTATTTGACAGAGAGAGATCACAAGTAGGCAGAGAAGCAGGCAGAGAGAGGGGGAAGCAGGCTCCCTGCTGAGCAGAGAACCCAATGTGGGGCTCGATCCCAGGACCCTGAGATCATGACCTGAGCTGAAGGCAGTGGCTTTAACCCACTGAGCCACCCAGGCGCCCCGCATTTTGTTTCTTCTTAAAATAACATCACTAGCAGTTCTTATCTTCGACCTGATTTGGGCTTTTAGTAAGGCATTTGAATCATATGTGAGTGGACAAATTCAATGAAAAAGCATATTAATAGGCACCTGGATGGCTCAGTTGGTTGAGTGTCTTCCTTCAGCTCAGGTCATGATCCCAGGGTGCTGGGATCAAGCCCTGTGTCGGATTCCCTGCTGAGTATAGAGACTCCTTCTCCATCCATCGCTCCCCCTCCTCGTGCACTTTCTCTCTTGTTCTCAGATAAAGAAGTAAAATCTTAAAAACAACAACAACAACAACAACAACAAAACATATTAGAGTAACTTGGGAAAGAACAATAACAATGATCAATAAAACAGGTGGTTTTTTTTTAAAGATTTTATTTGTTTATTTGACACAGAGAGAGAGATCACAAGTAGGCAGAGAGGCAGGCAGAGAGAGAAGGGGAAGCAGTCTCCCTGCTGAGCAGAGAGCCCAATGCGGGGCTTGATCCCAGAACCCCGAGATCATGACCTGAGCTGAAAGCAGAGACTTTAACCCACTGAGACACCCAGGGGCCCCAGGAGGTGATATTTAAAGAATAATTTTTAGGGGTGCTTGGCTGTCTCAGTTGTTAAACCTCTTTCTTCAGCTCAGATCATGATCTCAGAGTCCTGGGATTGACCCCTGCATTGAGCCCTACATTACATTGGGCTCCCTGCTCAGCGGGAAGCCTGCTTCTCCCTCTTCCACTTTCCCTGCTTCTGTTCCCTCTCTTGTTCTGTGTCTCTCTCTCTTTCTCTGTCAAATAAATAAATAAAATCTTAAAAAAAAAAAAAAAGAATAGTTTTTAACAAAATTAGCAATGGCTTTTTTGTTTTAAATATACTTATTCTCTTATTAAGCTCTATTAAGAGGATTTTGCTGGGGTGCCTGGGTGGCTCAGTGGGTTAAAGCCTCTGCCTTCGGCTCAGGTCATGATCCCAGGGTCCTGGGATTGGGCTCTGCATTAGGCTCTGCTTCCCCCTCTGTCTCTCTGCCTGCCTCTGCCTACTTGTGATCTCTCTCTCTCTTTCTGTCAAAAAAATAAATAAAATAAAAAAAGAGGATTTTGCTAAAAATGTTATTTCATCTTATCCTGTTGTTGGCTTTTAGTAAAGCACAAAGTGTTAACATGAGATATTTTATTTTTAAAAATTATTTATTTATTATCATAAGATACCTAGGAATAAACTTAACCAAAGGAGTAAAGGATCTGTACTCTGAAAGCTATAGAACAATTATGAAAGAAACTGAGAAGACACAAAGAAATGGAAAAACATTCCATGCCCATGGATTGGAAGAACAGATATTAAAATATTATTAAAATGACTGTGCTACCCAGAGAAATAGACACATTCAGTGCAATTTCAATCAAAATACCATCAACAGAGCTGGAATAAATAATCCTAAAATTTGTATGGAACCACAAAAGACCCTGAATAGCCAGAGGAAAGATGAAAACGAAAACCAAAGCTGGTGACATCGCAATTCCAGACTTCAAGGTATATTACAAAACTGTAATCATCAAAATAGTATGGTACTGGCAGAAAAACAGACACACAGATCAGTGGAACAGAATAGAGAGCCCAGAAATGGACCCTCAACTCTATGGTCAACTAATCTTTGACAGAGCAGGAAAGAATATCCACTGGAAAAAAGACAGTCTCTTCAACAAATGATGTTGGGAAAATTGTATAGCCATGTGCAGAAGAATGAAACTGGTCTATTTCCTTTCACCATATATAAAGATAAACTCAAAATAGATGAAAGGTCTAAATGAGAGACAGGAATCCATCAAAATCTTTGAGGAGAACATAGGCAGCCACCTTTGAACTTGGCCGCAGCAAGTTCTTGCTAGACATGTCTCCAAAGGCAAGGGAGACAAAAGCAAAAATGAACTATTGGAACTTCATCAAGATAAAAAGCTTTTGTACAACAAAGGAAATAATAGACAAAACCGAAAGGTAATCTACAGAATGGGAGAAGATATTTGCAAATGTCTTATCAGATAAAGGGCTAGTATCCAAGATTTATAAAGAACTTATCAAATTCAATACTCAGAAGACAAATAATCCAATCAGGAAATGGGCAGAAGACAGGAACAGACATTTCTCCAAAGAACATCCAAATGTCCAACAGACACATGATAAAATGCTCACTTGGCATCAGGGAAATACAAATCAAAACCACAATGAGATACCATCTCACACCTGTCAGAATGGCTAAAATTAACAATGAATGTTGGAGAGGATGCAGAGAGAGGGGAACCTTCTTACACTTACAGCCACTCTTGAAACAGTTTGGAGTTTCCTCAAGAAGTTGAAAATAAAGCTACCCTATAACCCAGTGATTGTACTACTAGGATATTTACCCTAAAGATACAAATGTAGTGATCTGAAGGACCACCTGTACCCCAGTGTTTATAGCAGCAATGTCCACAACAGTCAAACAATGAGAAAAGCCCAGATGTCCATTGACAGATGAATGGATAAAGGGGATGTGATTTAAAAAAAAAGGGGATGTGATATATATACAGAATGGAATATTACTCGGCCATCAAAAAATGAAATCACCATTTGCAATGACGTGGATGGAACTAGAGGGTATTATGCTAAGCAAAATAAGTTGATCAGAGAAAGATAATTATATGATTTCACTCATTTGTGGAATTTAAGAAACAAAACAGATGATCATAGGGGAAGGGAGGGAAAATAAAGTAAGATGAAGTCAGAGAGGGAGACAAACCATAAGAGATTCTTAGTCTCAAGAAACAAACTGAGGGTTGCTGGAGGGGTGGGGGTGAGGGGATGGGGTGGCTGGGTGATGGACGCTGGGGAGGACATGCGATATGCTGAGCACTGGGTGTTATATGCAACTGATGAATAACTGAACTGTACCTCTGAAACTAATGAAACTACCTCTGAAACTAATTTTTAAATAAATTAAAAATTATTTATTTATTATTGAAGAATAATTGGCATACAATGCTATTTTAGTTTCAGGTGTAGAAAATACTGATTTGACAATTCTGTACAATACTCAGTGCTCCCCACAATAAGTACACTCACCATGTTGCATTATGCAACATGAATATAGTATTATTGACCTATTCCCTATGCTACACCTTTCATATCTGTGACATTTATTTCATAACTGGAAGTTTGTATCTCTTAATCTCCTTCTCATCTTCCCACTAACCTCCCCCTGACAACCATCAGTTTGTTCTTTGTATTTAAGTGTCTGTTTTTTGTTTGTTTTTTTGTTCATCTGTTCGGTCTCTTATATGGTATGTGTCTTTCTCTGTCTGACTTATTTCACTTAGCATAATACCCTCTGGGTCCATCATGTTGTCACCAATGGCCAGATCTTGTCCTTTTTGTGGTTGAGTAATATTCCATCATGTATATATACCACATCTTCTTTATCCATTCATCCATTGATGGACATTGTTGCTCCCCTATCTTGGCTCCCCCCCCCCTTTTTTTTTGAGAGAGAGCGAGCGGGGAGAGGTGCAGAGGGAGGGGGAGAGAGTGAATCTTAAGCAGGCTCAGCACAGATCTGACTCGGGGCTTGACCTCATGACCCAAGCTGAAATCGAGAGTTCGGTGCCCCACCAACTGAGCCACTCAGTTGCCCCTATCTGGGCTTAAACAGGGCTGCAGTAACCATAGGGGTGCATATATCTTTTCAAATTAGTGTTTTTGTTTTCTTTGGGTAAAGACCCAGTAGTAGAATTATTGGATCATTTGGATATACTATTTGCAAATACCTTCTCCTATTCACTAGGTTGCTTTTTTGTTTTGTTGATGGTTTCCTTGCTTTGCAAAGGAAAAGGAAAGCTTTGCAGTGCAAAAGCTTTTTATTTTGGTGTAGTCCCAATAGTTTTTGTTTTTGTTTTCCTTGCCTGAGGAGACATATCTATAAATACAGTGCTAAGGCCAATGTCCAAGAGATTGCTACGTGTTTTCCTTTAGGAGTTTTATGGTTTCATGGATTACAGATACATTTAGGTCTTTAATCTATTTTGAGTTTATTGTTGTATATGGTGTAAGAAAGTGCTTCTGTTTCATTCTTTGCATGTAGCTGTCCAGTTTTCCCAACACCGTTTACTGAAAAAACTATCTTTTTTCCTTTGTATCTTTTTGCCTCCTTTGTCATTGAATAATTGATCTTATAGGCATGGGCTTATTTCTGGGAGATACTTTCCTTTAAAAATAAACATCTCAGGATTGTTTTTACCATTTTTATTAATTGACACCTCAGCATGGTACTAAAATACTGAGCTATTTTGGCTAGTGGATGGCCAACTCATATGTTTTGAGCCACTTACAGACTTTTCTGGAGGCTCCTGAAAGGCAGACAATCACTAGTACAGTGTGTGCTCACAGCAGCTCCGGGCCTAACGAGCGCTGTCAGGCGGCAGTGCCTTTCAGCTGTTCGTTTTGCTGAAGGCAGATAATTTATGCTGTATCCCACAGCACAGATCAAGTAGGGAAAACCAGAGAGGAATGTTAATGGAAAATGTTACAAATTCTTAAAGCAACAGAGTTTTAAATATTTAACTGATTTAAACAGGTTGCAATATTAACAGATAATGTGAAAATTTGAATGAGAGTAGTTAAATATAAATGAAAGAACTTTCTAAGAGTGAACGAATGCAGTGTATTTGATTTAAAACATAAGGCAGTGTCTGCCACATAGTAGGCATTCAGAAATGTTTGTTGACTTAATAAAGGAATGGATGTATTTATGTTTTTTGATGTGTAATACACGTTTTAATTTTTATTTATTTTTTAAAATTCCAGTTTAACATACAATGTTATGTTAGTTTCAGGTGTACAACATAGTGATTTAACACTTCCATATATCACTCTGTGCTCATCATAGCAGCTTCATATACATTTTAAAATTTTGCACTACTGAATTTTACTGAACTGGCAAACTTTTTTTTTTTGAACTGACAAACTTTTAAAATATGCAGAATGAGTTATTATTAAGGCTGATACACCTAAAAGCAAATGTGTTTCTTTATTTTTGCTAGAATTTTTGAGACATTTGCCTTATTGCTTTTATGACTATAACTTAATTATAAAATACAATACAATACATAAATGGGCAGAATATTAATCATAGCTCTCAGAGACAATTCAAAAATTTTAATTTTGGCTTAGTTTTCTGCTATGCAAAAAAATAAATTTTCTGCTTAGTTTAGTTAAACCACAATAATGAGAACGAGATCATATGGTAGACCAATCCTAAAGTATTCTGATGCCCTGGGTAAATTGCTTCCTGGGAAGGACTAATACATTGTCTTAAAAGAGAAAGTTATTTTTATTGGAAACAAGGACTGATTCCAATAGACAGTTATCTCTGGGGTACCTGGATGGCTCAGTTGCTTAAGTGTCCAACTCTTGATCTCAGCTCAGGTATTGATCTCAGGGTCATGAGTTCAAGTTCCATGTTGGATATGGAGCCTACTTAAGAAAAGCAAACAAAACAAAAAAACAATGGAAATATCCAATAGATGGCATATTTTGCTTTCTCTACTCAGAGGTGGGCTTTAAATGTAATTAACAAACAGCCCTCTGTTTCTTTTTTTGCAGTGAAGAAAACAATAATAGCCACCAATTATTCACTTCTCATGGGTCAGGGATTGTACCAAGAGCTGTAACAGGACATGTGCAGTCTCATTTTATCCTCACGCCAACATTATGAGGTAGACGCTATTATTATCACCCTCATTTTACAAATGTGGAAAGCATAAAGTTTATGAGATTTGTGCGAGGTCACAGAGGTAGGGAGAGGTGGAGCTGGAATCCAAATACAGCTCTGATTCCAAGTATTTAGTAACTAGGGTTTGCTGCCTTTCCATACAGGTGTTCAATCTGTTCTCTATAATAGCTCATGAAGCAGAGACACTTGAAACTTTCCTCTGTTGCCAGTGAGTATGCAAGTTATGTTCTTACATCCGATGCGGCAGGGAAGTTTTCACTTTCTTTCACCCTGACTTCCTATTCTCTAAGCCTTTGGAATGGAGGTAAGCTAATACACTTGTCTTTTGAAACAATGCCATAATAGCCAACGTTTACTGGTTGCCTACTGTGTGCCAAGCACCTTCTTCTTCTTCCCTTTTTTTTTTAAGATTTTATTTATGTATTTATTTATGTATGTATGTATGTATGTATGTATGTATTTATTTATTTGTCAGAGATAGAGTACACAAGCAGGGGGAGCAGCAGAGGCAGAGGGAGAAGCAGGCTCCCCGCCGAGCAAGGAGCCTGATGCGGGGCTTGATCCCAGCGCTCAATCCCAGGACCCTGGATCACGACCTGAGCTGAGGGCAGGTGCTTAACCGACTCACAAGGCACTTTCTAATTGCTATGTACACATTATTTTATTTAATCATTGCAGTGTCCCAAGGAGGGTACTATTATTAGCTCCCATTTTATAGATCAGGAAACGGAAGCTTAGCAAAGTTAAGCACATTACCAAAGGTGAGCAACTCACAATCACATAGGTTAAGTTCAGAAGCAGAGGAGTTGGGATTTGGACCCACATGGTTTGACCAACAGTCAGCTCACTTAACCTGCCTCACTCTATTGCTTTCCTAAACCACAAGCAGCCGGCCTGTCCCAGAGCAGGTTCAGACACCACTTCCCCTCCCTGGTGAAGCACGCCTCTTGCTGACATTCCCGGTCCAAGTGAGAAGGCTCCAAGAGGCACGGGCCCATAGAACACTGCTCTGAGCTCTATCAGGCCTCCACATGTTAGAATGTTCTATATGGATTTTTTGTTTTCTATGGCTAGAACGTTGACTTCCTTCACAATTCCCCTGAGGGAGGACAAACTTTTTTTCTGACATGTGAGCCTCTCTCTGATTGCAGTTGGAGGGTGTGGACTGCATTTGTCTTGGGCAGCTTCTCTTCTCTCTCTCTCTCTCTCTGTCTCTCACTCACCAGCTGAAATGCCCCAAGCACTTGCCTGCTTCTTTCATTTTCCCACTATTTCCCACAGGTTTTTTTTTTTTTTTTCAAAGGTAAAACATAGATCTTTCTGTTTTATGTTACACCAGCTGTCTGGTTTGCCCCCTTCACCTCCTACCACCAATTGGAGCAAATGGGAAGGAACACATTTGCTAAAATAGGACTGACCCAGGAGGCCCACCCCTGATGGCTCAGTGGGTACCCTCTGCAGGGGAGACAGTGTGAGTTTTTGTAATCTTGCTACTCTCCGTGGGAGGTCTTTTAAGGGCTGGGGACCTAGAGATGTTTTTCTGTCAGGCCTTCTCCTTCCCCCCACCCCAGCCCCCAAGTTTGATCTTGCATTCCACTGCTAAATAAGATAAAACCACTAACTAATATCTGCTATGAAACTTTACAGTTTACAAACTTCTTTTTTATTCAGTCTCCCATTTAACCTTTACAACCACCTGGTGGTAAGTATTATTCACACATTGAGGGATGAGAAAACTGGCTTAGAGAGATTAAGTTGTTTGTTCAGGATCACGAAGCCCAAGATCTTTTGCCAGGGAATCCCTGGTCCTTTCTACTATATGATGTCACAGTAGCTTTTTTTTTTTTGGTCACAGTAACTTTTAAATAGCATGATCATCAAGTTGAGTGAAACCCTGAGAGAGGCTTCATGCCATGTAGTAGCATTTTGGAATGTGCAGGTCAGCACGGTGCCCAGGCCTTAGCAGGTGTTCAATAAATTGTTGCACTAAGCTAGTCAGACATTGTCACTAACTTGCAGTATGCAGTTCAGCTTCAGGCAACCTTTTTAACCTCCTTTGCCCTTTATTCTTTTTCTGCCCTAATGGTCTCAGAGGGTTCTTGTTAACATCCAGTGGGATGAACATACTGATTTACAGAGAGATGTAGAAATGTAAGGAATTAACTTTATGCCACTATTTAAATGGCAAACTCCATACTTTGTTTCCTTTATGTATCCCTTTCTTTGGGATGATTTTGTCTCAGAAGCTCTGTGGGAGTATTTTGGTGACTAACTGCATATTTCTTTTAAAAAGAAAGGAAGAAGGAAAGGAGAAAAAAAAAAAAGAACAAGGCTTAACGGGAAGGGTAACTATTAGCCTAGGGAGGTCGCACTTTTAAATAAAGATAAACAAGACAAAGAGCAGGTAAAATAGCAAGCATTGTGTAGTTCTTAATGTTAAGTTCTTAATGTAAGCCAGGGCATGTTTTCCATGCTTCTTGGGTATTAATTAATCCTCACAGTAACCTTATGAGCACCATCCAGACGATGAAATAAGGACTTAAATAATGTGCGCAGACCATGCATCCACTAAATGGTAGGGCAGGCATTGGGGCTGGTTACTTGGTACCAGACTCAGGCCCTCACGCTTCACCTTCTGCCTTTGGAATCAGAGGTGTGGAAACGGTATGTGGGATGTCTTTTGCAAATTTAGGCAAGTGCATTCGATCCTGCTGTAATGTAATCCCTCTTCAAAATACTTCTGCTCACTTTTATAACACAGATGCAAATTGGTGAAGGCATAGGATTTGTAAATAATTTTTTTGGAATTTTTATTGTAAATAATAATTTGGAGGTCTTTTAGCCTGTTCTTCAACCAGAATCAGTTGTAACTTCTTTCACTGATACTTTTCTAAATTTTATTTCTCCATTTCCTGATAACTTATTCTCTCCACCAAACTAGAGTGCCAGTAGGCTAACAATGAGACTTTCTTGGTATTTCCTCTTTTTCTTTCTTTTAGCTTCCTTGTCCTGAATAAAGCTACTATTGCTTTTTAAGTGTTTAAATAGGCAATATAATAATATAGTTCAAAAATAAATGAAAAGACATAAGGTATATCATGAAAATTATCCTTCCCACTCTCTCATCCTTCCATCATGCCTATTTCCCGCACATTTCAAGTTAATTAACCAGTGTTAATTTTCAGTGTATCTTTTCGGAGTTTCTTTTTGAATGCAGAAGCAATTTTGAATGTTTTTCAATTTTTTTAATGAAAAAGGTAATACTATTCTTATCTTCCTCCTTTACTTAATATATCTTGGAAATCTCTCCATGTTATTACTTAAAGGTTATCCTCATTTCCTTCCTTCCTTCTTTCCTTCCCCCCTTCCTTCCTTCTCTTCTTTTTTCTTTCTTTTTTTAATAATACATAGCAATTTATCTTATGGAGTGTCAGAACGTATTTGATGGGCTTTTGAGTTGTTTCAAAGCTGCCATTTTAAATGCCTTAGTGAGGGACCATGGCGGGGGTGGGGGGCACAGGACCAGAAAATCTAGAAACTCTCCAGATAAGAATTTGTGACCTGGGAGGCAGAAACAGAGAAGTTCTGGCTTTGCGCTGCGCTGAAGCACAGCTGGAGTGCCAGAGGCTTGCATTCTGACTGCACCTGTCCCAGTCGGAGCAAGACGGCAAACAGTCAATTCTTGCGCGGCTTCAGTACACCTGAGTTGGGTTTGCTGCAAAGTCTCAAGGTGAAGACAGATTGACAGCTGGTGTATGAGCTGCCCAGAGGTAAACTCCTGTAATAAAGAAATTGATAGCATGATAGATCGAGGTGAGATAAGCACTACTATGCACAGGTAAAGTTCTTTCAACAGGCTGCTACCAATTCTCATATATAACGTGCAGTAGGAAAAAAAAATTGGTTCAACAGCTCTATTCTTAAAACTTTAAGTGAGCTCTGACACCTTATCAAAGAGCAAGAAAGAAGATTTGTCTTTGTATCTGGGACACATGTCAAATGAAAACTTCAGTAAAGGATAAAGTATTTAAAATACAAATGACTTATCTTAAACATATAATATTTCGCAGTTTATTAAAGGCTTATTTGAATGACAAGATCAAGAAGCAGTTTAAGCTTATGTTTTCTAAGGTTAGTAATTATATATGGGGGTTTTACATCATAGTTTTGATACGGATCCATGGCTTTTCCTCTGTTAATAAATAAGAAATAGTTGCAAGCTGATATGACAGATTATCATTGTAGTTAAAAAAATGAATTATAGGTCGCCTGGGTGGCTCAGTCAGTTAAGCATCGGCCTTTGGCTCAGGTTATGATCCCAGGGTCCTGGGAGTGAGTCCTGCATCAGGCACCCTGTTCAGCGGGGAGTCTGCTTCTCCCACTGCCCCTACCTCTGCTCATGCTTGTGTGCTCTCTCTCTCTCTCGTGAGCATGCATGCAAAAATAAATAAAATCTTTAAAAAAATGAACATACCTGAAATATGCAACTATATAATTTATATCAGTGTTACACAAACACTGTTTTATAGATTGATAGTGAAATGGAAGATACTTTTCTTTTAATTTATTATTACTACAGAGAATATCATGATTTGCATGCTTAAGGAAGAAAACTTAGTATTACTATTGATGTTCAAATGTAAACCCAAAGATTGTTCACTTATTCTTTTCTTTTTCTTTCCCCCATTTTTTCTTTCCTTCCTTCTACCCTCCCTTCCTTCCTTCCTTCCTTCCTTCCTTCCTTCCTTCCTTCCTTCCTTCCTTCCTTCCATTTATTCTCTTTTTTTTAAGGGGCCAGATGAAAGGAGACAGAAATGTCAAGGAAATATCAATTTCATTTTATAAATATTTGTCCTGAGTGAGGATGATAATAAGGAAGATGCAAAAAAGAACCTTAAGTATCAAGCCTTATATAAAATCAGGTTTCTCTAAACTTGATTGTTTATAGTAACCTTTTCAAGAAGTGCATTCTATGGATATAATTACTGTATTAGGAATAGCAAGGTTCAGGGATGCTTATGTAGCTTAGTTAAGTGTCCACCCAGGGTCTTGGGATTGAGTCCCACATCAGGCTCCTTGCTCAGTGAGAGTTCTGAGTTCTGCCTGCAGTTCCCCCTACTTGTCCTCTCTCCCTCCCTCCCTGTCTCTCTCTCTCTCTGACAAATAAATAAAATCTAAAAAAAAAAAAAGAGAGAGAGAGAAAAGAAATAGCAAGTTTCTTTGAGATTTGGGGTTAATTAAATTATAAGGAACTTATCAGGACTCATATTGTATTCTTTGTTACCTTGGGGAACTTCTCTGAGGATCGTTGAGAAAAACATTTTTAAACTCTAAATAACTGAAATACAAGTAACTCTGGAAGGAAAAGCAAGTTGAGTATCTTGTTTTCTCACCTGCGAAGATTGATAAGGTGAAAAGAAAAATATCATTTAACCAAAGCAACTTTTTTCTCTTAAAAATTTTACCAATAATTTTGGAAAAGTTTCATTTTAAATTCAGTTTAATAATGAACATACCTGAAATATGCTTTTGAAAAATATTTTTTTTGCTTTTGAAAAATTTTTTTTTTGAAGATTTAAAGGTGACAACTTCAGAAACATCACCAAATATCTTGCTTATTCTTTTTGTGTTAAGAAATTCTAGTTTTATTTAAGCAGTTTTCACAGCTGAAAATTTATTCTCTCAAAACTTTACAGATTGAACAGTTTATTTATTATAGTTCAAACTACAGAGCAAAAAAGTAGGCCCCCCAGATAGAAAAACAGAGCACCAACCAACCTAAGGGAAAGACAGATTTCCACACTGAACAGCTCCCCATATGGCTGGGAGGTAGTCGATTCTCAGTGTAAACTGCAAAACGTACAAAAATAAGGTTTTCATTTTATTTCATTCTCCATACATTTAGTATGATTGCAAACCCAGAAGCCTAACTAATAATGGTCATCTGTAATTGGGGCTCAGTCCCTGCTCCTGAAAGGAATGTTGCTGTCTATTTACACAGGGCACGCTATACTCCGCATGTTGCATAGACATGAAAGCAGTGACCAGAAACATTAAACAGTTAATATAAGGGGGTTCTTTTTTTTTTAAGGAAGTTTCCGCATTTAATAGTGTGCCAGAAGAATTTTAACTTAGTAAATAAAATATATTCTAAGTGAACCTAAAAATTATATTTTATAAACTTAAAAATACTTTCTTTAGGTATAATACATCAACCATATCTTCAAATAGAAAACCAAAACTGTATATAAAGTAGTATTTCTCACCCAGCAATAAGAAGCACTTATGTCATTATTTTTCAAAAGGGTCAGAAAAACTATTTCAAGTCCACTAAGACTAACTTATAACTTAGATATTCATACTGAAGTTTATTTATTCACTGAGTCACTAATACTGCAAAACAAGCTTTCTTCTAGGGACACAGTGGTTTCTTCATGTTAACTGGGTAAGAACTGGACATATTAAAAAAGAAGGAAGAATCAGTGAATTTTCCAGCATGAATCCTAAGTTGCTGCTGCTGCTTCTTTTTTTTTATATATATATATTTAAGTAATTTCTGTACTCAAAGTGGGGCTCAAACTCACAACCCCAAGATCAAGAATGGCATTCTTTACCAACTGGCCAGCCAGAGGCCCATAGGTTGCTTATTCTTGAATGCAAAAATTTTGAATCCATGATGAAATAAATCAAATTATGTCTTCCTCAGCAGTCCACTCGGACACTGATTTATTATCCTCTTTTACAGTCTACCATTCAGTTTTTCTGAAGATGTGAACTTGGGGTCTTTAGGTATGATTATCGTATTGTAGTCATGTTAAAAAAAATAAAGTCTTTTTCTTTTAGAGAGCCAAATTGAAGTATTAATGGATAAAATACTAAGATGTGGAATTATCTTCAAAGTAAATTAGTGTTGAAAGGGAAGCAGTGGCATATAAATGAAATAAGACTGCTTCAGTGTCCTCTACCGAAGTTGGGTGATGGGGATGTGGGTAATCTTATACTATTTTCTCTAATTTTGTATGGTTTAAAATTTCTATTGCAAACAAGTAAAACAAGAATCTCTTGTGGTATTGTTAAAAATTCAAATTCTTAGATTCCACCCAAGATCTCCTGAGTGAGAGTCTCAGGGGTGAGACAAGAGATAAGACATGTTACGCAGCCTGCTTGCGCTCACTGAAGTTTGCGAACTGCTAATGCAGGGTTCCTCTGTGCATCCGATTCCGTGTATTCACGCCATCCACGCATGCGTTTCCTGTTTTCCATGATCAGCACATTTCAATTCATAGGATACAATCGCAAATTAAAGCAATTACTGTATTTGGATAATTGACACTTTAAAATTTAGTTTCAAAGAATTTATAAAGTGAAACAAAATAAAACCAAAAGACATCTGCTTTGAACTGAACTATATATTCAGGCAAATAGGTTAGCTTTCTTTCACCGTCAGCTGAGAAGGCATTATTTTTACGACTGTCTTGTGTTCCTTCTCTTACCAGGGCATTAACATCTTATCCCAGAGACCTACTTGCTCTTCACAGTAGTTCCTTGCTTTTTCTCAAATGTACCATGTTACCTGGCACCGCTGAGATTTTATTATGGGGTTCTCTTCGACTGAAACATTCCTCAATCCTCTCTCTTGATTTCTTTACCTTCTACCCGACCCCATTGCCAAGGTTGCGTTCTACACAGGAAAGCCTTTATTGTGTATGTAAGGAGGATGAGGGGCCGACCCTTTGTGGTTCCACAGTCTGCTTTATACCGTAGAGCTGTGTTGCCGGACATGCTGGCGTGCCACTTTGCACTTTGTTGTAAGGCTCTAGTTCCCTGCCCTCTACGCTCTCCTCCGCTAGATCATACATTTCTGTTGGTTAAGGATTGTGTTTGGTTTATGATTGTATCTGCACTGCTGAGCACTGTGCCGGACATGTGGGAAATCCTTACCGAGTAAATATTTGGTGAACAACTGAATGGGTCAAAAAATACCTTGGCGCTGTTTGCTAACATGCCGAAGAATCCTAGGAAGTGTTATAGTCATTCTTTAAGGAAGAAAACCTCTTTGGAAGGCACTCCTTGGCCGTAAATACAGATCTTGAAAAAAAAGTTCCCCAGAAGGAGGCAAAGATTGCACCAAGAATTTTTCTCTTGGATACAACAATGTTTATAATCACCTTGCTTCTGTGTTTGGGTTTTTGCGTATGTACTTACTAATTTACCATAATTAAATTTTATCCCTTGACCCCAACTATTTTTTTCAAAGATTTTATTTATTTATTTGACAGAGAGAGAGAGATCACAAGTAGGCAGAGAGGCAGGCAGAGAAAGAGGGGGAAGCAGACTCCGTGCTGAGCAGAGAACCTGATGTGGGGCTCGATCCCTTGACCCTGAGATCATGACCTGAGCTGAAGGCAGAGGCTTTAACCCACTGAGCCACCGGGGCGCCCCATCCTTGACCTCAACTTTTCGTGAAAAATTTCAAACATAGGAGTCAAAAGAATTATATAGTATACCCATATATCTACCACCTGGATTCTATAATTAAAACAGGGTGTTCAAAAAAATCTTAGTAAAGTTTTCAGCTTTAATAATTCACTCTGAAGGTGGGGCGCCTGGGTGGCTCAGTGGGTTAAAGCCTCTGCCTTCAGCTCAGGTCATGATCTCATGGTCCTGGGATTGAGCCTTATATCGGGCTCTCTGCTCAGTGGAAAGCCTGCTTCCCTCTGTCTCTCTGCCTACTTGTGATCTCTCTCTCTCTGTCAAATAAATAAATAAAATCTTAAAAAAAAAATAAATAATTTCAGAGGTATACATGCTAGAAATTTATAAAAATATTGTGTAAACACTTGATTTGATATTTCATTTTGTGAATTTTAATATTTTAATTACTTTTTCTTTGTTTTGCATCTTCAGAGGCACTGAAAAAAAATTAAAAATTTATAAGTCAAAATTGATAAAGCTAAACCTGTCTGAAAATGTGAATAATTAAACTTTTAAATGATAAAAATTTATAGCACTAAATTATTAAAACTTAAAAATTATTAAAGCTTAAAACTACCCTAAGGACATAATCAACAGAGTGAAAAGGCAACACATGGAATGAGGAGAAAATATTTGCAAATCATATGTCTTTATATAGAACATATGAAGAATTCCTACAATTTGACAACAGCAACAAAACAATTAAAAAATGGGTCAAAGACAGATATTTATCTGAAGAAGTTATATAAATGACCAATAAGCACATGAAGAGATGCTCAGCATCTTTAATCATTAGGGAAATGCAAATAAAATCCACAGTGAGATTCCACTTCACACTTATTCGAATGGTTTTTATAAAAGCAAAAGCCAAAAAACCTCCAAATAACTAATCTTGATGAGGTTGTGAGAAAATTGGAATCCTTGTGCTTTGCTGGTAGAAATGTAAAATGGTGTGGCCACTGTGGACAACACTGTGGCATTGCCAAAAAATTTAAACATAGAATTTCCATATGATTCAGGA
Organism: Procyon lotor; assembly: GCA_028646535.1. Lineage (NCBI taxonomy): Eukaryota > Metazoa > Chordata > Mammalia > Carnivora > Procyonidae > Procyon > Procyon lotor. Next base: position 40,842,832 of record CM053614.1, read on the forward strand.
TTCTACTTCTGAGATTCAAATAGCTGTTTGTACACCTGTGTTCATAGCAGTTCTTCACAATAGCCAAAAGGTGGCAGCTCCTTGAATGTCCATTGACAGAGGAATGGATAAACAAAGGGTGGTGTTTACATACAACGGAATATTATTCAGCCTTAAAGAGGAAGGACATTCTGACACATACTGCACAACGTGGACGAACCTTGGAAAGATGATGCTGACTGAAATAAGCCAGTCATACCATCAAACGACAAATTCTATAGGATTCCACTTAGATGACATACACAGAGTTGTCAGTTCACAGAGACAGCAGCCGGAATGGTGGTTGCCAGGGGCTGAGTGGGTAGGGAGGACTGAAGAGTTGCTGTGTAATGGGTAGTTTCCGTCTGGGAGATGGAAGGAGTTCTAGAGATGAATGGTGGTGCATGCTGCACAGCCCTCTGAATGGACTTACTACCACGGAACTGTGCACTCGATGATGGTTAAAATAGTAAGTTTTAGGGGCGCCTGGGTGGCTCAGTCGTTAAGCGTCTGCCTTCGGCTCAGGTCATGGTCCCAGGGTCCTGGGATGGAGCCCCGCATCGGGCTCTCTGCGTAGCAGGGAGCCTGCTTCTCCCGCTACCAATTCCCTCTGCTTGTGTTCCCTCTCTCGCTGTGTTTCTCTCTGTCAAATAAATAAAATCTTTAAAAAAAAAATAGTAAGTTTTATGTTAAATATTTTTACCACAATAAAAAGTGCTGTTTTAGAAATGTTGAACAGATATTCATAATTCACTGAAGCAAGTTTATTTGTTAAAATATGAAAAGAAGGGGAGGGGCACCTGGCGGCAGCACAGTGACTTTTGATCTTTGGGTTGTAAGTTTGATCCCCATGTTGGGAATAGAGGTTACTTTAAAAAATGATAAAAGAAGTGGAAAGACTCAATTTTTAAAGCAAATTAAAAGAGAAAAATATATTGTTTCCTTTCAAGGAATACATCGCACCAGAAATGGAATTGTCAAATAACTGAGACAGATAACAGTTTGGTTTAATCGGTGACCATTTGCTATGGTGAAATTAGTATCAAAAGAAGGTAATGGGGAAAAATTGCTGACTCTGGTAAATTTTCCCCATATATTCCCATTAACCTATCCCTTTCTTTTTCTTTTTTCTTTTTTAATTTCTTTTTGTCAGTTCAAATGTGTTCAGATATAAATAGCTTGTCCATGGATGCAAATAACAGCACTTTCCCCAAAGGCAGAATTTGTGCATATGTTAATTTAGAGAGACAAAAAAGAGACAATTTAGCTCCCTTGTGTAAATTGCCATGACTACCATGGATATGCTTCCTGGAATTAGGGACAGATAGGATTGAGATTATTACGAAATCCCTAGATTTGGCTTTATTGAATTTGCTTTATCTGAAAGAATCCACAATTGAGTTTATTATTTAGCCTAATTGGAGAACAGTTAACAAAACCCCATAAAATCTCACAAAAGTCTTTGTTTAGTGTGCACTAATTGTTACAATAGTGATGGGCTGAACAGAAAACAAATTTGGGCATTGTAAAGATACAGATTTATAATGTTTGAGCTTTCTAAAAATTAAAGATCCAGAAGACCAGAATGCAAATCACGTATATGGATACTTTTAGTGTTGAGTGCACCACAGAATAAACACTGCTTTAGAGATCATTGTCATATTTCCTTCAGCTTCAAAACAAATTGAGAGAATGTGATACACTGTCTTCCTGTCACAGGCAGTGGCAGGAAATACGGATAGTTTATACTGCTTGGGCTTCCGTAAAGAAGAGAAAATACCAAAAGATTAATGATTAACTCAGCCTTAAGATTTGAATATTGCCCCTTTCCTGAGTTATTTTTTTACCAAGCCCCAATCACCCAGTTCAAAGAAAAAAATGAGGCTTTTATGGAGAAGGGATTGAAGAGGGAGAGCTGGGTGAGAACTGTTTTAAAGAGAGGTGAGGGGAAGAGGGGAAATATATTTTCTTGCCAGTGAAAATCCATAGGTAATGAATTCAAATTTTATAGAGTTTTATCTATTTCAAAAAATGTGTTCAAATTAGTTTTTAATGTATTTTTGAAAACTCAGCTCTATTCCCTTTGTTTTTATGTGTTTTTGAATTGATCTGCCACCTGCCTTGGGTGTAGGACACACCAAATTACTTGGGTCATCATATGTCCAATAGGCTTCCATCTTGAATTAGGGACAAGCCATTTTCTGGCCTCACAGAGAAACCTTTGTGATTTTATTTGCATCTTTCTCCCTGTGCATCAAAACAAAAATTTCGTCAACATTCCTTTTAAGTGGTAAGGCTCTTTAAAATAAGAAATACTGCTATTGTGGATATACACACACACACACACACACACACTAACCCACAAAATACAAATACACACATACATGCATATATGGAATTTTGAAAAGGCTCTCACTGTTTAAAAAAAAATCTGAAATAATGTGTCCCTCTAGATTTTATTTGGAATTACTCACTATAGTCCTCTTTCCTTTATGGTCTACGGTCTCTGAATGTGCTCAACCCTCCTTGGAGAGCACAGTGGAAAACTCCTCTGAGTGTCACTGCTCCTGTTATTGATGTTGATGACAGAGTCTTCTAATTCTAACCCCTGCTGAGTCTTTAGAAACCTGGTAGATTGTTAACATGGTTAGCAGGAGTTCATGAACTCTGCTCTGTATAAATGCAAAATCCTGAGAACTTTGATATGGAATTGGTGCTCAAAAATTTCTTTTCATATTTCTTAAAATGTTTTAATAGTTTATATTTTAAAAGGACAAATTTAGAGAAGCTTGTTGGATTTTAACATTATAGTTTCTATTGTATAAATATTGCATTTTCAAACATAATATGCTTAGAGAATTGTTATAAAACTCATTTTTTTGGCAATATGCTTACAACCTGCCCCTCAGCCATTTAAAAATAAATAGTGAATGGTTTTTCTATATGTTAATGGAGCAATTTAGAAATATTTAGTTATTTACATAACGGAAACATACGGTAGCAATGCAGTGAAAATCAGTCATTTGGAAATAATTCGAACCTACAGTCGTTAAAGGCTGTATTTATTACTCTCATAAAATTAAGGAAATATCTAAAGGAACAATCATTACATTAGATTTACAGTTAAGATACCCAGTTATATGTGTTGTGGTTGTAAATCAAGTGTATTTTTCCAGAGGGTATTCGAGTATACAGAGGCTAGAAAAATTTCCTGGTGGCCACTTTAACTTTTCTCTGCTTGTCAGAAATGAACTCAGCTAAATAAAGAAAAAGAGAGAAACGGAGATGGGGTACATAATGAGAAAGACACTGATGAAAGAAAAGCTAAAGTGAGTGAGAAGCTGAGTTTTTTGTTTCTAGAGCAAATTTCCTACCAAGTAGATGGCATTTGCCTGTGGATTAATTTATTCAAGTGCTTTTTAAGTGTCTACTAAATCCAGAGTACTGTGGGAAGTTTCTGTTGAGTCATCAACTTTGTAAACAAGGAAAAAGTTCTCTCTACGTAGGAAAAGTACCCTGAATCATCAAAGGGATGGTCATCTTTCCCTCTTTTCCTCCTCTCTCTATGTCTCCTACCCTCTCTCTCAATCACTCTTTTCAGCTGAAAGAAAATATTCTGATCTTATTCTAGGTATGGGCTGATGTATTGAGTAGGACTCCATGGCCCTGAAGAGCTCTCCCTGGGGAAAAGGAGCACTTTCTGGGGAGTCCTAGGATTTTTTTCTTGTGTGGAAAGCTGATTCTCTTGATATCCATTATCATTTATTGAGTATTTAGTTAACACCTGGGAACACCAAAAAAATAAGAGCTGATGCCTGTCTTTCAGAGGCTTACAATCTTGGTCTCATTTGTCCAAGGAGACAAGTAAGTAAACCAGTACTTGCAGTGCTCTTGAAAAGTTCCCTGATAGTGAAGATGTTTACAAATGACCTATCTGATAAAGGGTTAGTATCCAAAATATATAAAGAACTTCTACAACACCCCAAAATAAATAATCCAATTTAAAAATTGGCTGAAGACATGAACAGACATTTCTCTAAAAAAGGCATACAGAGAGCCAACAGATGCATGAAAAGATGCTTAACATCACATATCATCAGGGAAATGCAAATGAATGAGATATAATCTCATACCTGTCAGAATGCCTAAATAAAAAACATAAGAAACAGCAAGTGTTGGTGAGGATGTGGAGAAAAAGGAACCTTCTTGCATTGTTGGTGGGAATTCAAATTGGTGTTGCCACTCTGGAAAACAGTATGGAGGTTCCTCAAAAAGTTAAAAATAGAGCTACTCTACAATCCAGAAATCACACTATGGAGTATTTACCCAAAAAATACAAAAACACAAATTCAAAGAGATACATGCACCCCTAAATTTATAGCAGCATTATTTACAATAGTCAAATTATGGAAGGAGCCCAAGTGTCCACTGATAGATGGATATCTATCTATCACTGATAGAATGGATAAAGAAGTGGCATATATATATAAATATATTAAATATAAATATAAAAGAAGTGGTATATATATAAATATATTAAATATATGAAGAAATATTATTCAGCCATAAAAAGAATGAAATCTTGCCATTTGCAACAACATGGATGGAGCTAGAGAGTATTATATTAAGGGAAATAAGTCAGTCAGAGAAAGACAAATACCATATAATCTCACTCATATGTGGAATTTAAGAAATAAAACAAATGAGCAAAAGAAAACAAAGAGAGAGACAAAGCAAGAAACAGACTCTTAACTATAGAAAACAAACTGGTGGTCACCAGAGGGGAGATGTGTAGGGGTGAAATAGGTGAGGGGATTAAAGAGTACACTTATTATGGTGAATACTGTTGAATCTCTATACTGTACATCTGAAACTAGTATCGCACTGTGTGTTAACTATACTGAAATTAAAATAATAAGCTTAATTTTAAAAAGAAAGAAGAATACCCTAATAAAAGACCAAGTATCCCATAGGTCGATGTGAATAATTTATTAGGCAGTGAGCAAAAACTTCACAGAGTAATGACATTTGAGCTTAATCTGAAAGAATGTGGAAGAGCTCACCCAGAAAGGAATGGCATTTCATACAGAAGGAACAGAACATGCAAAGGCAAACGTCAAGGATTATGTGTTTGGGAAATGACAAGCAATTTGGTGGGGCTGAATTGTAGGGCTTGAAATAAGGATGGTGGGATACGGTGGGGGGGCGGATTGCAAGACATGGGTGTGTTAATGAAGACTGAGTGAGGTTATGAAGAAACTTGTTTGGATTTGGATTTTTATTTTTATTTCAGGAAGCAGAAAAGAGCCATCAGAGGTGATTGGAATTATTAAAGGAGCATTACATTTGTGTTTTAGAAAGATCACTTTGATACAAAGATTGTCCAGAAAAGATACCGGAAACAGAAGTTAGGAGTCCAGGTGGGAGATGGTGGGAGTTTTATCTAAGACTGTGGCTATAGGGTTAGAAGAATAGCATAGATTGGAGAGAGATTTTGGAAGTAGAATCAAGAGCACTTGGTGATAGATTGGATTTGTGAGTTAAAGTAGAAGAAACATCAAGAATGGCTTCAGAGCTGTTTTACTTTGAGCATAGGTAGATACCACATGGATGGTGGTAAGAGGTTTAAGAGGCATGGAGGTAACGATTTTGATTTTAGACATGATCACCAGCGTGCTGACTGTGGCCAGTTTGGCTTGTGGGTTTTAGAAGAGAGAATGGGTTGAAAGGTGTGTGCTTGGGAGTTGTCATTATTTAAGGAGTAGGAAAAGCCACAGAAATAAATAAAATTGTTCAGATAGAGCTTCTGTTTTAGTATATGTGCTGCCGAAGCGAGCACCAGATAGAGCTTCTGGAGTGAAAGCTCCAAGGAATGAACTCTGGGGATTAATTAGGGAGGACATGTGTGTGCAGGGGCACACGAGGAATAGCATAGAGTTGTGTCCAGAAAGCTAGGGGGCTGAGGAACTCCAAGAGGGAGGGAGAGGTCCACAGCGCTGCCACCCACCCAGAAGTACTTTCTCCAGGCTGCCCAAAGAAGGGGCACTCCTTTAGATGCTAGGAAGAAAGAGAAACTACTTCTCCTTGAGATGTTTCCTTTTCTTTCCTCCTTCCTCTTACTTACTCTCTCCTACCTCTTTACTCCTTTTTTTTTTTTTT
>CM053614.1:40849108-40888416 GCA_028646535.1 Procyon lotor
TACTTGCATTGCTAGTTCACAACCAACAAATGTTGGAATTAGAGTTATGACTCATTTTACTTTGAAGACAGAATTTATTCTTCTCTATGGATGCAGTTCAGACTTACTATACTGCTCTTGAAATTTGCTTTTTTTTTTTTTTTAAAGATTTTATTTATTTGACAGTGAGAAACACAGCGAGAGAGGGAACACAAGCAGAGGGAATGGTAGCGGGAGAAGCAGGCTTCCCGCTGAGCAAGGAGCCCGATGCGGGGCTCGATCCCAGGACTCCGGGATCATGACCTGAGCCGAAGGCAGACGCCCAACGACTGAGCCACCCAGGCGCCCCTGAAATTTGCTTTAAATAAAACCCAGGTCTCTGGGCGTTGTTGCATAGGATGGGGACACAGGTCTGGACCAGGGCTCAGGCCGTTCAGTGCCTTGGGGGTCTCTGTCTAACTGCTGGATCAGTATTTGAGAGGGAATCCAAGTAGAACATCCTCCAATTAAGAGGAGCCAGGCATTCTTCTATTCTAATTCCCAGATTCCTCGGAACTTCCTGTATTGAAAATTGCTTTTTTCTGATCAGCAGGAAACTCAGTCTTTTGGGAATCAGACAACAGTGAAGGGTATCAGCCCTTGCGACTGAACATCCCATTTACTCCAGGGATTGGGAAAGATTTCCATCTGCAGTCACTGACCCACAGAAAATGAATAATGAAGTGAAGGGCCCAAAGTTCTAGTAGATGTGCAAGAAAGTTAAAAGAAGAAGAAATGTAGACCAAAAGCATCAAAGGAGGAGGAGAAGAAAGGTGCTAACACGTTTTTTAGGCACTCACTATGAGCCAGACACCTGCTGTGTATTTTATATCGTCTCTTCCCTACTTACAGCAACTCTGCAGTAAGCATCCTTCTCTCTGTTTTATAGATAAGGAAACCCGACTGGAGAGAGGTTAGTGAAATTACCAGAACCACACAGCTAATACACAATGGGCTGAGATTCAGATCCTGACAGTGGCTCCAAAGCCCATGTTCTCACCAAGCCAACAAAGCAAGTAGCAAGAAGAGTAAAAAGAAAGGGAGATCTAAAAATGGATAAGAAAGAAAAAGCGGCATTTCTCGCCTTCTCGGCTCGTGTGCCCTGCAGCTCTAGTGGCAAGGCTTTCAATCTTTTCTTTCCTGCTTGTCAGCTGTCAGAATCTTCCCTGTTTGTTGTCCGAGAATCCCCACCCATCTGTCTTGTAGCTTCTCTTACTGGTTCAGGCCGGAATTCACCTTTGCCAACATCTCCTCGCCCCTCTTGGAGGCTGCTGACTCGGAGGCCGCGCACATGTCTGAAAGAGAATCCCCCCAGGAGGAGCCAGGCATGCATCTTACCACAGGAACACACATTCCTGCTGTTTGCACAGCTGTATTTGTTGCTCTTAATGGTAGAGAAGGGAGGCTCAAAAGACACTTGGTTTTAGAAAACTTTTCATGGTCTAGCTAGAAGAAATTAAACTAAGGGCCAGAGGTTTCCCACTGCTTTTCTAGAGGCCAAGATTCTTTTCTTTTTGAATTCTCTCTTGTCAGTGAGGAAGCATTCTAGCAACTCGCTATATAAATGTTACCATTTATTTTTGAGATTTGCCCGAAGGGAGTTTCTCCCTAAAGAAATTATTTTTTTTTCTTCCTCAAAAATCTTTGAGTCCTCTTTCTAAATGGAGTATTTATGACTTTTCCTTGACCAGAACTAGGTCATTGTGTTCAGTGACCACATCGCTCACTAATGCTGAACCGGTCCTCTTCCTCTGCCTCTCTCAACAATCTGGGTCTGTTTTTCAATTTAAAGCAACTGTTCATGGAAATCCTGCCATGAAGGAAAATATTGTGAGTCAATACACTTTGGGCCAAGTCCAAGCCTCAGATAACGAAGTCGGTAGTACTTGTGCAAGAAGTAATTTGCCCCCTGATAGTAATAAATCTGTTATCTGTATGTCACAAACAGAAATGCCTAAATGTATTCCAAGGTCTTGCTTGAAATTAGTGAAATGGATCCACAAGGAATTTTGTGACTATTTATAGAGCTATTTTTACTTAAATCCTTAATTTACCTAAATACTTAAGTACTAGTGAGTATGCTTTGTTTAAATACTAAAATAGGGAAGTGGTATTCATTTGTAGTAACTGTGGGGCTTTGTCAGTATTTCCTTGTGTTGTTTGAGTATTTTTGCCTTATGGGGCAGAAGTGGTGATACCTTCCCTTAGTTACGTAACTCAGGGGACAGGCTGAGTGATTAATAGTGAAAATATTGGATTCTGTAGTAAAGGGATGATACTACTGTGTTGACTAGAAAATTGTTGGCGTCCCCACGAAATGTTACTGCAAAGGTTCTTTTGAGACAGGTGACCTGTTTATGGGCTGTCCCCAAACTAAATGGATCGCAAATCAGATTCTGTGAAGTATAAACCACATTAAAAATTATATTTGGACCAAAAGCCCCTTTTCCTTTCCACAGAAATTACACTTTTGATCAAATCAATGCTGAAAAATATTACTTTTTCTTCCTAGCTATGGTGTGCCTAGAAATGGTTTGTGACAGAAAGTCTTTTTATAGCTTTGCTTTCAACATGCATTTAAGTTTTAAGGGTACATTCTTCTCTAGTAAAAATGTAATTGTAACACACAGAAAATCAACACATTTTAAGCTTTCTGAGTATATTTAAACTGTCAACAACGTGCTGTCTGACATAACAACATTGCTCTGCTTCCGCCTTTAATGGCTAAGTTGTTTTCTAAAGACAGTCTAATGACACAAGACTCCTAAATCCGGTCGGACCATGTGAACTGAGAATGACCTGAGTGGATAGCGATGCTTTGGCCATCTGTCATTGATAGCCATATTGATGTGGAGACGGTAGCTGAGGGCACCGTGTACTGAGGATATGGTAGTTTGCTGAGGTGATGATGACCATCACTGATACCTTCGTGATGGGCTTGATTTCTCATTGTGTGTTCCCCAGTTACGGAACCCTTGGGCAGTAAGTAACCTTGTTTAAAAGTACTCTTCTAGGTCAAAAGGGTACATCAGTCCTCATACATTATTCTCCTAGGTCACCCTTTAGCATGTGTCAGTAAGGTACAAAAAAGAGCTTCCCTTTAAGTTTTTATTTTGAAAGATTTAAAAGCGTATGGGAATTTACACCCTCCTAGATTCACAGATTTGTAGTAATTTGCCGTATTGCCTTTATCTATTTATCTGTCTGAACCATGTCGAATAAAGTTTCGGAGGGGTGCCTGGCTGGCTTTATTAGGTGGAGCATGAGACTCTTGATCTCAAGGTTGTAAGTTTGAGTCCCATGTTGGGTGTAGAGATTACTTAAGAATAAATAAAGTTTCAGGTATCATGACAGTTCAGTCCTAAATACTTCAGCAAACACTTCCTAAAAGTAAGGAAATTTTCTCACCTATCCACAATACTAGTATTATGCCTGAGAAAATTAACAATAATTCCCAAATATCATCTAATAAGCTATCCATATTCAAATTACTTCATTTGTCCCCTAAATGCCTTTAACATTTTTTTTTTAAAACTAGGACTCATTCATGATTAATGTATTATAGCAGTTTCTTAAGTCAAAAGAATTCCTTTTTAATGTTCAAAAAGCATGGCAAAAGTGGAGAGAGAAGTACTGATATCAGGTTCTATAATAGATAGAAATAGATAATTAAAGTGTTTTGTTCACACACATTCTACCCCCTAAAGTCTAAAACAATTTAGATTCTAGCTGGTGAAATTCTTACCAAGTTTAAGTGTTAGAGTAAGGCTCTGTGACCATTCTTGCAGGAGAGAATGATTTTTCTTTTGGGGATGAGCCTCTTTTTCAAGGTGCATGGTGACAAGAAGTTATTCTTGAAAGTCTGCCTTTAGATGGGTTTTTACAAATCTATTTTTGGCAAATAAAAATTATATTTAAGGTGTACAACATGATGTCTTGGTATATGTATACATGGTGAAATGATTACTGTAATCAAAATAATTAAGATATCTGTAATCTTCCATAGTTACCCTTTTTTTTTTTTTTGGTGAGAACATTTGAGATCTACTCTCTTAACAAATTTTCTTTTTTTTTTTTTTAAGATTTTATTTATTTATTTGACACAGAGAGAGAGAGATCACAAGTAGGCAGAGAGGCAAGCAGAGAGAGAGGGGGAAGCAGGATCCCTGCTGAGCAGAGACACGCCCCCCCCCCTCGATGCAGGGCTCGATCCCAGGACCCTGAGATCATGACCTGAGCCGAAGGCGGAGGCTTTAACCCACTGAGCCACCCAGGCGCCCCATAAATTTTCAATATACAATACCCATATCAGTTATGAGATAAGTAAGATCTGGAGACCCAATGTATATGGCAGGATGACTACAGTTAATTATAATGTATTATATGCTTGAAATTTGCTGAGAGAATAGATCTCAAGTGTCAGGGAAAATTGGCCACAATGGTGCAATGAAAACATTATGAATATTGTAAAAAGTCACAGTTGTGGGAGTGACAGATCATTTCAAAAGTAGTATTTAGAACTAAAGTTGATATATAATGACTTCAGTTTATCTTTTTCTTAAGATTTTATTTTTTTTTTCAGTAATCTCTACACCCAACACGGGCCTCAGACTCACAACCCCAAGATCAAGAGTTGCACAGTCCCCCACCCGAGCCAGCCAGGTGCCTTAGTACATAGTGAGTTTAGTCAGTGTGGTTTGGTTGTGATGTAGGGGCAGCAGGCTCGTTTGGATTAATACAGTAAGCAAGTGACGGCGAGTATATTAGAATTAGAGGATGTAGGAATTAACACAAATGTGATGAAATATATTCTCTATGTATGGGAGCGACCTTTGTTTTTCATCCATGGTCTTCCTGTGGTTTCACAAAGATGCTTCTCAGTAGATAACACTCTATGCTCTTGTCTTATATATTAAAAAGAGTCCAGCAGAGTGCTGGGTGTTTACATAGTGAGCATTCTATAAATGTTAATTGTTGATGAGATACAAGCATCCCTTCACCCTTTGATGTAATTTCTAAGTCACAAAAGAAGGCAATAAGATGGAAGAATTAGATAATGTACAAGGAAAATAAACACTAAAGGGACCCAGGAAGATAATATAATTTTTCAGTGAGTACAGTAATTCACATTGGAATTCAAAAACATTTGCATTTATTAATATACTTTATGGAGCATGTTTGTTAAGAATTTTTGATGTGCCAGGCCCTGTGTAGAGGCATTACATTGAAAAAAAAAACCTTTCACATGGAAACATTCAAACATACATACAAGTAGAAAGAATAGTATAATGGATCCCTGTGTACCCCTCATTCAGCCTCACTACATCATAATATCTTGCCAATCTGGATTTACCTATCCTTTCCATTATTCGGGAGGGGTGTTGATGAAGTATTTTAGAGCAAGTCCTAGATATTCATGACATTCGTATGTAAATACTTCTGTGAATTAGACTGTGTATTAGACCGTGAAGTTTTATGAAGACTATTAAGTTTAGATTTCTAGAATATTTTGACTAGAGATAGATCAGTAACTTTAAAAGATTCAACCTGAGTGCCTGACTGAGTCAGTTGCTAGAAGATGCGACTCTTGATCTCAGGGTTGTAAGTTCAAGACCCACACTGGGTATAGAGATTACTTAAAAATAAAATCTTTACAAAAATAAAAGATCCAAACCCTACAGATAGTACTTTATCATTGACCCATATTCACTTAATACAAATAATTGGTCCAGGGGTGCCTGGGTGGCTAGGTCTGTTGGGTGTCCAATTCTTGATTTCAGCTCAGATCATGATCTCGAGGTCGTGGCGTTGAGCCTGAACCCAGCATTGGGCTCTGCACTCAGTGGGGAGTCTGCTTGAGATTCTCTCTCTCCCTCTCCCAGTACCCTTCCCCCATCAAGTGCATGCTTGTGCAGGTGCTCTCTCTCTCTCTCAGATAAATAAATAAATGAAATCTTTAATAAAGATAGTTGGTTCATAACAAGGCTGAATAGTGTGGAAAAGTATTATACGTTTCCCTGAGGTATAAAATAACGAAATGTTGGGACACCTGGGTGGCTCAGATGGTTAAGCATCTGCCTTCAGCTCAGGTCATGATCCCAGGGTTCTGCAATGGAGCCCTGACTCCGGCTCCCAGCTCAGCAGGGAGTCTGCTTCTCCCTCTCTCTCTTCCTCTCTCCCCTGCTCATGCTCTGTCCGTCTTTCTCAAGTGAATAAATAAAATCTTAAAAAAAAATAAATGATGAAATGTTAATAATAAACATTTTCATAGAACTTGGATTACAAAGTATCCATCAATATATTATTTTAAATAATAGTTTCATATTTAGAGGTAGTTCAGTCTTAAGGTAAATGAGATTACCCTCTGGGGCCTCAAATGTATAAAGATTTTCCTAGACCAGCACTTCAAAATGAGTAGAATGAACAGTCCACCGGCCTAATGTGAGGGACAGAACATTCCATGATTTCACATAATGGTGCAGCTCACTTGCAGTACTGATGTCTTTGCTTTATAAATGTGCATATAATTTCAGACTTTTTAGGGAAGCAGCTTGACGTACTTTACTGTAAGAATGGTTGACACAACCTGCACTTTTCTGCAACACTGACTATTGCATGGACCAAATAATGTATAAATGAATTTAGCTAGTCAGAATGCTCACAGACACACACACAAACACACACACACACACACACACACACACACACACACACGGAGAGAGCACACGTGTATGCAAGAGCAAGAGTGAGCAAGCTCTATAATAAAAGTGTTAACTACCAGTGAGTCTGTCTATCTGGGAGAGTCAGGGAAGGCAGTGCCATGGACCTGACATTGGAGCTGAGTCCTGAAAGAAGTATTTTCCCACGGATATGTGGGAAAGAATATTCCAGGAAGAGGACACAGCATGTGGAAAGGCATATTTTGTTCAGAAAAAAGGGAATCCTTTGACTCTAAGAGCATCAGTTGGTTTGGGGGCACTCTTAAAGTTTGGATCTGTTCTAGATGGAAGAGTGCATAGCTATCACTAAGACTCCTCTTCCTCATCATATCAGCTGCCTAGCATTCTTTCCTACACTTCCTGCTTGGTTCTCTACAAGAGCAGATGGGGAGTCTTGGGGAGCTCTCAACTAACAAGCATCTTGACATTCCTTCAACTCAGTTCAGTTGGATGGTGTTCAAATCCATCTTCACTGTCCGATCCCTTTGCTGTCAGTCTACCACAGTGGTTTTCATGTGTTATGGGTAGGACATAGAGGTAGTCTTAATAGAAGTTTCTTAGCAACTATTAAGAATTCTAAATAAAAAAAGCCCAATAACCTAGTTATGGTTTCCAGCATTTTTACAAGTTATCATATGGTGTTGTGGTTAAGAGCAGCGGAAGCAGACTTCGGCGTGCAACCTGGTTATGGTACTTACTAGATTTATGACACTGTTTGGGATACTTACTTAAAATCTATGAGTTTGTTTCTTCAAGTAAAGCATTCAGTTTAGTGATGAGCATTTTATTACCACCACCCCTCCGAAAAGTGGCTTTTCCGGACTATTCTCAGAGAGCCCAAGTGAGATTAGGAAGAAAGAGAAAAACCACACAATATAGCATTCACTTGCATGTGGACTATTCTGTGAATGTTCTGAAGATATTTATGTCTTTTCTGATTTTCAGCTGAATTGTGAGCAGTTTAAGGTTAAAAACTGTTTTTTTCTTCTGTTTGTTTTCTCTCTAGAGCAGTTAGGACCAACTGTACGAAGGAGTGAGCCACATGAATATTTTTGATTAGCTAATATCCTGGACTTCCCAGGGCATCCTGGATGGGACTCTGACCTTTGCTCTCCCACTGTAGCCATCCCGGTACGGATCTAATCTATGGCAGCTCCTGCCTTGGAATTCAACCATGGGCAAATCCGGAGGCTTTGGAGGATGACATACAGATATTTGTGTATGTGTGTACTTGTATACATATATACATAGACATGTATATACACACATATGCATGTATTTACACACATATATACACACCTACATACAGATACTATGTATAGTATATATAGTATATACATAGTTTGTGTTGTACGTATGTACTGCAGAGTTAAGACTATAATCCAGGTTTTCTGATTTTCTAATTTTCTATTTTCTACTTAATCATGTAGTCTCTTCATATAGTATATGTATACTATATATAGAGTATGTGTCATATGTTCATATGTGTATATATACATACACAAATATGTAGAATTTCCTACATATATAGGATGAGTTTAGCACTGGTGTTGGATTAGGAAGAAAATGCTGAAATGTTTGTCTTTTGCCTAAGCCATGGAGGCAGGGCTTTGTACCAATTAAAATGTCATTTTTCTATACAGTAAGGTATCTCAAAAGTTCCACATCTATGTTTCTTACTAATATTCAGTACCCAAATAAAATATTTTCTCTTAAGTAATCCTTTATTTCTATAGGGCTTTGAAATTTACAAATCTTTTTAATATCCATTATCTGGCATAGGTACTAAATTCTTACTGGTGAATCAACACATGAGTTCCATCGACTCCTTAAGACAGACCTATAAGGTACGCAGAACAAGTATTAATATTAAATATAATTATTCCTGTTTCACACATGAGGAAACTGAGAGCTATTGAGTTAAATCATCTCGTTCAGAGTCCTAAAACTAATAAATGGCACGGCTTCAATCTTCTGATTTCCCAAATCAGTGCACTTGCTACTGCTATCTCTGGGCACAGGAAAGACATTTAAAAAAAAAGCTCCAGTACTTGGGGAAAGATCATATTACTGTAATTAATTCTCCTGTTCTCACACCAGATAACTGGGGCTTCTAATTATGGCTTACTTGTATATCTCCTCTGTATTATAACCTTAAGACTCAATTTAGTCCTAACTGTGAAATATTTCCTGCCCCAAGAAATACTGTAAGAAATGGAACACAACTATTGATCAAATCCAATACCTACAAAGCAGTACATTTGGTATGTATTAAATCTAGTATCCAGATACATTAGTATACATGCTACCTTCTTAACTAACATTTGTCTCTCATACTTCACTGAAATTACTCGTGAAACTATGATTAATAAAATTGGTTTAGAACCAAAATTCAATAAAAGCAAAGTTAATTATGTGTTTGTAAGAGAATAAGCATACAGTTAGATCAATATGCAAATTGTGACCTTCAATGGTCTTTTCTGTCTTCTTTTAAGCCCTTAGTCTTGCAAAGATTAATTTACTACCTAGAACTTCATCTTATGTAGCCACTAGGACTTAGATTACTAGATTTTTAATTGTTTACCTATCAATGATATGTATGTATATATGTGTCTCAATCTTTAAAAATCTTTGTGCGGGAGCCCTGTTCTACCAGAAGAAACAGTGCACAAGGAGAAGAAATATGTTCAGCATCATGTTAACAAAAGAACAGACCGATTTAGACCATTGTTTGACACCGTGGTTGACACGGTGGGAAGTTCAAAGTTAAATAAGACATTTAAGAGTTTACAATTTAGTGGAAGAAGTAGTAATGCTCACAAATAACTAAAATACAACTAGTGTTTGTTTTTAAAGAGAGACACAAACAAAAGCAACAGAATGGAAAACAGATGGAGACATTTATTCTATCCTCGGGAAGGCTTCACTGAGGAAATGGCATTTATCAGATCTTGTGTTGGATTCTCACTGGAGGAAGTAGGAGGGCAGGGCTGGGTGGGAGAAATAAGAAGAGCAAAGGCACAGAGGACACGGGGCAAGCATACCTGGGGAGCAGTGAGTAGGAGCTGCCATCCTATTCTCCAAACATGTGACTAAACAAGATCTGTCCCTGTCCCTTCAAATCCCGACATTGGGTTAGTTTGCACAATGGCTGCCAGAAACATTCCCAAAAGTGTTTCTTGGTTGGGAAAAGGTGGTCATAACTCACTTCTTCATGGAAGTCACTGCACACCACGTAACTATCTCACTAAGCCCACGTAAATGTACCCCAACTTACCCTCCACTTGGATTCCAAAATGGTTAGGGCCCCTTTAAGAGAAAGTGTGATGGGAGGAAACTCAGAACCAAAGAGACAGTGGTCTCAGGTTATTGAGGATAAATGTATCTCATTTTTGCAAATTTTACAAAAACATATGACTCTGTAAACACATTGTTAGAAGCTTAAGCTGCATTACTGTTCTGGTGAATTAACTTACTCATGACCCTGATCTTAATTCCCTTTCTGTAAATTCATGAAATGCTTTTTCCAGAAGTGCTCTTTAAACACCTGCTAATAGATTGGAGCGGATTTCCCAAACGTTTCTGAAGATCTTAGAGCACACTTGTAAACAGAAGCATCTGAGCCTGTAGGTGATATGCAAGAAAAAAAAGCAGGCAGTGGACTCTTAGCTCTCTCTTTGCACTCAAGCTATTAAAAGGTTTGGTCTGAACCAGTGTAGAAGGCCACTTATTTATATTCTTATTAGGAAGGTGCTACATATGAGAGAAAACGAGGGGGGGCTGTTTCTGCTATTTCCATTGCATTTTGTGTGTTCTTAGACAGTCCGAAAAGTTGAAATAGCTTGTTTAATTCCCAGCTAACTTCTTTTTCTTGGCTCCCTTCCTCAGTGTAGCTTTATTCATTATTTTCTTTTTAAACAAAGGAAAAGTTACATTTTTTTAGGTTAAGATTCTAAGGTCATTTTTCTTTCAATGCCAATTATGTAATGCAGAATAAAGAACTTCTGTCTTTAAGGCTATCAACTAACTGAGACCCTTTGTGTTATGAAGAAATGTTGCATTTTGGAAGAAACAAATTATTTTTGTGAACTTCCTGCTCACTGACCAAGACAAGCTTCTCACTAGTGTCCATTTAGGCCCCTTGCAGGGGTTTTCTCTACCCTTCTGTCTGTACCTGTCAAATGACTTACACAAAGTCATCTGGGACAGTTAAATTGAAAAGAAATGATAAAGAATTCATTAATTCCATAAACATTGAGTGAGCATTTATTTGAGGTAGGTCCTATCATTAATTTCTGGAAATGCAAATATGAAGAAGACAGTCTCTGCCATCAAGAAACTTAGACTCTATTAAATAGATAAACACAGTATTATAAGAGAAATCATATTGAGGAGAAAAGTGCAAAGCATGTAATAACCTTCCTTGCCTGGTGGCAATAGGGAGGGATTCACTGTGGTGGCATCATCGAAGCTGGGTCTGAAAGGATCAATAGGAGTTTGCAAAAACAATAGATAAGCCATTGTAGGTAAGAGATTCCAGGTAAAGGAAGAACATGTTCTAAGACCCCTTTTCTAGAAAAGTGCCCTAGAAAGTAAGAAATGTGATGTAACAGGAGCGTGTGGTGTATTTAGGAGCATAGTTGGAGATACAACAGGGAAGTTAGACTAATGCTGACTGTAACTAAGAAGGTTCGATTTGATTGTGTGAAATAATACAATGTGAAAGTCAGAGAAAATATAAACTTGAGGATTATTTTTAAAGATGTGTTTGCAGACGATCCATTATGTTCTGATCCTCAGAACTAAGATTTGGTCACTTAAACAATGTAAGCTTTGCCTGATGCTTCAGGATTAAAACACATAATTTCTGGAGCACCTGGGTGGCTCAGTCAGCTGGGCATCTGCCTTTGGGTCCAGTTGTGATCTTGGGGTCCTGGGGTGACCCCCATGCGTGGGGCTTCCTGCTCAGTAGGGAGTCTGCCTCTCCCTTTCCCTCCGTCTGCTCCTTCCACAGTTGGTGCTTTCTCTCTCTCAAAAAAACAGAACAAAACAAAACAAGTAATTTCACAGCGTGCTTTGAGATTATCTGCAGTTATTACAATGTGAAACATATTGACTGTAGCCTTTATAGACTCAAGATACAAAACACAACATTCTCATGTCTTCCTTTAGGTGAGAAGATTAATTATAAATATGATTGTTACAGTAACAAGGAGCAAGCTGGGGGATTTTGAAAAGGCAGTAAGATTTTGTTAAGGCAAAAAACCCTCACCCAATGACTTAATTCAAGTTCTTTATTAGATTGATGCTATTTATTGATGGATCCAGTGAAATTGTATCTTAGCTTAGATAAAGTAAGGTTTTTTAAAAATCAGACAAATACTTATTATAAGGAGGCACCAATTACTAGCCTGAGAATTCTTTTTTTTTTTTAAGATTTTTATTTATCTATTTGTCAGAGAAAGTGAGAGAGCACAAACAGGGGAAGCAGCAGGCAGAGAGAGAAGCAGGCTCCCTGCTGAGGATTGAGCAAGGAGTCCAATGCAGGACTCCATCCCAGGACTCGGGGATCATGATCTGAGCTGAAGGCAGACACTTAACCAACTGAGACACCCAGGTGTCCCGAGTCTGAGAATACTTAAACTGGTCCTTTTTTTCCCCAAGCTGCATAGAGAATATGCAACATAGAGAGTAAAATGAGTAAAAGACACTATAAAGTTTTTACTAAGTACTTTAAGTGTTTACTAATTATCAGTGAGTGGGAAATGGATCAGTAGCCTTTCTGTATTCATGAAAACTTTGAAAGTTGTAAAACAAAAATGTCATTGCTTTTCTCTTATTAAAAGAGAATAAACAGGGGCGCCTGGGTGGCTCAGTGGGTTAAAGTCTCTGCCTTTGGCTCAGGTCGTGATCTCGGGGTCCTGGGATCGAGCCCTGCATTGGGCTCTCTGCTCAGCAGGGGGCCTGCTTCCTCCTCTATCTCTGCCTGCCTCTCTGCCTACTTGTGATCTCTCTCCTCTCTGTGAAATAGATGAATAAAATCTTTAAAATATATATATATAGATTTAAAAAAAAATTTTTTTTTAAATTTTTTTAAAAAATTTAAAAATTTTTAAAAAAAAAATTTTTTTTAAATCTACATATATAAATAAATAAATAAATAAATAAATAAATAAAAGAGAATAAACATTTACACTGAACCTCACATTTTCCCTAAGCCAATTCTTTTTTTTTTCTGGTCCCAAATTTTTATTTAAATTCTAGTTAGTTAACATATAGAGTAATATTGGTTTCAGGAGTAGAATTTAGTGATTTATCACTTACATATCACATCCAGTGCTCATCCCAACAAGTGCTCTCCTTAATACCCATCACCTGTTTAGCCCATCGTCCACCCACCTCCTTCCATCAACCCTCAGATTGTTCTCTATAGTTAAGAGTCTTCCTTACGCCTATTCAAATAAACTTGTAAGAATTATAGTTGTCACCTTTTATCACCAGTCTTATTAGGCATAAAAGTATTTGTCCAAATAGTGTTCCTGTTTGCTTATTCTGGGCATAGATGGTGCTATGGAGGGTTTCTCAACTATACTCAAATAAAAAATTAACTAATAGTGTAAAACACTAGAAAACAAGTCACAAGATAATCCATGATTATGCACCAAAGTTGGGGGCAGACATAGGTAGTAGGATCCACAAGATGATTCCAAAGGTGAGTGTTAATATTATTTATGAAAGTGACATATTTTACATAAATGATATCAAAAGGTGCATGTCATTCTGTAATTTATTTTTTCACTCAGCAGTATGTCTTAGAGATCTTTCCATGTTAATGCATAAAAATATTTATGTTAATCCAAAATTGCATAGTACTTCTGGGTATGTTTATATCATAGTCTGATTAGCTATCCTCCTATGTTGGTTAGCATTTAGGTCTTTTCTAATATGTAAATGAACTTTGATATATCTGGAGCATCCAGTGGGTGAAAATAAATTTTACCTTTATCTGTTATATTTATTTTTTAAATTATTTTTTAAAGATTTTATTTATTTATTTGTCAAAGAGGGAGAGAGAAAGCATGAGCAAGGGGAGTGGCAGGCAGAGGGAGAAGCAGGCTCCTCGATGAGCAAGGAGTCCATGCAGGACTTGATCCCAGGACGAACTGAGCTGAAGGCAGATGCTTAACAGACTGAACCACCCTGATGTCCCTATCTGTTATGTCCCTATCTGTTAATTTTTTAAATAAGGAGGATATATAAATTTACTATTTGTATAATTAAAAAATTTTTAAAGATTTTATTTATTTGACAGAGAGAGAGAGCACAAGCAGGGGGAGGAGCAGAGGAAGAGGGAGAAGCAGACTCCCTGCTGAGCAAGGAGCCCAATGTTGGGCTTGATCACAGGACTCTGGGATCATGACCTGAGCCAAAGGCAGATGCTTAACCAACTGAGCCACCTAGGTGCTCCTGTATAATTAAAATTTTAAAGTTTTTTTTTAAAGATTTATTTATTTATTTTTATTTATTTATTTTGAGACAGAGAACACTCGAGTTTGAGGAGGGGCAGAGGGAGAGGGAGAGACAGAATTTCTAGCATATTCCCTGCTGAGCTCAGTGCCCCATGCAGGGCTCCATCTCATGACCCTGAGAACATGACCTGAGCCAAAATCCTATGCTTAACCCACTGAGCCACCCAGATGCCCTTGTCATATAGTTATTTTAGATTGAGCTTTCTATTTCATCTCCTTAAAAAACAAAACAACAACAACAACAAAAACTAAACTAAAAAGTAGTTCTTGTTTTATAAATTTTTTAGTTTTCAACATAAATTTTATCTTTGATGGTTTTCATTTTGAAAAATTTGGCCTTTATTCTATGTGGGCACCTGGCTAGCTCGGTAGATGGAGCATGTGACTCTGGACCTCGAGGTTGTAAGTTGGAACCCCACGGGTGTAGAGATTTCTTAAATATAAAAATTAAAAAAAATTTTTTTTAATTTTTTTTAAAAATTAAAAAAATTAAAGTATTCTATGAACTCAATTTAATATATGTTTAATAACATACTAAGGAAAGAACACTACCAACACAATAAGTTCTAAATATTAGAATTGCAGTTAAATCTTTTGGGCTGGTTTCTTTTCACACTGTATTTTCAAAGTCATCTATTTTCTTGTGAGGTAAAGATATAAAGAAACTGAAAGTAGTTACTCAAACAAAATTAAGCACATATAAGTGTCTCCTGGTTTGAGATTTTTGTCAGAAAAAAAACAAAAAACTCTAAGTCTGTTGTAATCTTTGTTAAAAAGAAACAACAATCAGTTCCTTTCATCTCGACTTCACTTTTGTAAATTGAGATTAGCTAACAAAATTTGGAGTATTTTTCCAAGCACATGGTAAAATGTTTGGTGTCTATAAATGATTTTAGAACGATCCCATTTAAAACTTTGATTTGTACATGGTGATGAGCACTGAGTGATATATGGAAGTGTTGAATCACTATATTGCACACCTGAAACTAACATTGCACTGCATGTTCACTAACTTGAATTTAAATAAAATCTTAAAAAAATAGAAAAATAAAAACTGCCTTCAGAATATTTCTAAAAACTCAATTCTATTTAAACAACAAATATTTGTATATTTGAGGCAGAAATTTAGCAGAAGATTTTTTAAATGAAGTATTTAAGAGGATAATCTCTGCTGCTCCTTGCTGTTTTAAGAGTTGTTTTGGAAATGGCCAAGTCACCTTATAGTGATGGAATATCGTAAACATTGCTAAAGGTCAAGCCGTAGTAATTTTGACAGTTTACTCCAGAGCTCTGTGTTTGGTGTCTTTTTCCATAATGAGAGCAGATTGTGAAAGACTTTTGGTATTTGAAAAATATCCCTTTCCAGTGTATGGTTGTGGGAGCTTGAAGGAAATGCACTTATATAACTCTCACATTTCTTAGCAGGAATAATTTCATTTCTTGCCTTCTCATTGCTGTGCTTATAGATGAAATAAAGAAGCATGTAGAAAGGAGAGTACACGCGGTAACTAACCTAGCTGAGAAATACACGGTCATTGAAATCTAAAAGGCAGGGAGGTTTCGATCTTTGGGCTCACCTATAATTTGTGCACCATAAATGTGGAAGGCAGTCAGCGGGGACTTTATAATGACAGTGCTGTCTATAACAGTATCATCAAGCACGACATTGGCATAAATCATTGGCACTTTGCAAAGTGTCACTTCTGTCAACCTTCTAGTGATGTGATCTTTAGTCTTTCAAATCCATAGACTGGCATTTGGATCAGCTAAGCATCTTACATCCTGTCTTGCATATTAAAGCTGTTTTAGCCAATATTGAAAAGCTGAAGTAATGCTTGTTCTAAAATATTTGTAAGCAACTGACCTAATAACTAAGCTTTGCTCTTGGTATCGCTTGCAGTTTCCTGTTTGCAAATGCAAATGAGGCTGTTATTCATTTTAGGAAGTTCCCAGGAAAAAAGATAATGAGGTAGTGATGATTTTTATATCACTTCAAAGGACTTTTATTAATAAAGCTTTTATTTTAAGTTCAAAGGCGGCTTTACTTTTGGTTTAAGTTTACAAAAGAAACGGCTTGTTGAAGTGGTTGATGTGCAGTTGGATGAATTTTATAATAATATATTGATAAATGTAATAAATTACCCTTGCCTAGAGGAAATAAAATTAATCCACTTTTGTAGATAGTAAGAGGAAAAATCTGTATGCTCTACTCCAGTGTAATTTGTACAAATGCTTATAGTCAACCGGATCACTATTTGTATCTGTGGAGCTCAATTCTTATAGAACTTGTGCTGGTGTTTAGTGATTACGAATTTAAACTGAAAAATATCTTGAGGGGCGCCTGGGTGGCTCAGTCGTTAAGCATCTGCCTTCGGCTCAGGTCATAATCACAGGGTCCTGGGATGGAGCCGAGTGCTCGGCGGGAAGCCTGCTTCTCCTGCTACCACTCCCTCTGCTTGTGTTCCCTCTCTCGCTGTGTTTCTCTCTGTCAAATAAATAAAATCTTTAAAAAAAAAAAAAAGAAAGAAAAATATCTTGAGAGACATATACCTCCTTATTAAGTTTTCATCATCATTTTCTCCCTAACCTTATGTTCTGAGTCCAAAGTTTGGAGAAGACTGAATTTCGGCTAGTAAAACTTTAATAATACTAGATTAGCTCATGCTTGGGTTTGCCATGTCGCTGTTAATTTCATCTTAAATTCTTTCAGACATAGATATTTATCCCTCAGGAAGAGACCTTAGGAACTGTAAAAGAGACCTTAGGAACTCCCTGCCTTCCCCACCACTGCCATTACTTTTCACTCTCTCATTTCACACCCCAGGAATCTAAGAGTCGTTCAAGCCTGTGTGATGAATTTACCTGTCTCAGTGTCCTTGGAACAGTCAAATCCCCCTTTGTCCAGCTCCCCAAGATCCCACGGTGAGCAGAGAAAGGTCCTATATGAAACCTCCAGGGAGGCTGCAGGCAAGAGCTGTAACCTAAGATCTGCTATTTCAATCCAAAATAACAGAGCTTCCAAATTTCTTCCAATTCTCAGAGTGTTGCTAAGACACCCAGAATCCAGTTGACCCAGTAATATGAGAAAGACCTACAATGAGAGGCTGTGGCATTCCCTAGAAATTCCACTGAATTTCTAGAGGACCTTTGCAATAAATATACCTTCAAGATGCTACAAGACTCTTAGAAAGACAAGACCTGGTCTCAAAAGCTGCTGTTTCTGTTTCTTCTTCTTCCTTTTTCATTAATTAATTAATTTATTTGACAGAGAGCGATCACAAGTAGGCAGAGAGGCAGGCAGAGAGGGGGAAGCAGGCTCCCTGCCGAGCAGAGAGCCCAATGCGGGGCTGGATCCCAGGACCCTGAGATCATGACCTGAGCCGAAGGCAGAGGCTTAACGACTGAGCCACCCAGGCGCCCCGCTGTTTCTGTTTCTCTTCCTGTATATTGGTGGCATCTTCCCACTTGAGTCTTGGCTGCCTGCCTCCAGAGTGACTGAACACTAGCAGAAGTTACAAAATGTTGGCTCCTCCGCTTGTCGTTTTTGTTTGTTTTCTTAAAATGTGTAGACCTATAGCTTTGTTCAGAGCAAATCCTGGTTTTAAAGGAGACAATCAAGCCACTCTTTTCCAAAGCTGAGCTTGGCAGAATAGTTGTTTTGGACAAGGCACCAGGCTCCCAGTGTGTGCTTCGACTCTGTCAGGACCCCTGTGCATAAGTAAAACGGAGAGGAGGTGGAACAACAGAAAACAGTGCTGCAAATGAAACAGACCCACAGCCGTGCCCCCCGCCCCCCCCACGCCCCAGGCCCGTGACTGACCTTCTTTGAGATCTCATACAAACACCTCTCTGGATTTCAACCTGCCAGTGAGAAACTGGGAGTGATTATTCATGTTTATCGCAGAAGGTGCTTCTAGAAAGGGTTTAAGAAACTCCAACTTAAAAAAAATCCTCAGCAATCTGCCGGTTTCACCCAGACGCATTTGTGCATCAAAGTAGCACTAGTTCTAAAGAGGCGGCTTACTGTGTAGACCTGACGTCCCCCTTTTGGCCGTAGTTGCGGGAGGGCAGACGTCTGCCGGCTGCATTGCCCTGGCTTCTGAATGGAAGTGGGAGACAAAAGCGCAAGAGGAAGGGAAAGCCACCATAGTTCTTTCTTCCCCTCTGCCTCTGGCAGCGATTCTCTTCAGCTGTGGTTCCGGCTGCTGGAGGGTGACCCAATCGTCAGGCTCCAGTAACCACCTCCTCCCTTGGCCTTCTAGGTGAGGGCTGGTGGCACAGTGGCTCCCTGCTTCTGCCTCCCTCAGGCTCCTCACTGTTCTCTTTGCTCTCCTGTCACTTGTGGTACCAGTTTCCTCTGTTTCAAATATCCTTGGTAGCTCGTTGACCCGACTAAACTCTAATTTACATACCTGTAATATTAAGCATAATAATTTTACCTTATCCTTTCCCAAGAGGAGATAAGGAAGGAGAGAGGCCTTGAGGGTGAATTTCTTTTTAACCTTTCCCCTTGCCCCCCTTGCTCTGCCTCTACTTAAAACCATGGGGGTGGCTTGTTTGTGAGTCATATCCTTTCAGGTTGAGACAAAGACTGAGATGTGAGGAGGCTGGGGGTTGGGAGTGCAATGGGGAGGAGTTCAAGAGTCACAGATAGAAGGGTCCCAGGTGGAGCCAGGTTACTCTGGAACTGAGGACCCTCTGACTTCCCGCTAGACTCAGGCTGGTCCCCGAGGGCTCCACATGTTCCTCCTCTGGTTTCTTTTCTATCCCTCTCCCCACACACCTCTCCAAACTTCTCACTGCCCCTGCTATGTTCTATAGTTAAATAAACATATAGTTCTATGTTAAATAAAGCTTTAATTTGAGAATAGTTCCGATTTATAGAAAAATTGCAAAGATGGTACACATCCAGCTTTCCTTTTTATTAGCATTTTACATTAATATGGTACATTTGCCACAGTTAATGAATGGATATTGATAGATTATTATTAACTAAAGCCCCTACTTTATTCAGATTTTCTTTCTTAGTTATTATTAACTAAAGCCCCTACTTTATTCAGATTTTCTTAGTTTTCCCATAACGTCCTTTTGCTATTCCAGGATTCCATCCAGGATATCACATCACGGTTTTTTTTTTTTCACATCACGTTTTATCATTCTCCTCCTTAGACTCTTCTTGGCTGTGACGGTTTTTCAGACTTTCTTGTTTTTCTTTGTTTTTGATGATCTCGACAGTTTTGAGGAGTACTGGTAAAGAATTTTGTAGAATGTCCCTCAATGGGGATTAGTCAGATAATTGTCTCATGTTAGACTGGGGTTCTGTGGTTTCCAGGGCAGACCATAGAGGTAGAGCACTATTTTCATCGCATTATATCAAAGGTATATACCGTCAACATGACTTATCACTGTTGATGATGGCCTTCATTTCCTGGGGGAAGTAGTGCTCGTCAGGTTTCTCTACTATAAAGTTACTCTCTTTTTCCCCTTTCCATAGTGTATTTCCTGCAAGTAAAGTCATCACGTGCAGTCCACATTTAAGGAGTGGGGAGTTATCCTTCTTTGAGGGTGGAGTATTTACATAAACTATTGGGAATTCTTCTAATCAAAATGCATCTATTCTCCTTTATTTAATCACTGATTTATATTAGTGTGGACTCGTGGGTATTTATTTTATTGTTTGGGTTATAATCCAATGCTATTTTATTTCCTTTGTTGTTCAAGTTGTTCCAACTTTGGTTAGTGGTTCCTGTGGCCCTCTGACATGTCCAATCATTGTGGGGTTTTTTGAGCACTTCCTTACTCCTTGCTCATCTTGTGTATTTCCTGACCCAGTCTTAGAATCAGCCACTCTCTCCAAGGAGCCCTGGTTCCTTTTATTTGAGAATGGTATTGGAAACCAAGATCCAGGGGCGCTCGGGTGGCTCAGTCGGTTAAGCGTCTGCCCTCGGCTCAGGTCATGATCCCAGGGTCCCGGGGACTTAATTCCCCCAGGCTCCTTGCTCAGCGAGGAGTCTACTTATCTCTCTCCCCCTGTTTGCTGCTTCCCTTGTGCTCTCTCTCTATGTCAAATAAATAAATAAAATCTAAAAAAAAAAAAAAAAAGAAAAGGAAGGAAGGAAGAGAAAGAAAGAAACCAAGATCCAGCTCTAGGTGTGCTTGTTGCAACCCGATATTTCCACTCCTCTCACTCCTACCCATTTGCCTAGTTAGCCAGTAATTCTTCAACAAAAGTCTCCATGTTTCTTTTACTCCTAAAGATAATTTGCACAGCAACAGAATTCAGGATGAAAAAAAAAAAAAAAACAGAAAAAAATGGGTGTTCAGGTCTAGATTGGGTCACTTTTGGAAACGTCATAAATTAGGAGATTAGATCAAATGATCTGAAAAATCACATCCAATGCCAGGGTTCTAAGATACCTCATTCTGATGGTTAGAGGTAGGAGGGCATTCCATTGATTTTCCTGGTGGCCCAGGATGAGTGAGATGGGAGTATACATGGGGACAGGGAAAATGCTCGTTTGTCTGGAGCGGAGAGCTCCTATAAGCAAGTACTGGGAGATGTTGGAAAAGAAGATTGGGACTGTGTACAGGGGGCCTGCCCTTAAATACCAGGCCACAGTCTATAGGCTATGGTGGTCATTTTATTTAAGAAACCAGGTTTATATGTACAATGATTTCTAGTAGACATAAGGTAAAGATTATTCAGTGTGAGGTTGGCCCTGCAGGGGCAGGGAGATATTAATGATTTGCCATGCCAATTACTAGGACTCAGGGCTGGGTGTGCCAATTCCTTTTCTGTTCCTTTGTCATTACATATTAATCATTCTCTTTATTACCTAGTGGACATAGATATTCAAGTAAATTAGGGGAGCATTTAAATATATTGTATGAAAATAAGCCTGAAATGGACTGTACAGACTCATTTTCTTTCATAACATTCTGTTCCGATTAGATTTCAGGCAATGCTAGGAAGCCCTAGAGGAAGTAGGAAAGTGGTATATGTAACCCAATTGTGTCGCTGGATGATTGTATGTGCATGTACAATCTCATTGTCTGAGGCTAGAAGATTATGGGAGAGTGAGAACAATTTTGAAGCCTTGGGCAGGAAATATTAATAGGTCTTAGTCTTTAAACTGACATAATAAATATTCTCCCACTTACCTTTTCCTTCTGAGTTTGTGTTACTTCTTAATTCCTCTATCCCTTTGTACCCTGAACTTTGATATTTATATGTATATAAATATTAATATATATATATATCCCTTTATGATTCATCCTTCTGTATCTGGGTTTGGGTTAGGGGGTTAACCTATTTAATGGGGTAGTCACTCTCTGAAAGGAGAATAATTTATACAGAAGCAGTTTGCCTTGCCCCAAACCTCCACTGAATTGATACCCTTGAAGAGGGAACTCTAATCCTCACTTAAATTTTTTTTTTTAGTATTTTATGACCCCATCTTCTCTTTCTTTTCTTAGCTCTGTTATTAACTGCTTTTGTCTAACCCTTAATCCGCATGTTTATAATGACCTTCTGCAAGTGATAGTTGTTCAGATAATAGGAGGTAATTATTTTCATTAAGAGGACCAAGTCTTAGGCTTTTGATTGATTCTATAATTCTTGCTTATGGAGATGTGGATACTTAGATTTTTCCCTCAATACCATTTAGAGGACAAAAACATTTTAATGAGGCTAGTCTCATTTATCAAATATTTTAGGAGCATGTCACAGTGGGGTCAAAAAACCCACAAAAAACACCTCATTCTGCCTGTTTTGTATCTCACATAAAAGCATATCCGATTAAAACCAAAGGAGAGAAGTAATGTTCTGGAGGCAACCCATAGCACCAAAGGATGGGGCTGCCAGAATTTTAGGGAAACAGAGGTGACTTCTGGGAGAAGAAAAAGGGATTTTGGAAGAACAAGAGTGATGGATCTTTCTGACTTGAGGGTTTGTTGCATCTTCCTTCATTTGCTAGAAAATGTCACGTAGTTTACAAAAATGAAAAGTGAATAGTTAAGCTGGAAGACTTTGGGGGGTTCAGAGTGGTGAGGGGAGGAGGAGAAAGTCAAGTCCACCAAGCCCAGTGATGAATTTAAAGTGTGTCGGGTCAGGAAGACAAAGGGAGGATTCCTACAGGTAGATCACCCGTTATTTACCCTGCTTGTTGATATAAGTGCATTTTAATGCAGTTTTTATTTAATAATTATGAGTACCTCTCCCCCTCCCCCCCTTTTAATGAGTGCCATTTAGCCTTTTATAGGTCAATTAGTAGAGTAGGGAACCGACAGACTGATTCTTAAAATTGTAATGACTAGACTTCCCTTCAGATGATGGTTTCCTTGTTGTCATTTTCATGATTGTTTCTACTCGCTCAGCAAACTGTTGGGGAGATGGCATTTTAAGTGGGTGTATGATGTGGCTGGAAAGAGCTATGCATTTTCATCACTTCCCACCTTCCTAAGCATCACAATGTAAGTCTTTGCCAGATGCAAGTGGAAAGGAAGGAGCCACGCGGACATTCTCCGCCTGGTCTCGGACAATGCTGACAGCACACATCAGCCACTCAGCACTTTTCCAAGTAGCAGCCGATGCCCGGCTCCTCAACTTTAACCCGGGGGAGGGAGGTCAACATAGGAAAGAAAAGCATGTCAGGGATCGTGCTGGTGGTCTGCTGGGGAAGACAGGGGTCTGCCGGGATGGCCGTCTTCTGAGATTTCCTTCAGCTCACCGTCAGCACCCTCTCTGGGAGCAGTATGGAAAGTGCTTATCTGACAAGGAATAAACTATGTGTAGAGTCATCACTGCAAGCTAAGAGAAAGAAAATCGTTTTTATCTTAGAATATTGGAAGAAATCATAGCAATTAACATGTTTGAGCATTTACTCTTAGAAACCATGCTTAGTGTCTTACATAAATTATCTCATTTAATTCTTAAAATATCAGAGCCACACCTCATTTGTCTCCCAAGATTAGCTTTTCCTTTAGTGGACGTTGTGATTAAAATACCACTTACTTAAAGTTGCATTTTTGTCTCTGATCTATACGTAATAATAATTGTACCACATCATTAAATATTGTCTCTGACTTGAGTTTTATTTAAGCTCAAATATGCCTTATTTTTCTGCATAGCTCCTCTTACCCCATTGTTTGTTATCATGAATTATGAAGACAGAAAATGCCTATTCCGTTCTCTGCCTCTTGCGCACTTGGAACCGTATATGTGGGGTAGGTAGGACCTCCGAACTACACAAATGGGAGGGTGCAGCACACTTGCACAGCCTCATCATTAGTCCAGACACACCTAACTGAGTGTGAAGACGGAATAGTGTCCCCATGTATGTCCACGCCCTAACTCAGGGAACCTATGGCTCTTAACCTATATAGAAAAAGGGACTTTGTAAGTATGATTCAATTAAGGGTTTTGAGGGACACCCGAGTGGTTCAGTCGGTTAAACGTCTGCCTTTGGCTCAAGTCATGATCCCAGAGTTCTGGGATCGAGTCCTGCATCTGGCTCCTTGTTAAGCAGGGAGCCTGCCTCTCCCTCTCCCCCTTCCCCTGCTCATGCTCTCTCTCTCTGTCTCTCTGACAAATAAATAAATAAAATCTTTAAAAAATAAATTAAGGTTTTTTTTTTTAAGATTTTATTTATTTATCTGAGAGTGAGAGAGAGAGAGAAAGTGAGAGCATGAGAGGAGCGAAGGTCAGAGAGAGAAGCAGACTCCCCGTGGAGCTGGGAGCCTGATGCAGGACTCAATCCCGGGACTCCAGGATCATGACCTGGGCTGAAGGCAGTTGCTTAACCAACTGAGCCACCCAGGTGCCCCAAATTAAGGGTTTTTGAGATGAGGAAAATCTCCTGGATTATCAATATGGGCCCATTATAATCACAGTGATCCTTCAGAGGGATGCAGCAGACAGAGAGAGGAGGTGGACGGGGGCAGGGAGAAAGCCACGTGGTGATGACAGAAGCATAGGCTGAAGTGATTTGCTCTGATGTTGGAGAAAGGGACCACAACCTAAGGAATACAAGTGACCTCTAAAAATTGAAAAATCGAGGAAACAGTCTTCCCCAGAGTCTCCAGAAGGAACCAGCCTGGCTGACAGCTTGACTTTAGCCCAGTGAAATTGATTTAAGATTTATGACTGCCAGACCTGTAAGAGAATGTGTATTGCTTTAAGTGACTTCATTTGTGGTAATTTGTTATAGCAGCAGTAGGAAACTAATACATGCAGTGAGTGTAAAATGTAAGGCTGTGAGACAGCAATTACATAGAGCAGCTGTAGAAATTGATGTGTGCGCAGTGCAGAGCAGAGGACATCACAGTTCTGTGTTCTCAAGTTTAGATGTTGCTGGGCAACACCCGCTTCGGGACCTCTTGTCCTCATCCTTCCTTACCATTGCGGGCACTTACCCACACGGGAACAAGACAGTTTTCCTCTGGGTGGTTAGTTTTCATTCTCAGAACAGGAATTATTTTACATTGTTTTCAAGCAGGGTCTTGGGGCAAAAACATACCGTTGGTTTAATCTCAATGCTCTTATACAAAGCCCCACTTTGTCTTTATAAAGGGATTCATTCAAAATAGAGAGCTGGGGGGCATCTGGGTGGCTCAGTGGGTTAAGGCCTCTGCCTTCGGATCAGGTCATGATCTCAGGGTCCAGGGGTCAAGCCCTGCATCAGGCTCTCTGCTCAGCGGGGAGCCTGCTTCCCCCTCTCTCTCTGCCTGCCTCTCTGCCTACTTGTGATCTCTCTCTCTCTATTAAATAAATAAATAAAATCTTTAAAAAAAGAAATAGAGAGCTGAGGTGCCAAGGGTAAGCAGGAAAGAAGATCTATTTATTTGTCCTTTGTTAGCTTAGGATAGTAAAAGTAATTAGATTGGTTACTCCTTGGTGCATTTTTATGAGTGAAACTTTGGAGTGCTTGATATTTAATACAATTTGCAAG
This sequence comes from Procyon lotor, assembly GCA_028646535.1. Classification (NCBI taxonomy): domain Eukaryota; kingdom Metazoa; phylum Chordata; class Mammalia; order Carnivora; family Procyonidae; genus Procyon; species Procyon lotor. The sequence continues at coordinate 40,874,324 of CM053614.1, forward strand.
TTTTGCAATCAGGAGCTGCATTAAAGGTTGTGGTAAATTCTTTGGTTAATCAAAGAAGGATTCCAAGCACTGTGGTACATGGAGAGTCATAATCTCAATTAGAATTTATTTAAAAATTTTTTATTTTATTTTTATTTTTTAAGTAATCTCTACTTCTAACATGGGGCTTGAACCCATGACCCCAAGAGCACATGCTCTACTGACTGAGCCAGTCAAGTTCCCCTCAATTAGAAGGAGCATCTCAAGATATACATTAAAATGATAGAGGAAAAGGCGTTTTTGCGGACAGGGGCTGGATCTTACCATCCTGAGCTCATGACTGGAGCTGAAATCAAGAGTCGGCCGCATAATAGACTCAGCCACTCAGGTGCCCCTCAACTACCAAACTTTTAAGGAGCATTTTGTTGCTAGCATCAACCATAGTAGGCAGTTAGGAAATAAAATGTTCTGTTATTAAAATATCCATATGATTGAGAGTAGCTCTACATAAACAATTGATTTTCGAAGAATATAGTAGATTAATATTAATGCTGAAGCTAAATTGTATGTAATTTATTCAAACTCCAGTGATTTGGATTTTATACAGGAATATGTTATGCACCTAAAGTATCACTGAACTGTAGAGATACAGAACAAAGGGTCTGTCTTTACATTTTGGCCCCTCACCACCACTAGGAGCAAATTTAGTGTCTTATCAGCCCTGAAGAATCCAAAATGGTGAAAAGTATTTCCTTATTGTTGTTGTTATAAATTTAAATCAATGTAGTTACCTTTCCTCAAAGAAGGGTATATGTGGGTTATAGAAAATTCTGGAAGAAAAGAACAGTTGGAATAAAATGATTAGCCTTTTCAGAGTTTGTGTATGACTTATCCCCCCATTCCATTCCCCACAGAGGGTTGAAATGGCATAGTTGAGCTAAGGAAATATGCTTGTAAATTTTCACTAGTGTCTTAATTTGAAATTGCAGTTTGAGAAGACTAATATTCACACTGCTTTTAAGAAATGTTCTGTGCCTACACATACTCAATTAAAATGCCTGTATTTAGGCCAAATCACTTCATTGTGGTTATATTCCTGGAAGTGCTCTCATTCCCTTGACTGGCATTTCCAGGAATAATGTTACAGCTCTGGCCAATCAGAGAAAAACAAACGGAAATGGTAAAAGTATTTCTACTAATTGCAATAAACAGTTAAAGAAAACATAAGGCAAGTGAATGACAAATGCTCACGCAGAAAGCAAACCGCTAAATGTGTTTCCTTTTGGACAGTTATTCCTCCTAAAAGCATAATTTAGTATCCTTCAGTTACCAATCATTGAGTCATCGAGTGTTGGAAACTAAAAATCTTCAGGCATGAAATTGCACTGATTCAATCTCTTCAGGAAATATAAAATGGGAAACATGAGGATAAGTAGTACGTATTAGATACAGAAAATATTAGAAAGTAAACTATCTAGGCAAAATTCTCTGTCACTTTTTATTATCTCCTGAACGGAAGGGAATGTTTCTGGGTCTACTATTTAGACAGAACAAAACAAGACTTGCATTTAAAAAAAATCTTCTTTATGCTTTTCTTCTTCGGTAGTGTTAATTTTTTATGTAGCTTGATCTGGCAATAAAAAAAATGGTATAGCTATCATTATCGCTGAATATTTCAAGGTAGAAAATGTCAGTTGCTGTGGAAAACCTGCCAATTCTGAAATCTGTGTGTACAGAGAAAGTTGGCCATGTGTAGGATCGTTTTGTGGGGTGGAGACCGTACATGACCTCTAATATTAGACTAATTTGAAAGTCTGAGTATTTTTGAGAGGTGTTCCTGTTACAGTCCCTTATAGTAATTCTCATCTTCTATCATTTGGATGAGGTTTAAAAAAAATAGTTATTTAGAAAACCAGCCAGGTAAAGTGAATTTGGTTCTTTTTTGCAAATGATTTTGTAAATGATTTTTAAAAGATTTTTATTTATTTATTTGAGAGAGAGAGTGAGAGAGAGAGCACGCAAACACGGAGAGGGCCAGAGGGAGAGGGAGAGGCAGACTCTCCCGCTGAGCAGAGAGCCTGCCGTGGGCTCTACCTAAGGACCCTGGGATCATGGCCTGGGCCGAAGGCAGACGCTTGACGACTGAGCCACCCAGGTGCCCCCGTAAATGATGTTTTTTTTTTTTTTGTTTTTGTTTATTTATTTGACACAGAGAGAGAGACAGTGAGAGAGGGTACACAAGCAGGGTGAGCAGGAGAGGGAGAAGCAGTCTTCCCGCTGACTAGGGAGCCTGATGCGGGGCTTGATCCAGGACTCTGGGATCGTGACCTGAGGCAAAGGCAGACAGACCCTTAACGACTGAGACACCCAGGCGCACCCAGTAAGTGATATTTTAATACACACATGCAGTATCTGATATACTTGAACTTGTGATCTCAAATGCTGAAATGGTAGGTCTCTTTATACAGCTGATTTAGTGTTGTCTTTTCAGATAGTATCACTGGTAATTGAGTCATTCTATAGTAAGACAGGCAGATTTAAAAATGTGATTTATATCTTTGTCTTTCAGCTCATTGCTAATTTTAAGGATAAATATACAGTAGTCTAATTTTACATATTATTTTTCAACAGTATTGGGATGATCAAAGTAACAGCTGTTATAGAAAGTTTCTTTGGGGACTTGAGTGACTTAAAATAATGTACCTAAAATACCAGCCTTCCCACTTAGTTTACCTCAGTCATGATCCTCCAGGCAGGCTCTACATCCGTCTTTCAGAGAGAAAAAAACGTGCCAATGTTTTTATATGCCCTTTTAGCTCCGTCTAATAATTACATTTATATTTTAAGAGAGCTGATGAGAAAAAATATTGTTCATGTTCACCATTGAGTTTTAAGAAAACTTAAAATTAATGTCATGTTTTTTCCCCCTGTTAAAACAAACCTCTGAGATTTCACCCTCAGGCTTTGACAGTTAACAATTAACAAGGGTTTGAAGAATGCTCTTACCACCATTTCCCCTGGAGAACTTTGTAAGCTTTGCATGTAAATGCAAACAAAAATTTTAAGGCTTTTGATCTTGGGGATTTGATGAAATCTCCAAATCTCCAGAGCAAATTTAAGGATTACAGGCTACAACAAGTACACATAGGAAAGCATGACAAATTAACAGTAAATATGTAATATTGATCCCAAACAGGAATATGATGGATTTATTTCTTATGACGACATTCTAGTCTGAGTCACTAAAAAAAAATAAATGTCACTGGGATGGGTGGGAGTGGGGGAAGATGGCAAAAGTCTGTCTATTGACTGTATTCATATTCATTTATATGCAAAAGAAAGAACACAGCTCACTCAAAGGTTTCATTTACTTTAATCCTCATTTTTTCTTTCTTCCTTTCTTCTTTTTTTTTTTTTTCAAACTTGTTCTGAGCAGAGTGAAATTCAATTCTGATCAGACCTGAGTCACCAGGGAGCTGATACCCCAAAGGCCTTTTTGTTTCCCTTGTGTCAAGATCTGAGTGAGCTGGTATTTAGCTGTGGGAGCATAGGAAGCCTCTCGCTAAGCAGGACAATGACTGGGGCTGGAGGAATTACCATAGCTCCACATAGTCATTGTCATTCTGAGAGGTGATCTGTGCATTCCCTCTCCCACTTGGTAGCAGTGGTAGCAAGTTGACCTGGTCATCCCAGGTTCAAGTGGCATTGATTGGCTGATGATGGACAAGGCAGGACATGAATCTACTTGACATTTCACTCAACAAGCATCTTAGATGTATTATCTAAATCCGTCTTTCTTTCTCCTTTCCTTTGCTCACAGTTTAGCAACAGTAGCATGCAGGGACATATCACCTTATTTGCATCTAGTAGCAACTCTAGGAAGAAAAAATGGTCTCCCACAACCTTCTGTAGACATTTCACATTCCACAACTGTTAGAGAAGTTGATTGAACCATAGCAGGTGCTAAAATGGTCAGAAATGGTTGCAGTTGTCTCTAAAGAAGAGGAACAGAAAATGAACCCGATCCTATTTCTTTTATGCTAGTGGATACCATTGCTTTCTTTCCTTGCATGTTTTAAATACAGAGGGAAATGAAACTTGGCAATGTGATAGTTTTTCTTTGAAGTTCCCCATGGAATTCCGTATCTCTTTGGAGATACCCCATGGAATCTGCATACATGAAACTTGAGAGATATCTTTAATTTCAGTAAAAACCTTGTATAAAGGGGCATATTTCTTTCATATATTGGATGCATTCTTTTATTGTCTTCTATAGGCCTTGATATCTAAACTGAAGTGAAGACTTGCCCAGGCTCAGTGATGGGTTAAAAAAAAAAAAGACTCAAAATGTGGAAAATTGAGATTTGTAAGGAAATAATAAGGCAACTGAGAATAATATCTAGGAAGAGGCCAGAAGCATAAACAGGGAAGTTCTTAGTGAGATGGTAATCACACTCTTTGGGTTGGGTCTCTGGGAGATGTCTATTGAACTGGAGAGACTTTGATCTCAAGGTCTGTACCCACTCTTCTGGATGACATGATTGATAATACAGAGAAAAACAGAATTCACATTAAAATTTTTTCTGGCCCATCCACGAATATACCTTTGGTTTTCAAAAATGTACATATAAAGTCTTGCAATGTTGATTTATATCATAAATTATTTCTAAAGAAAATTTCTTTTTTTTTTTAAGATTATTTATTTGACAGAAAGAGATCACAAGCAGGCAGAGAGAGAGGGGGAAGCAGGCTCCCCGCCGAGCAGAGAGCCCAATGCGGGGCTTGATCCCAGGACCCTGAGATCATGACCTGAGCTGAAGGCAAAGGCTTTAACCCACTGAGCCGCCCAGGTGCCCCTCTGAAGAAAATTTCTTATAAATCACAAGAAGTACCATCTGCATTACACACTACAGGCTGTAATTCCACATGATACTAGATTGGAAAAGGTCACAAGTCACAAAAACTCAACATAGAAGCTCTCAGTTGAGGATTGTTTTTGGTTTAATGTTCTTTGTAACCTTGGGTAAGACCGTAGTTCAAAACTTTCATCTTAGATGGGCATTCCCAACAGTTCACTGATGTGATTCCCAACAATTCACTGATGTGATTCCCAACAATTCACTGATGTGATTCCCAACAATTCACTGATGAATTTCAGCACTGATGTGCTGAAAACTTTTAGAAGAATCTGTTGTAAATATTGAAATTAGAGAAAAAGGTAGATAGATGCCCAAGTTAGCAGTTAAAACTCGACACATAATAGTTTATGACTAAATAATGAGCCCCATGTTAATACCTTGTATATAAGATGAAGCTTATTACTTAAATGTCGCCCTAAGGATTTAAGCTAGATATGGCCCCTCCTCACTCACTTCAGTCATTTACTTTGAGGAAGAAATTTTTTCTGGAACAAGAACGTCTCACACCAGCTTCCTCTGGTACTGGTGGAATTGTACTTATACAGGAATTTGAGGCCCTTGACTCAGACAAGATGAATACCTGTAAGTATCCAGGAAATACTGAGGCCATGACCCTGGAATTGCAAAGGTATGATCCCGTACGGAAGCAGCATAAAAGTACCACTCACCTTTGTCTTACTTTTTACCATATGAGGGGTTGCTGATAATACTCGTAATTCAAGAAACCCAGTGAATAGTGAGTGAGTGGACAGCAGTATAAATGAAGTTAGTTTATTTATTTAATTATTTTTTTAGTTTTTAAAGACTTTATTTGACAGAGAGAGAGTGAGAGAGGGAACACGAGCAGGGGGAGTGGGAGAGGGAGAAGCAGGCTTCCCGCCTGCCTGATGTGGGACTTGATCCCAGAGCCTTGGGATCATGACCTGAGCCGAAGGCAGCCACTTAACGACTGAGCCACCCAGGTGCCCTGTGAAGCTAGTTTATAAATTATTAGTGAGTAATTAATAAATTATTAGTGAGCAATATCCTATTGTGGTCGATTGTATTATTTTCCCCAGTAACTTGTACTATAAGAGAATATCTTCCTGTAAACAAAAATCTAATGGGCCAGATCCTAGTTTAAGACACACTATATGTGTCCGACGGCTTTTGCTCTTTTCCCTGTCCCATGAGAGTGGGATGAGACTGCCTCAGCCTGGGCCTTGGAATGAAGAGCACTGGTGCAAAGCTAATCTGCAGTTTATGTAAAAAGTGAGCAAGAAACAGTCTTTTTCTCTTAAATCCCGAGATTTTTTGGAGTTGTTTGTTATTGCTGAATAATATAGTTAGGAGCTGACCTATATACTTACCAAAAATAAAATGTTTTATTTTTATTTTTTAAAGATTTTATTTATTTGACAGAGAGAAACACAGCGAGAGAGGGAACACAAGCAGAGGGAATGGTAGCGGGAGAAGCAGGCCTCCCACTGAGCAGGGAGCCCAGTGGGGGCTCGATCCCAGGACCCTGGGATCATGACCTGAGCCAAAGGCAGATGCTTAACGACTGAGCCATCCAGGCGCCCCCCAAAATAAAATGTTTTAAATGTTTAAGTAAAATCCCTTTGTAATCTTCAGTACTCATTCATTCATAAATATTACTGAGTACCTTCTATGCTAGGGATATTTGCTATGTCGTGTCAATATGATACTTCATGAAGCTTCCAGTGGGGAAGTTTTCAGTGAGGGAGAGAGACAAGAGATGAAAAATTAAAATAATTATGGCTCTAATCATTTCAGTTAAAATAATCATGGCTCTAATCATTTCATGAAGGAGAGAAACAGAATGCTGTGATGCATAATAGCTAGAGATAGAAGTTGAAAAAATCTACTTTATACAGAATGTTATCAACAGATATCTTTAAGAAAGTGACATTCAAACAAAGCCTTGCAGAAAAAGAAGCTGACCATATGAAGAGTATTCTAGGTCAGGGAACAACGAATTCAGAGGCTCTGTATCTTTCTTCAACTTCCGACTTGATCGGTGTCCAAAAGATAATAATAGCATTCTGAGAGATTATGGTGTAAACTGCTTCAGGAGTTAGACCCGAGTTTAATCCATCAGAAATACATGGGGTTGCACTGCTTCCTTCAATAAAGCAGAATCTAAAAAGTATCTTCTGATTGGTTATAACATGATGGACATACAATTCTAGAGGGGATAATGGTGCCAAATGCCAAAAGAGAATAGGGTGGTTTTACTTTCTCTCTGTGCACTATTCCAACCTGCCTCCTTGCTCGCCATTTCCTAGTGAGCCAGTTAGAAAATTCTTGTCCTCCCAACAGTACTCTGGAACAGGTCTCTCGTTTCAAAATTATATCGATGAAGCACTATTTGTAGAGTGTCATCAATACCCAAGGTCCCCTGCCCAGTGTAGGGTCCCAACTTCCAGGGGTTGGCTTTGCTTTGGCTTGAGAGGAATGGGCCACTATTGTTCTGGTGTTCTGCTGCATATTAATAATTGGAAGCACACAAATGCTTCCAATGGAATCATGTTCCTCCTGCATCTGGACCAAAGCTGGAGAGCTACCTGGATGTCTAACCTGCTTTCTAGGTTCCTCTTATGTTTTCACTGACATGGATCAGTGAGGATACAGAGGGCTCTCAAAGCCTCCTGTCTAGGCAGAGAGAAATCCACCGCAATTAAGTTCATTTCAATTCAGATGACTTCTCCCAATGTGCCATCCCCCACCTTTTTCTCTCCCTTAAGGCAAAAGGTGCAGGAAAATAGTTCTTGTTGGTGTCTTTAAATAGTAAATTCTGCATTTCTGTGATTCCTAACTCGACAAGTACATTTAAAAATCAAAACTCAAAGCGGGGATGGGAAGACAGCCAATTCTTTGCCCATTGCACCTGGTCCCTTAAAAGATAATTTATTTGTGAGGCAAAGAAGACATGGGAGTGTTCTCTCTAAAAGGAGAAAAATGCTTTTATCTTTTACAGACATAATCTGTAGACAGCAGCAGACAATTTATATGTATAATTCCCAATTTGATGTAGTAGTTAAACTACTTTATCTGGCCTTTGCAGTGATAGAAAACACACTCCTCTACAGCTCCCATAAAACAACATAAAGCAGAAATAGAATATAGACAGATAAAATTGCATAATGCTCTCATGATGGTGATTTGAGAAGCAATTGCTACATTTTGTTTAGAACAGGGAGAATGCCTACCGTCTTCTTAGAAAAAGCCATTCTCGTCTAATTAGGGATGCGGGTAAATACTCCTAGCCATCCTGATTTTTCAAAGTTATTTTCAAAATGAATTTCAAGGCACAATTTTAAAATACAGTATTAAACTACATAGCATTTTATCCTCTTTAGAAAATGAATGTAAAAGGGAATAGTTTGGAAGCCATTTCCCTGACTAAAAAGCTAGTTGCTACAAAATGATCATCATTTAGATGAAGAATGTTAAAACTGAAAAACAGAATACCAAGGTAGGTGTGTTAGGGAATAAAATTGCAAAGTAAGCCAGCTTTAAATTGGTTGTCAAATATCAGTATAGATCTTCAGATAAAAGCCCTGTGTACAATTCATTAAAATCTAGGACATTTAAAAAAATAGGTGCCAGGTTTAAGTGACTTAGAAAAATAATACTGAAAAACAAATTTGGGATGTACTGAATGTCTACTTACTAGCAATGTTTTCGTTGTTTCATTTATTTATAATTGTAATGCTGGTGTGTTCATTTTGCGTTTATTTATATTTTTTTTAGCTAGAAACCAGAAGTACCTAGCACATACCCTTTTTTAGCTAGAAACCAGAAGTACCTAGCACATACCCTTCTTTGTAAGACCTATTTAATAAGATAGTTTATTCTTACATTATCTATCTTACCATATTATCTTTCATAATATAAACAAACACCCTTCCATTAGATCTTTTAAGTAGTTTTATGTGATCAGGTGAAAGGGTTAGTATTTAGATAAGTTCTTCTCCATAGTAATGATCTAAAGAGAGTAGGACAGTGTAAAGTAATTTTGAGTACTTTAAAAATAGTCAGTTAAAAAAATTTTTTATTTATATAAGAGTGAGAGAGAGAGGGAGAGAAAGCATGAATGGGGGGAGGGGCAGAGAAAGAAGCAGACTCCCTGCTGAGTGGGGAGCCCTACCCAGGGCTCCATCCCAGGACCCTGAGATCATGACCTGAGCTAAGGCAGACCCTTAACTGACTGACCCACACAGGTGCCCCTAAAGATAGTCAATTTTAAAAATGACTTCACTTTTGGGGAGGCTGGGTGGCTCAGCGGGTTAAGCCTCTGCCTTCGGCTCAGGTCATGATCTCAGGGTCCTGGATCGAGCCCCGCATCTCTCTCCGCTCAGCGGGGAGCCTGCTTCCCCCTCTCTCTCTGCACGCCTCTCTGCCTACTTGTGATCTTTCTCTGTCAAATAAATAAATAAAATCTTTAACAAAAAAAAATGGCTTCACTTTTATTTACACACCCTATGTTGGTAAGTAAAGTAAGAGCTCTATTTCTTGAATAGTTTAAAATTCTCAAATTAAATGTTTTCATAAACATTATTTGAAAAACTTAGCTGATGAAGCATACCATACAATCAGAAATCTATGTAATTTTCTTTTTTTTTGGCTTATGTATCAAATTTATTTTTTATTTTCGTATGTTTTTTAAACATTTATTATTATTTTTTTAAGATTTGTATTTTTTTTTGTCAGAGCGAGTGTGCACAAGCAGGGGGAGTGGCAGGCAGAGGGGGGACCCTAGGATCATGACCTGAGCTGAAGGCAGCTGCTTAACTGACTGAGACACCTAGGAGTTCCAAATTTAGTTTTTATTTAAATCAAAGTTTTATATGCATATAATTTAAAAAATGAAATAGTTCTGCAAGCCTTACTTTGATAAACAGCAGGCCTGTCCCTCCCTCTCAACCATCATAATGCCATATTCCAAGTATTGGAGGAAATCACTTTTAACTCTTTGGGCTATTTTTCTTGGTTTTTACCTCTATGTCCCTAAATGTTCTTATACTGATACTTCTTGACTTTTTGTTTTTAGGCACTATCTATTGACATCCCCTTATGGAAAATAAGAATTTATCTTCCTTTCCCTCCATTGTCACCAGTATCCTTATTCTGGCCTGGTACATTTCTAGTTTTCCCATTTTCCTCATATCACTATATTGTAATTTTGTTTAATGTTTATTGCTTATATTTTTATGACTACATAAATGCTATTCACAACTGAACCATGTAGTATCCTGTAATAATTATTCTTCCTGTACCACGGTTTAAAAAATAATTTAATAATGCTTATTTTTCATTTAATTTTCTGTGCAGTTATAACCAATTTATCCGTCAATCCTAACCAAGTCATACGAATCTCTTTTCAATGCATTCAGACTTTTTAGGAATTCTATTAATTTTGTTTTTTTTGGAGACTACCTCTCTTCTGACTTGTTCTAGTTTGGGCCACATGTCATCTGTGCCTACTATATAGCTACTATTCTGGGATCTTCCTTCACCATCCCCTAGGGCAAGGCACACTCGTTCTATAGAGGGCCAGATATATATAAAAAATATTTTGAGTTTGTTAGACCATGTGGTCTTGGGCCCATTTACTCACCTTTGCCATTATAAAACAAAAGTGGCCATAGATAATACATGAATGAGTGTATCTTTTTCCAATAAAACTTTATTAATGGATGCTAAAATTTGAATTTCATATAATTTTCATGTGTATGAAATACTCTTTTTTTGGCTTTTAAAAAACCACATTATTTTTTTTTTTTTAAAGATTTTGTTTATTTATTGGACAGAGAGAGAGATCACAAGTAGGCAGAGAGGTAGGCAGAAAAGAGAGGAGGAAGCAGGCTTCCTACTGAGCAGAGAGCCCGATGCGGGGCTCGATCCCAGAACCCTGAGATCATGACCTGAGCCGAAGGCAGAGGCTTTAACCCACTGAGCCACCCAGGCGCCCCTAAAAAAACCACTTTAAAAAGTAAAAACCATTCTTAGCTCATGGGCCATATAAAAACAGGTGTCAGGATGGACACAGCCTTTGGGCTATAGTTTGCTAACTCCTGACTCAGGGAATTCTCTTTGTTTCACTTTTGTGTCAGATCCCCTGATTTCCTGGATTTTACATCTTTATTTTTCCCATCTCACATTCTTATTTTGATAGGTCATATCTTCCAACAGCTTCCTGAAAAATTTTGGAGATCTTGAGTTACTGAAATCCATTATTATATCTTCACATTTAATTGTTTAAAATTTTAAAACTTTGAAGACATTTCCCCATTGTCTGCTGGCTTCTGTTATTGACTGAGAAGTCTGATACTATTTTGATTCTTAAAGATTTTTTTTTTTTTTTTTTTGACAGAGAGAAACACAGTGAGAGAGGGGACACAAGCAGAGGGAATGGTAGTGGGAGAAGCAGGCTTCCTGCTGAGCAGGGAGCCGGATGCGGGGCTCGATTCCAGGACCCTGGGATCATGACCTGAGCTGAAGGCAGATGCTTAATGACTGAGCCACCCAGGTGCCCCTGTTTTGATTCTTAATCTTGTGTGTTTGTGTTTTTTTTTTTTCCTGAAATCTTTTAAAATCTTTTCTTTGACTAGGATTCTGAATTTTGATAATGATTTTTTTATATATAGGTATGGAACCATTTTTATCTATTGGGCTAGATACTACATGAATCTTTTCATTAGGGAAACATGTATTTCAGTGCAGAGATTTCTTGAATTATTTCTCCAGTGATTTTCTCCAGTCTCTTTTTGGAGCTTCTGTTAGTGGACTTTAGACTTCCCCAATTGATCATCTTCCATATTGGATCTTGTCTCAATTTTAAAAAAATCTATTTTTTCCCTCTCCTTTCTTTCTTTCTTTTTTTTTTTTTTTAAGATTTTTTATTTATTTGACAGAGAGAAACACAGCGAGAGAGGGAACACAAGCAGAGGGAATTGGTAGCGGGAGAAGCAGGCTTCCTGCTGAGCAAGGAGCCTGATGCGGGGCTCCATCCCAGGACCCTGGGATCATGACCTGAGCCGAAAGCAGACACCCAACGACTGAGCCACCCAGGCACCCCTTCCCTCTCCTTTCTTGGAGAGATCTCAATTCTTCCATGGATGTTTGGTATTTTTTTTTTTAAAGATTTTATTTATTTATTTATTTGACAGAGAGATCACAAGCAGGCAGAGAGGCAGAGAGCCCGCTGAGCAGAGAGCCCGATGCGGGGCTTGATCCCAGGACCCTGAGATCACGACCCGAGCTGAAGGCAGAGGCTTTAACCACTGAGCCACCCAGGCGCCCCTGGATGTTTGATTTTTAATTCCCAAGATCTCATACTTAGTCCTTATTTCAAAAAAAGAGCATGCTGATCTTCTTTCATGGGTGTAATAACTTCTTATATCATTCTGAGGCGTGATAAGAGAAGATAGCTTGTTCGTGTTTTGGAAGTTTCTTCTCTAAGCAAAGTCTCTATTTCCTCCAACTTGCTTTTTTCTCTTTGTTTTGGTAGTTGACTTTAACATTAGAGTTTTTTGTTTTGTGCTCGCTTTGGCAGCACATATACTAAAATTAGAGTTTTTTGTTTTGTTTTGTTTGGATTTTTGTATGTCTTGCCTATCTGTTGGTGATTAAATGCAGTGAGATTAAAAAGCCAGTTGAAAGCTGTGAGCATGTGAAAGAGCTTGTTGGCTTGGAGCTTTACTGTGAGTTGATCTCTGTGGGCTGTTTGTAGGGGAACACCCCAGTGTCAGAATCTTTAAGTCTGTCATCTTGGGCTGGTCATATTCCCCAAAAAGGACTCATACATTTTCTTCTTAGAAGATATAAATTGTGGCTGCCAAATTCTAGCAGTGGAATAGGGCAAGAGGGCTGAGGGCTTTAAAGTTCTGTTGTTAAATCTTCTTTTAATTTCCCTATTTTTGGTACGATACTTCTATCTCACTTGTGCCAAGCTTCCTCCTGGTCAGAATCCCTCTATTTTACCCTCTTTAGAGAATTAACCTCCTGTTGTCTGGTGAGATTGGGAAGGGGCAGTTGTCCAGCTGCATGGAATTGAGGAAGGAATAGCTCTACTTTTCACCTCTTCATTTTCACAGCGACCTGTGGTGTCAATCCCTGGGCTCCCTTGGAGCTCTTAAAAGCAAAGTAGGTTGCTTCTAAGCTATTCCCACTGTCAGTTTAGGATTCAGCTCTTTGGAGTCTTACTGCTTGTTCAGCTGCTCTCTAATTTCCAAAATGTTGTGACTTCATCCCTTCTCTCATTGTTGTTCTTCTTTTAGGTTTGTCTTAAAAACTTTCTACCATCGTCAGTGGGTTTGGGGGAGGGAGTGGAGATAAATGAGGTCTTCAGTTTGTGATTTTTAAACTGGACCAATTTTATGTGAGAATTTCTCCCCTTGTGAAAATAGATTAACTTCTTTATATGTTTCAGTCAGATGCCATTTGATTTATAAAATATATGTCCATGTGAAACATAGGGTGTGCAGAAATAGGTTAATTCTCAAAAGAGTAGTAAGTGAGGTGAGTGAGTGTTTGCATATACTTTTTTTTTTTTTCTTAAGTTTTGGGAATGCTATTCCCACCCTGCTTTTTTCCCCCAAATGTTTATTTTATTTTTTCAGTGTTACAAGATTAATTGTTCATGCACCACACCCAGTGCTCCATGCAATACGTGCCCTCCTCAATACCCACCACCAGGCTCACCCAACCCCCCACCCCCTCTCCAAAACCCTCAGTTTGTTGCTCAGAGTCCACAGTCTCTCATGGTTCATCGCCCCCTCTGGTTTCCCCCCCATTCCCCCTTCCCTTCCTTCTCACAATTCCCTCCATGTTTTTCCTTATGCTCCACACATAAGTGAGACCATAAGGTAATTGGCTCTCTCCACTTGACTTATTTCACTCCGCATAATCTCTTCCAGTCCCATCCATGTTGATACAAAAGTTAGATATTCATCCTTTCTTATGGAGGCATAATATTCCATTGTATATATGGACCATATCTTTATCCATTCATCTTTTGAAGGGCATTTTGGTTCTTTCCACAGTTTGGCAATTGTGGCCATTGCTGCTATGAACATTGGGGTAAATGTGGCCCTTCTTTGTACTGCATCTGCTTCTTTGGGGTAAATACCCAGTAGTGCAATTGTAGGATCATAGGGTAGCTCTATTTTTAATTTCTTGAGGAATCTC
>CM053614.1:40888516-40926630 GCA_028646535.1 Procyon lotor
TTTTGGCCATTCTAACTGGTATAAGGTGGTATCTCAGTGTGGCTTTGATTTGAATCTCCCTGATGACTAAAGATGATGAACATTTTTTTGTGTGTCTGTTAGCTATTTGTATATCTTCTTTGGAGGAGTGTCTGTTCATGTCTTTTGCCCATTGTTTGATGTGATTATCGGTTTTGTGAGTGTTGAGTTTGAGGAGTTCTTTATAGATCTTAGATATCAGACCTTTGTCTGTAGTGTCATTTGTGAATATCTTCTCCCATTCTGTGGGTTGCCTGTTTGTTTCATTGACTGTTTCCTTTGCTGTGCAGAAGCTTTTTATCTTGATGAAGTCCCAAACATTCATTTTCACTTTTGTTTCCTTTGCCTTTGGAGACATATCCTGAAAGAAGTTGCTGTGGCTGATGTCGAAGAGGTTACTGCCTATGTTCTTCTCTAGGGTTTTGATAGATTCCTGCCTCATGTTGAGGTCTTTTATCCATTTCGAGTTTATCTTCGTGTATTGTATAAGAGAATGGCCAAGTTTCATTCTTCTACCTATAGCTGTCCAATTTTTCCAGCACCATTTATTGAAGAGACTGTCTTTTTTGGTTGCATATACTTCTGATAGGTACCTGGAGTTATGCATTCTAAGTCTTTATATATTTTAAGTGTATAATAGTGGAAATTTATAGGAATTGTTCTAAAGTACATTATGTATTATTGTATTGTTATGAAGATTAGTCTATTAGTTTGTTAGTACTAGGTTTAACTGGTATTGACAAAAACTCTCGAAGAACAGTGGCTTGACTAATATGTGAATGTATTTATTTCTTATATAAATGCCATCCAAAGGTAAACAGATCAGGATATGTAAGGAGCCCCAAGATCAATAGGAACCTAGATCTTTCTGTATTGTTACTTCTTCATCCTCCATATATGACTTCCTCCTTATGGTCTAAGATGGCAGCTTGAACTCCAAGCATCATATTCTTAGTTCAGCCAGCAGGTAGAAAGAAGGGGACACAAAGGAGCACATCCTCTCTTTTTAGGGACACTTTCTAGAAATTATATGCATTCCTTCTACTTATATCCCATTGGCCAGAAATTACTTGTATGGTTTTATGTAATTGTAAAGGAGTCTGGAAAATGTAACCTTTATTCTAGATAGCCCAATAAAACCTTTTATGTTTGATTACAAAGAAGAAGGGAAGAATGAATACTGGGTGGTAACTACCAGCTTCTATGACAATATCTAAGATCTTATATGTAGAAACTGGGCTTAATAAGGGCATACAGTTCCTGGATATAGAATGCACTGAAGAACAAAAAGAGGCATAACAAGGAAAAAGAAAGTAGTGTTTGAGGAGGAAGTGAAGAGGGCGTCTAGATGGGGGACAAAGGACACTGTGATGTGATAAAGAAAGATCTGGATAGACAGTCCAGAGACAAGGTGCTACTCTTGGTCCTGTAATTAATTCTGTTCTCTTCAGCAAGTCCCTTAGCTCTTTGCACCTTCCTTCTCTATCAGAATGTTGAAGACCATCTAGTAATAAATGCAGAGATGGAAATGCCCTGAGAGGTAGTTCTATATCCATAGCTTTCCTCTGCAGATTCAAGGTCTGTGGCATCTAGTTAAACTTAAGAACATGGGTAAATTCTCACTACTTTCAACAAAATTTCTTGTTTTGACTTAGCTTATAATTAGCTGGATGACCTTGGAAAATTTCTTTATTCTTAGTGTCATTTTGTGAATCCATAAAATGGTCTACTAGACTAGACACAGCTACCAAACTATGTGCAAGTTGCCTTAGGATGCGGCAATGAACTCACAGAGGGGTTGCAGGATATTTTAAATTTTCAAGGGAAAGACAGTGATATTTGACATCTTTCAGATCCCAAATACTAGCTTGAGAGAGTTCGCACTTTATCTCATGCTACTTTTTTTTTTTATGTTATATTTTGTAAAGCTGGGTTTCCAGCTATTGCTTTAAAGGTCACTGTAGAACACGATAAGAGAGTGGTGGTGTCCAATTTGTTTTGGACAAGTTTTAAGATATGCAGTGTCAAACAGGCACACACATCTTATTAGGAAGTAACTGTGGTTGTTTAGGAATTAGATAGGGGCGCCTTGGTGGTATAGTCGTTGAAGCATCCAATTCTTGGTTTCAGCTCAGGTGTTGATCTTGGAGTCATGAGATTGAGCCCTGTGTTGGGCTCCCACTCAGGATGGAGTCTGTTTGAGACTCTCTCTCCCTCTTCCTCTGCCCCTCCCTATCTCTTGCTCTTTCTCTCTCTCTCTTAAATGAATAAATAAAATCTTTAAAAAAAAAGATTTTCTTTTAATCTACGCATTTAACAAGTCAACTACTAAGTTGTTAGGACATAAACACTTAAGTGTTTGTGCCTAACTGCTTAGTAAATGGGGCTGTTGTTTATTGCTTTTGGCTTAGGGATATGATGAAAAAAATTACTAACACACTCCTAGTGCCATGAACTGGGAGAATTTGGGCACCTCTGGCGCTGGATAATCTTGAAGATGTTCGCAAATTGCCTGATTCTATGACATGTTCCAGCCCTAAAACCATCCCTAACATATGGTTAATAGGTTGATGTCCTAGGACCTGAATGTTGTAGGGATGAGAAGGCTGGAGGGTGTGACTCTGGAGTAGGCGGGGCTGCTATGTACTCTTTTTCTCTCTTTTCTTAGATTTTATCTATCTGTCTATCTATCTATCTATCTATCTATCTATCTATCTATCTATCTTATTTTTTATTTTATTTTAAAAAAGATTTTATGTATTTATTTGACAGAGAGAGATCACAAGCAGGCAGAGAGGCAGGCAGAGAGAGAGGGAGAAGCAGGCTCCTCACTGAGCAGAGAGCCCGATGCGGGGCTTGATCCCAGGACCCTGGGATCATGACCTGAGCCGAAGGCAGGCTTAACCCACTGAGCCACCCAGGTGCCCCTGTATTTATTTATTTTAGAGAGAGAGAGAGAGAACACAAGTGGTGGTGGTGGGGAGGGAGAGGGACAAGCAACTCCACGCTGAGCACGGAACAGGAGGCGGGGCTCTATCTCACAACCCTGACACCATGACTTGAGCTGAGATCAAGAGTTGGACACTCAACCGACTGAGGCCCCCAGACGCCCCAAGGCTGTCACGTACTCTGAAGGGTAAAGGTGTCCTTACTCTTATCCAGAAATGCGTGGGAAGTCTTGTCTGCAGACCACTCTTGGATCACAATTTGTATTGCCTTAGGGGAGTATGTGTCTTAAAGATTTTCCTTCCTATTTTCAGATTTAGAGTTAGGTTCCTGGCTCTTAAGAATGTCTACTTCTTGCTGAGGGAGCTGTCTTACTGGGTCATCAGCTAGATTGTCAGCTGAGGGACTGAGCAGAGATTTGTTCCTGGCAGGCTAAACTGGAACTTGGAATACATTTTCATAAAGAACAATGTTATGAGCACTTTGATATTGTTGAGCCAGTCCAATTTGTAGCATTTATCAACTGTGCGAAAATATATTTGTGACATTCGGCATTTTGGCATTCTGTAGATAAAACACCCAAGTGACTGACTAAAATCTTTTCTTGGAAATACTTAGTAAACAACTCCATTGCATCATCGGAAGCGTTCTGATGGCACCTTTCTCAACCCTATGAACTTTTAAAAGTGGCCAACTACTGCAGAGCAAACCACCAACCAAAGCTCTGGGAAAATCAAACAAGCTTTAATGTTCAGATATGCTGACTGAATAGAAAAAGGAAATTTTGTTTATGTAAAGAAAGCTTTGAATGGTTTAATGACAATCTTAGTAATAATGAGTTGCTAAGTTGCTGCAAGTTTGAGAAGCATTCCTTTGAATTGATTTCCCAATCATGCAGGAACTCATCCTCAGTGGAGAAGCTGCTCTCTTGTGTACAGCAGTTTCATCAAACAAGAAACAAGAAAATTATGTGTCATTGTCCAGATTATCCAAACAACTCCCAGCAGATCTGTATGCTGCAAACCTACAGAGACACAAATGCAGGGCAAATGCTTTCAACATGACCAGCCTGCTGTTTTTGATTCTGGATTGGGATTTGGGGTCTGAATAAAGAAGCATCTTTTCTCAACTGTATCAGTGTGGCTAAGAGTAACTTTTATTATGCATAAATAGGGGTCAGATGATATTTTTCACTTCTGACTATTTTAGTATTTTCCTGCGAGTTGTGTGTTTCTTTGATACTTATAGCAAACCTAGATTTTCTTATACAAATAGAATGATTCAGGGAAGTTTAATTGCTATATCTGCAAATACCTTGCTACATGTGTAACATGTTTATATATCCTATATTGGATAGACATTTTTTTCTGGAGAAATATGTTTCAGTGAAAATAAAAAGCACTAACTTTAGAAAGTCAGCCCTTTATGGTCTGCTGTGCTACACACTAGCAGTGATCATCGTTAAGTATTTAACTTTCCTGTGCCTCAGTTTCCTCATCCACAAAGCATTAAAAATTGGCTTCCTGTTTATTTGTTTTGTTTGTTCAATGCCGGCCTTGAACTCACAACTCTGAAATCAAGACCTGAGCTGAGATCAAGAGTTAGACTCTTACCCGACTAAGCCACCCAGGTGACTACTAGTAGGGTCTTTGAAGGAGAGTGCTGCAAGGGACTGTCAGGGGCAAGATCTACTGAAATTCCCAGGTGCTTCAGGACCCAGAAAAATTTGAGTCTCAGTTTCTAAGAAAACAATAAACATGTATAAGGAGTTACAAGTATCACCCAAGCACGTCTTACACTGAAGGAAAACACAGCGATGCATGCTGAAACTAAAAGTAACGTTTAAAGAATAGCTCATTCTCTACACATATTATGAATTGGACTTTGCCAGTATCAGGAAAGACTTGGGTTACACATCCCAGGAGCCCCCAACGTGACGGTTTCAGCTGTTTTGGGATTAATCAAGATCACACCTTCAAATGTGCGGTCTTTTTGCGGTGTATTTTTTTTTTTCAGTGATTTGCATTCTTGGCTTACCCACAGGGTTTTGCCTGTTTTTCCTCATTCTCTGCTGTGTCTTTAGACAGTGCTGTCTCTGACAGCAGGCTGGGTAAGTCATCAAGTGCATGCTGATGAGCTGGTTTGCCTTCTTTTGCCAGATTAAATCAGGACAGCCTTAGAATTTGGAAAGGGAGAGGATGGTCTGTGCCATTACTTCTGACTTTTCCTTCCTTTTCTTTTATCTGGGACTTTTTCCCAGATCCTATACTTTAGGATACTTCTTTTCCTTCATCTTTTCTATCAGGAATAAAACTGGTTCTGTCCTGCCAGTGTGTTTTCTTAATTGTTTTCACTGATTTTACTTTGTGTTCCTCTTAATAAGTAAGTATACAACCTTATGAAAATGTTAAAGGATTTCAAAAGTAAAGTCTAGAGTCTGTTCATTGACATACAGACTCAAGAACCAACATTTACAAATTCAGTTTTCATGTGAGATGGTAATAAGGAAAAAAGACCTGTATGTTAGTACTACCCAGCATTTTTTTGAGGAACACATTCCAGAAACTTTGATATGCTAATATACATTGTAAATCTCCAAGAGGGTGATACCTATGCTGCATTTCCCATACTTATTAGATGTTGCATCCTGTTTTTCCAAAGGATTTTCAGTGGAGTAGTATTCCTAGGAACAAACTCTTGTTGCCATATTCCATTTTCCTATAATTTATTTTATAATTCAGTTTTAGCTGTAATTTTATAACTAATCATAATTTCAAAGAACCACAGATTTCATATATTTTTAATAGCGATCTTTGTGGGGAAAGTTTGGCTTGAGAATGGATAGGGATTTATTGGGATTTGAATATGTTACAATATTTTAATATCCTAGGAATCTTTCAATATCTGTTTAGACAGGAAACCTTGCTTCAATTTTAGTTTCATGTTTACCTTAAGAAGAAGTGTGGCTGGAGTTCAATTTTCCCCCCAGTCTCACTTGTTTACTGTTTTATAGATAACAGTAAGAAGTAGCTGCAGCCATGGATACAAATACTGAATTTTACCTGCCAATAGGAGTCTCCTGATATGTCAATATTTCAGAACATTGCTCCTGGGGCTCAGCATGTCTCATTAGCATACAATGAAGCCTCCTTTCTCTCCCAAAATATGTTCTCTATCATGATGATGCCCCAGTCAAGGCCCCAGACATCAACTTTAAACCCACAAGGTCACTTGGTCATCTTGTGATTACAACAGCAGCTTTACTGCTTGTAATTGTCCTACAGCTGTGGCAGGTCAATGGAAAAATGTTCTTTAAACACCACAAGCATCTGATTGTGCAATATACCGAAATGAGTGTCATTGATTATTCACACTGCTGGCTGGTCAAAGCTGGGGAAGTAATTAGGGCTTTTTGTGTGGATTATCCACTGAGAAAAGGTCAAATAACTACAAACAGTGCCAGCAGAGAGGAGCCACCAAGGACCCCAGCATCCGTGATCAGTAAAGAAATGCTAAATCGAGGCTTAATAATGATGTGCTTATGCCAGGTTCTACAGAATGTGATCATTCTGTCATAGAAATCCAATGAAGCATGAATGATGGCTACTTTTTCCCTGGAAGCTCTGCTTCAGGTCCCCGATGCCCATCAAACAGGTTTGTCAGGGACACTAGACAGAAGAATTTAAAAACAGAGCCCCCCCCACCTTAAATCAAGAACAAAGGACTTCGGCTAGCAACCTTTCTTTTTATCTCTCTGTTTAAAGAATCATAGCAATGTTGTTTTTCCCATTTGCTGATAAAATATCCCATCAAGTGGTCTGGCATTATGGGGGCTTGAAACCATTCATTTGCTGATTTAAATTAGGATCTTGGAAAAAATACTCTTTGAGCCACAGGCCTATTTATAGTAATATAGAGCTGAAAACATGTTTCAGTGTACTAGAGGGCCTTTCATATGTTCCAAACTTAAGATATTTCTTCTCAGGCCACTTAGCCTGTCTTGGGACTAGCCTCCATCCTCAATAATGTCTGAAATTTTAAGGTTAAAACTTCGTTGTTTTAGTTTAAATTATTGGCTTCTTTTAAACTGAAGCTATTCTCGGAGGGCCAGCAATTGAGCCATTTTTCACCCTCGCATAAATAAAAAAATCTGAAAGTCAGGCTTGAGAAGACATTGGGAAGTATATTTGGCAAGTAAGGTAAATAGTCGGGGATCCCCAAAACAAAATGTTTTTGGGTTACTTCCTAGCTCTGCTTGGAATTTTATTAGTATAGTGGGAAAAAACGCTGGGTGGTAATTAAGAATAGCAACTTTGTGAGGGGTCAGATCCTGGTTCTAACCATTTACCCTGTGTATGAGGCCAATCATTTAAACATTCAGGGCCTTACAGGGGGTGGATGGAATTTTAAAAAACAGTCTTCCTGTCAGAAGCAGTGAAATAGCAGGTAGATGAACTGGCCGGGAAGACAGACACCCTGAAAACCACCCTCCATCATTGTAGAAAGCACGCCTATTTAGGGTCTCCTAAGAAATAGCTGCGACCAGCGATCCTCATGTGGGGACAGCCTCTTGGGTCAGACTGCTAGATCTGGCATTGTGCTCTCTGCTCTCGCCTGCTTGTCCTCAGCCCACTTGTTTTAAGTCAGCTCCCGGAATCTCTGACACCGAGGTCATGTTTGATTATGGCTTAAGGAGGCTCCACCTTCTAAAAGCAGACAGAAAAGACTTCAAAACCTAATTACGGAATTTCAGCGAGTGTGACAAATCAAAAGGAAGGCATTTTGGAGCAGGTACCCTTAGCTCAGTTTCCCAGTTGGCCCCCTTCTTCTTTTTCTGCTCTTGGTCCTTGCCCCAAACTGGCAGTCTCCTAAGTTGACAGACACAAGAATTGTAGTGAGAATGAACTAAGAGAATTGTGAAGGGTCTGCACGGTGCCCGGCATGCAGTAGGACCCACAACAGAAACATCGATGCCAGAAGCCTAGGAGAGGCAGGAAAGTTTGCTGGTAAAGTATGAACACGTTTCTATTTCTGAAGTGCTGTTTTAAAAATTCTGCAAGTTCTGAGTGATAGAGCTGTGAGAGTTGTCTGCTTTGCTGTACTAATTCCCTTCCATTGATCATTTAAATAAGGGATTATCTTGTTTTCCCCTTTTAGACTGAGGATTAGTTGTTGAAAAGCAAAGATGGAGTACATAGTGGCTCTGAAACTTAGAATGTCCAAGGAACATTGCAATGATAGAGAGATATATATATATATTTGGTAAGAAGGGAATTTTATATTTTGTAAGAAAGGAATTTCCATTGTTTAGCAATACGAGGGAAAAAATGGAAGCAGTATGGTTTCAATGGGGAGAAAGTTAAAAATTCATAATTCAGATGTCCCTTATCTTTTTTAGAAATGATTTTATTTATTTGTTGGAGAGAGAGAGCACGCGCAAGCAGGGGGAGCAGCGGGCAGAGGGAGAAGCGGACTCCCCTGCTGAGCAGGGAGCCCGATGCGAAACTCGATCCCAGGACCTTGGGATCACGACCTGAGCTGAAGGCAGTTGCTTAACCAACCGAGCCACCCAAGTATCCCCAGATTGCCATTATCTTTAAGAAATATATTAAAGGTCAGATGAAAATTTTTTGTTTTGTTTTGTTTTTAGTTCATAGATTAAAAAAATTTACATTTCCTGTTTGCATTACTGTAACTTATGAGCAGAATGCTGTCCTAGATTAAGCTAAGGCAGAGGCAGTGGTTCTGGGGTGCAGATTTTGTCTCTAACTTTTTGGGCTGCTGTGGTGGGAACTTGGTAAAGTGGTTTTTCTGCTGCTTCAACTGTTAACTGTCTCTCTGTGCCGAAAGAGCTGGTGAGTGCCTGCGGGCAGCAGTGACGAGAGTGATTGAGTAGTGGGAGACTAGAGGGGGAAGAAGTAGAAGACCAAGTTTTCATCTCAGCCCCATCTCAAATTAGTCTTCTAGCCCTAAAAACATTGTCAAGGGAGAAGGTTTGTTGTTGTTGTTGTTGTTGTTAGTTTTTTGTTTTGTTGAGATATAATTCACGTACCACAAAATTCATTCAAGTGGAGGTGCCGGGGTGGCTCAGTTGGTTGGGCGTCTGCCTTCAGCTCAGGTCCTGGGATTGGGTTGGTGCTTAGCGGGGAGTCTGCTGCTTCTCCCTCTGCCCCTCACACCTGCCTGTGCTTTCTCTCTCAGAAAAATTAAAAAAAAAAAAAATGTTTTAAATTCATTAAAGTGTATAGTTAGTGGTGTTTGGTATGTTCTCAGAATTGTGCAACCATTGCCACTATCATGTTTTAAGTGTTTTTGCTATGTCCAAAAGAAACCTTGTATCCCTCAGCCGTCATTCGCCATTCCCCCTCCCTCCAGCCCCTGGCAGCCACTGATTTATTTCCTGTCTCTATGGATTTGCTTATTCTGACCATTTCATATGAATAGAATCACATAAGCTGTGGTCTTTTGTGTCTGACTTTTTTCAGTTAGTATAGAGCTTTTAGGGTTTATTCATGTTGCATTATAATGTATCAACTTCATTCCTTTTCCCCCCCAAATTTTTTATTGTGGTAAAATACACATAGTATAAAATTTAGTATCTTAGCCATTTTTAATTATACATCTCAGTGTTATTAAGTACATTTATCTTGTTGAGCAACCGTCCATCACCACCATCCATCTCCAGAACTGTTTTAATTTTGCAAAAATGGAACTCTATACTCATTAAACAATAACCCTATTGTGTCTTGTAGACAGCCTATAGTTGGAACATGTTTTTTTAGTTTTTAATTTTTTTAATCTATTCTGCCAATTTTGGTCTTTGAATCAGAGAGTTTATTTATATGTAAACTAATTATGAAATGGAGGGACTTATTTGTTTTCTATATGCCTTATAGTCTTTTTGTCCCTCATTTCCTGGATTGCTGTCTTCCTTTGTGTTTAGCTGATTTTTTGTAGCAAAATGTTTAAGTCTCTTTTTCACTTCCTTTTGTGTATATTCTTTAGCTATTTTCTTTGCGGTGACCATACGGATTACATTTAACATCCTAAATTTATAACACTCGACTTTGAGTTAATACCACCTTGACTTCAATAATTTACAAAAACTCCAGTTCTTTAATAAGTCTGTGCCTACTCCTTTCAGTTGTTGATATTACAAAATCATATCTGTATACATTTTGCGACCCAAACCATAGACTAATCATTTTTAATGTATTACTTTCCTAAATTATATGGAAAAAGAAATGTGGAATTAGCAATTAAATTTCCAATAATACTAGCTTTTACACTAATAGTTGTTTTTTAAAAAATGTATGACTTTCTTAAATTGTGTAGGAAGCAAAAAGTGGAGTCACACACCATTGTTACAATAATACTAGTTTTATAGTTTCCCATGTGTTTATTTTTACTGAGATCTTTAGTTCTTCATACAGCTTTGAGGTACTGTCTAGTGTCTTTTCATTTCAACCCACAGAACACTCTTTAACATTTCTTGCAGGGTAGGTGTGGTGGTTACAAAATTTCTCAGCATTTGATTATCTGGAAATGTCTTCATTTCTCCCTCACTTTTGAAGGACAGTTTTGCCAGATAAAGGATTCTTGGTTGACATGTTTTTTTCTTTCAGCACTTTGAATATATTAGCTCCCTGCCTTCTGGACTCCAAAGTTTCTGATGAAAAAAATGTGCTTATAATCTTAGTGAGAATCCTTTGTCTGTGATGAATGGCTTCTCTCTCACTGTCTTTATTCATTTGTTTTAAAAAAAAATATTTTATTTATTTATTTGACAGAGAGAGATCACAAGTAGGCAGAGAGGCAGGCAGAGAGAGAGGGGGAAGCAGGCTCTCTGCTCAGCAGAGAGGGGCTTGATCCTGGGACCCTGAGATCATGACCTGAGCTGAAGGCAGAGGCTTTAACCCACTGAGCCACCCAGGCACCCTCTCATTGTAAAGTTCTCTCTTTGTCTCTACATATATGTCTGATTATAGTGTGTCTCAGTGTGGGTCTTATTGAGTTAATCCTATCTGGAGTTTTTTGAGAGTCTCAGATGTTTATGTCTTTCATCAAATTTGGGAAGTTTTTAGCCATTGTTTCTTTAAATATTTTTTCTATCCCTTTCTTTCTCTCTCTCTTCTCCTTCAAGAACTCCCACCATACATATGTTGCTCTGTTTGATGGTGTCCCACAGGTCCCTCAGGCTTTGTCCACTTCTCTTCAGACTTTTTTCTTTCTGTTTTTCCGATTTTATAATTGCCATTATTCTAATATTCAAGTTTACTGATTCTTCTGCCTACTCAAATCTGACATTGAATCCCTCTAGAGAAATTTTCATTTCAGTTCCAAAATTTCTTTTTGGTTCTTTTAGGTTTTCTACATTCTTATTATTATTTCCATTTTGTTCAGACATCATTTTCTTGATTTTTTCCATGTCTTCCTTTAGTTCTTTGGGCATCTTTAAAATAATTGTTTTAAAATCTTTGTCAAGTCGATCCACCATCAGGTCTTTTATTCAAGGATAGCGTCTGTTGTTTTATTTATTTATTTTTCCTTTGAATGGCCCATACTTTCTTGTTTCTTTGTATATCTTGTGATTTTTATTGTTGAAAACTGGTCATTTAAATCTAATATTGTGGTAATTCTGGAAATCAGATTCTCCCCCTTTTTCCAGGTTTGCTTTTTTTTTTTTTTTTTTAATTTTGTTGTTTTGTTGTGTTTTAATTGTTGTAGGCTGTCTCTGTGCCAAGGATCACCCTGAAGTGTAAACTTAAGGTCTGCTCAGGTTTTTTCTGAACCCATGCTTACCCTTGGGCAACCATGGTGACTTGCTAATTTCCCTCATATATAAAGTTGCTTTTGAATGTCCTACTCTTTGATGTTTGGTTTCCAAAAGAGGAAAAGAGAAAATGAAGGGGTAAAGGCACTGGTCCTTTAAATCCCCTGGGAAGTCACTTCAGCCAAAGGGGGCGTAGCTTACAACAGTTGGGGAAGGTGCAACAACAATGCTCACCGCCTCTTTGTCTGCACCCCTGTGATTGGAGCACAGATCCCTGATATTTGGAGGACAAGATGCTTTCTGCCCACCCTGAGTCCTACAAGCAGTGGACAAGCTGCTCCAGTAACTTGCACAGCTACCTGCCACTGGGTAATGAATAGCTATTATTGTGTATCTTATTGTGATAAGAACTGAATTGACTGAAATTAACTGCAACTTACCATCCAGCCAATTCCAGTCTTTCCCAACTGGGGAAGTTGCAAGCCTTCAATAGACTCCAGCACTCCAAAATAGTTACATCAGACAGATTCTGCCAGTGTAACTGTTGTGTAGGTGGGAAGACAGATTCCTGGTACTTCCTACTCTGTCATCTTCCCACAATCCTCCCTCATTCCTTTTTATTGCTGAATAAACACGTGTGGGTTAACCACATTTTGTGTATCCACTCATCAGTTGATGGATATTGGTGTTATTTTCATTTTTTGGCAATTATGCATTATGCTGCTGTAAACATTTGTGTGGTTTACATGGACTTATGTTTTCATTTCTCATGAGTATTTCCGTAGGAATGGAATTGCTGGGTCATATGGTAAGTCTATATTTAACATTTTAAAGAACTGCCAAACAATTGTCCAAAGGGGTACCATTCCTATCAGCATTAAGGTTCCAATTTCTCTTCTTCCTCATCAACACTTGATATTTTTGGTCTTTTTGATTGTTGCCATCTCAGTGGGTGTGAAGTCGTCCTGATTTGCATTTCCTTGGTAGCTAATGATCTTGATCATCTTTTCAGGGGACTGCTTTTTGACTGCTTGGAGAAATGAAAGGAACAAGGTTTATTTTTAGTGTTCTTTTTTCTTTCTTTCTTTCTTTCTTTCTTTCTTTCTTTCTTTCTTTCTTTCTTTCTTTCTTTCTTTCTTTCTATTTTTTTGAGGTCGTCTGTCCTTTTGTGGTGTGATAACCTAAGGTTTCTCATTTCTCGAGGCATATTTTAGACAGGCTCAGCCAAGAGCTCTGTAGTCTGAAGGAATGTCCAACAGTCTATATTGTGTCATTTAAAGAGATAAGAAATCTGTAAATGGGCCTAGGTGGATGTTAGTACCCCACAAAGGTCTGATCTGGTGATTAGGGCACAGTAGCAGAAATCTCGTTAGGGACAGTTCTCAGAGTCATTCATTCAACAAATATTTATGAAGCAGCTGCTGTGAATCAACCAGAATCTGTATTATGTGCTAAGGATAGCTCAGTAAAATAGCAGTAACTTCCCTGGCTTCCTATCATTTATGTCCTAGTAGAGGATTAGAATTCAACTTAAATCCAGCTTAGATCAGAAACTCAGTTTATGGGCATAAGAGATTGGTGAAGTCTCAAGAGATTGGGAAGAGACCCAAGATTTGAATAGAACTCTTGTTTCAGCATGGGATTCATACATCACATCTGATCACGGGGGGAAAAATCCCCCACAAGGATGAAAGACCAGAGAGCCATATGTGGGCATGTAATTTTGACATAATTTTTTGCATGATTGGCTCAGGAGTGTAGTGGTGCTGGGTAGATAGTAGATCATTAGTGCCCAGAGCAAAGAAAGACTTACAGGAGCAAGAAAATGATATCTCTCCTCTAAACTGAGGACCCCTGGGCACCTAGGTGGCTCAGTCAGTTAAAATGTCTGCCTCACCTCAGGTCATGATCTCAGGGTCTTGGGATAGAGCCCTATGTCAGGCTCCCTGCTCAGCGGAGAGTCTGCTCCCTCTCCTCCACCCCACTCATGCTCTCTTTCCCTCTCTCAAATAAATAAATAAAATCTTTTTTTTAAGACTTTATTTATTTGACACAGAGAGAGAGATCACAAGTAGGCAGAGAGGCAGGCAGAGAGAGCGGGGGAAGCAGGCTCCCTGCTGAGCAGAGAGCCCCATGTGGGGCTCAATCCCAGGACCCTGAGATCATGACCTGAGCTGAAGGCAGAGGCTTTAACCTACTGAGCCAACCAGGTGCCCCAATAAACAAAATCTTTAAAAAAATAAAATGAGGGGGACGCCTGGGTGGCTCAGTTGTTAAGCGTCTGCCTTCGGCCCAGGTCATGATCCCAGAGTCCTGGGATCGAGCCCCGCATCAGGCTCCTTGCTTGGCAAGGAGCCTGCTTCTCCCACTACTATTCCCTCTGCTTGTGTTCCCTCTCTCGCTGTGTTTCTCTCTGTCAAATAAAGAAAATCTTTAAAAAAATAATAAAATGAAATAAAATGAGGATTTCCTTCCTCAGAGTCTCTATAGTCCCTTTTATGGAAATAATATAGCTGGTAAATAGCAGAGTCGTGAGCCTTCAGGGATAGAATATATGTGAAAGTACTCTGAAGTACTATCAAAGGGCATCCCTTTGTAAGTCATTGGAGTAATAATGGCATTCGTTGCTTATGGCAATTGGTGGCGGCAGATGACACAGAGAAGAGACCATTACAAAAGGGGCTCATCCCATTCTGACTCAAGGAACCCAAGTAAGTTGTAGAATTTTAGCATACTTTTGGCATTACAAAAGCGGTTCTGTCAAAAATAATGAAATAGCGTCCCTTTGTGTCTCTTTGAAGCCAAATGCTACAGAGGGAGAGATGAAAAGCAAGTAGGTAAGAGACTCTTTGGTTTTTTCCTTCCTGCTTATCCTGTGTTTTCAAATTAGAAATGAGTTGGACGCAAAAGTCTTATTACAGGACATGATAGTTTCCTTTTATTTTAGAGCAGTGGATCCGCAGACTGGTTTCTTTTGGTTGATTATTAAAATCTTGGTTCAAATGAAGCCAAGTAAGAAAGCCTATCTTTTGGATGGTTTGGACAGAAGTAAGAAATAAGCACTGTTCGGGGATGCATTTGACTGTAAGAAATAGAAAACTCATCTGTAGATGGGCTTTCATACTTCTTACATAATAATTTTTGGTGGTGGGGGGGGTAGATGATGTAGCTTTCAACAAGTTAAAGGTGGCCAAAGTTAGCGATTCTCTTAAAACCACAAGGCCAGGAGTCACTATAGTCAACACTTGCCTGTGTTGATCTAATGACTTCAGGGCCAACTTCTTTGTCATTTTCCTGGCTGGAATAGAGCTGCTGTGTCTCCAGCCACCCCGTGCATGGTCAGGACAGGAAGCAGGAGGACAGGTGGGGACCCTTCTGTGAAGTCTTATCTTTTTCTCTAGGAGAAGAGCGTGTCCTCGTGGACTTACCCTAAGTCTCGTTGGCCAGGCTGTCATGTGCCCACCTTCTGGCCAGTCCCTTAAGAAGGGAGGGAGATTACTATGACCGGTGTAGACAATTGCAGCACATTCCCTGTGGCTGATATATGGGCCTAACCTTAAAATCAAGGAATCCCTGCCAACCACCTGAACACAAGTAAGAGCTTTGTTACTAGAGAAGAGAGAAGTTGTTGGGCCTTAGTCTGGCACAGCTCAGTGTCTGGCCCATGAGCTCCTGTGGATCCTAAAGTGGCTGCCCACCCAGATCGGGGGTGGGGGACTCCTGGACACTTAGTGCAGTCAGATCCTCGAACACTGACATGTGAAGCTAGAAGGGTGGCCCCGGCTCATCTTGTGGCTCTGCTGCTTCGACTGCACACTCCTATGTGGTTCTTCTCAGTTCTCACCGTAAATTAGAGGGAAAGGATTCTTCAACCAGTACACACCCCACTTGTGCCTTGGGTGGTCTCCTACCTCTTTTTTCATTCTTCCTCTCTGCCTGCAGAGCCTCTTAAGGACCAAGGGAAAAAAATAGCTAACATCTGTCAGTCTCTTTGTGTGCCAGGCATGTGCCAAGCACTTTATATTCTGTATCTCTTTTAATCCCCCTAAAAGCCCTTTGAAGGAGGTACTGTTAGTATCAGGCTTATTTTGTAGTTGGGAAACTATAGGTTGACCTTCCTAGCCTGGGGCCACCAGGACCCATGCATGTGAACTGCTCCTGTTTCCTGGTTAAAATCGACCAGCCCACCATTTCGCTCTCTCGCTTCCAGTAGGCTCCATTTCTGTGTCTGTCACTTCTATAGTATTTTCGTACTGTCCTGGAAGAGGCTACTATACACTTGTAAACTGACCAGAGTCACATAACTAGTAAGTGACGGGACCAAGGTCTGACTCCAGCATCTGCGCTCTGAGTAATTGTGTTTAGCTTATCTAATCCCTCCAAATAGAAGGTGAATAAAATGGAGATTGAAAAGGCTGATCTAAATATCTTGCATGCAGTGTTAATCCTGAAAGACACATGTGTATAATTACTAAGAGCTTTCTGAAGACATAATGCTCCAGTTTAATGCTAGTAGGAGAATATTTATAGTCTGAGGAATGCTTGTGGGGCAACTGTTTGGGGGAAAACAGGTTCTTGTGATTTCCTCCAGCAACAACCCCATTAGCTCCCAAAGAAGTGTTGATGACAGGGTGATCGTTCGTTTTCTAAATTTCTTCTTTGTCTGAAGCCCTTGAACTTACCAGAACAGTGCCTCTAGAGAGAAATAAAGATCTGAGAATCTCACGTTAGGTTGAAAACCCCGCCTCTCAGAAGTGGCATAAAATTAAACACACCTACAGTATTTGAATGTTATTGTTTGCCCTCATTTTGTTTCTTGGATATTTTTGTTGAAGCTGAAAAGCTTTTTCTGAACAGTAAGTGACCTTGACAAAAACTGGCTTTGCACCGCAGATGTTTTAAAGTTAAAGCGGTCAGATGGACATACCTGATTAATATTTTTTTCACACCCAATTCTCTGTTGTTTATTTTAACTTAAATAACTTGCTTGCATTAGCTTGTACTGGCTCTAACTGTCAGTGGAGCATTCTGTCCTGATTTTTTTTTTACGGCAGTCTTCATACAAAAGTAATTCATGGCATGGTTTGAGCCAAGTCAGTACATTGAAAACTAAAAGGACTGTTGTTTATTTAAGATTGAACCGGGGGAAGACTCCGGGGCACGGCCCTTGCAATGCCACGCAATGCAGCAATCTAAACATTCTGTCATCATCACGTATAAACATCGTTTAATGAGAACTTTTATTATGCATAAAGAATATGGAAGAAATTCTTCTTTCCTTTTCCATTTTCACAGAATCTGAAAGCACAGGAAGTTTTGCCAGATCAAATAGGTTCTTGTTTTTGCTGGCATATTGATTCAGGAATAAATGAACCTGTTTTGGGGAAGGAAATTTCTTAGCATTTCACTTTTGTTGAAAAACCATTCTTATTCTGTCCTGTTAAAGGACTGTGACAACTTTTTGTTAATGAGGGCGGTTGGGGTGGGTGGGGAGGGGAACGGGACTAGCATATCAGAGGGTGTATATTTGCCTTTTCTATCCAATTTTAAATTAGACCCTTGTTCACAGATAAGTTTTCCTTATGGAGAAAACACACCGGAGTTTCCCACATATATTTAAACAGCTTTTGTTCCATGTGCAAAGTGTGGCACGTAACTTAGAATAAAAATTTCCATTTTGCTTGCCTACGCATCTGAGTATGCAAAGACTGCTTCACTAGCTAACAGAACAAACAATAAATACCTTTGTCAAGGGTTACCTATTGGAGCTTGGCTATTAAAAGAATTGTGCTATTACTGCCAAGGGTCTGAACTGGCCTGGACGTGTTAAGCTAGCCATGAGTCATCTCAGTAATGGTGATGTACAGCCGAAATTCATAATTATATGTAAAGAGTTTTAATTTGAGGCACTTTTTGCTTCAAATGTTCTCAAATGTAATACACTGGCCTGTAACACAACCAGTATTATTAGAGAGGTGACGAAAGAGGAGAGACAATGTATATATTGTTTGACAGGAAGCTAGCCACTCAAACAGTAAAATATAGTCATGTTTTAATCAGCCACTTGGTGATCGCTGGTTTGGCCATTTACTTCTGGAGGGGAGGCTTCTGGTGATCTCTGGTACAAGAACAGAGACCAATTATACTGTCAGCATTTAAATCCCAGGCTAAAACTCCTTTATTCTCTGAAACTGTCCTAAAACTGAGTTGTGGTGATGGCTGTTCAACCCTACAAATGAGCTGAAAACCGTTGAACTGTGTATTTTATAGTTTTTATCTGTTTATCCGTTTAGGTAATCTCTGTGCCCGAGGTGGGGTTCAAACTCACAACGCTGAGATTGAGAGTCACAGGCTCTTCCCTTCTGACTGAGCCAGCCAGGTGCCTGCCAGTGAATCAAATATTTTAAATGGGTGGATTGTATGGTTTGTTCATTGCATCTTGATAAATTTGCTTACAAACCTTGCTTCATTTTCACAAAGTGCAAGTCACTACTTTTTTGTTGGGGTTCCCATCCCCCTTTTCCCTCAGATGTCTACTAATTAATTTTGCTGCCTGGCAATTCTGTACTGACTGGCATCACCTTGGAAGTTGGTAATGTGCTATTTGGAGGTGATAATGGCTGCTTGGGGCCTGTTTTTTCTCTTTATTATTTCGTAATATTTAAAACAATGTGCTTAGTCCTTTCATTTCCTCAGTTCACATTCACAGATTACTTTAAAGTCATGTTCTTTAAAATCATTACTTTAAAATCATGTGCAGTGGTTCTCAACCAGGGTGGGGCAGGGCATTTGGCAATATCTGAAGATACCTTTGATTGTCCCAGTTGGTTTGTGGGGGTGCTGTTGCATCGAGTGGGGTGTATATCAGGGATGCCGCTACACACCCTGCGATGCACAGGACAGCCTCCCACAACAAAGAACTATCTGGCCCCATATGTGCTGAGGTTGAGAAACACTACGGTAGCAAAACTAGGTGACACGCTGTGAATGTGTGCTGTTTGCCTTGTGGAAAAACTGAGGCCTAATTCTGAACTCTGTCGTGAAGTAGCTTAGTTATCCAGAAAACCAAGCTCCCCGTCCGCGTTTGACAACAGCTTTTGTATTGGGGTCACAGCTGACATTTCCATGCTCGCTGGTGAGTAAAAATGTTAATAAGCGAATGGATTGATTGTCTTCTATTAACTCAGTCATATATCTTCCTGCTTGTGGAGAAAGTAGTGACTCTTTGTTGTACCCCCACTGTTTTATTCTCCCACTTTAGATATCTCCTTACATTTGTAAATACTTTTAAAATAACTGTAATATGGGGGCACCTGGCTGGCTCAGTCGGTAGGGCATGCAACTCTTGATTTCGGGGTCATGAGTTCAAGCCCCACATTGGAGGTGGAGTTCACCAAAAAACAAAAAACAAACAACCAAAAAATAAGTGTAATATTTATCATCTCATCTTGTCCACACAATTATCCTGTGGGACAAAAAGAGTGAAAATGGTTCTTCTTTCTAGTATCAGGAAATTGAGAACCAGAGAGGTGGTGACTTTCCAAGGCCATGTTTCAGGTTATTAATAAAGTTGGCACTAGAGCCTGAGCATCCTTTCCACGGAGTCACCACAGGCAATATTAACAACCTAATAATCAAGGACCTGGACCTTGATTTCAAGACCTAAGGGTTTTTATTCATTTCTGGCTCTCTCAGCTGTGTAACCTAGGGTGAGTTAAATAACCCCTCTCAGGCTCATATTTTCTTCTTGGCCAAATGGGGACTTTTCTTACAATAGGACTTTCCTTACAGGGTTATTTTGAGGGAAGGAAGAAATAGTACATGTAGAACAACGAGTGCTTGACCCATTATAAATGTTCAATGAAAGTTTGCAGTTCTCATTGTTCTCTTGTTTCTGAATTAAGACAGAAATGCCCTTCCCATATCTGGCTGTTGAACACTGTCAAGTCAGTAATTGTTTAAAGGCCTTAGTTTTGTCAACTCTAAAGCAGAGGATTGGATTAAATTATTTGAAGTTCCCTTTCAGCCCCCAAACTCCATGATTCTTTGCTGCTCAGTGACCAAGAGAAGATGTATTTTAAAAATAAAGTAATAAGGTTTTCTGGAGGGGTTTTTCACAGGGGCTCCTGCAGAGAGACAATGCACGTCTCTTCGTTGCACTACCATCGTTCTTACAAGTAATATTTTTAGGTCATGTTCACTTATAGGACCATTTATGGACTTTATCTTCAGCTACTGTCTATCTCTTATGTACAGAAAGAAATTTAAATCAGTCATTCAAAAAAAGAAAATGAAAAGTAGCAAATAGGAAAACCTTCTCAGTGTCATGACACACATTATGGGGTAATATTTACCTCTACTTCATGTCCAACAATTTCCTTATGGGAATCCAGATGAGAGGAAGGAGCATATATTTCTATCAGACACCTTCAAAGGTGTGTTTTAGATACTCTTATGTAATTAAGTTCTATTCATAACATTTTAGAGGTTGTTTAATAGGGGCACCTGGGTGGCTCAGTGGGTTAAGCCTCTGCCTTCAGCTCAGGTCATGATCTCAGGGTCCTGGGATCAAGCCTCGCATTGGGCTCTCTACTCAGTGGGGAGCCTGCTTCCCCTTCTCCCTCTGCCTGCCTCTCTGCCGACTTGTGATCTCTCTCCTCTCTGTCAAATAAATAAATAAAATCTTTAAAAAAAAAGAAGTTGTTTAATAAAAAATAATGCCCTCTCTTACAAAATATGGATCAGATATACTGGAAAGATTATCTCTTACCTAGTGGTAGAAAAAAATGCAAAGTATGTGCATGACATATCCCTCCTCTCTTCTTCTTCTCCTTTTTTTTTTTTTTTAAAAGATTTATTTATTTGAGAGAGAGAGAGAGAGTGCACAAGCAGGAGGAGTAAGAAGCAGGCAGAGGGAGAGGGAGAAGCAGACTCCCTGCTGAGCAGGGAGCCCAATGCAGGGCTTGATCGCAGGACTCTGGATCATGACCCAGGCTAAAGGCAGATGTTTAACTGACTGAGCCACCCAGGCGCCCCTCCCTCCTCTCTTCTAAAAGCCATTTCCCTCTGTTGTGTCTACTCCAACTCCCACCGAAGCCCAGTTACTCCGTCTCCACTAGTTCTTTGCTTTCCCCTTCTATTGGGCCAGTTTTTCCCTAAAGCTCCACGATGTCAAATATCCTTTGCTGTCTCCTCCCACCTTGAACTCTTTGTAGGAGACTTGGCTCTGTGATAGTGAAACTTAAGGGCATGCTGCCCTCAGGTCTGTGCTACCTGTATTTTGTAAGAAGCCAACTAGGAGTCTGGTGTGATTGAAAGTTTTCAGACATTCTCCCCGCTTTGATCTTTATAATAGATAACATTTTTTGAGCACTTATGTCAAATTAATCCTCATAATAACAACCCTAGGAAATGGTTACATTTGGTATTCCCATCTTAGGCCTGGCGAAACTGAGATCTAGATTGATTCTATTACTTTCCCAAGGTCACACAACTAAGAAATACAAGAGTTAGGATTCAAGACAAAAAGTTTGATAGAGCCCACATTCCTATTATTCATGCTACTTCTAAAAAAAAAAAAAAAGATTTTATTTATGTATTTGAGAGAGAGCACGCAAACAGGAGGTGGGGGCAGAGAGAGAGGGGGAAGCAGGCTCCCCATTGAGCAGGCAGCCCGATGCAGGGCTTGATCCCAGGACCCTGAGATCATGACCTGAGCTGAAAGCAAACACTTAACTGACTGAGCCATCCAGGTGCCCCTCATGCTACCTCTTTAGTAATAACACTTATGGAGTCCTTACTGTGGACTGGCATTGCATTAGGTACTTTAATAAAGTTTCTCATTTAGTATTTAAAACTATCCTATATTATTAATATTAATGCTACTTAATAGTTTGCTTTTCTGTAAAATGAGGCTATGATATCATTAACTCTGTGTTTCTTCAATATGTCATCATGCATTATAACATGTTAGATTGATCTAATGGCTTGCATCTCACTCTTCAACTAGAAAGTAAGCTTGCTGAGAATGTGTCTTATTCACCATAGCGTCCCTAGTACAGAGTAAGATACCTGGCACCAATAGGTATTCATGAAAATTTGAGGAATGAATGAATACGTACCATCCTTCTTATGGCAAATGAGACAGTGCATGTGACAATACTATGCAACTTAATCGTGGCACAAATGTGATAGACGGTTAATAATAATCACCTGTTTGACTCTGCTGAAGAGAAAGTAAGATGTTCTCCTTTTCGTGGTGATGTGTGCATTTTTTTGAATCGTTGCATTTGCCTGTGTTGCCCAACCATGGGGTTGGGCATTCTCTTCTGAATAGTTCCAGGGAAAGAGAAAACCACTTTGTCTTGAAAATCTACACCCTACTTAAAAGGCATATATAATCTAATTTTTAAAAGTCTTAAGCCTCCCAATTGTAAATGCCAGGAATATTGGGTCTTTATTATAGAATAAGCATGATAAATAAAGCCCAAATATATCTGTAGAGAGCTGGAAGAGCGTCGGATGACGGGCAAGTAGACCAGAACAAAGTGTTGTTAATGATTCCCCCAGATACTGAAGAAGAGTGCAGAAGATCAATAGGTCTACAGAACACTAATTCCTCTTGAAAGTGTGAGCATCCTGGATTTTATTTATTTAAGATCAGTACAATTGAGTTATATTTTTGAGAATCTAATGGAAGAGAGTCACATCGTCTTTCAGGAAAGCAATCCCCTCA
Source organism: Procyon lotor (assembly GCA_028646535.1). Lineage (NCBI taxonomy): Eukaryota > Metazoa > Chordata > Mammalia > Carnivora > Procyonidae > Procyon > Procyon lotor. The sequence continues at coordinate 40,910,989 of CM053614.1, forward strand.
GCGGCACTGGCCCAGCTTCATCCTGTTAATCCTTTTGACCAGTGAAGTAGTTGGTATATTCTTGTAAACTTTCTGGAGGCAGTTTGTCCATTATTAGGCCTGAACTTGAACTAGTCGGGGAAAGAAAGAAACCCAACAGCTCCTCTTTCAAAATAATACAGCTGAGTCTCATTTTAATAAAACCCGAGAGCACAGGATTGCGTAGCAAGTTACAGATACTCAATACATGCTCTTTGGAATAAATGGATGGAAATTTAAATTTGTAAAAGGGATCAATAAATATGTGATCATTTACACTCCCAGAAGATGTATCTGCTCCTTGGCTCCTTTTTTTTTTTTTTTTTAATTTTATTTATTTGACAGAGAGAAACACAGCGAGAGTGGGGAACAGAAGTAGAGGGAATGGTAGCGGGAGAAGCAGGCTTCCTGCCAAGCAGGGAGACCAATGCAGGGCTCGATCCCAGGACACTGGGATCATGACCCGAGCCGAAGGCAGACGCTTAACGACTGAGCCACCCAGGGGTCCCTGCTCCTTGGCTTCTGAGTGCTGACTTTAAATATGGCTCTTTAAGCTAGCATTAAGGAATGGGAAGGCGAGATTTTTCTTTTGAAGTTACTTAGTCCTTTTTCCCATCTGCAGGGACATGGCAACCACCTCTGTGGCTTATCCCTTCCCCTACCGTATGTACAATGAAGGAGAGGGTTTCTAGTTCCTTCATTTTGATAAGTACCAATATCTAATTTTTTAAAAGCAAAAACCTGCTGGACCACCGTGATTTACAGATTTAAAATGTGCTGTAATGTATTATGACTTAGCATGCAGAGCTTTCCCTCCAACATCTGTATCCTGATTTGTAGTCTAATAACCCTTCCTGCCGCAGATGGCGTGTGCACAGTTGTTCCAAGGTGTAATACATCAACACAGCATTTCTAAACACAGAGCAATAATGTATTCAATTAAGGGAGGAAATAAAACATCGAACCGTTTCTTATAATAAATCTTTTACTAAGCTTCCCACATCACATGTTTGTGGAGGAAATAATACATGTCATTCAGACTAAGGGTTATTGTAGACTGCTGAGGGAAACATGAAATTCTGGAGGTTTCAGCAGTCCTGTGAAGCCCTGAAACATGGAAAGTGTACAAATTAGGAAAGGATGTAATATGTGACTAATGATACCTCTTGGGATACCTTTGGAACCCATATTTACTGTTATGATCACTAGATTCATTTAAGCTATAGGAGTTGAAAAGCAATACCCTAGTAAGTGAAAAACACCTCTGAGTTCATTAGATGTGGTTGTAATTTAAGCTCTAAAGGCTTTTTTCCTTGCTGTCATTCTTCGTATTTCTGGAAATGTGGTACTTGAGCTCCTAATAAAAGTGGTCTACATCATGACCATATAATCTACAGTTCCTGGAAAGCACATTTACACCTTCACATCTGTAGCTAAAGCCAGGACTAAACAGAAACTTAATTTACCCCAGATGTCACTCAAAAGAAAGTTCTGGAGAAGGCTGCTGTTTTTTAGGATTTTCTAGCCCCTGAATTGGCCTCAGGCACTGCTTTGGATATGCAACCCAGGCTCTCCAGAGGTTATGAACAACCTCTTTTCATAAACTGTGCCCCGAACAAAATTGACCGAATCCCACAAAATAAATCCCCAACCCCACCCTCCATTTGTGGAGGGAAACAATGGCTATTCTGACCTTACTTACATAGATGATACCAGGGCTTGCTGTCTTAAGCATCTTAGCAAGAAATTTTGCTCTCCTGACTTGATAAGACATCATGCTATCATGCTTTAAAGAAGCTTATGCGACAATTTCTTTGAAAAAAAAATTATATGTATATGATCTGAGCTGCTCATCACCAGAATAGCATTTGATGGATCAATATAATCAGGTAATCCATTTCTATCTAGTGATCTAATAATACTCTTCCTTCCTTTGCTTTGCATTTTCCTCACCAGTATCTCTTCCTCGGTGATGGATGAGTTGGTCTAAAGTCAGTCCTCTCCCATTCCCGGGTGATATGCCCAACTGGAGCAGCTTTATGGCTGAAAACAGATCAACACATATACCATACAGTTGCCCACAGTGTGCAGAAATCAAGTCAGACGAGACTTCAGTCCCACTCTAACCTATTTGTAGTTTTTAGCTCTACCTTTTTGATTCATGTATCTGTTGGTGGCTTGCTTAGAGTTACCTTTGTTCCGCTGAGGCCCACCAGGCACGTGTGGGGCGGCAAATCCGCCCAGTTTCCCCAGACACCCTGTTGACGTAGGTGTAGGTGAGGAGAGGCCACTGCAGGCACCTTGAGCCATATGGATGCCAGAGCTTCTTCGAGAGGAAAATCATGTGCTACTGTGTCAGGCCACATACAGAAGCCGGATTCCCTAGGCTCCGCTGGTGTAACTGCTCATAAAAATTACTATTTAATAAGGATAACCGCAGGATTTAGTAGGGAACAATGTAAAAATGGCCACGTGAAAAATAGGTTTACACCTTCATAAAGCTGCTGTTAAAGACATTGTTCATTGAATGTTTAATTATTAATCAAAGATCCATCTACCTGACAAATTCCTCTTAAAATATGTCTCCCGAAAACCTGGTGTGTATTCCTCTATTAAACATGGACTTCTATACCTATGCAAACCATTGATTTATCCTTTTTACTTTGGCTGCAAAGAGGAGAGGTAAATTCTGTGCCTAGCTATACTGATAATTTTATTCTAACTTCCTGATACAGTTTCTTCTTCCTCTGTGGTGGTCTGTGAAGCGGTATTGGGGATCTCTGAACCCCTGAATTTTTATGCAGAGGCATGTGTAGAATGTGTGTGTTTACTCATTTACATTTTTCTGTAGAAAGAATTGAAAGTTTTCACCAGATTCTTAAGAGGATGCATTATCCAGAAAAAATTAAGGACCCCGATACTATATGATGTTTTACAGTTTTGATCTCACCTTTAGCTGTTCTGTCTGTGTAACAAATATATTTCAATTATAAACAATTTAGATTTTTTTTTCTTGGAGGAAAGGGAAGGAAAAGCCAGATATCTGTAAAAATTATATGAGCATAAATACAAGAGTACATTTTGTTGTCAAGTACTCAGCCTGTTAGTAAGAATGATTTCAGAGGGCACTTTTTTGTTTGTCTGTGTTTTTCAGAAACAGTGGGCTGAAAAGAATAACACTAGATGGCATATATTTGTATGAAAATGGAATCTGGTGACTTCTCTTTTTGTTTTTCTCCTGTATTAAAGATAAACAAGCAGACAACTATTTGGGCAGGTCTGTAGAGACAGCACCCTGTGTAAATGTCTCCTAAATACTGTACGGAGATGATAATAGGCATAGAAAATTCCTTCACCAGATGGTATTGATACATATTGACCTTAGGACTGAAAAAGTCCACTGTGTTGTACATATTAATATGGGATTTTTAAGCCAACCCCACAGGAGTTAGCTTGCTAATTTGGAAATTAGATAAGTCCAATAAAATGAAAACTTGTTCAGAGAAAAAGCTTTGATGAGAAAAAAAAAATCTCAGGAGATCAAAGAGTAACACCAAACCATTGAAGGAGCGGATATATTTCCCCCTAGAACAAAATATCTTCCATCTTGATTTTTCCAAAATAATTTTTTATGAACATATTGTGAACTACACGGGACACCAACCCTGCTGCTTTGGGAGCAAAAAGACAGAGCTGACAGATGTAGTTATTTGCCAGGAACAACCATGTGAATTTATAAATATTTTACAAGTGCAGCTTTCAGAAGAGTGACTTTTACTGCCATATTAATGCAACTTGCAAATTTATAGTCTGGGCATTTGTGGGTTATGAACGTCCAGTATTCGAGGCTAATGCCAAGAACATGGTTTATGTTTGGAAATTCTTTTTTTCTCTGAATACAGACTTGTTGGCTGTTAAGGTCTGCGTTATAATTCAGCTGCACATGAGGTGCAAGGCTACATAATACATCAGTTCCCACTCCCAATGGCTGGACTCATAAATATACTCATTACAACATACTCCATGTGATAGAATGACACAGAAAGCATAAAAATATCTCCAAAGAATAGAGAATTAGTAATAGTGGAAGCAACAGTGGCGTGACTCCAAGCCTCTGGCCAGACCCAGAGTATGTGACCTAAAGTTATGATTAGGTGCCATAGAGTAAAGAAAACTGGAATCATGAGTTTGGAAGTAATATTTAGTATGTATTAGATCAACATACTCATCAGTGTTGTCAGATGCTTTGCTGGTGCACGACTGAAAAGGCATATCTTTTAGGGGACGGTGGAAGGAAGGCGTCGGAGAGGAATATGCATCACGGCAACTCTTTCCTTGTACGCTTATTTATAAGTTGCTTTCCCCACTGATTACGCCCAAGGTGAAATAGTCTTTCTGGTGTTCCAGATCTTGAGAAAGAGGAGCAGATTTCTCTGAGCTTGAGCAGACAAGGCCTGGAGTGAAATCTTAATGGGACCAGCCTTTGGCCACATGTCAAATGGTCCTCCTATCGAAGTTGCTGTGACCCAGGCAGAATCGTTGGCTATTGATGAAAGTCCGCACGATGGCCCGACCTTTCTGCCTTCCACTAAGTAGCTCTGTTATCTTGAATCCATCACTCCTCAAGCCCTCATTTCTTCTTCTGTAAAATGTTCACGTCATACCAGATGATTGCAAAATCCTTTCCAGCCTGTGATGGTTTTTTCTAATGCATGTGTGCCAAGCCACATAGATGTCAATACACAGTGTGTTGTAATCTGCAATATTAACTGTTTTTCACGTGCACACTTCTCATCTCCTAAAAACCCCAAGTGCCAGAATGCTTCACCGTTTCACACCGGTATGTGCGCCGTTTCCTGCTCTGTATTGAAACTCTACGTAACACTTAAAAGACTTAATTGGAAGTCCAACCCCAAATAATGGAGAATCTTGTGTTCTCACAAAAATTTGTAATTAGTACAGAGAGTCATGTTCTGAATTGCCAAAGCTGAAAGATAAATAAGTAAATACATAAACAAACAATCTCTGTGTATTCCAAGGCTTAATCCCACTGAGGCCCCCAACCTGATTGATCATGCGGCAGGCAGCAGACTGCCCCTTATTAGCTGACCTCACACATTTCAATGAAATGGACTACAGCCCGTGAAAAACGACACACACACCCGAATCCCATGCAGCCATTATATTAGAAAATACTCTGTTAATGGATTTTAAAGGCAGCCTTAGCCTTAAGAATAAGATCCTGTCAAGAGCAAATCCTTCTTTCATTTGCTTCTAACCTAAGGGATAGAGGTAGTCAGATGCTTGTTATGGTTACCCAGGAAAAACTCAGCTTTACAACAGATTGAATCCATTCGCCTTATCTTTTCCTCTTAGACCATAGCAATTTAAAAAAACCTGAGTGGAACGGTAGTGACCCACAGTCTGGATGGTCTCACATGGCCCTTGTTTGTTTTCCTTTTCTCCTTTTCCCTTTATCGCTATCCTGACGTGTCCTTTCTGTACTCCTACGAGGGTAAAAACCTAAAAGGAAAGCAGTAAGCTATTCCTACCTTTCGAACACAGCCACATGTTCACATGATAAATGGAGCCTGACCATACAGAATGACCAAAATGACATCCTTATTGCAAGCTCAATTTACGTAATTTTGTGTCTTCCAAATATTAAGACAAGGGTCACTCATTTTGCAAAATTAATGGCTGATATAAATTCAGAATTTAAAAAAAAGCATAAGGAAAATATTTTTTCACCCAGGGTATGGCCAACTTGTGGAATTTACTACCCTGGGAGGTCATAGATTTAGTCAGTGGATGAATTAGAAAGGGCTAGATAATTTTATGACCAGTTATAATACTGCAGTTATGAATATTAAGAAAAAGGTAATAGAATCTCATGCCTCGAGGCACAAACAGATCATTGTGAGAGCAGTTCTCTATTTCCTTATGATGCTCTGGGCAAGCGGCTGGATTCATGCTGAAGTTTTACCTTCTTTTGAAAGTATCCATTGCTGCTGTGAGCAGGATACCACCTTTAGGTCATATTGCGTTTTGTTTTGGCAATGAACATCATAAGCATCTGCTAATACACATACCAAAGAGCAATGCAATGACGAAAGAGTCATTCTTTCGTCATTCAGTGAAATTTTCATTCAGTGAAAATTTACTAAGGGCCTGCCATGAACCTGTCAGTTTTGGGGGTGTTTGGGATACAACAATGAGAAACACAGAAAAAAGTCCTTGTGTTTATGAAATTTACATTCTAGTGGGAGAGAAGTCATAAGACAAAGTGTAAGTTATATAGGACATGAGAGGTTTTTAAGTATGAAGAAGAATAAAGCCAGGAAGGGAAATAGGCAATAGTGTACAATTCCAAAAGGGTGGTCAGGAAAGGCATCACCAGAAAGTGACATTGAAACATGGAAATGCACAGGGGAAGGGTGTTCCAGACAGACGAAAAGAGCAAGTAGAAAGGTTCTGAGACCCATTGAAAGGAATCTATTCATTACATATATTCTTGATTAAGGAGAAGACTCAGGGGAATAAGATAATCGGATTAATTTTTGTTGTTTAAAATGCTACGACCTTTTTTTTTTTAATTTCTCATGATTGTGTGGGGGTTGGGAGCTCTTCTGGTCTGGACTGCGTTGGCCAAGCTGGGTGCGGTCTAGGAGAGTGCCCCTCGCAGGATGAGAGGCGGTCTTCGTCAGCTGGTGTGACAGCCGAGGACCTCTCATCACCCAGCAGGCTGGCCCAGACTCCCCTCCATGGTGGCAGAAAGACTGCAAGCAGCAACAGAGGGCAAGCCCCAATGTACTAGCACTTTCTAAGCCTCTATTCATGTCATGCTGGCAGTGTGCTATTAGCTCATGCAAAATCATATGATCAAGTTCAGATTTAAGGGGTAGAAAAATAGATTCCAGCTCTTGATGGGCTGAGTTGTAAAGTCATCTGGGAAAAGGGCTTGCGTTCAGAAATGGGAAGAATATGTGGCTCTTTTTTAAGGTTTACCAGTCTGCCTCCTGGCCACAAATCATTCACATTTCTCGTACTTGTAAAATCTTATTCATGTCACAGGACTCTTCCACCACCGCTCCGCCCCCCTAGGTTTATCCTAAAGTATCAGGATCGAAGTCCAGGATCTTATGATATACAGCTGGTCCAGATACGGATGAGGCTCTCTGGGTGGGGCTTCCTCAGGTGCAGTTTCTCTTAAAGGTATTTGGCCTCACACCCTTGTAAAATAGGGATCGGGTAACCCAATCAAGACTCCCAGGTGAAGTCCTACCTTCTTCACTTCTTGTATCCTTCATCATATGGCCAAGGACACGGGGGCTGAACTTGTGCTCTTGTACTTGGCCAGATTAACATGATTTGCTGTTTCTTTCTCAGTGGCCCTTTGAAGTGTACAACGGATGTGACTTAGAACAATTGGGGAACTATCAATTCAGGAAGAACCGTGATATTTCTGTTTATAGTTAATAAAATCTAATTTCGGAGAGCCTATTTTCCCCCCCGCCCCCAGGAACCACCAACACAAATCCCTTTCTCTTCAGCATAAAAAATGAAGTAGGACACTCTGAGGAGGATTTGGGGTCAAAACACCTATAGATTAGATCAGGGAAGGAAAAAACTGCAGTTCGAATTGGTGAAACTGACACAATTTTCATCAAAGCTTATTGTTCTGATAATTGAGAATTCAGGGGTTACTAATTAAAATGGGTAACCTCACGTAGTTTCTAATGTGCAAAGTTACCAACTTCCTGATATCCTAGAAAGACTATACCTGCTATTGTGGGTGGGCTACTTTGTTGTGGTTCTAGCTTCGATCACCAGGGAATGAAGCTCTCACCCCTACACCACTGTATATACTAAAGGTCTTAAGGAGTAATCAACAGAGGGGTGCCTGGCTGGCTCAGTTGGTGGAGCATGCAACTCATGATCTTGGAGTCATGAGTTCGAGCCCCATGTCGGGTGTAGAGATGACTTTAAAAGGGAAAAGAAAAAAAGAAAAAAGAAGTAACAGTCAGAATATAAACTTTTGCTAACACTTAAAAAAATTATCCAAAGGAATTCTGAAGGTTACCCAGGTGGATGTTGCTAGGTTCCTTCTACTCTAGAAGCAGGTAGCGTTTCTTGATTAGGGTCAGTTATTTTTCCTAAAATTGACTCTCTGGCTTCTTGTCCTTCCAAGCTCTTCACAGAGGAAGGGGATTTAGTGCCTGCTGGGCACTTTCCTCTCCTTTGGAGACAGCCTTCCACTTCAATAAAGAATAGCTCACGTTTCTAGTTGGGTTGCTTTCTCAGCTTGCTTCTTGCATTTAGAAAATTGGGGGCCTAGAGAAATCTTTTTATTTCCAATCCTTTCTGTTTTAGTCCAGGCTGGCCAGAATTAAGTAGCCCAACGTCTTAAAACCTTGTGGGCTTTCCAGGAGTCTAATTTGGGCCCACTCTATGCCCTACAGGCACATCACCCAACTCTTTCTGAGGAGGCCACTTGCATTCTTGTATCCTTCATCATATGGCCTTCATCATATGGCAGCAGGCTGCATGGCAGGCTGCTGGGATACAGATCCTGAAGATTCTAGGGACTCCCTTACACCATTCACTGGTTTAACAAGGGTCTTTCAGCCACACCCTCGATTTGGATCTTCACCCTGACGTCAGTTCTTACTTTGAGAATCTTAATGGCTAGAGAGACCAGAGTTATGAAATGGTTTTATTTTCTACACTCTCAACCCCTGGCACCTTTATAATGCCTATGGAATTTGCAGGAAAGCTACAGTTCCCTCTTTAGCTCATCTCTCTGTTTTGTACCTTATCTCATGCAATTCAAAAATCAAAATAAAACCACTCCTTTAACATTTTGCCAGGGAAGCTCATTAGCCAAATCTACCGATGCATTAGGTCAATTTCTCGTCTTCCAAATTATCATAGACATAAACATTAGCTTTGGGATCGTTTCACTATTTCACTATTATATGCACTGATTGGTCTCTGGTAACAATGTGCACACCCTTTTCCCAATTTTAGCTACCATTTATTTTTTGCCACCTTTCCAATCTCTGTCTCCCACCTGATCTCAAAGCTGCCTATTCTAAGTCACTGCACAGCAGCCCTCCAGTTCTCATACCACTTTCAGTATCAGCTCTGGCTGCACAATGCACTGTCCAAAAGCTTTGCATTAAAACAACAATAGCTATGTTTTCTTACAGTTTTGTGGCTTGGCTGGGTGTTTTCTCTCATCGAAACGGGCTTGGCTGGGGCTAAAAGGCTCTGTGTATGTCTGGTCGTGGCTCCGTGTCTGCTCGAGGGAAAGCCACGTGCCCCTCAGCATCAGGAGGCTTGCCCAGGCTCATCCATGTGATGCAAAGTCCCAGTGCATATAGGGGCGCACGTACGGGAATGGGCGGCATTTGTGGGCCCCTTTTGTAATCTATCACATTCCTTCTCCTTTTACTTCAATTTCTCTCATCTTTAGTACTGAGAGGACTTGGCTTTGTTAGCGGCTTGATCGGCTGCCTTAACAATCATTGGCTTTCCTACTGTTCTCTGATCAAGACTGAGCGAAGATTTATTAAAACCATGTCTTTGGCATCATAGTTGTTCAAAACTTCATGGAACTATGTTGCTTTGCATCTTCTTGGCAAGTTTAACTCTTCCCAGTTTCTATTTGAGAATTCCATACTCAAAAATGTTCCATTTTTATAAGGAATAAAAATATTTATTTCTAACTATTAGAGATGTAGTTGATTAAAACTATCAGACTTGGGGGGGGCGTGGTTTAGCACTGATGAGCTTTTATATGCCATTCTTTATCATTAGAGAACTAACCTTTTCCATGAAACTTACCTTGCCTTTAAGTAGACAGACACTGAATACAATTACGAATTTGTTTGAAGAATTAGATATTGCAGTGGTGGGTTATATGAAACTTATTTTTCTCCAATATTCTGTTTTCTCTACATCAGGATTAGTAGTTATAAAAAGGTGGGAGCTTATGAGAGGTCAGGTTTGGCAATGGGAAATGGAATTATATTTTGAGGAAAGCATCTACTTAAGCCTCTGCCTTCTTAAATCCATCAAAGGAATCATTTCTTTCTCTCATAAATCTGTAATGATGGCACAGTTGCTCATAATGGTTTGTAATTTCCTTTGGTCAGCAAAGAGAAAAATGAAAGAAGTAAACAAGCACATGAACCTAGTAATGTCCACCCAATATTTCTTAATAGCCCCTGAGATGGCAAACCTAAATGATCTTGCTTGCTGAAAACCATGACAATATTTGAGAGGATGAGTTTCCAGTCATAAAAGGAACACCAATAATGAGATGATTTCTTCTGCCCTGCATACCCTGAAATGTTAGCCACGATTCCCTGCAACTGGTGAGCCCTCTGTGTTCACACAGCCCTGTGAGGAATGCTCAGTGCGTGCCTGTTTTTAGTCTATTTCCTATTCTCATTGTATAAAGAGCTTATGAGCATGTTTATAAACTAAAAGCTTCAGCCAAAATTTTGACTTTGTTTCACTGAACTCTTAAAATCGTGTCTCATCTTTTTAAGATAATTTTTCTATCCTCCTCCCTTAAGACTTAAGAGTTTGTGTCAGACTAAATAAATAAACTTTACTTAAGAATGTCTGTTTTGAAGGCACCTGCGTGGCTCAGTCTCTTCAGCGTCTGCCTACAGCTCAGGTCATGATCCCAGGGTTCTGGGATCAAGCCCTGTGTGGGGAAGGGAGTCAGTGCTCAGACAGGAGTCGGGCTTCTCCTTCTTCCTCCGCCCCTCCCCCTCACTCACCCTCTCTCTCTCTCTCTCTCTCAAATAAATAAATAAAATCTTTTTTAAAAAAGTATCTGCTTTAGGCTAAGACACATTTTTATATTCATGTTATTAAGATTGATATGTAAAGCTATCAACTACCTGAAGGAATTATTTTGTGAAGTGGTTACTGGGACAACTTAATGATAAACACATTATCATCAGAGGGGTAAATGCTACTCATTTTCCACGAGCAGTTTATAGCCAGTAAGAGATTTTTTTTACCTCATGTCAGGTCCATCGATAGTACCATCATTATCTGAATGTCGGATGACTCTGCTCGGGAATATTTAAATTGCCTCCTAACCAATCTTTCTTCTGCACTCTTTAACCACCACCAAATCATTTCACTCATTGCTATCAGAGTAATTTTCCCTAAGCTGTCATTCCCTAGTTTAGAAATGTTAATGATTTCCTCATGGAATAAAGCCTAAATTCCCTACTTGGCCTTCAAGGCTGTCTATAAGCTGATAGCACATCTATTTTCCACTTTCATCTTAATACAATAATCTCCGGAAAGTTTTCACTTTAAGAAGAAACACTTTACATGAGGAAGAAAATGTCTCTTATTTTAAATAGAGACGTCAGGTTTTTAATGGGTCTGAGGATTCTTTATCATTTTAATCTGGAAAGCAAGCACTGCTTCGGGCCTACTCAGCAATTTGGATTCAACAAATATTTATTAGGATTCCTGTATGTGCCAGAAGTTCGCACATAGTGTTAACTTGTGATCTTCAAGACAAGCTTGTTGGGTATTACCACAGCCAGTATCCAGACAAGAAAGTTGAGCTCAGAAAAGGTGAAACACGATGCCCAAGGCTTCCTGACTGGTCATTGTGGAGCTGGAATTTGAATAGCATTCTCCTGAATCCAGAGCCTGTGTTCTTTTCCCTTTCCGACAGCTCTAGCAGAAAAGTTCCTCAGAGGGCTGTCTCCGTCCATCCTGGAGCCTTCCTCTAGTTTTCTTAAGCGACCTCTCCATCGGGATGAGGTGACAGCACAAGAAATGAACTTTTTAGAATTACAGCGTTCCAGAGACTTACTCTGATGTATGCTGAGTTCCGAACTGTCCTTTCTCGTTGGGTCACAAGTACATGGTGCATGATGGCAAACAGGTGTCTTCTTCTTGACACGGTGTTTTGTTCTGGGAGTTTAAAGTGTGTGTGGTGATGGAGACTGCCTTCAGTAGTGCTGAACACGAAGCACTTTACAAGGTCAGAGTTCACAGCCTTTAGTACATTCAGCGGTGTTGCCAAGGATGCCAGAAGCAGGAACGAATCACAGGCCATGTACTCAAAGATATTTCCTGGTATTATGGCTTAGTTTAAGTTAAGGGTTTCTAAGACATTTGAAAGATTTCATTATGTTTTTGGCTTCACAGGAATAGTTGAAATGGTCCTTGAAAGCTTGAGTTAATTGTAAGAGTTCCTTCTTCCTGCTACCTCCCGAGTGGTCACATCTTGGAGGATGAATGCTTTGTGAAGGGCTCCGCAAAATAGAGATGCTAATCATAGAAATATTGAGTACTTACAAGAAACATAGGCACTTTAGATGCATTGCAAAAATATTTAACTTGTTGAAGCCAAATTTCAAGTATATTTGTTTTTAGACTTCTAGACTATGGTTGGATTTGAAATCTGTGTCTCTAAGCCAAAAAAATTATTTTGATGGGAAATTCTTTTTTATTCCAAATATCCCCCCAAATGTTTCTCCTATATATTTTTGTATATACCTCTTTCAAGAACTGCAAAGGTCTGACATTTTATTCTACTTGCAAGCCAACAAGTTAGTCTGCCACAGTTTCATGGGTGTTGGCGGAAGACATGATACTCCTAGGTCAGAAACCAAGGACAGTTTATTACTCACAGCACTAGCAGTAGCCAGAGTATCAGCATCTCTGCCAGGCCCCTGAGCTCCAGCTTCCGCTGGACAATGTGAAGATGATCAAGTGACAGCTACATAAGCAGTGAGGAATATTACCAGTGAGGAACCCTGAGTCTGGGAACCCAAGTTGTTCCTAACAAGGCAGTAAGCATGTCTGCCTTGTCCTCCAAAGGGAAACATTATCTCTATCTTCCAGGGCAGAAAGTAAGCCTGCCCTTTGCTCCGACGCAAGACATTATCTGATTCTTATCATGGCTGTTTAGTACACGTACATCCTAGAAAGGAGAGTTTGGAACAAAGGCAAGTCAGTGTTTCGGCTTACAAGATGTGCATATATGTGAGAAACTCCTAGAGAATTTTCTCTCAAATCTCAATTTTTGGGGGCACCTGGCTGGCTCAGTTGGTGGAGTATGTGACCCTTGGGCTTGGGTTGTAAGCTTGAGCCCCATGTTGGGAGTGGAGAGTACTTAAAAAAATCTTTAAAGGGATGCTTGTGTGGCTCAGTCAGTTAAGCGTCTGCCTTTGGCTCGGATCATGATCCTAGGGTCCTGGGATCGAGCCCCACATCAGGATCCTTGCTCAGCGGGGAGCCTGCTTCTCCCTCTGCCTGCCACTCCCCCTGCTTGTGCTCTCTCACTCCCTCTGACAAATAAATAAAATCTTTAAAAAAATCTTTAAAAACAAAAAAAAAAATAGTCAGTTTCTGGAGTCCTAAAAAACTTCAAGACATGCTACCAGCTTGACACATTGGGTAGTAACAAAAGTTATGCACTATGATTTGAGTGGTTCTGTCCCTCAAATCAACTACATATCACTAGTTATTTTACCATTATAACTTAAATCCTTTGACTCAACCTTTAGGTCTACAGATGAGCCCTTTATCTAATTACAAATACTGCTGGAAGTAGTTCCCTTTTTTCCCTCCACTTTAGTAAATAGAGGCTGGGTTTTATGTGAATATTCATGTATGAGAATATGTGAGATGTGATCTTGGGGCACTTGGCTGGCTCAGTAAGTGGAGCATGCACCTCTTGGTCTCAGGGTTGTGAGTTCAAGCTCCTTATTGAGTATAGAGATTTTATATATTTATATATATATATATATATATATATATATATATATAATAATTTAGTTATTTTAACTAAAAATAAAATCTTAAAAAAGAGAGAGAGAGAGACATGATCTTGAAGCTTGGTTTTGCCACTGAGTACACTGGCCTTCAGTTTCTCTGTCTTTAAAATATTAAAAACTAGAAAACCATGCAGAAATGCTTTACAAATTCTGAGAGAATATGCTTACCAAACAAAAATTCTATACCTGTCTAAGCATGAGGATAAATGTGCTTTCAGATATGTGAGGTCTCAACAGAGTTACTGCTCCTGCATGCGTCCTTTTTCAAAAAAATATGGAAGGATATGCTCCATGAAAATGAGTAAGTAAAATAAGAAAGAGGAAGGCATACAATAAAAAAAGATAAGGGCGCTAACACAGGAAGGAGGCAAAGGGAATTCCCAGGATGGTGCAGAAGGAAGCCCCACAGTGGTAGCTATCAAGAAATCTAGAAAACAATTCATACAGATTGTAATGGAAGAACAGAATTTTTAGAGAAGTCTTCAGGAAACAAATTAAACTGAAGGATTACATGAGGTGTTTGACCACCTTGAGAGGATTTTCCAGTTCTAATGGAAAGTTTGAGAATGAGTTGATGATAGGTGTATAGAAAATCAGGCAATGAAAAAAGTAGAGGAAAATATAAGCTTTTAGGAAATGAAAAGTTCTATAAGAAATATACTGAATGAGCTGTAAACGATACTAATAGATTCATAATAATGTCTTCTTCAAATGATTTTTTTAAAAAAATTATTTATTTATTTGACAGAGAGAGAGAGATCACAAGCAGGCAGAGAGGCAGGCAGAGAGAGGGGAGAAGCAGGCTCCCCGCCGAGCAGAGAGCCTGATGCGGGGCTCAATCCCAGGACCCTAGGATCATGAACTGAGCCCAAGGCAGAGGCTTTAACCCACTGAGCCACCCAGGCGCCCCAATGTCATCTTCAATTATGGGTTGAGCTTCAAAGTATGCTGTAGTTACATTGGAAAGATGGAGAATGGGAAATATGTGTATGTTTTTGGGTATGTGGGGGAATGTGTTAAAAGAGGTAATTCCTCATCTCCCACAGAAGGAAGCAAATAATGTTTAAAATACAAAAATCAAGAAATAACAGTATAAGCACGTTATTTGTCAAATGAATGTAAACATCACAAGAGTGGAAAGCAGTTACCACAGGGAAACAGGCATAGCGGCTGGGAAAGCATGGTCAAGAGGACGGCTTTTGTCAAGTTTTAGTTTTTAAATGATGTGCATGTATTACTTTGATCAAAATTAAAATGAACAATGTAATGTATTCACTGGCCCATTGCCAGTGAAATGTTTAGCAGAGATTAGTTGCAATTAGAAATGGGATGGAGCCTAGCGGAATAAAGGGGCCACATACCCCAAGCAGAAGGTGATCCTATTAGGAGAGGTGAGAATTATATTTCTGCCTCTCTCAGATTTTTTTTCCAGGGCCAATCTGGGCTACATCTTTGATCTCACATCATAAACTATGTTAGGACATTAATCACATTTAAAAACTCTACTGACTTGTGCAGGACACTAAGGTCCGTATGGCCAGTGAGTAAATGCTGTCATCTCCACCCGATTGTTAATACATCCTTGCCGCAGGCCTCTTGCAGGATCGGTGGGTCCTCTGACTCACCGGAGGAATACTGCTGTGTGGCTTACTGAGTACAGGTATGGGTGGGGGATAGAGGACAGAAGGCGATGAACACTTTCTTAGGTTTCTGTAGGTCTAGAATCCAAACTAGCAGTCTCCTAAGTCGGGATGACTTCCGGCTCAGCATTCTGAGCTGCCCCGGGCAACTG
>CM053614.1:40927130-40966599 GCA_028646535.1 Procyon lotor
TTCCACCTTTCCTATGTTCCATTTATAATTTGGCCAACATTTTAGGTTTATTTTTCCTATGAGAATTATTTGTGGTACATCTAGTGTCCCATAATTTGCTTCTGGGGCACTGGCTGAGTATGTAAAGGGAAGAGTGCCACCTACTGAGTCACCAATAGTCACCTACTTCTTTAGCACCTGGATTTTCCTACAGAGCGAGAACAAGCCTGCCCCATTTTGGCAGTAATAACTAATGAGCATAAAGGTGCTATGAGGACATTTGATCTCTGAGTGAAATCAGTCTATGATGCCTCTAAGGTTTTCTCTTCAAGAAACAGGAATATGTGTTTGTAAATCAAAGGATCAAAAATTTATCTTTCTTATTATGGGTCAAATAACGTGGATGAATTATGTGATATTCAGAAAATTATTTTCCTGTATTAAGTGTATAATATCCTACTTATTCTTGTTTTCCACCATCACTTTCCGTTGAAAGTGTTTTCATCTCCAATTACTAAATAAGGCTCTTGAGAGTATGTACAGTTTTTATAGTTACTGGGTTATCACTGGGTTTCTTAAAAAAAAAAAAAAGAAATCTAAATATGTTAAAAATGAGAAAAAAATTTCTAAATGGGTTTATCTCTACATTATCAGCATTAAAGTATTACTAGAAGGATGATAGAAACAACAGCATAGGAAAAGTCTCTGGTGATTTGAAACACTTCAGTTGTCTCTCATAAATTTAAGATTAAGTGTCATATATGGGTGATAAAAGTGGCATAGGCTAGTTTTTATATACTCATTATTCACTTAGTTTGTCTTTTTCAATTAAAGCCAAGTCTTTTTCATTCCACTGAGTTTACATTTCTTTTTCAATCACATACTGAGCACATTACAATACATGCTACCTAACAGTGAATATAGTGTAAATCTCAGACTAATGTGTTATTCACTATGGCTTCTTTGAAAATGCGTGGTAAAAAGATTTTGATTATTATAAGGTGTTATTTATCAAGAGTCGTCTTTTAGAGGTGAAAGATGTTCATCTTTATTCTTCAACAGCACAGTTTTCTATCAAAATAAATCATTTAGCCTCCAAAGCCAGTTTTGAAAATTTTGTCAGATAATTGAATTGTAAGACTTGGGACTATTTTACTTATTGTACTATAAGAACATGTATCTTCCATGTTTAGAAAATCCACAGTTCAACCATAACTTATAAGAATGCTGTGTAATCAAGGGAAGACATTGATTAGAGAATCAATAACTTTTCACTTAGCCATTTTCCAACTTTGGGCATTGACTCCATTGATCTACATGTGCCCAGTTTAATTGATTTTTATGTTTTGACCAGTAGGTGTTTGGTCAGACTGTACCCCCTTCTAACAGAGAAGAAAGACTTGTTTTTTCTTTTGTTCTGATGTCAGCTTAAAGTTTGGCTAGGATTCTTAACCATATTAAGTTTGGTGATAGTACCTTAGTGAATACATAGTAAAACCTGACCCACTTCATAAAGTAGAGAAGGATGTGAAATTAAGTAAGTAAAGCCATTTGGGGGTGAGGTGTAATTGGTTTTAGACTTACGTTATTGATCTAGAGCTGAGCAAATGGTAGTGGATTCAGTCCAATTCTTGGCCCCCTCTCCTATACACTTCAGGCCATCCCAGAGGCTGAGTGTGTGTGTGTGTGTGTGTGTGTGTGTGTGTGTGCACACACATGCGCACAGGCAGGCCTTCTCAGGGTGGTATTGGGTGGTCGGGAGAGGAGGCAGAAGACATCAGGTGCTACCTTTGTGACTTATTTACAAGCTCCCAGGAAGTGCTATTCCAGGCTGCTTGCTGGTGAAGCGTGGCGAGGGCAAGTGGCCAAGCCTCAGCTTTCTTCAGGAGTTGGAACCTGTGTACTGAGCTTTGGAAGGGTGGCAGTTTATATTTTCGTTTGCAAGAATTTAGAAACTTCTAACCTTTTGTAGTTTCAAGTTTTTCACTGTCTGATCCGTATGGAAGGTGGCAGAAAGCAGTTAGCGTGTCTCTCTCTCTCTCTCTCTCTCTGTATTAGATACCTGTCCTAGCCACTTGGACTATAGGGAAAGACTTAGGAGGTAAGCCGTTTTTCTGGGGGTCCATTCCTACAGAAAAAGAAAAAAAGAGGAAATCGGAATACCATTCTGTGTTTTGGTGTGTGCCGTGTTTGCCTCTTCGGGGTTATGATGGCTTTTGAGAGGTTTCTGACTTAAACTGCTTGAGAGTGCTGAGCCAAGACATGATGTCATCTTTTAATTTTATGTTCAGACCTTAACAGTTATCTACAGAGCAGTTGTAAGTCTGATCTTCTGAGGGCCCTCTCCCCCAGATCCTCACAGTCTTTCGGAGAGATAAGGTTTATTCTTGACAGCGTTAAGGTATAAAAGGAACAAAAATCACCACCACATTTACAGTCCCTGGGATAACTTTTTCCTTGGTGATGACTCAGGGGGCAGAGGCTGATGGAGATGGAGCTAATTCTGGGGTTAAATGCCAGCCACGCTGATCCGCGGTCTGCGTGGCTGCGGGTGCGGTGGTGGTGGGGGTTAGACCTTCCGCATTGGGGCTCCCGGGAACTGTGCTTTCTCCGCTCGGGGCCGGAAGGGTCCCCAAGCTTGGATGAGTGTGTGCCTGAGTGGAGACCCCTCCCTCTAAGGAAGAGGAATTCTAACTCACCAGGCTGAGGGGCTAGGGAGGAGGCAGGCTGACCTTTTCTTGCAATCGAATTACGGCTGTTCCCCGAATTACAGGCAGTCTGGAGTCAGTGAAATCTACATATTAACCGAGGGACACGACCCCTAAAGGAAGGTAGAAGAGGGCTAACGTGCTTGCTAGTTTATCGTTTGCGGGGCTACTCAGAGCACAATAAAAAGCTTCAAATCTCGTTTCCAACCAGCCAGAGGAGCGCTGGATTCGTCCAGGACTTTTATTGCCCGCTTTTGAAATATTACCCTGGCTCTGAGCTACAAAGCCGCAGATCCAGTCCCATTTGTCTGGCGAGGGCGCTGCCCCAAACCGGTGCTCCCTGCTCGCAGCTACTATGATGGGAACCCTGGGGTTTAACACTCTAAGTGTCGAGTGTTCGAGGACCTCAGAGCCCAAGCGTCTCCCAGGAAAGCCCAGAGTAACATCTTAGCGCTCGCCCGGTCTTTGCGCTGGGCGAGCAGGGTCCCTGCTTTGCGCAGGGACGCGGCGGAAGGGTCGCCCGCGCATCCAGAGGGTGTCGGTGCCTGGGAGAGGCTGGTTTTGTTCAACTGGAAAGTGAATGGGCTTAGTGTGGATTTTAAGAAATAACCCAGATTTTAAAAACTTCAAAACCGACTGAATCTGCAGGCACCAAGAAACCAAGATTTCAGGAATCAGTTCCACTTTCAAGTTCCCAACTTATTTGTTAAAAAAGAGAAG
This sequence comes from Procyon lotor, assembly GCA_028646535.1. Classification (NCBI taxonomy): domain Eukaryota; kingdom Metazoa; phylum Chordata; class Mammalia; order Carnivora; family Procyonidae; genus Procyon; species Procyon lotor. The sequence continues at coordinate 40,930,538 of CM053614.1, forward strand.
AAACACAAGAAAACAGCAAAAACAGTTCTTAACTCTTCTTATCTCCTTAGGAAATAATTTATTAAAAAATCAGTGTTTATTAAATCTTTTTAGTTGCCTTAAACCCCCTTTCTGGGATTAGTTTAAGAATAAATACCTCAAGACCACTCTAAAACTATGTTTTCCCTTGCCAGGTCTCTGAATCTTCTCCCCTTCAGCAAACAAACAACACGATTCTTGCAGCAGCCTCACACTCTTTCAACAAGCATTTCCTCATAAAATAGCATGTGTCAGAATTTTAAAACTATTTTTTGGGACTGTTAGGAACCCCCATATAGAGCATTGCAGCTCTTTATGTTTTCTGAGCTTTTATAGAACTGAAACGACCTTTTAAAGAAATAACTCTTGGGCTGTAATTCCTTCTGTTATTGCTTCCGGAGATAGAAAATAGATCCTGTTTGTTTAAATTTGGATTGTGTAATGAAAATGTAAAATAGGCAATTAAATACTTGCGGATGAGGGAATTAAAGACAAACACTGAGTGAAAGTAACATTAAGCAGACTGTTCTCCAGTCATTGTGCCAGAGATTCTCCTAAGTATTGAGTCCGGTTGGAAGAAAGAATCAGCAGTAGACATGCTACTCCTTCCCTTAGTCCAGTTTTTAAGTAGGTGTATTGTGAGCATCTCAGAGAAGTCCGTGATCTTTGCCATTTCAGCTAATGTCTGAATGTCCACAGGTTGCTTGTTTCTCTGGGTACAAAATTTAGAGTTTAGAGGAGAGGGCTTGTGTGTGTGTGCATGCGTGCGTGTGTGTGTGTGTGTGTGTGTTTAAGTTTCATTATTCTGAACTCACTTTAGAAGTCTGGATCTAATTTGCATTGGTTGTGGATTATGTCTATATATTCGCCTCTTCAAAATATGGACAGCTCAAGTAAAGAGAAGCTGTGGCATTTTGCTTTCATTTCGTTTTGATACTTGTAACATTAGTCATTAATGGACTTCAAACCAGAAAGCTATTTAAAAAAAATTATTCCAAGATTATATTTCAATTCTTTCACTTGTCATATTGATTTAGTGAAAAGTGATCATTATACATTTATTATGAATGTATGGGATAACAGTTTAATCACCTTTGCTTATTGGGTCAAGATGCTATTGTAATCAAGAATTTAAAATCGATTACAACATTCTATCTCAAACACTAGGCTTTAAATTGTTAATTATAAGTACAGTTGAAAGACTATTATAGTGCTTTGATTTAATTACATATACTATTATCATGCTTTGATACTGTCTTTTTATCAGTGTGAGTGAGGGGACAAAGTAGTTAAATAAAAAGAAAGTAAAACATATATCTCTTCAATATGAAATATGGATGGTTTACAGTCATACCTACTTTAAAATTTTTTTATGGTATCCTTTATACTAGATATCTCAAAGTAAGATTTGAACTTCTGAATATAAAATTAATTTAAAGTTGCACAATGGTTCGTGAACAATAAGAATGGGGCTATTATAAAGTCAAACTAGTAAAGACTGTTGGAATTTTGTACTAGAAAGAACTAGAAAGTAGAATAATTTACAAGTTTACTAAATTTTAAGTGGAAATGTTATATGAAATATGTTATATGAAATCTTATTTCTTGGTTACTATATTTTTAAATAGTGGGTGAATCTGTTTTTGCCACTTCTTCCTTTATTTAAGGAAATATTTCCAGGTGGTAATACCCAGGCAGAAAGCAAGAACACACAAACCCACACAACAGACTATCTTTTTTTTTTTTTTTTTGAAGGTGGCTGGTAGAATGGATGGGGCAGGTAGGAAGGAGGAGGGTTTGATCTGGAATCTTGGCTAGAAGAAGGGATTTTTTTTTTCCCTTTAAAACATTAAATACTGCACATACCTGAAAATGGATTACACTGGGAAAAAACAGACCCTTGCCAGAGACATTAGCTTATATTGATATAATATTGTGAATGACCCGTTTATATAGGAGCTTACGAAATACTACAGAATGATTGTAACACATGCATAAAAGCTCTGTTCTTGCTTTTATATGAGAGAATTTGTTTTATGGGGCACCATAGTTTATTAAAACTTGTGAGCTTCTCTCTGGTTTAATGATGCCAAACATCCAAATAGCATTTGCTGTGCTAAGCATAAGTAGAGCATACAAATTTTATTAGCTAAGTGGTGAGCAGATTTGTCCAACTTAGTATTTGAAACGTATTTCAACTGTTATGCTTTGGATTGATAAATAACTGTAACAAATTGTACAGATATTAACACTTATGGGTAGAAACAATCATTGTCCTATTTGTCTTCACAAAAAATGATTCTTTCCTATAATTTGTATCCTGTTTCTTATATTTCATGTTTTAGATGTTGAAACATTTGTGGCAGACACGCTGAGAGGGGAAAATTTATCCAAGAAAGCAAAGGAAAAGAGAGAATCCCTTATTAAGAAGATAAAAGATGTAAAGTCTATGTAAGTCACTTACTTGCTGTTTTTTATTTCTCAGAAGCAACTTTGTAGTTAACATTTTAATAAAGAATTATCATGGAATTACCTTTCTTTATGTCCTAATTTAATTGGTGTTAAATATTTTAAAGGACAAAATATATGTCTTTAATAGTTTTTAAAAACTGACACGCTTATCACATCTTTTTTTGTGAAGGTTCTTGATTATGTATTTTTTCTAAGCATTCTAGCGTAATCTCACTGTTTATTTGATTATTTGAGGATATATTTGGTTTAAATAATAGGACAAAAGTAGGTTGAGAATTTTAATACACGTACCTCTAGATATGGAAATGAGTAAATGTGATGTATATCGTGGATATTAAAGATTTTGATTCTACCACTGTTAGGCATTTAAAAATACTTTTGTTATAAATCTATAAGGCTTTTGGAATTGTCATTTTAGAAAAGGAAGTATTTTTTTTCTCTAAATGTGTATTTATGATACAGATTTTAAAATAGGTCTGAATTATCACTGACAAATAGACCTTGTTTTGATTTGTCAACCCTTATTTAAAACATAATATTCTTTATTTTCCAGCTATCTTCAGGACTTTCAAGACAAAGGTAAATTCTCAAGTTCGTCCACCTTGAAATTTTTTATCCTTGTGGAGGTGTTCAATAGGGTAATCTAAAACATACTGAAATTTGATAGTTGGGATCAAAATTTAAATTTCCATATCATATAGTTAGACTTTCAAGATGAGAGTGCTAGCTCCCCCTGCTGAGAAAAAAATTAAAAAGCATATCCAGAATCTAGTCTGCACAATCTCCCGATGCAGAAATCTTATGTATTTAACATTCTTAGGTGTTTTAATGTTTTTTCACATTGTGGCAGAACTTTGCTAAGAAAAGTATGTACTTGCAGCTACACATGGAATAATTTTGGTAAAGCAGAGGTGAGATACTAAGCTAACACCATTTAACACAGCAGAGACGATCTCCCAGCTCTGAGGGGTTCAGGAGGTCCTGCGACTGGCTGCTCATAGGTAATGTTTTTGAAGAGTAATAGTCTTAAAACAGTATCAGTTTTTGTTTGAAAAGATGAGGAAAATCTTTTTCAAATGCTTGTTTTTATTATTGTGATTCTTTTGGTATGAATAAATGTATGCTATAGAAATCTTCAGAGAAGGGGTTGAATTTAATTTTTTCGGAGTATGTGAGAGTACCTGGAGCCTGATTGACTTCCTTTAGAGTTGGGGGTGGTTGTTTAGCCTGTGGAAAACCAAATCAAGAAGGGTATAGAAAGTTCCCGCTACTTCATGTCTTCAGTTCTAGAAGGGAAACTGGGTATGGCCCTGACTTCCAGGATGCTAATTCATAGGTCGTGACCTGGAGTCTGTGGATGCTGGGATGAGGGTCACAACATGAGGTCAGCTAACCTCTGTGGGGTTAGGATCTGGGTTTGGGGAAAAACAGTATGGCAGCTTCTAACCGGGGTTTGCAGATACCCCCCGAGGAATTCATATCTCTACCAACTGATAAGTGAGAGAGTAATGACAGTTTCCATAAACGAAGTACTTCGCCAGACAGACCTAAATCCAAACAGTTAAAGGCAGCCGTAGTTTCTTTTCGCATTAAATCATCAAGATCGTTGTGGTTGGAGGGAATGAGATTTTTTTTCATATGGAAAACTTTAACACTATTAAATAAAGAGAAGAGCAGGAAACTCTTCTTCCCCACAAATACCCACTTCTTTGTACATGACACCCAGTCCTGAACTGTGGGTTTAATCATACTGCATTTTGCTTAGTTGAATATAGAAATAGTGAATTTATGCATTCTTATGGTAACTTTTATACAGTGCACTGTTTATAGAGGAATACTAGATTTCGGGTTCTGTCTTAAAAGACATAGTGTGTTCCAGTGATAATTTAGCCAACTCTCATTGTGACTTAGTTATTTGTACATTAAAAATTTTTAAGCTAAGAAAGCGTGATAATGAAGTCATTGTATAACTGTATATGATTCCATACTTGGGTAGGAACTTTGCCTTTGATGTTCTGGTTTAGGACTTGTTCAGGTGTACAGATATTAAAATTATATCACTGAGATACAGTCTTTGTCTCTAAAGAGAGTGGAAATTTTTAGTATTTGATAGAAAGTGAAAAATGAGCCTACAATAGGAGTTCACACACCACGGAATTCAAAGATTCCACATAACCATCTTTCTCTGAATAAGTCATTTGTAGTTTAATACTCCTGTATTAACTAATCACCAAGAGTGACTGCTTAAAAGTAAGCCTTTGGATAAATTAGGTATATACCTTGGAGAAATATGAGAAGTTGAGTAATTTTATGCTATTATCCCCTCAAAGTATATTCAGCTTTATTTTAAAAAAAGAAAAAAATTATTCCTGTAGTTAGAAGTAGCAAAGTTAGTACAGACGTCATAGTTACAAAGTAATTATTCAAGATACATTTTGTTTAAAAATAGGAATTTAGTAATTATCAGATCTCTCCATTGAGTAAATTCATCTAAATATGTTTTGGTAGTGCTGCTTTTCTTTTTCTTCTTACATTTTCTCTTTGGAGTTTTGGATTGTCTTTATCCAAGTAGACCTGGGCAGATCCTTTTGGCTGTTTTCCTGCTCTTTCTCTTTTTCTCCTTCCCTCCCTCTCTCCTCCTCAGGTCAATATGGGGTCACAATGAAGTAAACAGAGGATGTTTTTCTCCTTTTTACTTTTATATTCCTGTTTCACCTATGTTATCTTTTTAAGGTGGCAGTTAAATACGATTTTAATATCATTAATGGAAGAAAAGAGGACCAGGTGATCCATTCTTAAGTAAAATGAATTAATTCAGTTATTAATTTCTAGCTAGTGAATTAATTGTCTAATGTACATGAATGTTTATCATTCTTCCTTACTCCCTCCGTATCTCCTTCCTCCCCTTACACTGTAGGTACTACCCCAGCATCCTGAGATTTAATGATGCAGAATTTATACTTTGTTGTTTTTCAGTTCTTTTTTTTTTTTTTTTTTTAAGATTTTATTTATTTGACAGAGAAACACAGCGAGAGAGGGGACACAAGCAGAGGGAATGGTAGCGGGAGAAGCAGGCTTCCCGCGGAGCAGAGAGCCCGATGCGGGGCCCGATCCCAGGACTCTGGGATCATGACCTGAGCCGAAGGCAGACGCTTAACGACTGAGCCACCCAGGCGCCCCTGTTTTTCAGTTCTTAAAACGAGTTGAACTGATACAGTTGTTGAAACACTGAGGTGCATAGATCTTAGAGAATTTTTAAAAAGTATTTCCTTTTTTTTTTGGTGAGAACAGTTTGAACTTGTAGAAACTTATTACAGTAACTCCTAGATATTGAAGCTTGTTCATTAAGTTAATTTTCTATTTGCTGTTTATATTAATTTTGAGCTGCTGTCTGAAAATTCCCCTTTTCATTTCTTTAATAAGGATTCTTGATTATATCTCCTATACTCAAGTCTAGATCTGATAAACTGTGACTTTAGAATAAATTATCAGCTGATTTTCTAAATTCCTTCATTTTACTTGTATATAAGGAAGACGTGAATCTAAGCAACTAGAACCCATCTTGTTTAGTGTGGTCCCTGTTACTTATTTGAAATTTTGCCCATTCTATCTAGAATAGAGAGCTGCTTCTTCTTCTTCTTCTTCTTTTTTTGAAGATTTTATTTCCGTATTTGAGAAAGAGTGTGTGCATGAGAGAGGGGAGGGGTAGAAGGAGAATGAGAGAGAATCTTTTCTGAAGATTTTATTTATTTATTTATAAGGGGGTGGGGGTGGGGTGGAGGCAAGGGGAGAAAGAGAATCTCAAGCACACTCCATGCTGAGCATGGAGTACAACTCAGGACTTGATCTCATGACCTTGAGATCATGACCTGAGCCAAAATCAAGAGTTGGACGCTTAACCGACTGAGCTACCCAGGTGCCTCAGAGAGAGCTCCTTATATCCTTCAAATATTGTGCATGATGAAGTAACTATCCTTAGTTTCTTATTCTTGGTTGCAATATAGCCTAATAGTATAGAGTGTACTCCTGAATTTAGGCTTCGTGCACTAAAATTATGCTTTTAAAATTATTTTAGAATAATTATAATTATTTTAGAATTTGTTACTGCCATTTGACATGGTCATAAGTCCCTTAAATGTGACCTGAAGTAATTATTTTTCTAATGAAAATATATTACTAGTTGAGTAAAGACTGTGAGTATAAGACAGAATTTCTAATATGCATTAGGTATATGATAAAAAAGTTTTACTTGTATCTTGCCCTTATATTAGTTTTTTTTACTCCAGTGTAATTTAGATATGATTAATTTCTTTATAGAATGATTAAGATAATGTAAAGATACCCATGCATGATATTTATGTCTACTGACATTCAATAAATATTATATTAATGTGTATTCTCAGATTCATCTTCATTTATCAAGAGGATTTAAATAAATCTTCATTTACAATTCAGTTTTCAAATAATTTTTGAGGAAATTATAAATTGTTGAAAGAAGGACATATTAACACGAGACAAATATTTCAAGAGAATATTTTCAGATTGTAAACTATTAGTGTCTATGGCTTAAAAATGTGACTATATTGTTTTCAGTTCCCCTTTATATGCCATAGCTAAAAAGCTCCCATTTTCTTCTTTAAAATATTTTTCCTCTAATTAAAAAAATTATGTAATCGATTTTGTCCTTGAGACTACATTGATATTGTTAAATATGCATAGATTTACTTAGCAATTTCGTTTGGCCTTATTTGTGTTATTAAGTTTATTAATGGACTAAAGTGCTTTTTAAAATTAGCTGGATTGTTAGGTAAGAAGGGATTCATTTTAGTTTGTTCTGATGGAATCCTTAAGAACACAGAAAAGTCAAAAGCTTAGATGATGTTTAATTTCGTTTCCTTTATCCTTTTTAATAGAGTGTATGTTTGGTTGAAAGTTATCCCACCTATGAAATCTGAGCAAATAACTTGAACTCCTTTCCTGCGCCCCCCACCCATCTCTGGCCTTGTACAAATGTGTTACGTATGTCTGAAATTATGGGGCCTATAGTAGACGTGTATTTCAGAGGGAAGTGCTTGAGAAATGATATCCTTACTCTAAAGCTCTACCTCATATATGCTTGCTGTTAAGCCTTCTGATTACAGATGAGTTAGGAACAGACTCTCCTTCCTTGTGGTGACCTAAATCCTTCAAAGTCTGAAGAATTAAACTACAGATTCCCTTAAGAAATGACACATTAAATGCTTAATTCTGTCAATTTAGTTGTATGTTATTACTTGAGAAATTAATTTGGAAAGCGAATGGACTAGAGAATTAGAAATTAACTTGTTTTCACTCAGGTCCTTTTTCTCCTCAAGTTTGCCTTTCATGCTCTAAAGGGGGAATGACAGTCACCTAAGTTGAAGGTGTATTATTTAGTTTAATGTTTACCCGATTGTGTTTCAGATAGGACTTGTTTGACAAAACAAGCAGTAAATTGGTTCAGTCACCTTCCGTGGTTGTGGAGATCATGACTGTTCAGCGGCTGGTGGGCTTCATCTCCAGGCATTTAGGAAAATGTTAATTGATGATGAACAATATAATAAGGATAGGATAATAGTGATTTGAACTCAACTATTATAAGCTTAAAAATGTTTATCAGAGAAATATGCTGCTGTGGTAAGATTCAGCTTTGATTTTTGCCGTGATATTTAAGTTGCCACTGAAATTACAGGAAGGGAAGTCTTGGATCATTGTCTTTTAGACTGTTAACTTTGTATCGTTAATTAAACTTTTAAAAGTTGTGGGATAAATCAAATGGTTTTCTAGGGAAACAAGAAACAGTATTAATGAGCAACAACCCCATAATTATCCTTGTGAGTACATAACAGGGACACATTCATGTCTTTTCTTCGCGCAATAACTTTTACAAAGAAGTATTTTTAAACTGATCATTAATTTTATGACCACAGAAATGAGATGCAAAATTTATGCTGTTGTCATTGGCACAGGCTCAAGGCACCACTGACATTATGTGTGATTGTAATAGAATGGCTGCCAACTAATGATTCTGTAGACATTTCATTTGAGCATGCTTTTCTTTTAGATGTCTGATTAGGCTGTAATGCTTTCAATTATGTCTGTAAATTGTATTGGATACGTTTACCTGATGCCCATTGTTGCTTTGGAGTTCAGTTTTCTATTACATAAACACAAGTTGAACGTTTACCTTTTAATTTATAGAAGTCTTCGCAGGTATAGCTGCAAATTCTCAGCCCCTGGGGAGGGGGTAAAAAAAAAAAAAAAAGCTTTGTGCTACTCAACAGCGACCCCTGTGTTCAATTAAAGGTCCTTATAATATAGCTCTTTATTGGGTTGAAAAAAAATAATTGGGAAGGAGGAAAAGGGATGGATCATCCCTGAAACAGCAGTAAAATGAAGAAGACCATTTTGAAAAATGATGTGTCATTTCAACCTAATGTGGGTTGAAAAGGGAATAACCCTATATAGATACCACAGAGATTAAAAAAAAATTTTTTTTTTTAACTTTCTTTGTTAATTCAAGGGAGCTTAAGAAAGGAGAGAAAAGGGGGGGAAGAAGCCAGTAGCAGTATTTAATTTATTTTGTTTTAGAATATAAATAATCAGATTAATTACAAAAAAACATTTGAAATGAGCTACAGTTCTTAGAATGGTAAGCTGAAGACAATTTCACTTAAATAATACAAAAAGATTTTTTTAAAAAAACACAAAATCCAGAAGTTTCTAACATGTTAGTAACCAATTTGTAAGTATTGGTTCAAATATTCTTAACTCAAATATTATTTTTAGCTTTAATAATGATCTTTTTGCTGTGCATACATATAGAAATATAGACTGGTGTGTGCATGTGTGTATGTCTATATACATGGATACACACATGAAAACACATAATGGATATTATCAAAAGATGACAAATCCTGATTTTCAAAACTTTTTAACTTTTAATTTTTTTCTCTGCATTTCCACATGGAGCTTAATAGATTTAAACCTGAGCATCTGAATCTTTTTCAAAATCATTTCCCTGTGTTGGTTGGTTTTACTCTTTATTTTTATATTCATGATAGTATAATATGTTAAGTGCCAAGTTAGGGCGATATATTTGAGGTATCCTGATACTTTTTTTTTCACAGCAAGATTTATAGTTCACTATATGAAATATCCTTAGCAAATCCATACCATAGCAATTCTTATTTTTTTTTATTGAGAATATGAGGATACTTCAGCAACTAAGAGCAAATGAGAATTTTGTGGTCTTTACTACTATATATTCCATGAGCTGTCATTCCATGTCCGAACATATTTTTAGTAGCACTTAATGAGCTTCTCTCTTACCTCATATTTGATATCAGAGCACTCTGCTTTCCATAAGAGAAATATTGTAAGGGATCACTGAATGTTCCAAAACTATTTAAGTATTTTGAACATTTTAGTTTTCTTCTCCTCTTCCTCCCTGCCTGTTCTTCCTCCTCTTCCTCCTTCTTCTTCAAGATTTTATTTATTTGAGAGAAAGAGCGAGCAAGGGAGAGCACGAGTGGGGCGAGGGGCAGCGGGAGAGGGAGATGCATTCTCCCCACTCAGCAAGGAGCCCAATGCGATGTGGGGCTCGATCCCAGGACCCTGGGATCATGACCTGAGCCAAAGGCAGATGCTTAATGACTGAACCATCCAGGCTTCCTACTTTGAACATTGCAAAAGAAAAAGAAATTAAGATCTAAAGAATGAATAGTGATTACATGTATTCCTTGGAATTTTATTTGAGGAGGAAACATCCCCATATGGTGTACCCGGCTGTAGAATCGCCAAGAGAGTCATCTGTGCTCTGCTCTTACTGCCTTGATGGGAGATAGCCCTGTCTTTTTCAGGATAAGGATGATGGATGCCAACGAAATGCCAAAATTATAAAGAAATAGAGATGAATATTGATTTTTCTTTATTACTTTGACAGTGTTTTGAAAGGGGCTTTTGCTCTTTCAAAATATGGTAAAAAATAGGGTGCGACCCATTAAATGAATGTCAGAGGATACAGATTTTTTTGGGGGAGACTGATAGATAGCTTTAATCTGGGTCTGCTCAGCAACCATGGTCTTAAAGTAATAGTGTAGGTTCTCTTGGATTCCCATGGAGGTTTTCATGCTGCTTTTTGGGTACTCCCCGAGGTAGCTGGTTTTCTCTTGAATTAACACATCATTGATACAGTGTTAAGCATACTTCTTTTTGAATTTTATTGAATTTTCTTTGGATGTGGTTGAATATGGTTGAAAAATGAGTGCTTATATGTGACCAAGCTAGCAGATATCTGATGCACTCTTTTAAAAAAAATTATTCTAAAAGAGTATGTGGAAAAACCCAAACCACAGTAAGATTTTATTGTGGGGATTAAATGACTTCAAACCAAGCAAGCAACAAATCTAGGATTTGGAAAGCATGTAAAAACTGTCTGGAACATTAAAAAAATGGTAACATATTACTGAATGAAAATTGAAGGTGTCAAGTTGTAAATCACTTTGTTTGAACTTAAAAGGGTTATATGAGGTTTAAAGTAGTTTTTCCCATGAAGGATTCCTGCTCTTGAAAATGCAGCTGAGTATTTTAATCTACTCTAACGTAACCCTGTGATATTTCATGAAAACATAAAATGTGCATATGGCTTTGAATTATCAATTTCTCATCATAATTTTTCAAATTATTGAGTAGGTAAATGGAATTAACTTGAGTTACTTTCTCTAGTGTGCTTTCCTTTTTTGTTTTTTTTCGTTATCATTATTTTGGTTCTGTTTCTTTTTTTGTTTGTTTTGGATACACACTCTATTTTACCCTGCTTCTACTTTTTTTGTATTCATCTTTGTGCAGACCATCATAATTTTGAACTTGTACCCTTTTGTATCAGAAATAAGCAGTTGTCCACTGACTTCCAGAAACTCTTTATTTAAGTTACAGTAGATATACGTTAAAATAGGACCTGTTTTTACTCTGTTCTTCCATGACAGTGACTAAGTTTAAGAGTGAAATTTACGTCTCTTGACAAAGTAACATTTTTTTTTTAAAGATGGCTGATCTATAAAAGGCTTTTCTCGATTCTTCTATAGGTGACGCAGAAGATGGGGAAGAATATGATGACCCTTTTGCTGGACCTCCAGACACTGTGTCCCTAGCCTCAGAAAGATATGATAAAGATGATGAAGCCCACTCTGAAGGTATGTGATGGTTTGCCATCAAATATACTTCTAGATGTTCCAACATGAGACAATGCAGTGCGTAGGGATGGTGGTCTTGTCAGAAAGCAGGAAATGCAGAGGCTTCAGTTAACTTACCTTTACCAGAACCTTTTAAGGAACAGAAGAGCTCTCTCTAGTGGTTTTCTTAAGTATGTAGTTCCTTCTTTTCCTATGAAATTTTCTTGACTAGAATTTTTAAGAGAGTGTTTACATCACGATATGAATATTATCAGCGAGTTTGTTGGTTAATTTAATATTATCAGATTCTTGCTTAATTTTATTGTGCTGTTGAATGGCTTCTTGTATTATTTATTTTATAAATAATGAAAAAGATTTTTGATCTCTTTTTTTGAAAACTTCATATAAAATGAGTTCATAAAATATTAAATTAATTATTCTTACATTGCCTTCTCACATTAAGACAGGCTTTCATCAAAGGCTTCTTTTAATACACATTCTCATTTTCCTGATTTTCACCTAAAGATAACCCACATTATGCAGTAGTATTATTTTTTATAATGTTTTGTATTAATTGAATGAGTAGTAAAGCTGATTGTTTATCTCTTTGTAATTTGTAAAAACTTGCCCAACTTATGAAACTTGGGTTTAGTGTAGCACGTGGTTTCTCTGTTACAGCCAGTTGAGTGCATCTGCATCCTAGAGACCTTATAAGGGTGATTGATATATGGTTATAAATTAAGAATGTGTATCGATAAATTAGCCATGCATATTAATTCGTGGCACTCAAAGTTTCACGGAGACACCGAAATGAATAATGCCTTCTGCCACTGTGTGATGATCAAACTGTGCAGTTCCATCTCTAAATACAATTGCTGAATGAAAATATGCTTCCTGCAACAGAGCACTCCACATTTTATGTTATCCAGATTATTCCCTTTGGAAACATAAATTGCTTTTATGAGGTATAAAATTATGTCTATTGCAGAACAGGGATAAGTCAAGTACATGCATAAGTGATAAACATTCTAACCACTGATTCAGAACAACACGATCTTTTTTTTTATATTCAGAACTTTGTACAATGTGTAGCAATAATAATCATATCCATTTTATGTTGAATTTTATATTTTGGCAAACATTTAATTTCTATTTTTAAAGGAAGAGATTTCTTTCTCTCATATTCCCTGTTTTTTAAAAAAGATGCACATTTCCCGTCAGTCACACTTCTTGTCTGAAACAGAGCATTACCCTTTCTAACCTGGTCTTCAAAAGCATTTCTACTGGAAATGTTTTATAATTGATGAAATAATAATTTCAGGCAGAACAGCAAATTATTATTTGAGTCGAACTGTTTTTCAGACACATGACAATGACTTGTTTTGCTCCTCTGTTGAGTTGGTAGATAGAAATGGGTATGTGGGTATATATATACATATACAGAGACAGAATTTTTATACTCAAGAGAATATACAGGCACACACACAAAATGTACATAGAGTATATATACTTAGAATTTAAAAAAAAATAGCATAAATCATTTGAAGTACAAGGGAGCATTATGTACATTCTTTAAAAAATTGTAACCTAAGAACTCCCAACAATTAAATATCTATGAGACTCAGTGTTTTGTTAGAAAAAGTGAATTGTTATTAAATTATAATGCATTTACATAGTTACGATATTTTCTTTATTATGAGTAAATAACCTATCATGTTTGTTTGCATAACCAAATATATAGGAAATGCATTAATAGCATGAAAAAGATTTATTGTTAAAAGATTACATTATCAGTATTTGAATATTATTTAATAACATATTTATGTATAGCATTTAGTTCTTTTGTTAAATATAGGTGCATTTTCATTAGTGGTGGTGTAAGCAATTCTTAAGCAGATTGAAAATTTAACTTTTAGTATTACTCATTTTGGGTATGTAAAAATACCATATATGATAGTTTTATATTTTCTTCTAAGAATATTATAAATCAATTTTGAAACTACCACTTGGATTTTTAATTTCCACACTGAAATGTCATCTAGTCATATCAGTCTCTCTCTGATAGTCCTTCAGCTTAGATTTGGTATGTGTTTTCTTTCCCTTGCCAAATAAATTTTCCTTCATTACGTGACCTCAGTCTAATGATATATTAATTATAAAAAGATAATGCATTTAACAATAAATATAACTAAATTAACTCAGGTCACCAAAAGGCCTTTTGTCAAATCAGATTGTTGTTTTGTCCTTTTGACTTTTACCTTATGGTAGGCACTAACAAAGTATCTGAACTTTGATGGATTATAAACTCTAAACATGATATGTATTTTTCATAATGCTAATGTAATTTTCAAGGTACTGAAAAGGTCAAACCTGCACATCTTTGTGTGCATTCTAAGTCTGTCTTTTTTTAATATTTCTTTTTCTCTGTTCCTCTGGTTCAAAAGTTCACTCAGTTCCCAAATGGCTACCTAATTTTCCAGTTATTCCCTCAAGCCATATGTGTTTTGGTTTCTTTATGGTTTATTAGGTACTGTAGGAAAGTAGCATAAGTTATATCTTCTAATGAAATTCAAGCACACTTCAGTGATGCTTCGACTTGATTGCTGGTAGCAATTAAATCACAGCCAAGGAGAATAATGCATAATCTCACAAGGTCCAGACACCCTATAGAAATTGAAAGGGAATGAAAACAGAAAACAAAAACAAAGTCTTCAAACCCTGCCAGACACACTGTTTCCAGCCTGCCTTTTTTTTTTTTTTTTTTTTATTGGCCAACTGCCTGATTGATAGCAAAATCATAACTTGCCGCATGCTAACAGGCAGAGTTCACTTGTAGGTTATTGTGAGCTGATAAAGGGTTAGATGGAGTTTTGATTTTCGCATTGGACCTTGGTACATCAGATTAATGGAATTTCAATGAGAGACTAGAGTAGCCACAGCTTTGTCAGAGAAACAGATGGAGATTCTATAGTCATGTCTACTCATTAATACTAGTTGCCTGAAAGGTGTGCTGCTTCTCTTTACAAAAGAGTTGATATAATTGATTTTTGAGTGGTGCATCGACAAAAAGTACCTTATTGATGACTAGAATTGTAACATGGGTGGTGACAGATTTTTGTATAGCTTGTAGCGTAAAAAATATTGCACTTTGTAATTTTTTCTTCTCTCTCTTTGGAAGCCCTTTTTATTTTCTGAAGGGAAACACATTTTAAGACAATAGCAAAAAAAAGAGAGAGTGACATGCTAAATTCACTTTTAAGGAAAACAGTAAGAATTTTATTTATGCATGATTGCATGACTGCTGTTAGTTTCATTTTGGTGTGGGAATATTTATAAAAGACCACACTTACTAGAAATTTCATTTTATTAACGTTGTGCCTTATTTTTTTCTGGAAAATTTAAATGAAATCATGATGGTTTCCAAACTAGATCGCTGTTAGAAGTTTTACTGTATCGTGTGGCTTGACATATGGAAGTGTTAATATAAATGGCACTTGTCAGTAATCAGATAAAATTAGAGAAAATGAAAGTCAAAACCTTAAAGAAGAATATCCCTTATTGTACATACGTTAGAATGCTTCCTTGGGCACTAAGGTGGGAGATGTAGGGTAGCCTTTAGACACTATATAATGACTTGGGTTTCCATTTTTCTATTCTGAAATCATTTTTTATTCCTTTTCATCCTTTGTGAAAGAAGGCTTCTAACCACGTAGCATTGTGGGCAGTCCCTGAGGTAAGGGAATGGATTCGATGAGTTAGAAGACATATATCGGCTCTACCCATCGATGATAGGTCGAAGGATCCCAGTGGACATTTGTTACAAATCTGATTCAGTCCTAAACCATAATCACTTTGTGGATAAGAATCTAGAACCTCTAGGGTGTGAACACAGGAAGGCTAAAATGAAGCTGAAGATATAATACACTCATTTATTGTCCTGGTATCTTCTGAACTAAAAATTCCCAAGTATAGGTTCCTGAAGACTGTAGGCATTGCAAGGATGTAGGTTTATATGAAAAAATCTTGGTTTAGAAATGGAACTATTTTTTTTTAAAGCTAGAGGATTAAGGAAAAGGGCTAAGCTGTCTTGATCATAATTTGTAAGAATAAGTAACGATTTTTTTTTCTTTTTCGGTGTACTTTAAGAAAGTCTAGAATATGAAAATTTAGATTCATTAAACATACAGATCACTTATTTCAGAGGATTGCTTTAAAAAAGATGATCTCTGGGATGCCTATAAATAATGAGCTCTTGTAATGCTTCTAAAACAAGCTTAGATATAAAAAGCAAGCTTAGATATAAATCCATTGATGTGCACACACATACATTTAATGTGTAAATTTCTACACATTGCACACCAAACTTTTGAGGAAGATATCTTTGTGTAAAATTAGATTTAGCACTCATCTGTTCTTGTAAAAGCCACACAATAGATGCTTTACTTTTCTCTGGATTCCTGTAGAATATGACAAAGTGTTTAAAACCTGGGGGAAAAAAGGTTCCTTCAATAACTTACCATTTAGGGTAAGGGTTTTTCTACCATAGTGTCATGTGATTTTTGATACTTAAACTCATATTTTTAAATTTTATTCTGAGAATTTAGACTAGTTTGAAATTTGCACATATCTTTGTGTTTATGACATATTAGTGTTGTACTTGAGGAATTTTTTTTTTTTTTACTTTTTGTTATTTCAATATACCAGTTGCTACCTTGTTTGTATTATAGCAACATAAGAAAGGTGATTACTTTAGTCCTTCTGTAATGTGTATAGCAAGTTTCAAGTATTTTGGTAGAAGTGTGGGGTTATAATCAGGGGTAATAATAAAAAGACGAAAACATTTTTAACATTCAAGATAATATACTGTGTGATTGGAAATATAAAGTACACTGATGTGAAATATTTTCATCATACGAAGGTATGAGTAAATAAAAACAGATAATTATTGAGAATCACCTAAGTTTTATGGCATTGAATGGGAAAATAGAACAGTGGGGGCCAATAAGACTATGACAAGGTGGACTAGATAAGAAAGATCAGAAAGTTAATAATACTCAGCATTATGCAGAATAATGCATCTTTAATACAGTAAATGAGCAATTGTTTACACAGTCCACGAGGAAGGGTGCCAGATACCCTGACAGAGCAATGGGGAATTCAAAGATGACTAAAACAAAGTTCCTGTTTTCAAGAGACATGTAATCTAGATGGAAAGAGAAGATGATCACCTAAAATAAGGTGGTAATTAGCAATCTAAGTTTCTAGTAAGGCAGATTCCAAAAATAGTAACTAATATGTGTTACACTGTTCGGCTGATTTGAAGTGTACGTAGGCAAAAAAGGGGGCTTTGTTGGTTTTCCTCTCTAATCTATTGGCTGAGTCTGTCGTAGCTTTTCACATTATATTGAACTAACCAAAGCATAAACTTTATGCCTATTTTCTGAGCGGTTTTGGAAGCGGGGGCAGGGGGATTATTTAAGTGAGTTTTACATGGTTTCTGAAGTTTTCTAGAGAGAGTGGGAAAAGGTACTGAAAAGGACATTTGGAGCAGAAGTCCAAAAATCAGATTTTTGTCAGGAACTGTGTGTTTAAAAGGGCAGTGCCTTAACCCAGGGGAGTTTGGGCCCCACTCACAGACCTTCAGGCGTCAGCACTGGACCGGTGATAAAGTTGTTTTTGGCTCTCGCAGAGCACTGTATCTCATAAGACTTAGGCATGCAACTGGCTTTTCTTCCTTGCTGTCTTTTGAGTTTGGAGAAGTTGCAATATATGGCTTCCTGTTTTCACTTGTTTCCTCTGTTTGTAACCTGAGCTAAAGGGTGTATTTAGAGTTTAGAAATCGAAAAGCAAAGGTTCTTCAAGACAGTGGACTGACAAGAGTACCGACTGGCTTAGTTGGTAGAGCATATGACTCTTGATCTTGGGGTTCTAAGTCTGAGTCCCACAGTGGATGTAGAGAGCACCAAAAATTAAAATCTTAAAAAAAAAAGAAAAAAAGAATGGACTGATCAATTTGATTTCAGAGGAAGGCATGCCAACCTGCACAGGATTCTAAAGGATTCTACCTCGTCCTTCCTTAGAGGTGGCTGTGCTGGTGGTCGGGATAGCATCTTCAAGGAAGGAATACATTAATATTTATTGAGAAATTAGTCAGGCTCTGAACTAGATTCTTCTATGCATATATCTTCCTTTAATGGGCTCAGAAAGGCCCCGTGCGGGAGACATTTTCCCTATTTTGTTCTGGAAACAGAGACTCAGTGAGGTTTCAGTCTCTTGACCAGAACATCCAACTCTTAATGAGTAAACTTCAATTTCTTTGGTCCCTCTGTGCCATGCTGCTTAAAGAATTAGACTAGTTTTTTCTTCTGATTGCAAGAGACATGCATATGGTTGAAAAAGAACAGAAGGATATTTAATAAAAGTAAAAGCCTTCTTGTTTTCCCCACCCTAACCTGTCTGCTCCCCAAGTAGCCACTTGTTACAGTGTCTTCTGTAGTTACCATAATAACATTGGATACTGTGCTTCTATAGAATACTATAGAAATATACTAATTTGATCAACCTTAAGCAGTATCTGTTGACTCCCTTCATGATGGACGAGTCTTCAGACCTCCTCTCCCACTTCTGCCTCCTGGTTTTTAATTTTATTTTGAGTTTTTATTGTGTTTGGTTTTGACTCAAATAATGTTCTTATTTGTAAAAGGTTTGTGCCGATCTCTGACAGTACCTATTGACTCTTTGTTATAACATATGACGAAATTTGGGCCCCGAACCTTTCTTCCCTCTCTCTTCTCCCTCTTCAATTCCAGTTTTCATAATTGAATTATTTTTGCATTGTTAAAGTCTGTAACATTAATATTTGATTCTCTATGTTGATTGTGCTTTGTTTAGGAGTTAGGTTTTAAACATTGGTCCTTTTCCTTCCTGCTAATGGTTTTCCTCAAATGTCTGGAAGCCTTGGTTATTGCTTCACGTTTCTGAGTGAAGGATCCAGTCAAATAGTTTAGGTAGCTTGTGGGGGGTGTCTTTGCTTTTGCATGTCTATTATGCTAATAATATCAAGAAGCTGTTTTGTCCTAAAGCATTTTCATAATTGACATGCTGAAATCATTCCTTAGGGAAGAAGTATGCTCTCTGGCTACATGTCAAAGGTAGTTCAGAAAGTGTCAGTCAAATCTTAGATATTCACTTACAGTGAATGCTAGCTTTCTAGAAGCACCTAGATACTGTAAGCAGTGGAAAGGAGCTGTCCCTTTCCCTAAATAATTGTAGTTTTATTGTGGGTACAAAATATACATATCTAGTATTTGGAAACTCTATCAACTTTGTTCAAATACAGAAATGTGTGGCAGAGACACCAAATACCCTAGGAGGTCAGAAAAGGAAGAAGCCATTGCGGACTAGTCTCCATGAATGTTTTATGGAAAAAACTGGAATTTGAATCAGAACTTAGCAAGGGGAAGTAAAGTTTTAATTGGTAAAGAATGTGGGGGAGAATGCTTTTCAGATAAGCTGAGAAAGTGGAGACAATAGGAAACGCGGCTGAAAATTCATGTCCTTTGAGGAGCTGTGCGAAGACCAACAATGCTTAGAGGGAGTGAAGAGGATTGGGAGACGGGGCTGGACGAAGGTCACACGTGACAAGCATTGGTTTTCGCCTCATGTCCTAATTTGGCCACTAAATGAGTTACTCTGGCTAAGGCCGTATCTTTGTGAATTTGTTTCTATTTCTTCACAGAGAATTCCATTATTTTAGGCAAGGGAGAATTAATTACTGAGGACCTTAAATGGCGTCATGAGGAGCTGAATTGATAAGCAAAGTGAATTTTTAAATTTTTAAACTTTTTGAGCAATGGAATGTTAACAATGGACGGTATTTTAGAAGCATTTAGCTAGTTGTGGGCTATAGGTGGATTGAAGGGGATGAAAACCTGTAATCTGTGAAGTAAGAGACTCTTCCATTAAGCTAGATGTGAATTGAACAGAGATTAGACGAGGATAGTGAAACTGGAGAGGAGAAGATACATCTGAGGGAGAACGGACAGGACACGGTAAGTGGATATGTGTAGAGTTTTAAAAAGAGAGATGCCAAAGATAATTACAAAATCCTAAATTGAATGACTGGAGGAATCGACTGAGAAGAGCAGGTTGGGAGGAAGTTGCAAATGTTGATGAGTTTGGGTCTGATCATTTGAGTTTGAGGTAACAGTGGACATCCCGTCTGCATGGTAATTATCCAGATATATGGGGATAGAGCTTAAGTGAGCCTTCTCTTGCCCTTCTCTTTCCAATTTCATTCTTTTGGGGGGCAGATATGGGATGAGATATAACCCAGTCATCCTAAAAATGCAGCACAGGGGTTGAGAACAGCTTCTGTGATCATACTGTCTGGGTTAAAATACTGGCCTCATTATTCATCTCTGTGACCTCCAGCAAAGTTGTTTGACCTATTTGAGTTTCCTCGTCTAAGAAACTGTGGATAGTAACCACCCATGTCCTATGGCTGTTAGGAGGATTAAGTAGGATGAACCTACACAGAGCTCAGAGGCTTCCTGGCCCCATAGTAAGGACATGTAAAATGCAAGATATCATAGCTGGCCAGCCTATTTATCTAAGGATTGCCTCGGATAAGTGTTTCTTTCTCTGTGTGACACAGCTCTGTGCCCGAGGTGTTGTCTGTCTTTTGTACAGTTTCACTCATACATTTTACCGGATTTTGTAGGATTTGCATTTGGAAGTTTTAGTGGTTCATAGTAGATGATCATTTTTCGAATTGAGTACTCTGTGTTGAAAACAGCTACTAGTTCAGTTTTCTATCATAAATGGATCATGCCTTTGCTAGGAACCATTCTACCTCTCTGCGCCTCAACCTTTCTCCATTGAGTAGGTAATGAGAATATGAGATTAAAGAAATATTACACTTAGGAAAATTTTGTAGAGCAGCATCCAGAGCCCATGGAAGGAGTCACTCATTTTATACATGAACTCAATAGTCAGTGACTAAAAAACTTGCAAACCCTTAAGAATATTTTAATGAATTTGAACTATTTTGGAAGATTCATAAAGCTATACCCAGAAAAAAACAGTGGGGGAAAAAGTGGCCTGAAATTATTAGGAAACAAGGGTGCCAATCAGTGTCTCATTATTCTCATTTCAGAGTCAGGTGGGATACCGTTAAAGACCGTACCATGTCCAAATAGAAAGAGTAGTACACACAACTCAGATATAAGGCTGGAAAGTCATTAAGAACAAATAAACGCTCTGTTAATAAAGAGACACAGAGTGGATTAAGGCAAAAATTATTTTTTTTTAATTTTTAGAAAGATTAAACATGGAATACAGTCTTCGTATCTGCTTATCAAAGCATTTTTTTCAAAACCGAGAGTGGGTATCAGGGTCCTTGCTCCGGTACTTCAGGGAAAATGGGATACAAATGCTGTGGATTTAAAAATAATATAGATACTGGGGCACCTGGGTGGTTCAGTCGATTAAGTGTCTTCCTTCAGCTCAGGTCATGATCTCAGGGTCCTGGGATGGAGCCCCGTGTCAGGCTCCCTGCTCAGTGGGGAGCCTGCTTCCCCCTCTCCCTCTGCTGCTCCCCCTGCCTGTGCTCCCTCACTCTCTCTGCCAAAAAAAAATAGATGAAATCCTTAAAAAAATAATATAGATACTATTAAAGAAAATGTCTCTGTAAGGAAGGTATAAGAATCAACTTGAGTAAATTATTTTTTGAGGGGCTTTTTGCCTACATATGAGGAGTACCTTGCAATACAGAGTTGCAGGTGCGGTTGAATCAATTCCTTTATAAATCCTCCTAAAATTAGGGCTTTTGAGAAGATATATGGTTATTAAGTTAAAAGGGATGACTGATTTTATGGAGTCCATCAGCGGTTTGGGGATAGAATCTAGGAACCTTAAAGTATTCTGTTTTTTAAAAAGTAGTATTATCGAGCTATAATTAACATAACCATAGAATGTACCCATTAAAGTATGTAATTAAGTAGGTTTTTTTAAAAATAGATTTTATTTATTTATTGGACAGAGAGAGAGATCACAAGTAGGCAGAGAGGCAGGCAGAGAAAGGGGGAGGCAGGCTCCCCGCTGAGCAGAGAGCCTGATGCGGGGCTCGATCCCAGGACCCTGAGATCAGGACCTGAGCCGAAGGCAGAGGTTTTAACCCACTGAGCCATCCAGGCGCCCCTACAATTCAGTAGTTTTAAATAAGCTCACAGAGCTGTGCAAGCATCACTCCAATCGGTTTTAGAACATTTTCATTGTCACAAAAAAGAAACCCTATTATCTAAGCAAATACTCCCCATTTATCCCTTCTTCCCCAGCTCCCCATGGGCCTAAGCAACCATGAATTTACTTTCTATATATGTAGATTTGCCCAATTTGGACATTTTATTTAAATGGAACCACAAAATATGTGGCCTTCTGTGTCTGGCTTCTTTTACTTAGTATAATGTTTTTGAAGTTCGTCTGTATGATAGTGTACATCAATGCTTCACTCCTTTTTATAGCCCGATAATACTTCAGTGGTATGGATATACCATATTTCTTTTGTCCATTCATCAGTTGATAGAGTTTTGAGTTTCTCTTTTTGGGCTCTTATTAATCTGCTGTGAACATGCGTGTTAAGTTTTTATGTGAACGAATATGTTTTCATTTCTCCTGGGTATATACTTAGGAGTGGAATTGCTAGGTCCTATGGCCCCAGAAAGTTTCACTTTTTGAGGTATTGTCAAAGTGTTTGCCAAAGTGTTATACCATCTCGTGTGTCTACAAGCAATGTGAGAAGGTTTCCATTTCTCTCCATACTCTTCAACACTTATTATCTGTCTTTGCTTTAGTCATCCTAGTAGGTATTAGGTGATGTCTCATTCTCGTTTTGATTCGCATTTCTCTAATGACTAATGATGTTGATCATCTTTTCATGTATGTATTGGCCATTTACATATCTTCTTCAGAGAATGCCTACTCAAAACCTTGTCTCATTTTCCAATTAGGCTGTCCTTTTAAGTTCTAGGAGTTCTTTATATATTCTAGCTACTAGTCTCTCTCTCTCTTTTTTTTTTTTAAGATTTTATTTATTTGACAGAAAGAAACACAGCTAGAGAGGGAACACAAGCAGAGGGAATGGTAGTGGGAGAAGCAGGCTTCCTGCTGCGCAGAGAGCCCGATGTGGGGCTTGATCCCAGGACCCTGGGATCATGACCTGAGCCGAAGGCAGACAGACGCTTAACGACTGAGCCACCCAGGCGCCCCTACTAGTCTCTTATTAGATATATGATTTGTGAATATTTTCTCCAGTTCTATGGGTTGTCAGTTTCACTTTCTGGATGGTATCCTTTGAAGCACAAGTTTTTAACGTTGATGAAGTCTAATGTGTCTATTTTTTCTTTTGTTGCCTGTGCTTTTGCTGTCGTGTTTAAGAAGTCTTTACCTAACTAAAGATTCTTGAAGTGTTCTTAACTCAAAGCTAAATTGTTTTTTAAAATAGTGAGTTCTTCTGCTCTAAAGAGTTATGAGATTTAATATACTAGTTAAAATGGGGACATATTCTAGCTCACCTTTTATGTTATTGTTGCTCAATGCATATTTTAAAAATTGTGCAAATAGCAAAAAGTAATTTTCTTGCTCTACCTTTTCAGCTCAGTGAACTCTTGAATTCTGCAGCCTTTAGCATCCTTTAAAAAAAGAATTCTTGCTTTGTGTTGTTGCGTATAATATCACTCCCTCATTTTTAGCAATATGTATTTGTTGTAGCACAGATAGAAATGTATAATCACACGGACCTTCTTTCATGTCACTTTCATTTCACTTTAACACATCGTTTCAGAGAACATGGAATCAAAGTAGATATTTTGTTCATTTACTGGCCTTTTGTTAATTTTCTAGGGTTTTCAATGTGTAGTTATAGGGGCAGGATCTAAGGGGTGCTGGCATCGTTGCTGGAAAAATGGTTACTATTTTTGGCTTTCCAAAGGAAAGTTGGTTTGTTTCTTTGAATTCATCTCTTCTCCTCTGTCAGGATTCCTCCCCCGAGCCTGCCTCGCCACCCCCCCCCCCCACCCTGTTGGAGCCACCAGACTGAGCAGTGTTGCCAGATAAGGGGACTGAGACCCAAGGAAGCTGTGTGAATTGTCCAAGGAGCGCTACTCAGTGTGTGGTCTGCGGAGGGGTCGGCAAGAACATCAGTGCAGAAATTGAGAGTAGGCACTTAGAAATGTTTATAGCGTTTTGACATTCTGCATTATCCACATATGTGGCCGTCATTTTTTCCCTTAGTAATTCTTTCTTATTTATGTAGTCGCTTATTTGTTTGTTTCTTTATTTATTTCCACACTACAATTTGTCGTGTTTCGGGGAGGAAACTCTTCACCTCAGCTAGAAGCATTGATCTAGAGTCGGAGAGAGAAGGAATCAAAGTAGTCTCAGGGCTCTTGTTTTTCATTTCTGGTGGTTTTCTCAGGAGCCCTATATCTTGCTCTGTATCTCCATCTACACTATAGGCATGTTCAATTTAAGTGTTAGATTCATCTTCACTGGGGAGAAAGTTTAGGGATTCTAATTCCACATTTCTTGTCAAATACACTGACAAGTTCCCAACGCCATGCTCGGATACCCAGTTCTACTTTTGCACGTGGAAGTCCTGAGAGCAGCCTCCAGGCTCAGGCGTTTCGAAGCCGTGGTGCAGCCTCAAAGCTTTGCAGTTGGAATAGCCAGGGAAAATGTTAATGGAGCTTGAGTACCATCTCGTCCTTGCCTAAAAAGCAGAAACAGATAGTGTCATCTTAAAGACCCTGTCAGAACAGTAATTTCGCCTCGGAGATGTGCTTTTGTGTCATTTTGTTCAGATGTCTTTAAAAGCTTCTCCTTACTTTTTAAAGATTTTTTTTTTTTTTTTTTTATTTATTTGACAGAGAGAAACACAGCGAGAGAGGGAACACAAGCAGAGGGAATGGTAGCGGGAGAAGCAGGCTTCCTGCAGAGCAGAGAGCCCGATGCGGGGCTCGATCCCAGGTCCCTGGGATCTGACCTGGGCCGAAGGCAGACGCTTAACGACTGAGCCACCCAGGCGCCCCCTCCTTACTTTTTAATACCAGTTATAAGCTTTACTATTTTGACCATGCCTGTCACTTTCTTTAACACTAAAGGAGGTTAATAAAAATAATATATTAATATAAAAAATAGTAAAATCCTTACCACGGGGACAAAGAAACACACATATATTTCTTTCATTGAATAGGACTTGTTTTGGTATTGGTATCCTGGGATCTATGTGTGCTATAAGCCTCTAATGTGCTTAGAATAGGATTTCTTTGCTGAAAGAAAATGGGTCTTATAGGAGGTAAAGAATTGATTTTTTTTAAATGTAAGTAGGAAGAAAGGGTAACAATGTTGTATGTTTTAGGTAGAGTGCTAGATGGAATAAAAGTTTAATTCAACAGATTTTACTGTTTGTTTTGTTAGACTGGGGGGAATAAAATGATTAATAAGACATGTCATTGCCTTTAGGAATCTTATGGATTAGTAGAGGAAAGAAAGATGTAAATATCAACTCTAATTCAAGGCAGATTGGTGTAATCACTGCTGCAAGACATATAGCAGGAGAGAGAAGATAATCATTAGGATCGGAATGGCAATAGTCTTGATGGTGGAGATGGCACTTCAGCCAAGTCTGGATGGACAAGGAGGCTTCTGATATGTGGAACATGGAGGGAAGAGCGTTTCTGGTTTGTGAAACAGCCTGGTAAAGGGCTGTATTGGTTCAACCCCTTTTAGTGAGTGGGACAGAAACCCAGCTCAAACTAGTTTAAGCACACTTTATTTGATTTTTTTTGAGTAGGTTCCATGCCCAGCATGGAGCCCCATGTGGGGCTTAAACTCACAGCCCTGAGATCAAGACCCGAGCTGAAATTAAGAGTCGGATACTTAACCGACTGAGAGTTGGACACTTAACCGACTGAGCCACCCTGGTGTCCCTCCAACTGGTTTAAGCAAAAAGCAGAAGGGAATCTATTGGTTCACCTATGAGAGAGGGGTAGAGTTGGGATCTCACTTCATGCCCACCTGGATCCAGGTGAGCATTCAAACTGTAATGAGCATTCTCACTCACATCCTTCTTTCTCCTATGTGTAGCTTCCTTTAAGATGGCCACCAGCCACCAGCAGCTTCCTAGTTATTTTCTGTCAGCTCAGCCACCCTAATGGAAAGAGAGATCTCTGAATAGTTTTAACAGAAGTTCCTGGCTTGAATTATGCTTACTCTGAATCAATCACTGTGGTCTGGGTAGGGGGTGAGAGCTGGGGGATGTGGAGGTGAGGTGCTGCAGTTGGCCCAAACTGGGTCATATGCCCAAAAAGGAGTTGGGGGGTGGGGGTGAGGTCAGTCCCACCCAGACTACATGGAGATTGGGAGATGTGTTGTTCTCGAAAGGAAAATTAAGGTAATTTGGCTGAAGGAGAGAAGCAAGTCAGGGCAGGCAAAGCCAGATACTTATTACAAGGTAGGATATTCTCAAGGTATGACCAAACTTTAGTGCTGTACACGCATGTGTAGGGAGGTATGAAAGTGAAGGGTTGGGGTCCACAGAAAAAAAAATGAAGAAACAAAAAGAAACAGTCAGCAGTAGGTAGCTGGTTAGAGGAGGGGAATGTCATTATTTAGCTTGCTAACTTTGAATTGACTTACAGAGAAAAGAGCTGGAGGCAAAAACAATGTTAAGGGTAACTGTCTAGACTGGTTAACCTTTTTTTTTTTGATCTCCACCCTTTCTTTAGGGCTGATTTTCCTGTTAGTGAAGTTTTTTTGTTTTTTGCTTTTAAGCTGTTTGCTCTTTGGCTATCCTATTCTTTATCTCTTTTTAGCAGTATATGTGTAGAAAGGATTAAATAGATGAAAAAAACTATTAAAAGTATAAAGGTTTACAAATATGAAAAATATAAAATATTACAAAATAAAGGATTAAGTAGGTAAAAAAATCACCAATTTTTTTTTTAAACATTATTTATTTGGGGGCTCCTAGGTGGCTCAGTGGGTTAAAGCCTTTGCCTTCAGCTCAGGTCATGATCTCAGGGTCCTGGGATCGAGCCCCGCATCCCAGGACTTCCCTTCTCTCTGCCTGCTTCTTTGCCTACTTGTGATCTCTCTCTCTGTCAAATAAATAAATAAAATCTTTTAAAAAAATAATTATTTATTTGAGAGAGAGAGAAAGAGAATGAGCTGTGGGGAATGGTGTGGGGGGGAAATGGAAAAGCCGACTCCCTGCTGAGCAGGGAGCCCAACAATGGGGGGAGGGGGAGGCTCAATCTCAGGATGCTGGGATAATGACCTGGACCAAAGGCAGATGCTTAACCCACTGCGCCACCCAGGTACCCCAACAATTGCCTACTTTTTATAATATATATAAAAAGGTGGGATTGGGGCACCTGGGTGGCGCAGTGGGTTAAAGCCTCTGCTTTCGGCTCAGGTCATGATCTCAGGGTCCCGGGATCGAGCCTCATGTTGGGCTCTCCCTCAGCAGGGAGCCTGCTTCTGCCTCTCTGTCTACTTGTGATCTCTCTCTGTCAAAGAAATAAATAAAATGTTAAAAAAAAAAGAACAACCCTGCAGTTTAAATAAAAAAACAAAAATAAGGTAGGATTATATACAATAGCTAAACAAAAATTAAATTTTTAGGTCATTTGAATCTAATGTGCCCTTAATAAACCCATCTTTTATTTTTATTATTTTTTTCTAATTTGTATTGTTTTACCAAAAATGTGGAGGCAGTTACCAAAGATAAATATATTACACAAAGGTTAAAATAAGACAAGTTAGGAAATCAGGCACAGGGAGGAGAGGGGTAGTTAGAAAAAACAAAGTGAAACTAGGATTAGTGTTTATATCTCAAATGCCTACTATCCATACTCTAGACTTTTGTTGGAGACCAACCACTTACTTTGGCCCTTAGCTTTCTAGCGACTAATGCAAAGAGGGAAAATTGATCAGATGCATGATTTATACCATCTTTGATATCAAAATAAATAAGATACCCAAAAGTAGTACAGGTCTTACTAGTACCGGAACCTATGAAATTTCAAAGAGGCTAAAAAAAAAAAAATTGCCATGTGATGTGATAAATAAAACCTTCCATAATACTTCAGTAATACTCTGGAGTTCTTCCTTAAAAGATCTATCAACATAGGTATATAGCATAATGCCAAAACACATTGTGTAGACCAAGTCATTTTATATGGAGCCAAAATATAATAGTCTAGGATAGGGGTTGGCAGTCTACAGTTCAAGCGGAAAATCTGACCTGCTGTTGTTTTTATGAACTAATATTTTATTGAAATAGAGCCACACCCGTTTGTTTATATATTGTCTATCATGGTTTTTATGCTATAACAGCCGCAGTAAGTAGTTGTGGCAGAGACCAAATATCCCTCAAAGCTTAGAATATTTCCCATTTGATCCTTTACTGAAAATGTTCGTCAACCGTGCTTCACATACATAGCTCTCTGGTAGATTAGATAAAATTAAGATAGCATATAAAGTACTGAGAACAGAAGTCTCAAGTTCCAAACTGGGCCTTATCCATGCATTTTCGTTGGCCAAGTCAGTATTTAGTTTTTTTTTTTTTAAATTTCTACTAACCCAGAAAAATTCATATTTCTGCCTTCTCTGGAAAAATTGGACAAGGTGGCAACACTGGACTTGAATTGTGTTTGTTATTTCCTTTGTTATTTCCAGCTCTTTCCAATCTGTATTCCATACCACTCTGTTCCTTCCCAGTTCTGTTCTCCTTTACATAATTTTTTGGTGACTGGAAAGATTTCATTTTTGACCCTTGATTTAGAATAGCCAAGCTATACATTCTTCACCTGTGTTCAAATATAATATTTCTTAGAATGGTACTGGACAGCAGAGAAATTTAGGATATATTCTTTTTTTTTTTTTTGAGATTCTATTTTTAAGTGATCTTTACACCCAACATGCGGCTTGAACTCATAATACTGAGATCAAGAGTCCTACACTCTACTGACTGAGCCAGCCAGGCACCCTAGGATATATTCTACTTGGAGTGTAGTTATTCTGAGTTACTTATAGTCATATTTTTTTTTAGCCATCAGAATGAGAGGTAGGATTGATGTTCTCTTAAGATTAGGAGCTTGTCAAGGTTATGTGCCTACATAGAAGACCAACATACCTTTATGTGAAGGTGGGCTAAGGGATTTAGACCAGAGGCAGACTAAATTTTCCTTAGAAAAATAATTCTAGTTTTATCCCAATTCAGAGACACTTGGGTAGTTGGGTAGTTGAAGACCAATGGCTTATCTCTTATATTTACTGCTTTGGCTCATCACTAGTTGTATATAGCTAAGGTAATAATGGGGGAAGCAAGTAGATAGTGGATTAAGCAAGTAGAGATAGGAATGTATCATAAGACAAGTAAAATTTTAGTCTGTCATGGACGGGGAGCTGGAGGAGGAGGAAAGAAACAGGGATTGGTATACTTCGGAGGAGTACAGGCCTGAGAAGGACCTGGCTGGAGGCTTGTCTTCACCTGGAGGATGAAGATAAGGGCAAGGGAGAAGAAGTACAGAGAGGAAACAGAGGGAAAAACCAAAGGTTGACCTCATGATTAGACCCAAGGCGAACTGTGACACTCAGATTCTTTTCTTGGGGAAGTGATACCATCTATAAAGAAAACAGGAAAGTGGATTAGAAAGATCAGGCCTGTTGAACTTGAGAGAGTATTGAAAAATTCAAAGATATTTCAGAGGGAGTCTGAGATATGAAATAGAGATATGGAGAATCATTGATTTATTTGCCTAAACATGTTGAGTGTCATGAGAAAGAGAAGACTTGCCAGAGATCGCAGAAGGAGATAGATCGGGGGGTTCAGAATAGAGACACCTGCTCCAACTTTTCTCATAGGTACACTGGGAGACTTGCTGCTTCTGCTTCTAAACATGTGATCCTAATTTATAGAATTGTAGGCGCCGTTAATTACTTTCTTTCCTTGGTATGATTATAGAGATATGGGAATACATTTTTTTTTTTTAAAGATTTTATTTATTTGACAGAGAGAAACACAGCGAGAGAGGGAACACAAGCAGAGGGAATGGTAGCGGGAGAAGCAGGCTCCCCGCTGCGCAGAGAGCCCGATGCGGGGCTTGATCCCAGGACCCTGGGATCATGACCTGAGCTGAAGGCAGACGCTTAATGACTGAGCCACCCAGGCGCCCCATGGGAATACATTTTATCTTGATAATTTTCTTTGGCATTCATTTGAATCCTGGTATGGTCTTAGGCTTTTTTCTGTTTGTTTTTATTGTCTAATTATTTTCTTTCTTGCAATTCAGGCATCGTGTTTTTTAAACTATGTTTTGCCTTGGCCGCTCAAACAATATTAAACAATATTCAGGGCAGACTGGATGTACTTCTTCTAGTAACTGAGAACTAAATTTTGAAGGGCTTTAAAGAGGATAAATTTTGTACTTTATTACATCGAGAATCAAATTGTGTACTGTTGTAGTTAAGTGCACAGACTATGGAATCACATATACCTGGGTTCACTCTTAGTTTGACATTATGATTTGGAAAAAGTTAGCTTCTTTCTAAGCCTTAGTTTCTTAATTGATAAAAATAGGGATACTTGTAGCATCTTAGGATTGTTGTAAGGATAAATGACTGCCTAACACATAGGCCTTGCCCATTGTGAGCTTTTAGCCCTTAGAGTGCCATAAGATGACTAAGGGATTGGATGATTAACTTGGTTTTAATGTATTTTTTTTTAATTTTAAAAAATTGAGCTCTGATTGATATAAAACATTGTTAGTTTCAAATGTACAAGGAAATGGTTCAGTATTTGTGTACATTCCAAAATTGCCTGGAATTTAACCTGTGTTTGAGCCTAGGTAGTTTACATTGCGTTCAACAGTATTTCATTTAATCCTGTCATACTGTTAAACAACTAAAAGATGAGTTGATAGCTCTAGGATTGTTTTTATGATTTAATATTCAACTTTTTCCTATGAATATGGCAGGCACTTTAATGCCGTGGTTCACACGTGTCACAATCTGTGTTAAATTTTGGTGATCTGTTTCTTTTTTATTTGGTTGAATTGTATTTAGCTTCCTGTCTCTGTCAGATAATAGGAAAGTAATGAAACAAAAGCCTATGAATCTGATCAAAATGAGCCTTAACCATTAATAGGATTATTTTGACAGAGAGATAGCAATGCAATCAAAATGTGTGTAATTTTGAAATTTTAAATGACTCCATTCTTTGGTTGGATATTTGCATACTTGATGACCAGAAAAAGCAAGATATGTAGTGACTATAGAGTTATACATTAAGACAACATTTATACATCAGTTCATTTAAAATGTGCTAGGAGGTAACTTTTAAGAGAACTTGTTAGTGGATCCTATTTGTGAAAGGAAGAGTTATTTCTTGAGATAATCATTTCTTATTTTTAAAATCAGGTTCTCAAATATTTGATTCTTCTTAAAAAAATAAATATGTATCATGTGATTACATGTTTCATGATGAAATAAAAAGTCTTAACTATTGTTGTCTTGAATTTAATCACCTGGAATTCTGGTACTGATAACTGCAAAATTGTCCTTTAGATGGTAGAAATATATGAAATATAAGTTAGTGTTGTTCTTTATATGCATAATATTTGAATTTTATTTAATAGTAGCTCCTTTAGTTAAAATTGTTCCTCAGTATATTTTTTCTTGCTCTGTTTTACTACCCATTGAGCTTTTATGAAGTGTCTGGTATCGTGAACTATTTCTTCTCTGTTGACATTATTTTAAATCCTCCGCAGTACTCTCTGTTCTGTCTGATTTTCATCCAACATTAAAATACATTTTAATACAGTATGTGAATACAGGCACTTCTGTAAACTAGCTGTATTCTCCTGGGACTATAAAAACACTGCTAGTCGGTTATTTAGTCCAGAAATATGAAGGTTGAACAGCTATTTATCCCAAAATTATGGTGAGGGAATGTGTCCTAAGAAGTTGAAATCCTGATGTCCATTTTAAGTTTTATAACAGCGTTTGAAACAAGCCATTTGAAGTATACATACACAATTTTAGTTAGATAAGGAAAAGTGAGTTAGGTATAGTTTAGATAAAGCATATCCTCGGAGATTAATTTTTCCATCACTGTGGCTGTCAGTGCCCACAACAGGGATTCAGATAGTGCATTGAGCAACTCATGTTAGCAATTCATTTCCTGTCCTTCTGCAATATGCTAGAAAATGTATTGGAAGAGGTTTCGGTGAACATCGATCAAATTAGTGCGTGTACCACGGATTTGACTAATCCTTTTCTAGAAGCCTGGTAAATTCAGCCCTTGCTTTTTATACTTACAAACTAATTAACCAAAAAACTTTTTTTGTCTCATCACATTTATTAATGAAACCTAATTAATCTGTTGCTGATTGGTTTTTGAGACTACATCCAAAATCCATCTGTCAATGTAATTGCTCATGTTTTAAATGAATCAACACAAATTTATATTGCAAAATTATATATTCTTAGGATTTAAAAAATCAATACTTGGAATTTTTTATCTTTAGTATCTTAATATTCTTAATTTTCTTATTTTTCCACCGACTTAAGCGAGAGTAATACAAAACAGCTGAATACATTCATAGGCATTGGGAGGCCAAGAAAAAGTGGTAATAAACGCCCCCAGATTCTCCCTCAGTGTAAACTTTGCCAGTCACTGCTGAACGTGTAACCATCTATGTTTCAAAAGTATGACTAAAACTCATATTAAATTTCTCATAATCACATAAGTAACAATGTACATTATCTTTCTCTTACCATGATTTGACTTTGAACCTATCTTGAGATGTTACTGTTTCCTTGGCATTCTTTAGATATTACAAAGTGGGAGGTACCTTTTTTGTGTGTACAAAGAGTAAATGAAAATTTTTTTAAAAGATTTTACTGATTTATTTGACAGAGACAGACACAGCGAGAGAGGGAACACAAGCAGAGGAAGTGGGAGAGGGAGAAGCAGGCTTCCCACCGAGCAGGGAGTCCGATGTGGGGCTCGATCCCAGGACCCTGGGATCATGACCTGAGCCGAAGGCAGCTGCTTAACGACTGAGCCACCCAGGCGCCCCGAAAAATTTTTTTTATTAAACATAGAAGTCAGTTGTTTAGTCACGAGACCATCATATGTAACCATTATCTACCCATAATTCTCTTTCTGGAAAATGATCTAGAAGTTTAACACATGCCATCAATGAATGAGAAACAAAAGAGAAGAATAGCTTTATTTTTCACAACAAAGCCATAAGTAAAATACCCTAGTACTTATTGCACATGGATCTTATGTAGTTGTCTCAGGTTATAAAGTCCTCTGCTGGGGCCTGCGATGGAAGTCCGAGATTATCTTTTACTTGCACTACCTATTAGTTTATCATTCCCAACTAATACTGGGACTGTTTAAATCTTGAACAATTCACTGGGATGGTATTTAAAATCTGCTATTAGGGGATGATAGGAAGGATGTAGTGAGTTGGTGGTAATTGATTTATCCCCATCATCCTGAACCTCCCGCTCCTCTTCCACTTTGTCCTCCCTTGGGCAATAATCACAGGGTCGAGCTGCCAATCTGTAGACTTAATTTTTTCCAGCAGTACCATCTGGCTCCTTGGCACCAGAAGTTATATTGGTTCTTTGTGGTTGCTGCTGAATTTGTCATATTGTTAGACAGCTGATGGGACGTTTCTTGCTACTTGATCCTAATTTTCTTTTAACTAATTATTGATTTTTATTTAGAGAATCTTCTTTATCCATTTATGAGAACAGGGCAGAATTTTATGGAGAAGAGAATAGAATGTACCTAAGCAAATACTGTGTGTCATCCTTGAGATTCTCCGCCCTGTGTTGTGTTCTAGCTAGTTCTTTAACAACCCTCCCTTTCAAGAGAGATTAATTTAAAGTTAATTGTGGGTTTTTTTTTGTTTGTTTCATTCAAAGCTTTGTATCTCTGTTTAAAAATTATTTCAATGTGTATTTAAAATCCCCGTTACAGTTGCTGTTATTTCCCAATAATGAATATTTAGAAATCCCTATCAGTGGCAAAGATAACCTCCCAATATCCAGCAGTACTTTATGCCATTAAAAAAATGACCATTTGTGTATACCTTGTGTTTCATTTTGTAGGTGAAGTGGTTTTACTGTCATGCCTAATAACATCCATAAACAATTTAAAGGAATAATTGTGAAAAAGCACTTCTGAGTTTCAGTAATTAAAAAAAAATTGCTGAAGCACATATTTCTATACACTTAAGCAGGTTTTTTTTTCATATTACACATGAACATGAAACATTACATATTACACGTTACATATTACATGAAACGACACATTTTTGATGAAAGCAATGAATGATTTGATTTGACCTGTTTGTTTTTAAAGTAAAGATTATAAGCAAAATTTATCGCTTAAACTCTTAAAAGCAGCTCTGTATAAAGTAGTTCATTTTGACAAGTATTTATAATAGTAGATTGCATTCGTTTTTGAAACAAGATATCTCTTTTAGAAAGTTTTAGAGGAGCTCATTCAGATAAAAATGTTTCTGCCGAGTTTATATTAGATGTTATTAATCTACATTGGTTATAATAATGACAGGACACTGCTATGTTAGAAATATTTATTTCATA
The DNA here is from genome assembly GCA_028646535.1 of Procyon lotor. Taxonomy (NCBI): domain Eukaryota; kingdom Metazoa; phylum Chordata; class Mammalia; order Carnivora; family Procyonidae; genus Procyon; species Procyon lotor. The sequence goes on from CM053614.1 coordinate 40,964,911, forward strand.
TCCTTATTGTTACTGGTATGCAGATGCTTGAAGTACTTAAACAGTGAGTTATCTTGGATTATTTTAATACCACTATACGAGAAATTTACTAAAAATTGAGAAACTAAAACCTACTGAAAACTGGACTGTGTAGAACATTTTCATTTTATGTCAGACATAGGCAGCTAAATTGCTATACTTTGGTCACGTTGTGATGTTAAATCCAGTTTAATTGTTTGGGTTTATGTATGTAGAGAAAAGAAACAATAAATGTCACTGTGTGAGAAGAGCTAAATCAGATGTCAGTGAAATGATTCATGTGCTAACTGCAATAGTTAACATGCATTTTATTCTACTGTCTAGCAGGAGGAGGTGGGCTATAGAAAAATGAATTCTTCACTAAATAATTTACAACAATTATATCAAATTTTAATAACTTCAGCTAAGAAGGCACACATATGATTCATGTTCTCACAATCACCTACATTAGAGATTAATTGTGCTTTCTTTAAACAAAAATGTACTCTTACAAATGTTTTTAATTGGTAAATCATGCTTAGTTTTATCTCTATAGAATAGCATCATTTGATCAGTTCTTAGCGATAACTTGATGTGATGCTGAAATATTGCAGCTAATCTGTTGTCTCAAATGCCAGCTCATTAGAATTTACCCTAATATCAAAAAATGCTCTGAATTGTTTGTTGTCTTTATCTTAACTCAAATATGTAAAGGGGACAGTAGAGCATTTTTCTTTGGAATCACGGAGAGTTCAGTGACCTTTCCGTGGCAAATTATGTAGAAAGAAAATATTTATATTCATTTAAAATAACCTCCGTGAAGAAATAGTCTCATTACCCTGTTTGATCAATTTCTCGTAGCCTGAGCTGTAGCACGCTGCTCTTGCCATTGGTTGATGGAATACACTGAGTAGTGGCTAATGGTGATGGTGCTCATCAGGAAGGGTTCAGCCAGCGGTCAGCAACAAATAATTCAAGACTGTTTCTAAGTTTGTGGCTGGTGGAATTTGCTTCTTGCCCCAAGCCAGCGGCATTGCTGAGCTGGGCTATTTGATTAGAAGAGAGGCATATTTGCTTCTTAGCAACTGCACATTTGCGCAACCCATAGTCCTCTACTGCCTCCAAAGGTTTTCCTTTTGTGATGGTAGAATAATACTTTATTGTTGATTGATAGACAAAAGAGGTTCTAATACAAGCAGGCTTGTAGCCATTTTTGTTGTTGTTGTTGGCTTTAAAGATTTTCACCTACGCGTAACATTTTTTGGAAAAGTATAGAATAAATATATGTATAGGGCAAATAGGCATGGAAAACCCCAATAGTTAGAATTTTAATATGCATATTAGCAAGAAGGTTCACACAGCACGAATACAATTGCATACTGTTACTTTCTGCCCAGCAGGTTCAATGATAGGAAATCAGTTCTGACCCCAGTGTATGTTTGAACATGTATTCCTACTTGGGGTGTTCGTATCTTCTAACTAGAATTAATGCTAGAGAAAATTTAACTAATAATATTGAAAGGAAAATTAATGTTAGTGGAATTGTTCTATGGCTTCGTCAAATATAGGAACTAGTCTTTATACAAGATTAGAAGTCACATTTAAATTCTAAATACGATGTGGGTATAGGATTTAGAATGTATTTCTACAGAAATGAATCTGCAGAAGAAAACATGTGTCTTTAACAGAAGA
>CM053614.1:40979099-40991978 GCA_028646535.1 Procyon lotor
TTAATAGTAGCTCTAGAATTCATTCATCTGCCTTTAGAAATGAAGAATGTTTGTTTTGATATGTGTGAGAATCATTGTGAGAAGTAAAGTGGACTCAGATCATATTCAGATGAGGAAACTGAAGGACTAATCACTCATCCAAGGTCACACGGCCTGTTAGTGGCAGAAATGCTTCCATAACTTAATGCTGTGTCTCTCATTCAGGGTTAAGACTTTCTGTCTCTTGTCCTTATTGGCCTAACTTCCTTGCCAGGTCATATATAATAGTACTTACTGTTTATACTGTTGCATTAAAAATGATTTTAAGACTCAGAATTGGGAAAAAGAAGCCTTTGGTAGAGGATGTGATGTGATTTCATGTATTGTGTGATTTAAGAGTTGTCAGTGTTCTCCCCAGGCTGTGGTGGTGAAGTGGCTTCTCTTTTCTGGATACTGAGCTGTGAGGACTTTTATGTAAGAATAGTTCACTTAAGACTCAATTTCTGATTCTAGGGCACAGGGTTAAGGAAAGAGCACTCTGGAGGATTCCTGAAACTTTTTCTCATCTTGGAGAATTAAAGTTTAATTTCTGGTCAAGCTAGTTTAGTTAAGGATAGTTGGCAATTGTGCCTACTTCACATGCAGAAGGTTAGAGTCAGGGGAAAGTAAGCTTATAGGACCTGGGGAGGATTATCCTAGAAACAGCAGGTAGGTAAAGAAGTTTAGCATTTCAGAAATAAGGTCCACATTTTTAGCAAGCTCCATGTCACTGCTAGTCTGGAGTAGCCTAATTGCCATTAGGAAAGAATTGGTTTCTTAAAAAGGAAAAATAATGGGGAAAACTTCTTAAGAGCTTTATTACATTCCTTTTCATGAAATTATTTCTGCAACGTATTGATTAATATCTAACTTTAAGAATTTTATGTAGGCATTTCACCATTACAATTTTGAAATATGGAAAGTCCTTGCAAATATTCTTAGATTGCCTTCTGTCTGTCTGCCTTGTAAAAGATCCTTTTAGTTAAATGGACCATCCTCCTTAAATGATGTCATTAGCTCAGATTGAAAAGACATTGCCTGCAGGGAAATCATTTAATTGAACTAAAGTGCCTTATTTCTGTAGATCTAGGAGCAGCTCACTTACTCTTATCTTCAGATTAGATAATTTATATCAGATAATTTTTTCAACTCTATGAATGATAAAATGTTGAGAAAAGTAATCTCCCTTTTAAGATATTTTGGTGTTTCGTAGTTTTCCATTTATATCAGAGTTAGAATTGATGGCTCTTAAAATGTAGACTAAAATCTTATTTTCAGATAAGAAATGTTTTAGTTCATTAGACTAAGTTATTTATGCATTTACATTATACAGGTCAGTGGTTTCAAAATAAATGTTTGTGACTTGTATAGAAATGAGTCAAGCAATTTGGATCTTGGGATCTTTCCTCACTTTTGCTATCTTTTTTGTTTTGCTTTTAAGGAGGGTTTATTGCAGTATCATTTACATACAATAAAATTCATCCTTTTATATGTAGAGTTTGATGAGTTTTGACAGATCTAGGTGGCTGGGTAACCATGACCACAGTCAGAACCCAGATAAGATACAGAACATCGCCGTCACTCAGAAGAGTTCCCTCACGCCCCTTTTTTCAGACAAGTCTTTGTGAGGGCATTTCTCTTAGGAGTGGGATTGTTGGGTCATATGATAAATGTGTGCTTAACTTTGTAAGAACCTCCCAAAGGGTTTTACCAAGTTGCTGTACCGTTTTCATCCCCGCACCATTTTGCATTCCCACCAACAACGAGAATCGCAGTTGCTTTATACCCTCACCAGTGCTTGGTGTCATCTGTCTTTCCATTTTAATTCTTCAGGTAGGTGTGTTAATGATTGTGCTGTCTTTTTCTACTACTTGCTTATCATAATTTTAATCCTCGAATCCTAAGAATTTAAAATCAAAAACAACCAAAACATGGCACCTGCCTGATTATCAGTTGAATCTGTTTTAAAGATACTGGATTGGGTTGGTTTGCTTCATGATTCTAAAACTGATTAGAATAATCCCAGTTGAAGATTTCTGTTGAGCTCAGTGCATTTTAATCTCTTTTGTTATTACAGGGACTAAAGCCATTGTCATCAGTATACCAGCCATATTCCTAAATATGCGTCATAATAATGCTGGTTGAAGCAACACATGACTCTTCATCTCTTGGAGTTTGTGCTGTTAAGAAAGATTTTATTCAGTTTCCTTGGTAACTGTTTATATGCTGCTGCTTTTCTACTTGGATTAGCATTGTTTTGAAAGGGGAGTGATTATCTACGTATAAGTTAAGGGTGAGTGAATGCTGTCGTAAGTTTTCTTTACAGTCTCCAAAGCGTTAATTGTTTTGTCTCGGACACCTTAAAAAACTCAGAGATGCTAGGATGTTAGTATCAAAACATGAACTGTTTCATTGAAGTAACTAATGTGTGAAGGCTCTTATTCAGGTAGAAGATAGCACCAAATAGAACAGTAGATTAAATCACTTCCCCAACTGAATTATGGCTGGTAACACCTTTTCTCAGTATTTCCTCTGAAAGCTGGTTTGCTTTTAAATAACTGTACCTCGCATTTTCCCGTGTCGAAATGTTTCCTAACTCCTGATGTAAAACTCACATGCAAGAAAAGTTCACCTTATTAAATTCCGATGATAGCACGTTATGCAGCTCTTCCACAGTCATTCGATGTGGACCTCACCAAAATCAGTCCCAACAACATCCAATTTTCTCCCAGTCTCTAGTTCACTGCTAGGTCAGCAAACTTTTATGGAGACGGGAATGAGAGGGCACACTGGTCCGAAACAGGTAATAGGCAGCTTTTTGTAGCCAGGTGAGAGGGTTCTTTGCTTCCAGACCTAAGTAATTAGGGGGGGTAAGAATCCTCCAATAATTCAGCCAATAAAGGTGTTTAATGATAGAATGAACAGTTAGAGGTGATGATTAATTAGCCTGGGCACTTTGGGCTGGCCAGTGTGCGTGCGGTAGTACATACTGGCCATCAGCTGGTAAGCACGCCGTCTTGTAAAGGGCTTTCTGCTCTGACACTGGTCATATATCACTGCAGCTGTGCCCTTTGATTACTGGGAGGGCTTGCAGAGTGATTAATAGCCAGGATCAATGTTTCTGCCCAGCACATGACATTTGGTCACAGAGCAACCATATACTTATTCCCCTTTGGCACAACGCTTAGGAGGAATGAAGGATGAGACCTGCCAATTTATAGCTGAGGAGCTTCCAGTTTATAAAATGAGTCAACTTTGACTGTACAAAATTATTCCCCATTGAAATAATTAGTGCAGCATTAAACACAATTAGAACTAAAACTACAGGAGCATGCTTGCTGAATTCAAGCCAGTTGACAGATGGTTAAGGCCTGATATTTGGCTGCCTGTGATGACCAAGAGTTATTATTTTGCTGAGAAAATGAAAAAGCGTGGAGGTGAAGAGTGACCGCTTAAAGTAGGTAATACGATGCAAGGTGCGCATTGAAGGTAGACTGGAATGTTAGCCCGTTCAGTGTGACAGCTCTGTAAATGTCTGTAGCATAAGCCATCGGGTATCTGTGTGTGAATGATGCTTGTTAGGAATATAGATGCTTGTTATTAATATATGTAGTGTATATTCCATTTAAAGCAGATCCTGTTTAAAACAAGGTCAGTTACACGAGGGTTACGTTGATATGATGCGGTCTTATTTTATGACCTGTGTTGGGGCTAAGCTTACTTTTAGTGCTGCTTATGAACGCTGCTAGAATAGAAGTTTGGGGCACCAGATATCATTAACAATTCTCTGTAGTAAAAATGTTTGAGTTAAAAAGTTCTTTAAACCCTTTACCTTGAAATAATATGGAAATTCAGCTCCCTTGTGTTAATTATGTCAGTATAACGGGAGAAAGATTATTTCCCAGCCTTCCAGTTCTTTCATAAATTAAAGTCTATATACTCTAAGAGAGTGGAACCTATATATTGTGCTCTTTGATTTCGATAATGGTGCTTAGCTCATAGTGGTTCACATTGCATTTGAAGTGCTGGCATTTGTAGTTGACAGTGTATGTTGCCATTCCTAACACCAGTGCTAGATGTGCTGAGTCATTTTACATTCTGTTCACAGTAATTCCAAAGAGGCTACATCCAGAAAGGTGTCAAGGTCTGTTGAGTATACCGTATCATTTTTTGATTATTTCCAAAATAATCAAAATTATTTTGCATCTGTATGTGTATTTATATATGATACTAAGCATATGCTTTGAAGGGTGTGAGAATTGAAAATTTGGAAGAAACTCCAAGAAATTTATATGAATAGAATTTCACTTTTTCAACTTCCACACTTGATTAGAGCTAGAGTTGAGTTTTGTACTTATGCAAAGAAAAAATCCATTTTCTTACTTGATTTTTCTTCTAAATCATTAAAAGAGGGATCTAAGACTAATATCCTATTTGATATTTGTGTGTCTCTTTTTTTATAGTTAGAAACACATAGGGCCAATTTAAATTTTGGCAGTTTGGGGTTAATCATTTAGTTTAGACATGTCAACATTTCTTAATCTTTAGTGTCAGAAAGATGCGCTAATTTTACCTGAGTTTATATATTAGTTTGTTTTTTTTAAAGACTTGTAAGTGCTTTCTGATTTCTCCTATAACATCTTTTCCATTTTTCTCTTAACCACTGGGAAGACTAAGGGATGCAAAAGTTCTGTGGCTTATTCACGATTACAGCCAGTGACACACCTGTTATAAGAAAGTAGGACTTGCTTCTGATTATCTACCTACTCTTTTGTTACTATGACTTTGTAACACCATAAAGTCACATTTCATGAAATCTAATAAAACATTTTTAATAGTAATTTATAAATATTGTTTCTTGAAGCTGTGGTGATTCTGTTCTTATTATCCACATGTGATATTTAGTTTCTCTTGATTAATATAAATTCCTGAGTTGGTGGGAGTTTGAAAAGAGGTGGTTAAAAGTCACTTATGGCTGTAAATTATAGAAAAATTCTGAGCCCGAACTGAGGAACTTGGCTTTATTCTTACTTATGTGCTAGTCAGAGATAGCTGGACATTGAATACATCCAGATTAAAAATGAGTTTAATTGGTTATTTGAAGACCTTGGATTTCTACGTTTACTTCATTTCCTATCCTCATGGGGATGTATAAGAAGTGTTCACATGACTAAAAATTATTTGTGGGCAAAAGAGATGCAACATGTTGAGTTAATTACAGATTAGATGGTGGCTCCCTAAGAAAGAATGATCTGTGGAAGGAGGAGAGATAAGATAATCTTAAAAGAAGCCTGAAGAACTCCATAGTTAGAATAGCGTCAGAGAATTATATGGTGAGTCAGAGAATTATATGCTGAGAGAAACAAGGTATTCTAAAACCGTCACTCTGGGGAGAAAGTATTTGTTTAGATAGAGATAAATAATTTATGTAGCACAGGGGCCATAGCCTGTGTCCGGCTAAGGCACCTGTTTATTCATTAGGGACTTTTTCCTTTACCTGACCTGTGCACATGCGCACGTATACGGACCCTTTGAAGATGCCAGTTTCACTTCTGCCTTGGTTCCTAACACTTTGCTTGGTGCCTAGTACTTTGCCTGGTGTCTTCCCAGGCACCCTCCCACATCCTGCTGTCTTGCTGTGACCGGCTCTTTTATATCCTTCAGTTCAATGGTTATTTCTTTAGCACACTCCTCCTGGACCACCCTTTCTAAAGTAGTCCCCAGACTTCTATCATTCTCTACCCCACTAGTCTGTTTTACATTCTCCATGGTGCTCTCCCTCATCTGAAATTACGTTACTTCTGTTTCTTATTTGTTTCTTCTCACTAGAATGTAATTTCTGTGAGAGTAGAGCTCTTGTTTGTCTCCCTCAGCATCATAGTCCCAGTTCTAAAATGGTGAGTCCTTAGTAAAAATTGGTTGAATGAATGAATTTAACTCTCTAATGTGTATTTTTTTCACTTCTGTCCTTGTAGATGGGAATGGCATGGAATTAAGTTAGTAGTTTCTTTCTTGAAGGGGCTGAATTCTAGTCTTAGAAAAATTTGGGAGGTGGGTATTTTCTCTTGCGATTATCAATTGTTTGTATGGTGTTGCCGGTATAGACCACGTAAGAGGGGACCGCTGATCAGGCCCTTCTCTAGTTGTGCCCATTCCCACAGGTCTAGTCATTGGAATCAAGGGGAGGTGCCCAACTCATGTATACACTTCACCTCACCTTACCTTCTGAACTGTGCTCTGGGTACCCGGGGTCCCAGAAACCCCTGCCAAGATGGCTCCAAGCTTGCTCCCACAGTCTGTGTGGACCTCTTCCCTGGGTCTGTCCTCTGGAAGGTAGGCTATATTACTGGTAGGTATACCCGTAGGCATAGGGAGTCAGCACAGGTTTTGTGCAGGGGAGTGTGTCCAGGGCTCCTGGAGGTATGGGGGAGGAAGAAAGGAGATGTGGAACTCTCAGGAAACAAGATTCTAAATATGACGCTGGTCTTCCGCATTATCCTGATGGTGTGTATTTGTCAAGTTTGAAGGATAAACTTTTTTATCCTGTTTTAATTAATAGTTTTGTTAGCTTGATATATCATTTCTGATGTGTAGGCCTGCATTCGTTCCAGGCCCACAGATATCAGGGGAAGTTTTTGTTTTTCTTTTTAAAGATTTTTTATTTGTTTGACAGAGAGAAACACAGCGAGAGAGGGAACACAAGCAGAGGAAACGGTAGCGGGAGAAGCAGGCTTCCCGCAGAGCAGAAAGCCCGATGCGGGGCTCGATCCCAGGCCCCTGGGATCTGACCTGGGCCGAAGGCAGATGCTTAACGACTGAGCCACCCAGGCGCCCCATCAGGGGAAGTTTTGAATGTTATATCTAAACTTTAGCTTCCTCAAGATCCTAAAGGCATGGTCCTTTTTGCAGAACTTGATTATACTGAAAGTGTTTATCAGGTTGTAAATGTAGGTGAAAAATATTTGTGTACACCCTATGAGCAAAAAATGGCAATTTGGCTTTGCTCCAACATTTTATTATGGAAAGTTTCAAACAAACTGCAGGGAATTGAAAGAATTTTACAGTGACTATCTGTTCACCACTTAGATTTTATCATTAACATTTTTCTGTTTTTGCTTTATAATATTGGCTTCCACCCCTCTGTACATTCTTTCAACTCATCTTATTTTTTGATGGATTTCAAAGTAAATTGCAGACACAAATATATTTCCCCCTGAATACTCAAGGATGGGAATTCATTTTTTAATAGGAAACTAGGTAAAAAAAAACCAAAAACCTCACTATAGACACTTAAAGTTTTTAAAATAAATTTTCCCTATAATTTGATAAACTTTGTTATGTTCAGTCATCAGCAGTGAGTCTGAGCTCCCACCATGCTTTAGTCTTTGCTAGAAGCTGCCTGTGTTGGTAACTATTTATTGTAGTTTGACACAGCACATGGTAATTTACATCTGATTTTGTTCAGGCACATCTGACTTTGAGAGTGCAAAGGTGATTGTGAATGGCTTATGCCCTTCAGAAACAAATTCTAGCAGGGGACTGCAGACAGCAACATGGAGCATTATAGTACAGAGTGATAAATAGGGATTTTCTGGTAAATGTAATCACTGGCATTTGCAGGGGGTGGGGGACACTCTGTAATATTTGCAGATTTCCATTATATAAAACCCCCACCATGGCCGTGTTGGGAGGAAAAAACCTTTTCTCTGTCAACTTAGGTATGAATAGTGGTGGTGGTGGAGGGTTGTATATTCCACTGACAGTAGACAGATTAAGAGGAGGAAAGACAAAGTTTATTCCCACTTGTGTGGGAGCACTCAGTGCTTAGAAACTCCCTGAATAGCCAGAGGTAAACGTTTATATACCAACTTAAAGGAGGGGGTTTAGGGCTTCAAAGCATGGAAGGTTCCAGTGAGGCTTGGTTACACAATATTTTTGGAATGTCCTGGTGCCCAAGGTTTGTCTCCTCCCTGGTTGGGGACTTCTGGAGTAGATGGGGTAAGCATGTTGTGTTGTGGTAGCCGTGTCTTGGAAAGCTTGCTGTAGTCACGTAAGGGCAGGTAGGTAAGATTGCTTTCTGCATCTGCAGTTGGGTTTTTGGGTCCCATGAGCCAGTTTCAAGCAGCCAATGTGATGTCACTGCAGAGTTGTGACGAGGTGGTAACAGCTGGCTTGTGATTTAGCTCCTGCTGCGCCAGCACACCACTGGAAGCTTTATAACAGGGGGGAGTCTATAGAAGGGATCTTCGAGCCAGAGGGAGATGTCTGGATGAGGCGGTCCTTAAGCTGACTCCTGAAGGATAGGTAAAAGTTAAAGAATGAAAAGTGGGAGAATGGGCTGGTTAATGCTGGCTTAATAGCCTGTTTGTTCAGAACCTAATAGGCTCTTGTATGTATTGCCAAGGAGTTTAGAAGTGATGAGGGAGGTGTTGGAGGATACCAACTTAGGGCAGTGGCATTTCTGTCCCCCAAAGCATCAGCCTCCAGTAGGCACTGGAGAAAGACCAGAGAAAAGGCAGGAAGGATGGAGAAGAGAAGAAAAACAAGAGCTATTTAGGAATGTGAGTAGATAAGACTTGGTGACTGACGTGGAGAGGATGAAGTCAGTGATAACTCCTCGATGTTGGCCATTGGCAAATGAATGGGGAATGGTACATATCACCGTGGCAGTTCAAGGAGGAGGAATGATTTGGGAGAGCTAAAAAGTATTTCTTTGGGACTGCTTTGTGGACATGCAGGTGGCAATGTTAGCAATTCGATTTGGGTCTGGAGCTCAGAAGAGCACTTTAGACAATAATATATGTATTTCAGGAAAGCAGAATTTGGTATTTTATGGTATTCTTTTTGGGCATGTTTCTAAAATGCATTTTTTAATAGTTTTAAGTTAACTGTTTAAAATAAAAACAAAGACAAACCAATTTCTTTAGAAGATGCCTAAGATAATATTTATTGATTATGATTTCATTTACCGTATGGTAATTTATATCTGATTTTGTTCTGGCAAATCAGACATTTTGGCTGATTGAGACTTATCACTTCCTTATATTAATTAGCAGTTACCTAACTACCGGTTTAAGGTGATCCTTCAGTGCCAATAAAAAATCTCCCGAACATGTATATAAATGATATAATGTCTTATAGCATTTATAGCAAATCAGTAAATCATCAAACTCTTGTTAGGTACCCAGGTATTGGGAATACATCAACCCTGCCCCCGTGAAACTTAAAGTCTAGTAGAGAAACTAGCCAGTAATCACAAAGGCATAGAAGCATTTAAAAAGAGGCTTATTTTACAAGTTCCCATGATGTAAAGGATCAGTACATGATGCAACAGGGGAATCTGATCTAGTCAGGAAGGCTTTCTGGAGGAAGAAACAGTTGGGCTGAGGTTTGAAGAGAGGCTTAAAAACGGTGTGTGGGACAGTGGTCAGAGTGGGTGCTGCCAGGGGGCTGTTTCTGAGGTCTGGGGAAGAGCTGCCAATGTTTATTGATCCAGAGGAGTGTTGGAGGTGTTGGCCAAGACAGAAGTGACGGAGATCCTTAGGGAGGTCAAGGCGTGGGACTTGGGGATGGATGAGCACAAAGGGAATTGTCAAAAGTTGAGTCTTAGCTTTTGATTTAAAGTCCTGCGTTTTTATTGAGGAGTAGTCATCGATTCAGTATTTAAATGAAATAAAAATGGCAGCTGTACAAAACCTAGAGCTCATACCTAACTTCCTTTTAAAAGGTCCCCATTAATACGCCTCTTTTTGAACTGAGGATTTGTTGCAAAATTGATTCATTGACTGTTTAGTAGCAGGTAAATATGCAAATATCTCTGCCAGGAGCAGGAGCACCCAGGTTGGTATTTGCAATTCCATCTTCTTTTGACAGATATATGGAATTTTTACTGTAATGAATTGTAATTATATGCAAAGTGAGCAAATATGCCTTTATTTTTGGAGAAAGACTTCATCTTTTTTACTAGGAGGGAAGTCCCACAAAACATTTTTTTCCACTGGGTTTTTAGATGCACCCTGCTCTGTTCAGAGATAATGTTATGTAAGACACACTGTTTGACAGACTGCCTTGTATCACATTTGTATTGATTGTATATTGCTGAGGGATAAGCTTCCATATTCCTCTTTTATTAAAAGTATGTCTGGGGGCACCTGGGTGACTTAGTGGGTTAAAGCCTCTGCCTTCGGCTCAGGTCATGATCACAGGGTCTTGGGATCGAGCCCCGCATCGGGCTCTCTGCTCAGCAGGGAGCCTGCTTCCCCCTCTCTCTCTGCCTGCCTCTCTGCCTACTTGTGATCTCTCTCTCTCTCGTCAAGTAAATAAATAAAATCTTTTTAAAAAAAGTATGTCTGTATGCAGGGGTTAAGTGAGATTGGATAAATATCTTCTTTTGTTGCGTTAATGAAAACTGGCAACAGTTCTAGCTATCTTGTACAATAAGCATTAGTAAGCAGTGTTAATATCATGATAGAAATTTTTATGTTACAGTTATGAACTCTAGAAGGTTTCACTTGTGTAACCATATCCTTCATATGGTAGCACAACTTCAGACCCAAAGGAAACCTAGTATCACAGCCTTTTGCAATGTTTTAGCCATGGTTTTTTATTGGTATGTTTCACTGTAGCAGAGGGGAGAAAAAATTGAGCCCATGAGCTAGATATTATTCCTTATGTGGAAATAAATTTTGCTATTTGAACATTTAGAGGTTAGGAAGGCTGATTACATTCACTTTGGTTTTATATATGGAGAAATCATGACTAAAAGTCTCGTATTTATATTGTAAATGTCTACATTGGTAAACCATGGCCTGTCACCTGTTTTATATAGTCTGTGTTACTACACAGTAAGTTCAGAGTGGTTTTTGTATTTTAAATGATTTAAAAAAATCAAAAGAATAGTATTTTGTGACGCATGAAAATAATACGAAATTCAGATTTCAGTGCCCAGTTTATGGGACACAGCCATGTTCATGAATTTATGTATTACCTGTGGCTACTTTTAGGCTATTGCAGTAGCTTGAGTAGTTGTGATAAAGGTCTTTCTGGCCCAAAAGTTAAAAATATTTACTATCCACCCCGGCCTAGATAGCCGCTTTGCAAGAATGGAAATTATTTAGGTCATTCAGAACCCTGTATGGTTTTCAGAAGGATGGTAGAAGTATGCATTGAACTAAGCAGAATAAAACATCTCTACCAAATAAAAGCAGCAGCTAATATTTATTGAGTGTTTTTCAGTAATCTGCACAACTCTGAGCTACAAGTTGGTCTCATTTTTCAGGAAACAGCCCATAGAGGTTAAGCAACTTGTCCACAGCCAGTCAGTGCTGAAAACAGGCTAGTTGAGCTTTCAAATCTATCTTGTGGTTTTTTCACATGCATGTATCTTACAAGTACTTTCTACTGGTGTTACGTTTCTTAAATAAGAGGTAAGTTTGTGTTCCGTTGGTTCTCACTTCTGGCACTTCTGGGTTATAATATGTTTGTACTAGTTAGGGCTTCATCAGTACAGTTCATTTACCTTCAAAGTAAAATTATTTCAGCCTGTTTTTAGTGATGACTTTAGTAGATTGGATTATTGTACAACAGATTTTCTATCCAGTCTTAAAACACAAATTACTTTTTTTTTTTTTTAAATGGACTTCAAGTGAGGGCACCTGGATGGCCCAGTCGGTTAAGCACCCAACTCTTGATTTCAGCTTGGGTCATGATCTCAGGGTCATGAGATCAAGCCCCGTGTTGGGCTCCATGCTGAGCGCGGAGCCTGCTTAAGCTTCTCTCTCTCCCTCTCTGTCTGCCCCTCCCCACTCCTTGCAAGCTCTCTCTTTGTCTCTCTCAAAAAAATTGGACATCAAGTGTTTTATAGCAATTGTTTATATCTAATTTTTAAAAATTTTCTCTATTTTATTTTAGTTTTTTACATTTTATGTCATTTCCCAGATCAGAATTCTCAGCTGGTTTCCCATTACATTGAAAAATGAACTTCCAGTTTCTTAACAAGGCTGATGGGTCTTATCTTGCATGAGTCTCTACCCCCTCTCCAGCCCCGTCCTCTGCTGGACTTCTCTTCCCTCACTGTGCTGTAGCTACACTGGCTATATTTAAGTTTCTTGAACAAACCAAACTTTTTCCTGCTTTTACACATCCTGTTCTTTCTGCCAAAAAACAGTCTTACTTTTGGTTCCTTCACATTGTTTACGTCTCAACTTGAAATTCATCTGCTCAGAGAGGCCTTCTTGATCACCCTTTCTAAAACGAGTCTCCTCCTCTGCATCCTGCATCCCTGTTTGATTTGGAAATTGCACTTAACACAATTTGTAGTATTTGTGTTTATTTGTTATTTGTTCTCCTGTCCACCTCCCACACCGTATTGTAAGCTCTGTGAAAGAAGGAACCGTGAGTCTTGTTTGCCATTGTAATCTTCATGCTCAGCACAGGACGCAACTGAGTCTTGTTTGCCATTGTAATCTTCATGCTCAGCACAGGACGCAACGTATAATAGGCTCTTGCTATGAAAGGAATGAATGAAAGAGAGCTACTTTCAATGCTCCTATTTTGTCTGGGGCCTCATCACAAAGAATTACTGTGGCTGCCTCCTGAACTAAAAGATCTCTTAAATTCCTTTTATGCTCTCAATTTCATCCTGCCAGATTGGTTTTATAAAATACTACACTGAGAGAATCGTTCCCTTTCTCAAGATCCTACAGCATTTGCAGATTGCCTCCTGAATCAAGTCCAAATTCCTTTGCTTCTGTTTTAAAGCTCTCCATAATCATAATCTTCTACTTCTCTCCCACATAACCCTTTGCTTTTAGTAGGCTAGCCTCTTCACAAGCCATCGGCATTTGTCCTTTATGTTTACTC